>OV277709.1:2400000-3600000 GCA_922987775.1 Agonopterix subpropinquella
CATCTCAGCCGATGGACGTCCACTGCTGGAAATAGGCCTCCTCCAAGGATCGCTACAACTCGCGGTCCTTCGCTGCCATAATCCAACCGGTTCCAGCCGCCTTCACCAGGTCGTCGGTCCACCGTGTGGGGGGTTCACTGCCTACCCACGCTTTCCGGTACGCGGTCACCACTCGAAAACTCTTCGGACCCATCGGCCATCGGTTCTGCGAGCAATGTGCCCCGCCCACTGCCAATTTAGTTTAGCAATTCTTTGGGCTATGTCAGCCACTCTGGTTCTTCTGCGGATCTCTTCATTTCTGATTCGATCTCGCAGGGAAACTCCGACAGCCCTCTCCATTGCCCTTTGGGTGACTTTCAGCCTTCCAGAAAGCCAGAAAACTCTCTGTTGACTGTAAAATTAAAAATATATCCCTGCATAGTATAGTAAGTAACCAACATGATTTACCTTGTACGATGATCCTGTCGGTCTCCAGATAGAGATGGTTCTCCAGATCTTCCTTCTCGTCATCATCGCCACCGGTAGCGCGAGTCAGTTCCGGATATTCTTCCGTCTCCTTCTGCATCTCCTCTTTATCTATGGCTTCTAGAGTTTTCTTTATTTTCTTTCTGGACTTTGATTGAGTTAAGAATATTATAATTCGAGTCACATTGCAAGTTTGCCAACGAGCGGCTGGCTGTGTTATTCGTACGGATCGAGGTTGAGCTTGCCACGTTTACGTACAGTCGGCCTCTATAAGTTGTATACACTTTTGTTCTACGTCGTAGTACTAAAGTGTATATAGCTTATTGCGGCCGACTGTACATACATATATAGACCAGAATCCCTTACGGGCTTAGACCATTCAAATAGGGACCTGCCTTACATAAGCATTCTTCTCTGCCAAGGTACAAGATCAATTGATCATGTACGTGTGCATACAATTTAATACCTTATCACTAAACGGGACAGCCTATAATTGCGGAACAACTTAAGAGGGCTATCACAGTCCAGTGGCACCCTCATCACGTTAAAAAAGATTTCTCAATAAAGAAAGCTTCCATTAAAAAAGTGCTCAACAAATAAACTATAAAAGCCTTCAAGTTATTTTCATAGAATACTTTTATAGGTTCTTTAAAGGTCTAAACATAAAAATTTTGAAAAAAGAAAAAAATACGGCCGCTTTTGTTTTTATTCGAAATTGTCTAAAATTTGAATGTTTAGAACCTATAAAAGTATTGTATAACAATGGCTTGAAGGCTTTTGTAGTTTATCTGTTGAGCCCTTTTTGAATGTTGGCTTTTTTATTGAGAAATCTTTTTTAATGTGACGAGGGCGCCACCGGACTGTCATAGTCCTCGTGTCATAGGCTTTTAGACCGCCTGTCCATTGACTCGGAAATAGGCGGCGGAGCGGAGAAATATTAACTAATGAGATTGCATATAATCTCGAAGCGGAGGTTTTATGTAATATTATTTGTTAATATTTGTCCGTTTCTCCGCTCCGCCGCCTATCTCCGCGTCAATTGGACAGGCAGCCTTCGACAGGCATAACAAAAGGATACAGAGCCGGAGCCAGCCCACCTCTTCTGCAAGGCCCTGATGAAGTCGGCGAGCGAGGTGCGCAGCGGCGCGGTGAGCACGGCGCGCGGGTTGTGCGCCGCCGCCTGCACGCGCGCCCACGCGCACGAGCTGCGCGCGCGCAGGTGCACGCCCGCCCGCGAACACACTCGCGCCCCGCACGCGCGCTCTGCAAACAACTTTCACTATGGAGACAACGTCGAGAAAAAATAAAAAAATCTGCTGCCCCATACATTTGAGTCGAGACGGCACTGCAGTTTTGTATGAAAGAGCGGATTTTTTTTCGCGATTTCAATGTTGGCTCCATAGTGAAAGTTGTTCAGTTTGATGGTCTGAAGCACCCCCTTAAGTATTACTAGGGTGTTTTGTTACACCCGCGATATTGTATGCTAATGTATTTCCCCGTGGGGAGTAATAAGAGAAGTTCTAAATTATACCAAACTTATAGCACAGTATAAGAGTATCTATTACTAGATACAGTACGGACACTCCCTTCCTCCCACCAACTTTTTACCTCACCCCCTCTATCGCCCTCTGGTTACCGCGCACTGGTTCTACGAAGACTTAAGATTCAATTTATTTGGTTTCACATGATCTAAAGTCATCTTGTCAATTTAAAATTTTTGTATGTAGTGTCCGGGCTGTGCTTGCGTCCAAGATACCTACGTGATTTTGACAAATAGCGTTAGAGCGATTATTTTATTTGCTGAAAATGGTTTTAACCGCAGTACCTTTGATAACCAATTGGACTTACTTTATGGGGTGATTGTACTTAAGATACTGAGCAAAACGAGAAACATCTTATAAACTCATGGTCGCAATAAATTATTTGAAGAATATCCATATTGCCTGCAAAAATATGAGAGTATTTGAAAAATTTCTTTTCTTTTTTCTCAAATAATGCGCGGAAATTAAAACAATAAATTTTCTCAAATAATTCGCAGAAATTAAAACTCTTTTCAAAATCAATAACGAACAACGAACAACAATTTGTTGTTTTTTTCAATAAACAGCTTTCTATTTGCAAGCCATTTCGAAATTTAAATAAAACCTTTGATGAGTTACCTCCTTCGTCGCCATGTTTCGGAGAAAAAAATCGTTCCATTTTTAAATTACACGACAGATATGAGTTTACTATGTAATTTATTTGGCCGCTAAACACGACAGATATGGATTTTCATACAAACATTGCCGGCCGCTGCGCGCATGTATTTGGCCAGTACAGCAATTTCGATTTATCTCGAAGAAGGTTGTCAAAATAATGCTCATATTTCCAAGCATGTTTGAGAAAAAGTACTATACAAGCCTTGGCCACAACTAGGCATTGATGGACTTACGTATGTGTGCCTCGGCTTCGCCTCGCCCCACATTTACACGTTCGTCCATCAATGCCTCTGTTGCTGGCCGCTGCAGTAATGTACTATTCCACTTCTGCAGCCACCAAACTTACCAGTAATCTGATTAAGTTTCCTCAGCGCCCGACACATGGGCGTCCGCACACGCACGTTGCGACCTCTCGCTCGCACCATCATGCTGCCGCCTAGCACTATCTCGCCCAGTCTCGCGCAAGTCTTCTCATTGACTGAGACCAGCTTCTTCCGAAGTTCACCGTAGTTTATCAACGCGTAGAGTTCTTGAGCTACCTTTTTGACATCTGAAATATTAAAAGGTATGGTTAGAACATGGATTTAGAATGATAAAGGATACAAATCCTCCTTACAAGCATGGAAATGGAAACACGAAAATTGGCCGTGGCGGTTGGTAATGTTCAACCTTCTTTCATACGTCGATGTTTCAAACATTAGGTGTGTCCCTTTCTGTCAGAACAAAAATTAAATAAAAACTCTTTTTTAGGGTTCCGTACCCAAAGGGCACGGAACGAAGGATTGACGCATTCGAAATGTGGTGCTGGCGCAGAATGCTCCGAATATCGTGGACTGAACGCCGCACAAATGAGTCCATCCTCGACGAGTTGAACATCAAGACGAGACTCTCCACCATCTGTATGCAACGAGTCCTTAAATTCTTTGGCCATACGGTCAGGAGATCAGATAGTTTGAAACACCTCATGATCACCGGCCGTATGGAGGGAAAGAGAGGTAGAGGACGCATGCCTACGAGATGGACCGATGCGGTGAAAGAAATGACCGAGACAACACTACAGGCCAACATACACCTGGCCCAAGATCGAGCGGCCTGGAGGGCTGTGGTGGCGCAAGCGGCCCACAATGGTCACGTCCCTCAGCCATGAGGTTACGACAAAGAAGAAGAAGACCCAAAGGGAAAAAACGGGAACCTATTACTAAGCCTACGTTGTCCGTCCGTCCGTCCGTCTGTCCGTCTGTCCGTCTGTCCGTCTGTCCGTCCGTCCGTCTGTCCGTCTGTCCGTCCGTCCGTCTGTCCTAACTATTTAGGGCTGTAACTTTTGAACCGTAATAGCTAGATAGTTGAAATTTTCTCAGTATAATAAAAATTTCAAAAAGTTAAAAATTAAGGGGGGTTCTCAACAAGAAGCTAGTTTTTATCAACATTTTTTCTTCACGCTCTACCATAAAATCGATAATACATACAAGCGTCAAACTTAGTGTGATTATACAGCAAACTCTACAGAATAACAACAAATACTAAAAACTGGCCAAGTGTGAGTCGGTGTCGCGCTAAAAGTCCCGGACAAAAAAGTTTTTTTTCGACGTTAATAATGTTGTGTTCTGTGGTGGTGTTTTATTTAATTTACGTCGTTGGATTAGAAACAGACTAACCAACAACGACGATGAAAATGTACGAAAGAAGGTTGAACATTACCGACCGCCAAGGAGTATTATCATGTTTCACCCTGATAAGGCAGTCTGTTAATAACAAATTAATAAGAAGCTAGGAAAGAATAAAGATAAGTAGTACGGAAATAACAATACTTTAGACACTTTAGTCAAGTTATAAGACTAAGAATCGAGTACATTATGTAGATCCAGGTGTCTACCGTTCTAGCCCTACCTTGAGGACCAGTTTATGTTGGATTTCATTTACATAGTAGCCCTGACCAACATATTACGACCTTTGATTAGCCGTATATATTTCTTTATCCGTTCCATAAATGAACAGTACCCATTTAAGACAATATATTGAATATTCAAAGGTTTTTTTTATTTTTGTATTTCCGGCATATTCTTATGAACAAAGTAATGAGAATGGAGTAACATTTTATTGATTCCATATTAATTAAATTATAAAACGTAACGTCAGCATTAAAAGATTCTTTTCCTTGATTCTTGAAGTCAAACACTTCTTCCATCATCACATCAGCCTCATCAGAACAGCTGATTTCTTTTTCGCTCCGATCGGTTTGCTCCTTAGACTACTTATATCCGGACCGGCCTTACGGTAGCATTTCCCCTCTGCCACGGTATAAGAGCAATGATCATGTACATTCAATTTTATAACTTATCACTAAACTAGACAGCCTATTATTGCGAAACAATAATTTCGAACTTAGAACGTTTGGTGTTTACACGAGACTACTTTTCATGATTTTGAACATTCAAAATTAGAATCTAAAGTCATAGGGAATAAAATCCAAAGTTGCGGATAACATGTAACCTCGCCCCCCGCAAAAAGTGGCAGAAAGTTTGTTAGTAGAATGACACGTGGTTACGCGTCCCGATATAAATAGTCTAAGGTTTGCTCCCATAGTAAAAGTTGTTCAGTTTGATGGGTAGATTCTTAGTTTAAGTTACGGTAATTATAGTACTCTGTGGTTTAAGTAAAGATGCCAATGATATCAATTTTACCCTGTATGCCTACACCTATGCTAATGACTAATCTTTTTTATGTGCCTCTTGTATTTTTTTTTCTCTGTGTTTAAGTGTTTATGTTTTGGTGTAAAATAATGAATATTTAATTGATTGTTCTTTCAAACCCCAGCTGTCTCTAATCAGTAATCACACTATTGTTGTCTAGTCAGCATAACACAATCCAGGCTAGATTCTGCTGCATTTAATATGACTTTTTCAGGGTTCCGTACTCAAAGGGTGAAAACGGGACCCTATTAAGCCTACGTTGTCTGTCCGTGCGTCTGTCCTACCTATTTAGGGCTGTAACTTTTGAACCGTAAGAGCTAGATAGTTGAAATTTTCACAGAATGTGCGTTATTACGGCGGATTTGCTAACAAATAATAAAAATGTTAAAATTAAGGGGGGTCCTCACACAAGGAACTATTTTTTATCAACGTTTTTTCTTCTCGCTCTATGGTAAAAACGGTAATACATAAAAGCGTCAAACTTGGTGCGATTATGGAGCAAACTCTATAAAAATAACAAACTCTCTAATAATAAAAGCGGTCAAGTACGAGTCGGGCTACTCGCGCACCGAGGGTTCCGTACCACACCACTACAGAACACAACATTATTAACTTAGAAAAAAAAACATTTTTTTGTCCGGGACCTTTAGCGCGAGACCGACTCACACTTGGCCAGTTTTTAGTATTTGTTGTTATTCTGTAGAGTATGCTTTATAATCACATTAAGTTTCACGCTTGTATGTATGACCGTTTTTATGATAGAGCTTGAAGAAAAAATTTTGATAAAAACTAGTTTCTTGTTGAGAACCCTCCTTAATTTTTAACTTTTTGACATTTTTATAATTTGTTAACAAATCCGCCGCAATAACGCATAATCTGAGAAAATTTCAACTATCTAGCTATTACGGTTCAAAAGTTACAGCCCTAAAAATGTAGGACAGACGGACGGACGGACAGACGGACAGACGGACAGACGGACGGACGGACGGACGGACAACGTAGGCTTAGTAATAGGGTCCCGTTTTCACCCTTTGGGTACGGAACCCTAAAAACTGGCGAAGTGTGAGTCAGTCTCGTGCCCCGGAGAAAAAAATTGTTGTTCGTTAATATGTTGGGGTGGTGTGGTACGGAACCCTCGGTGCGCGAGTAGCCCGACTCGCACTTGAACGAGTTTTATTTATTTATTTATTCGTAGCCTGCCACATCCAGTCACACCACACTTGCTATACGTTGGTAACTCTTAAAAAGTTATTCTATAAATAGGACATCTAAATACTCACTCTCGTCAAAGTGCAGGTGTTTAGACAGCTTATGCCATGTCCTATAATAAAAATGGCTGACTTGAGTCTTCGTTTTCAGGTTAGCATCAGCCATGCCTTTCTTCTTCATCTTAGCGCAAATGTACGCGGTGATAGCGTCGAAGTCTTTCCCATACTCGTTCAATGCCTCGAAGAAAAGGGTTTTTTCGTCAATGGACCAGAGCGCTTTGGGCATTCGTTGCTTTACGGTGGGGAATTTGAGTTCTTTGTCGTCTATTTTGCTTGGAGTATCACAGTCTGCTAGGTCTGTTACTGTAAAATAGAAAAAAAACTTAATCACAAACTATAACTTTAACTTTTGTTACAGGGTGTAACAAAACACCGTAGTAATACTTAAGGGGGTGCTTCAGACCATCAAACTGAACAACTTTGACTATGGAGCCAACAACGAAATCGCGAAAAAAAAAACCGCTCTTTCATACAAAACTGCAGTACCATCTCGACTCAAATGTATGGGATGGCAGATTTTTGTTATTTTTTCTCGACGTTGGCTCCATAATGAAAGTTGTTCAGATTGATGGTCTGAAGCACCCCCTTAAGTATTACTAGGGTGTTTTGTTACACCCTGTATGTTGTGCACGTAGAGAAGTTGGGGTGCATGAAGAGGGCCTCCCCGAGTGATGTGATTTACAGAAATACGTCCGGCGCACCCTGGCTGGACAATGGGCAAGCCTACAATGCTGGTTGGCAAATTTCAACCTGATTGCAACCCAAACTCAATGAATGACATCAACTCGACAGAAGACACACACATAATTATGCTCACGACTATATTCCCCAAGGGGGTAGTCAGAAATATTCTGAAAATTCAGAATGTCCATGTATTCAATACATTAAACAACTCTGCAAGAGTGCGGTCTGCAAGTGTAAGCATGCTGCAATCAAATCACAGCTGACTTTGTTTTATTTGCATGTGGTACACACATACATGAATATATAGAGAGAGGCGTGAAAACACACACCTGTTTCCCATTGGGGTAGGCAGAGACAATTGATCGCCATCGGCTATGATCCTGACACACCTCTTTTGCTTCTTCCATAGTCATAAGTCGGGTACAAATGGTCCCACTCGCATATGTTCCTTTTCGAATTTGGTTCCATTCGCAGATAGTTCCAAGTGTCCATGTCCAGTACTAACCAGTTTAAGTATGTGTGTGTGTGTAAGTTTGCTTCACGCTAACCCATAAGGGGAGGTTACACGGTCAGTATTTCATCAGTCTGGTCCATCAGTCTGGTCATGTATATTTGATTTGAAGGGAAACTGACTCGAGATTGACCCGACTAACATGGTGCTTCAGTATATCAGTTTCCCTTAAAATCAAATAAACATGACCAGACTGATGGACCAGAATGACGAAATACTGAACGTGTAACCTCCCTCTAAGAGACCTGTCACACAAGCAATGTTTCAGCGTAGGCGATGTCGCAACTACACCGGTACACCGCCTCCACGTCGCAAATGCATCGCCATGACATCGCAATTGAATCACGGCCGCATTGTTTACCGAAAGATATCGCCACGATATCTTCGATCCAAGCATCGGAACAATGACACGGCGAAAACGCGGCGGAATCGCGGCGATATTGGGTGAATATTCAGAGTGTTTGAACGCCGCGCCGGCGCCGTCATTCCCGATTTTCATTTTGTTTAAACAAAAAGGTATATAATTGGTCGGAATATTCAACCTCTTGCGATCATTCTGTCAACGCCTTCACTCAGTGATCGCTTGTATGATAATGGTACCGATTCGGACTGTGCCACGACTTAACTAAATTTATTCCTGTCACTTTCTAAAATAAGATTAAGGACGCGTATGCAGAATTCGAAAAAATGTCATGTTTTCCGGTACATTTTCACAAGAAACCGCATCATTTTATGAATAGTTATTGATACCTACTGATACATGGAACCTTTATCTATTAATCTGTGGGAAAAAAAATTATAATATTGCTATTTTTAATACTAAAATATCAAATTTCCGTAACCTCCTCCCTTGAAATCTACGAAAATGGTGTGTCTTTCGGTACATTTATCTCCAAAACTACATTATTTGTATGAGTAAAAAAATTACTGTGATATTATAGATATAGTCAGCTCAAAACGTTGGGAACAAAAATAATGAATTAATTCTAAAAACTCTCAGAAAAACAGAAAATACTTTTTAAAGAAACTTGCACTATTTTTGTAAATTTTGCTAATCCACGTAAACCTTGACGTTCTGCAATAAGGTTTAGTTTACTTTGGCAATCACACCAGATTTTTGTTTGTATTCACAAGCTTTAAAATGAAGAAATCAGTCGGCGTTCATGCGCCCTTGTGGGTGGACCTCCATGTCGCTCTACAGCAGCTCCTGGCAGTAAAATACATCGCTGTACGGACACACAATTGTATTTGACCATTTCTCTTGATACCTACTTGATTTGACTATACAAAACAAAAGAATGCCACGGTTAAAAGACGATGCTGCATGCACGATAGTAAAATAATGCAAAAAAATCCCTCGAGTTTAGGCTCGTTATATTTGTCTCGGTACACTCATGAATGTGGTCTAAGTAGTCAAATTAAAATAATGATAATAATAATAATATGCAAGATGTAGGCATAGTTTAGATTTTTTTTTGGTTTAACGTAAATAATAGTAACTTAGAATAGTGCTATGGTTACATAGTGGAATTACTTTTATCTTTTTTATATTGACTTGGTAGGTTTATTTAGGTTAATCACAAAAAAATATAGCGGTCAGGTCAGCACCAGCGTCGTCAATTACAAAGATACACAAACAGACATAAATAGCAACATGCTTCGTTGCATTATTACCTACTTTTAGTTACATAGGTAGGACATACCTATGGACGGACAACAAGATGGGGCGCGGCGCGGCGTCTTTTGTTTTTTTAATTTTCTGTTATTGAAGTGTCATAAAATTTAAACCTTTTTTTCTAGTTGCGTTTAAAAAAAAACACAAATTATGATAAAGGGCACTGAGAAAGTGATAGGTAGTAGATACGGTACCTTCAGACGGTGAGGCAAGAAGGGATGCAATGCGGCGCGGCGGCGTGCGGGGCGCCAGCGTCATTATTGGCTCTTTTGTTAAATTTTTGAAGTGTCATAATAATTATGTTATCTGGTAATGTTTCTCGTGCGTATATCGAATACTTTGACACGCCCTACAGCCTAAACTGCTTGATGGATTTTGACAAATGGAGTGTCGTTAGATTTGTTTTAAAGTTGTTTAGTTTCATTGTCTGAATACACCCTATAATTTTTTTTAGTAATTTATATCTAGTGGTGTAGGTATATGAATATTGGGGGAGAACGGTCAGTGTGTAGAACAGCAGCCAGGTGGTCGGATGACATTATGTAGAGAAGCCGACAAAAAAATTGTGGACGAGACTATCGACGGCCGTTCTGGTTGTCGCGAAAATGAAGAGGCTTATTCCCAGCAGTGGGGTTTCCCGGGCTGACGATGAATATGACATAAATTTTATAGTACTGCTACGATTAACTAAAAACTAAAAAGTCTCAAATAAAACCAAATATTTAAGGAAAATATAAAACTCGACGGCGGCGGCATGAAAAATTTTTATCAGAAAAGAGAAAAACAAACTCCAAACGTATTATTTTAAATATTACTCGAATTTTTAGGCCCCGGGCCAACCAATAACAAATATTACCTAATTAAAAATATGCAGATTATAATAAAAGTATTCAAATTACATCACAGCGTGCCGGTGCGGTGCAGGTATATGGGTGGGTAGTGTAACTTCAAAGTGCAACAACAATACATTTAGGCCCGCTTGCGCCAGGCAGGGTTATCGTCATTAACTCAGAACTAGACGCTACTTTGGAATTAAATTATAATTATGTCTTGCACCATCCTGTTTTAGGGGGTTAAACTTGTGTTATATTTAAATTTTAAACCGCCGATTTGGTAGGTTTAAGTCACTAAACTATGTGCTAAATATGGCTAAATGTCAAAATTGAGACAACAGCTGTTTTTGTTGACATGATTGAAAACTGAATGATTTTAAAACAAAACGATGAAAACGAAATGTCATTGCCAGAATAAAACAAATGAGACAGATAAATACAAAGAGATGCAGTGTGAAAGAGACGTGCATATAATGATCATTCATCATTCACTTTTCATATTTTGTCGGATTACATAAACTCTATGGTCATTTAGGATGTTGCCAGAGAAAAATAGAGAACTGTCAGGTTAGTTAATTATGAACTAGTTTTCATTGGCGCAAGACAATCTTCGATAACACTTTAGGTCGGTGCTACTAAACACGGGGTTACGCAATTTAACACAGCATTTGGCGCAAGTGGGCCTTAGAGTCACAATGCTTTTACGATATGCACGTGTTGCCAAGCTACTGGGATCACATTTTTTGTTGTTTATCACTTGTGTTGTGAGTCACTTTGTTACTTAGATAGCTTTGTTCGTACGTTTAGTTTGGAGTGTTCTTTCTTGTGATCCCTAACAACTTAGCTTCTGTTTTATGATTATACTTTTTTATAAATTGGCCGATGTTTTCTTTTGGACTGAAAATTTACAGCTACGACTCAAAGACCTTATCACCACTGTTATTCTTGTAAACCATTGCGATTGCTATTCACATTTGAAGCGCCGTTCCTACCTGCCTACCTGTCCAGTAAGAGAAAATTTTGACTTGATTTACGTTTCATACTGAGTCATAGTTTAGATTTTGCTCGTACAATTAGATACCTATACTCCGTTTTTATTAAAGACGAAAAAAAGAAGATCGCAGAAGCAGGGCCACGAAACCTTTTCAGACCGTGATCATTTTATAAAAATTCGATACTCTTGTCAGTGTTTTGATGGCTGATGAATATAAGGATTAGGGTAGCGAGTGAAACAGCCAATAGTCTGGAGCGCACTGGCATTTATTAGAACTAAAACGCTGTTACCGGAGTATACCTACTCACTCACATACTTCAAGCACTTTACTAGGGGTGGCAGAAATATAAATTGATTGAGTTCTGACTATACTACAGGGTGTTAGAATAAACAGTTGCATTACTTTAAGGTGTGATTGTACCCATGATACTGAAGACTAAAATCTATTTTTGAATGGATAAACCAAAAGATGTCTGACCACAACTCGAATAGGTTGTGCTAAAAAGTTTCGAGCTGGCTTCAGTCGCTTCGGTCACTCCTTTATCTTTAACATAGGTTTTCTTATCAAGGTAAGGAGACGGCAAAATCGGTCTGTACCATGGTCTAAAAAAACAAGGTCTTCTATTCCCAGAGTGACACAAGCCTACGTCACAAAAAATGGCCGCTAAACATGGTAAAAGGGTATGATGACGTAGGCTTGTATCAGTCACGTGGTCAGTAACGTGGTCGGAAGAGAATACCAGGCGCAGTATATTATTGTACCATGGTCTGTACCCTGGGAGATAAACACCCACACTACACAACAGGTGCTCACTAAGGTCCGTTATTCCGAATTAATAAACCGCGCTGACAATCGATTTTGAAGACGAATTAAACGAGTTCCTCTTAAGCCTTGAACGACATCTTAAAATAAATCAAGTCGGTAATCTGCTAATATCTCTTAAAACGTCTCAAGCAAACGCAAAGTAACTTTATTTCCGAAACTTTCCATGTCGCAGAAATCATTGGATTTTAATCCGTTTGCTTGTAACATCAATATTATTTGGTATTTTTTACTTCACGCCTCTGCGTGACGTAAAAATAGCGAATGAGCGTTGTCGGTAGTGTTATGCAGAATGGTATGGACGCACTCAATCGATCCGCGCGGTCTGGCATGGCATTTAGGTTTAGTTAGGTAGATCACATAAGATGACCTTAGACAATTTAATAGGGACTCGCCTTGCGGTAGCATTTCCCCTCTGCCACGGTATTAGATCAATTAACCTTGCGCATTTACACCCAATTTTATACCTTATCACTAAACGAGACAGCCTATAATAGTGAAACAAAAATTTTGAACTTAGAACGTTTGGGGTTCACACGAGACTACTTTTCATGTTTTTTAACATTCAAAATTAGAATCTAAACTTCATCATCATCTTATTTAAGAGCTACGCTCTTGTCGGTGGAGTATTCGCCAATCCTGTCTACTTTCAGCTAGTGTCTTGAGTTCCTGATACGACACGACATCAACCTTTTCCTTCACTTGGGCTAGATAACTCTGTCTGGGTCTTCCTCTGCCTCTCTTCCCCTCTATCTTCCCCTCCAGTATGGTTTTAAAGAAGTTGTCGTTTCGTATCAGGTGTCCGATCATCTTTCCCCTCCGGTTTTCTATTGTCTTCAAAATGTTTCTCCTTTCTTTAACCATTCTTAATACCTCTTCATTTGTTATTCGTTCCGTCCAACTTATCCCCTCCATTCTCCTCCAACACCACATCTCAAAAGCTTCCAGCCTATCTCGGTCACGTTTAGTCAATGTCCACGTCTCGCTGCCGTACAGTGCAATACTCCAGATGTACACTTTAATTAGGCGCTTTCGGATTTTGCTCGATATTTTTGCTTTCAAAAGGTGTTTTTTGTCGTTGAAAGCTCTTTTTGCCATAGCAATCCTTGCAACGACGTCTGGGGTGCATCTGGAGTCATTTGTAATGAGACTACCCAAATACCTAAATTTATTTACTTGTTCTATTGGAGTGTTGTTAATTTTGACGGTACTATTAACTGGTCCATTTTTTGCTGTTACCATTATTTTTGTTTTACCGATGTTTATGTTCAACCCAAATTCTCTAAAGACAGTGTCCATTATTTGCAATAGATTTTCTAATTGTTCTGTGTCTTCTGCAAGAGCAGCAATGTCATCGGCAAACCTAATGAAATGTATTTTTTCCCCGTTACTTTTGATACCCCCTTTATCTGAATCTAATATTTTTCTTATTGCTGATTCTATGAATATATTAAAAATTAATGGGGAGAGTGGACATCCCTGCCGTACACCTTGTCTTATCTTTGCCGTGCCCTTTTCCTCCCCCACCTCTATTACTGTTTCCTGTTCCTTGTAAAGTTGGTAAACTATCCTTCTGTCTCTGTAGTCAAGCCCCGCTTCTTTCATAATCCTCATCATTCTTTCCCAATTCACCCTATCAAACGCCTTCTCCAGGTCTATGAATGCAATATGCGTTTCGAGGCCCAGGTCCATACGTCGATCTATTACAAGCCTGAGAGCGAGGATGGCTTCTCTTGTGCCCTTTTTCTGCCTAAAACCATATTGATCCGGTCCTAAATAGTATTCTGTTCTTGGCCTTATTCTATTTTGAATGATCTTGAGAAGAATCTTTGAAGCCTGTGAAATAAGACTTAAGGTCCTGTATTCTTCACATTTAAGAGTGTTGAGCTTTTTTGGTAGCAGTACTGTTTTACTAATTTTAAAGTCTTTCGGTATATTGCCTGTTTCATACATTTCCCTGATGAGGTTAAAAATTTCGTCTGTCATTGGGTCACAATTGGCATATTTAATCATTTCTATGTATAAATTGTCATTTCCTGCTGCTTTACCGTTTTGAATACAATTTAATGCTTTATTAAACTCTCCTCTAAGTATGGGTGGGCCTCGGTCATCTTCTTCTATTTCAAGTTCACTTTCTAGCTCATGTTCTTGCATTCCATTTCCTTCATATAAACCTTCTATGTAACTTTTCCAGCGCTTTACTATATCTTTATTATCAAACAGTATTTTCCCGTTATCGTCTAATATAGTTGCACTTTTGGTCTTATGTTTTTTATCTAATTGTCTTATGATGTTATATGCTTGATCTACTCTTCCCTTTACCATGTGTTCTTCTATATCATTGCAAATTTTAATAGTGTCCCTCTCTTTACTTTCCCTACATTTTGTGGTAATTTTATTGGTTAATCTCCTATATTCCTTCTTACTTATATCATCACTTTTTGTTCTATATTTTCTCCTTTCTAGCATCAAATCAATTATTTCTGGAGTCAGCCATTGCTTCCTTGGTACAATTTTCTCCCTCTTTAGACAATCTTCCGCACTCGTTCTTAATATATTCCTAACATTATTCCATCTATCTTCTATATTTTCCGTAATATCATTACTCTCTTTATTTTCTCTATATTCTATTAATTTATCACCTAGCTTATTACTATATTGCACTCTATAATTGCACTTTGTGTCCTTAAGTTTAGTGAGATCGATAAATTTTGGTTTAATTTTCCTTCCGGATTTCTTAATACTGATATTACAATTACTAATTAGCATATTATGATCGGTGTCAACGTTGGCTCCCGGAAAGGTTTTGCACGATTTGACTTGATTCCTGTACTTATTTTTCACTAATATATAGTCTATTTGAAATCGGTCTCTGTCACCTGGATTTACCCAAGTGTACAGCCTTCTCTTTGGTAATTTGAAATATGTGTTTGTAATAAATAAGCTATTCTCTTTACAAAATTGAACTAATCTGTCGCCTCTTGCATTTCTCCTGCCCAACCCAAAATTACCAACTATATTTTCTTCCTTGCCCTCTCCGACAACTGCATTAAAATCCCCCATTACAATTAAACTATCTTTATCTTTTACTGTATCTAATATTGTATCAATATGGTTATACATATCTTCTACTTCGTCGTCTTTATGTGCTGAAGTTGGCATGTACACTTGGATAACTATTATATCTGTAGGACTAGCTTTTATTTTTACTGCTGTTAATCTGTCACTATGATGTATTGTATTTTCAACTTGTGTACCCCATTTCTTGTTAAGTATTATTGCTGTGCCGTTGGCTCCCTGTTTTTCTCCAGTATAAATTATTCTGTAATCATCGCTCCAATAATCCCCACTTCCTCCCCATCTTACTTCGCTTAATCCCAGAATATCAACTTCTAGTCTCTCCATCTCCAATTTCAGCTTTTCCAGTTTCCCTGGTTTCAACATGGTTCTCATATTCCACGTTCCAATTTTACAAGGATTTCGCATGATGACGACCGGTTCAGCCTTGCGTCTGCTCCTGCCGGACTCAGACCGCCACGGCATGTTACATCGTGGAAGCCCGTTGTCAAGAACTACATTTTTATATTGTGACATTTTCATACTCCTATTCTAGGAAAAGACTAGTGCGGTGGTTTTCCCATTTGCCTTCCACACCGCAGTACAATGGCCGAGGTTCGCCCACTGTTTCACCGTCTTGAACCCTTTCGGAATCCACTTCTTTGGCTTCTTGACGTACTGATAATGCTGCTGCCCATTATCAGAGAAATGCTTATTTAGTGGCGGCATTGTCTCGCCACGTCACAAAGATCGTCCTAGGACTTATGTAGCTTTTTGTAGAGGAGTCCGTTCCACCGGCCAACCCACTACGTCCTGATAATCCTGCCGCTGTTTGGTCGGGGACTGCTTATTCGATATATTCGCAGCTAACCATCATATCTGATGGCCGTTCACTATCCGCCACCTGTGACCCCGTTGGTAGCCTACAGCTCAGCGTATCCAGCGTATCCAATCTAAACTTATGGGGAATAAAATCCAATGTTGCGGATTTCATGTTACCTCGCCCCCCGCAAAAAGTGGCAGAAATGTTTCTTAGTAGAATGACACGCGTAACTCGTCCCTATTAAATTGTCTAAGACGATGACGCATGACGGAGCGGCAGACATTGGAATTTCTGCGATCTCTTAACACTAATCTAGTGTCAGAATTCAGAAAAGTGGCCGTCATTTTGAACTTTTTTGTTTTTCAAACCGCTTGCTTCCAAAATAAAATTGTCTGGGGGTTTCTGCCATCTCCGAACATGAATCCGAAGTCAAAAATTCAGAAAAGTGGCCACCATCTTGAACTTTACTGTTTTTCAACCGATTGCTTCCAAAATCGATATCAGGGGGTTTCTACCATCTCCGAAGACGAATCCGAAGTCAGAAATTCAGAAAAGTGGCTGCTATCTTGAACTTTTTTGTTCTTTAACCGATTGCTTCCAGAATCAATATCTGGGGGTTTCTGCCATCTCCGAACACGAATCCGAAGTAAAAAAATTTGAAAAATGGCCGCCAACTTGAACTTTTTTGTTTTTCAACCGATTGCTTCCAAAATCAATATCTGGGGGTTTTTGCCATCTCCGAACACGAATCCGAAGTAAAAAAAATTTAGAAGTGGCCGCCAACTTGAACTTTTTGTTTTTCATCGGATTGCTTCCAAAATCGATATCTGTGGTCATCAAACACGGATCCTTAGTCAACATTCAGAAAAGTGCCCGCAATCTTGAACTTTATTGTTTTTTAACCGATTGCTTCCAAGATTGACATCAGATAAGGTTTCTGCGATCTATTAAAACGAATCTGACAACAGAAATCAGAAAATTGGCATCAAGATGATCATCTTGAACTCGTTTTTTTAACTGACTGCTTCTAAAATAGATATCCCACTCCGGAATCTCCGGATTCATGTTAAGATATCGATTTTGGAAGCAATCGGTTGAAAAACAAAAAGTTCAAGATGGCGGCAACTTTTTTGAATTTTTGACTTTGGATTCGTGTTTGGAGATGGCAGAAACCCCCAGATACCGATTTTGGAAGCAATCTGTTGAAAAATAAAAAAGTTCAAAATGGCGACCACTTTTCTGAATTTTTGACTTCGGATTCGTGTTCGGAGATGGCGGAAACCCCCAGGACTGGTAGCATGCCAACCCGCGATAGCCGTGATATGGCCTTATCACGTCTTTTATCTCGTTCATTCGCGCGCGAAAGAACGAGATAAAAGACGTGATAAAGCCGTATCACGGCTATCGCGGGTTGGCATGCTACCAGTGTTGATATCGATTTTGGAAGCAATCTGTTAAAAAACAAAAAAGTTCAAGATGGCGGCCACTTTTCAGAATTTTTGACTTCGGATTCGTGTTTAGAGATGGCAGAAACCCCCAGATATCGATTTTGGAAGCAATCGGTTGAAAAACAAAAAAGTTAAAGATGGCGGCCTCTTTTCTGAGCTTCTGACCTCGGATCCGTGATTGCAGAAACCATACATTTTTTAACCGGTATATTTTAAATTAGCAATCGGTCAGAAACTTCATTATTTATTTTCATTTTGCAACAAATAATCGAAAATAGCAGCGCTTCAGGGCATTTTATGATTTATCTGTTGGCAGCATTACGCACGTTACTGCGTCACCCGTGTGTCATACCATGTGACGTGACGCAGCGGCAATGCGTCACAGTGTATGCTCCTACGTGCGGTTTATACAACTCCTTGCTTCCAAATGATCCGTCATTTGGAAGTATGCCGTATGGCGCTCCGTCATGCGTCATCGTGTGTGATCCACCTTAGACATAGTAGAATTAAAACCTATTAGTCTTCTGTAGTCTGTCGTCTATTGTCATCATTATCTCGTGACAATTATATCCACAGAACATTATAAAAAGAAGTTAGTAGTGCAAAGTAGGCATGGATCGCGTGCCACACGGTTATGCAATGATTTGCATAACACCATAAGGCACGGCGTGGTACGAGCGAGGGCATAAGTAATAGTAGCTGCGTGAGTGGGAAGACAAGTGGCGACAGTCGTCTTCTAAGCAAAAGCGCTACTTTGCAAATCTGTTCTAGTTGCATATCACGGGTACGTGGCTTCTAGAATAAGGTATGGGATCACGTTCTGGGGAAACGCTACCAACAATAACCGAGTATTTTTAGCTCAAAAGAGATGTGTAAGAGCAATGTGCGGTATAAAAAGGACGGACAGTTGTAGACCCTATTTTAAACAACTTAAGCTATTGACTCTTCCATCTCTATATATTTATGAAACTGTACTGTTTGTTAAGCGATATCCAGACCTATTTATTCATGACACTAGTGCACGTCGAAAGGACCAATTATGTTATAATTCTCACAAGACCGTATTGTACAATAAAAGTATTTTTCATATGGCTCCAAAAATATATAATTCAATTCCTCTAACACTAAGACAATGCAATGATGTAGCGATGTTCAAGAGGAAAATGTTTGACTTTTTAATCGATGGCACTTTTTACACCATAAATGAATTTTTAGACTATAATAAATAATATAATGTTTTTTGACTATAATTAGTAAATAATGTAAAAGGTGTAATGTAATGTAATGTACATACTTAAGTATAATATATTATGTTTCCAAATGTATTATTTATTGCATGATCTCAAGCTTTAGATAATTCTGCACATTTTTTATTGTTTGATTAATATTTGTTTTTTTATTATAGTAGTTGTTATTTACATTTTGGAATTTAATTTAATAATATTATGATATCTTTCAATTTAGTTTTTTAATGAATTTTGTAGTGTTATTATTTGTTGACATCTTAATGTTGACATCTTAATCTTAATGTTTTATTCTTAATTTACGTCTTATTTAATTTATTTGAAAGATACTAATGTAAAATCTACTTAATAATTGTAAATGTATCTCGTATTTTGTTAAATGTAATTTGTAAACTTTTGTATGCCTTCTGGCGGAACACAATGGAACCAACAATTTTGTAACATCTTTATAACCTGTGATTCACAAATAAATAAATTGAAATTGAAATTGAAATTGCATTTCTAACCCCTCTTATAATGTTCTTTGATTATAAAAAAATGAGACATTTTGATAACAAAAATTTGCCCCAGTAATAACTAAACTAATCCTTGCCAAAAACGTATTTTTCTCGATTTCTAAGTTTAGGGACAAATTTGTTCATAAATTAATACGATGACGATCATAACGATTTGAACGAAGTCATAATAATTTTAGTACAATTTTATAGAAATTTTAAATTTTTTTTTTTCGAATTGTCAATATGGCTACTACTAGCGCCATCTGACGGATTTTTTTCATAACAGTCTTCAAAAAAGCTTCATTGAAACAAAGGCGAACCACATGTGCGCACCACTGCTTCTTTAGGTCTTTCAAGATCGTCATTTTGTTGTTTGATACAATATTCATAATTTCTTTAAAGTGTGTACTATAAAGAACCTTTTTTACCTTCTTTTCGCCCCTATTTGGAATGGAGTATAGGTACGGCTGTAAAAAGAATATAAGTACTTTTTTGTTTTTAACTAGTTTTTTCCGCAAGTCTGGTATGTGTAGACGACGTATGTATGATGTAATATGTATAGACGACGGTCCTTTTTTATATGCTGACACTTTTTTAAGGCGATGATCAGACCATCAAACTGATCAACTTTCTCTATGGGATTAACATCGTAATCACGAAAAAAAAAATCTGCTGTCCCATACAAAACTGTAAACCTACTCGAGCGAAATGTATGGGACACCTGATTTTTTTTTTCACGATGTCGATGTTGGTCCCATAGAAAAAGTTCTTAAGTTACAAAACTGTCAGCATATTAAGAAGGACTCTATATACCAGTTTATAAGTATAGGTAAGCTTTTCGACACAAAAAGTTCATAAAAGGTCATTTGGAGTCGGGAACTCCTAAAACCAACAAATTACCTACATACCTAATTAAAAGATTTATAAGTTAACGTTTTATATTAATTTAAGTTAAAATAACACAAAAATATTTTTGCCAAAATACAACGAAAAATATTACAAGTATCAAGTGGCTTCAGTTAACTCATACTTTTGCCGCTCGGCAGTTATCTCTGTGTGCGTGAGCCTTGCGCGTGTAGTAGTACGAGCAAAAGCCTAAAATTGGGGTGCGGAAATCGTATACGCGTCCTTAAGAAAAGAGACAGAAAACCAACAACTGACTTTAGTCCTGTCAAAGTGACATTACACGCCCAAAATAAGATGCCATCATAATAATAATATCATATTTAAGGCGTTTTTGGGCGTGTAACGTCACTTTGACAGCACTAAAGTCAGCTGTTGGTTTTCTGTCTCTTTTCTTAATCTTATTTTAGCAAGTGACAGGAATAAATTTAGTTAAGTCGTGGCACAGCCGAATCGGTACCAATTATGGCCCTAACTATGAATGTAGAACTGTAGAATATCTAACAAAATGCTTGTGAGCCTTACCATCAGACCCATCCGGTCTCTTCCCCCTCTTGTCCTTATCGAGCAGGGGCTCGAGTCTCAGCTTCTTGATGACCCTCGCGCTGGTCCGCTGCTGCTGCTGCGTGGTCAAGGACCCGAGGAGTTCGTCTCGCTCGGGGTCTTCCGTCGCCGGGGCCGTGGGAGACATCACCGCGTCTTTTACTACCTGTCGACGACAGAAACGAGCTGGTTAGGGAAATTTACAAAAGTTACATCTAAACTATTATAAAACTGTAACAGAAGTGTGTCTGTACATTGAAGATATTTACAAAAAAAAAATTACGACATGGTTTTTACCTGTCCCTGATTCCAAATCACCAATTTTTGGATTTTTTGTCTGTCTGTTTGTTTGTTTGTTTGTTCGTTTGTTTGTTTGTTTGTTTATTTGTTTGTTTGTTTGGGTGTTTGTTTGTTCGAGTATCACGCAAAAACTACTGAACCGATTTTGATGAAACTTTTTTTGTTTGATAGCTTATCATCTGACTTAAAATCTGGTATATAATTTATGCGGACGAAGTCGCGGGTTAAAGCTCGTACTACATAAGAATATGCTCACGACTATATTCCCCGAGGGGGCAGAGATATTCTGAAACCTCAGAACATTAACTAGTACCGAAACTCTGGCCAGTGTGACGGGGAGTGAGCCCGTCGCCACTTATAATGGACAGTAGGTACAATACATATATGACTCGAAATTGAAGATTGGAGCAATAAAAAAATCTGCAGTTCCATACTAAACTGCAATGCCTTCGCGACACAAATGTATGCAAAGGCAGATTTTTTTTTTGCTCCGATCGATTTGCTCCCATAGTAATAGTTGTTCAGTTTGATGGGTAGACTCTTAGTTTAAAAGGATGCAAATGATATCAAATTCACCCTGTAAATATAGGGTCCAATTAAATATTCTGACGGTTTTTTAAGACCATTATCAACCTTTTTTTTCGCGTGTTCGACTTTGGTTCCGTAGAGAAAGTTGTTGTTTGATCATCCTTAAAAAACCATCATCCCCCCTACCCCATGCGGGCTGATGATGATGGATATGAGTTGAATATGAACAGCAAAAAGAAACATCCTCAAAAATTTTAGCATAAGCTATGTAGGAAGCTTATTTCGATGAGTAAGGTTTGTTAGAGCATTACGCAAAAACTACTTGACCGATTTTGATGAACCTTGTTGGGTTTAAAATCATAGATTTAAATATATTTTATTTTGCAACGACGATGGGAGATGATAAGGGAAAAAAACTAGTCCTTAGTCGCACTTTGAACGGCAATGTTTACAAATGATGTGCATTGACGCAAGAATCAGAAACTTATTAAATTAAACGATGTTGTTTGTCGATAATGTATTATAAAGCTCATCTCCATAATAATGATATTGTTATATTAGAACAGCAATTACGTGATTATATAATAATTTTGTTTTACATCGTTTCCGCATTTATTATCGTGTTTTTTTTTGTGTTCACTCACTTATTACATTCGCGGACAGTGACCGGCTATAGCAGTGATACCAATAAAAGTTCAATTGTGTCTCATACACTGTCCGCGAATGTGTTAAAGAAATTTATGTAAATGTCGGACGGGGTTAGACTATCAAGCTGAACATCTTTCCATATTAGAGACAATGAAAAAAAATAAAAAAAATCCCTATATTCAAGTGGAGTAGAAAGGAGTCAATTTATTATAGGCCCACAAACGGTTACGTTTATTGATGGTATTACACTCTAAAAACATAATTTAATTTACTTTATTAATCGGACGAAAGATTAGTAAAAATGTAAACGGAATTATGAAATAAATATAAAAAATGCACCGTTTTGACTTTTTTGCTAAGATTCTTTTTTCCGATAAAAACTGCACATGTAAAGCAATGCGTGTACAGGAACATCTCAGATGTAAATACGAAAATAAAAATAAAATACCAACATATCTTAACAAAACAAGATGTGCGCCAACTGCGATTACGCGACACTCCGTTTAGATGAGGTATTGCTAATATTACCACTATAATCTAGAGATTATGAGAAACAAATAGACATGAGTTCCATAACTATACGCCAACTATTCGCTAATATTTTTTGGGGGGCCTTTTCCCTATAGCTGGAGAAATTATCTTTTTTGGAAAAAAAAACTGCTGTTTCACACCAGAACTACAAATGTATGGGATGTTTCCGTAAACAAAGTTCTTTAGTTTGATGGTCAGCACGACCGTCAGCACATTAAGAAAGCTCATTCAAGAATAGCTCAAGTTAGAGTGCGAAAAAAAAACGCGCGCTGAGAAGATACAGTTTTTAGATATTTTTAAATAAATAATATATTCAATAGGAAGCCGTTTAGAAAGATAATCGAGGGCCGTGACATGACACCTCTTGTTAAATTTAACCGATAATTGTTCTTAAAATCAACCATGAAGGATCACACATGCCGGAATATCAATGTTACTATTATTATACTAATTGTTTTCGTGTACATTTACGAAGGTGATTAGAAGGTTTCGTAAGATTCGTACGTTTTTAGGGTTCCGTACCCAAAGGGTGCTTACTGGACCCCATTACTAAGCCTACGCTGTCAATCCGTCTTAACTTCAAACGGCTGTATCTTTTGAACCGTAATAGGTAGCCGGTTGAAAGAAGATTGGCAGATTTGGTCCCAGTTATTTTTTACGAAAACTAAAAGCTCTTCAGGACGGCGGTCATAATTATTATAAACAGAAAAAATTAAGGCATTTTTTAAAAAAACTTCCACATCTCTAGAAGTACGGATTAAAAAGTATAAATTACTAGTAAAATCATCAAAAAAGCAGTAGCAAAACGCAACCACGACAGCAATTTTCATCTAATATTATCACTGAGGTATTTTTTAATCGTTACATAATATTATACGGTTATCGTGAATTTTCATTAAAATAAACACTATGGATTCGTAGTAGATTGAATGGACTATGTAATAAGAAAGATTATGACTTTCACTCACTTGCTACAAAAGGTATCATAAGGAGAAATACCTTTCCCCCAACTTTTACAGGTTACAACCAATTTACTTTTTTGTTTGTTTTGTTTCACTCTATACGTATTACTAAGTTTCATTCATGTACGGGACCTCTAAGTCTGGGTTTCAAGTTACATGGCCGTTCGCCAAACTTCTTTTCACAGGATATATGGATTTGATTATAAATAATAATAAAAAACAAAAAGTAAAATATTATGGGGGTCCCCCCCATAACAGAAACTAGTTTTATTAAAAGTTTTTTGATTTTGCTTTATCCAGGCACGTATCCATTGAGGGAATAGGTGGGATTTATGATACACTAATGATAATTTATTTGCTTTACTTTTCGTTTTAAATAAAGTGTTTTATTCCAACAAAACCCATTAGAATGACTTTAAAATAAAAATTTATTTCTAGTTTTATGATTTATTTATTTATTTTTTATTTCTATTTTTTATTTATTTTTTACTTTTTTTATATCTCTGATTACCCCCTCGGGAAATATAGTCGTGAGCATATGCAATGATAATTTATTTGCAAAAATATGGCAAAGATAAATTTTATAAAAATACAATTTTCCAGCATATTATACAATGAAGGCATGCAAATATTTATTACAGGTATGATAAATTTAAGGGCTCTATTAATATTATAATTATACAGTGTAGTAAAAGTTAATTAATTACAATTAATCGTAAAAACAATTTTACTATCAGTAATTACGTAATTAGTCGTACTAAAAATGACAGATATTATATTTATTGTCATATAAAATGTCATAACCATAAACTCACATGTTTTATTTTCCAAGTTTATCTACAGAATGACATTGAAATTAATCGACAAATTTTTAGGGGTGGTTCAGACCAATAAACTGAACAACTTTTACTACGGGAGCAGACTTGTTTAAAAACAAAACTGATATTCATACATTTGAGTCGAATGGGTATTGCAGTTTAGTATTGGAACCATAAAGATATTATACCTTACGGAATAGAGTAAGTGACATGAGTTGTCAAATGAAACCGTTTTTTGTGCATTTGTCGGCACTTATCGGCACCCTAAAACTTCGAGTTCTGTGTATAATTGTGAATCTAACGTGAAATCGTACGTAATTTAATGAAATAGTGTTAGTATATTTCACAAAATAATCTACGACTTCACATTAGATTCACTAATTATTCAAAGAGCACGAATATTTAGCCAGTCGATTGTGCTGACAAGTTCCCAAAAACGGTTCTATTGCCTCGCGTCACGTATCTCTTTCTATTATACATCTCGCTCTCTTAGCTGTCAGTTCCTCTATATGATACCTTTATGACTGGAACACAGCTGAATTATTTGTTTGCCAGTTCAAGTTTATTCCACAGTCGAATATCGTTCAGTTTGATGGTTTGAGCCACCTCTAAAAAGGTCACTGGGCACCTTAGTATGAAACCTATACCCACGACCTACAGAAAAAGAATAGTATAAGATGTTTCGATAAATGTCTCTAGTTCATGAGTATTTAAAAATAAAAAAAATAACGCTCACAGGTACATACATTGTAATGATCCCACGTAAGCTCTAACAGGCTTTTTGTGGAAACCATACAACAACCCCAGTACCAGTTACCAGTATTTATATCGCATTAATGTAGATAACGGGATTCAGGCCAAAAACTAATAAAGAAAAATGTAACATTTTGTACATTTTCGTACATTTAATACATTTTCTTAGATTTTGTAAATTTTAGTACATTTTAGTAGATTTTAGTACATTTTGTTAATTTTGTACATTTTTGTACATTTTCGTACATTTTAGTATTTTACTACATTTAGTACATTTTCCCATGGTTTAAATCTAAACTATTATAAAACTGTAACAGAAGTGTGTCTGTACATTGAAGATATTTACAAAAAAAAGATTAAGATATGATTTTTAGATGTCCCTGATTCCAAATCACCAATTTTTAGATTTTTTGTCTGTCTGTTTGTTTGTTTGTTTGGGTGTTTGTTTGTTCGAGTATCACGCAAAAACTACTGAACCGATTTTGATGAAACTTTTTTTGTTTGATAGCTTATCATCTGACTTAAAATCTGGTATATAATTTATGCGGACGAAGTCGCGGGTAAAAGCTCCTACTATTATAAAACTGTAGCAGAAGTGTGTCTGTACATTGACGATATTTACAAAAAAAAGATTACGATATGGTTTTTAGGCTTCCCTGATTCCAAATCACAAATTTTTGGACTTTTTGTCTGTCTGTTTGTTTGTTTGTTTGTTTGTTCGTTTGGGTGTTTGTTTGTTCGAGTATCACGCAAAAACTACTGAACCGATTTTGATGAAACTTTTTTTGTTTGATAGCTTATCATCTGACTTAAAATCTGGTATATAATTTATGCGGACGAAGTCGCGGGTAAAAGCTCGTAATAAATAACTACATACAATTGAATGTGGGTTAGTACTAAACATTTTAAAACCAATTTGGTTTTTGTAGGAAAAAGTTCGTTAGCTGGGTCAGATTTCGCCCAATGACATATTTGTCGACTCATTTCAATTTCACCCTGTAGATAGGTGTTATTCTAGACGGGAAACGGGAAAAAGTTGTTCAGTTTGATGAGTAGAATAAATGCTGAAGTTATCCGCAGTGATATAAAATACAGGGTGTACAATAAAATGGGACAGCTACTCAAAGGGGTGCTTCAGACCATCAAACTTAACAACTTTCTCTATGGGACCAATATCGAAATCGCGAAAAAAAAATCCGCTCTCCCATACAAAACTGCAAACATAACTCGACTGAAATGTATGGGACAGCAGATATTTTTTTCGCGATTTCGATATTGGTCCCATAGAGAAAGTTGTTCAGTTTGATGGTCTGAAGCACCCCTTTAAGTAGCTGTCCCATTTTATTGTACACCCTGTATACCCTGTATAATACAAACTTTTTAAACATAGTGATATAATTATCTAATCTAAGCCGATAGAATTTGTTTCTCTAGATTGTATTTTTAGGAAATTGCCTTCTTTATTGATGTCGGTTAAGCTAGGGACAATTAATATAACAGTTTTCAATTAGCACTTTTAAACGACTCACTCACTAAATGACGTATTAAAATGATCCGGAATCGAAACTAATTACAAAAAACAATCATAATTAAGTAAATACTTACTGCTATTTAACCAATAGGTAATCACAATGAATTACTCAAGCCTATTATACAGGGTGTAACAAACAACCCTAGTAACACTTCAGACCATCAATCTGAACAACTTTCATTATGGAGCCAACGTCGAGAAACAATAAAAAAATCTGCCGTCCCATACATTAGAGTCGAGACATTACTTCAGTTTTGTATGAAAGAGCGGATTTTTTTTCTTGATTTCGATGTTGGCTCCATAGAGGGTGTTTTGTCACACCCTGTATAGGGTCTATCTATCTATCTATCTATCTATAACGTCACGCCTCTTTCCCAGTGGGGTAGGCAGAGACCAGGGCGCGCCACTTACTACGATCTTTACATACCTCTTTTGCCTCATGCACATCCATACATCTCTTCATACATGCCCGTCGGTTTCGAGTACTCCGCACCTCCCCTTTTTGTAGGACGCAACTGATTTGATCAGCATACGTCCTACGAGGGCGCCCTCTGCCGACACTTCCACTCACATTAGCAACATATATCTCTTTCGTACATCTGCTGTCACTCATCCTTTCCACATGACCAAACCAACGAAGCATTCCTTTCTCTATTCTGGTCCTTCTTAATATGCTGACATATTTTTAAGGGGATGATCAGACCATCAAACTGAACAACTTTCTCTATGGAACCAACATCGAAATCGCGAAAAAAATCAAATATAAAACTGCAAATCTACTCGAGCCAAATGTATGGGACATTTGGCTCGAGTAGATTTGCAGTTTTGTATGAAAGAGCTGATTTTTTTTTTGCGGTTTCGATGTTGGTCCCATAGAGGAAGTTGTTCAGTTTGATGGTCTGATCATCCCCTTAAAAAAGTGTCAGCATATTATGAAGGATCCTATATAATAAATATGCGATTATTAGGTACCTACTGCCTTAGATCAAAGTAAAATTAATGGATAGGCCCAAAGCGCTTTAAATTGAAGCACGCAACGACTAGCGCACTTCAATACAAACTAGGGCACTTGGTCTGTCATCTCGGTACATATTCGAAGTAAAACTGTCACTTGTTTTGCCTCATTTTTCTGGTTTGAAATGTTCTCGTAAGGCCTATCCATTAATTTTACTTTGATCTAAGCCTACTGCTACCAAAACAGAATTGAAGCGGGAATATAAGATGATTCCGTTGGAGGTTCTCGCAATTTTAATATTGGGCCTATTAGTAAAAGTTGTTTAGTCCGTGTGCAGCATCCTCTCAATTGGCTAACACATTTAACTTTACACCTTGTATTGTACCTATCCAGGATGTAAAAAAAAAATCTATAGGAGCCTTAAAGGGTTCAAAGTTCAAACCATCAAACTGAACAACTAAGGTGACATTCTTGTTTTTTTTGGAAATAATGTTTAATTGTTTAGAAATAAATAAAAAATACGACTGAACGCAGCACAATAGGCTCGGTAGGCTCTTAAGAGATTTCATTGGAGTCACGTTGCAGGGACTGACCCGAGCACTTGTCTCGCGTGGTTTCGCGCGTCGCGTTTTTGCCTGCCACGAGGCTCCGCAATCCTCAATCTCTTCTTGTTCTTGACCAAAAACAATCCCTGAGATTGGGGTAGATTCTCCCATACATTACTTGACACTGGCGGAAATGCAGTGCTCAAGCAAGAGTCCATTAATTTATAAATAAAAAAAGATAAAAATCATTGACTTTTATTTGGTTAGTATTGAAAATAGGATCTAACTTCGTTTTATGCAGCGGGGTCGGGCGCGTTGCAAGGACTATCCTTTTAAGTAAATAAAAATTCCATTCCATTATTTACATATCATTTTCAAATTAAGTTCAGGGGTCAGCGGGCACCCGAAAGGATTTTTCCTCGATTACCTACATTCGTAGTCGTCACATAATAGTTTTTTAATAGCTTGTTTATAGTCAGACAAACAGTGATTAAAATATTTTACTTGACTAATTAAACGATTGTAAATCTTTCTTAATAGTGACTAATTAATGAATACATCCTGTATGACTTGCAGCTACAAGTACCTAATTACTTATGTAGTAACTATTACTTTTACCGCTCAGTGGCGCCCTCATCACAAAATTTAAGACTTCTCAATCAAGAAAACCTAATCTAAATAAAAAAGTGCAACACAAACTTACTACAAAAGCCTGAAAACGATTTTTATTTAATATTTTTATTATACAGGGTGAAATTGATATCATTAGCATCCTTTTGTACTAAAACTCTACTCATCAAACTGAACAACTTTTACAATAGGAGCAAAAAAAATCTGCTGTTCCATACTTGACTGCAATAAAAATAAACAAAATAAAATAAATAACGCTCACAGGCACATTGTAATGATCCAAAGTAAGCCTCAGGCTTTTTGTTATGGGAACCACACAACGACGGCACAAACATATAACGTCTTAATGAATTAACGCAAAACTAGAAAGTAGTTTGTTTAGAATCGAGAGCAGAATCGAATTATCATGGTTTCAACATAGGCAATTTTTTTCAAAATATTAAATAATTTTTTTGCAAAATTTAAAATTTACTGAACGATATGACAACCCACCGCACGGGCACACTCACCCTACTTACTACCAAAACAAGATTATAAAAATGTATCCATGAGTACGTTAGCGCTTTCTTTCAGTGCTGAAATGATAACAAATCATTTTTACCTCAAAACTTTAAATGCGAATAACTTTAAATTTTACCTATAAAAATAATGAAATTATTGTTGCAATCTAATTATTTTGTTATAAATCTGTATGAGGTTTTGCGTAAATTCATTAACACGTTGTATAACATCCATGACCAAACCGGGATTCGAACCCAGGACCCTGGTTTGGCAGTCCGGCGTGGTAACCATCACACCAACCGGGTCGTCAATGCCTACTCGACTCAAAATTGTATGCAACAGCTGATTTTTTTTGGTCCGATCGGTTTGCTCCCATAGTAAAAGTAGTCCAGTTTGATGGGTAGACTCTTAGTTTAAAAGGATGCTAATGATATCAATTTCACCCTGTATTACAATACATACTAACTTTGAGAAAATATAAAATAAAGATTTTTTTAAAATAATAATTTTAACAAAATCTAAATTCTAGAGAGAGTCTATTTATTATAAAATTTCTAGTTTCTAGAAATTTTATTTAGTCACTGTTCAATTTACCTACCTACATCAAACATACAGCAGAAAGTAGAAAAGAAAATTCGCGATACTAACCTTCATTAAAATTTCATTCAAGGAAAACTTATACATTTTCCTTCACACACAATCGATGTCTAACTATACATTATAAAGACTGTAAAAGCCACTTATACAAACAAATAAATCAGGTTAATTTTTGCGCTCTTCAGACGTCCTGGACACAATAAAAACCTTGAAAACTAGACCTTATTAAAAAGAAATAAAAACAAAAACACAGTTAACTCGTTTAAAAGCGGAGTAACTATAGTAATATTAATCTCTACTCTGTCATACGTCACTGCAGTGCGTGAAGACTACGCGATAAAAATGCCCCCAGGACACTGCCATTGAGGCATTCTCATCAGAACAGAACGTTGTGCGTGCCGCATTTGAAATTAGAACACATTTTATAGCGAGAGAAAAAGGAAACCACTTTATTTTTTTTTCTAGATAATTTAGACTACAACTTGATATTATTTAGACTTAAAAATACAATTAAAAAAAAATTATTGACATTATAATTACATACGTTGAAAATATTTAGTGAAAATGAGTGCTTTAGTAAAAATAACATTAGTTTTATTAGTGGGTTTAAGTTTGAAATTAGACTGCGAAGGACAAATGCTGAAGAAGGAAGCTTACATCACAGTGGTGAGTGGATAAACATATTTTGAACCTTATCACCTGAACAATAACGTATAAAACAATATGTTAATTTCATCCTCGTTGTCAAAGCAAGGGTAATAACTGAATAGATCTAAGGGGTAAGCCTAAAATCATCTGCATAACTTCTGTCAAGTGAGACTTAGGACAAGTGCAAGTGTTCGCGCGTGCGTGTGGCAACACTAACTTTCTCGATTCAAGTTTAAAAAGTGTAGTTTTTTAGTCTGTGCTCGTTCATTCTAGATTCTCTATGGTGAATTCTTCCTTGCTCATCGTCATTGTAAAATGTAAAACCTAAAAAAGGAAATTAAAATCCTTTTATATCGAAGTAATCTCGTATTTTCATTTAAAATTATCCGGTCTTGATCTAAAACAAGAAATTTTGGCGCCCGAACACGGACTGCATCCACAAAAGTGCAGTTTTCACAAATTTCCAAAAGACTGAAACCGCGAGCCGAAGGGCACGCGTTTCCAAATTCAGGCATCCAGGCAAAATCCAGACGAAAACAAGGATTGGCGCGATTGGTGAACAAGACAAAGTACGGCTACGACGAGGCAAGCGAGATAGCTAAAGTTTCGCTCCGGATCTCCGTGCATCTGCATAAAAATCGCCCAGATAAGTGCCCTTCCTTTGTTCTCCGATTCAAAAAACAACCAAATCCAATAACAATCCTTCCTACCAAACCCATTTCAGCAAACTAAATTCATAAACAAGGCTTTCCACTTGTGTTTTTTCCGTAACCCATTTGAGGTTATCTTTTCACAAATTTGTTTCACAATCGCAGTTTTACCTCACAAAATCATCACAATTTACGTCGAACGAGCTTATATTAGTAAAGACAGTATAAATCTATTCTAGAGATATCGTTAAAGATAGTTCAAGTTCATTCTTTTACTCACGCGTCTTGCTGAACAATTCCAGACGCAGCGTCTCAGCATAGCTTCACTGCCACGCTGTCTTGTGAACCAGCGGTCTTTCATCGCAATAACGAGTGCAGTGATCAGCAGCCCGGCTTCCTGGAGCACAATCTACCGAAGCGAGGAGCGTGAGACTTATTTTATTCACTTCCAACTATCGAATTTTGTTGACTTTTATTCGGCTCATAATATTACTAAATATTTCATAATGACTTCAGAAGGTAGTATACCTACCAAAGTGAATTTAAAGGATTTACTAGTGAAACGAGGTTCCATCAAGGGACAAATTACAAAGTTTAAAAACTACATTGACAAAGTAAGCAAGTCAATCGATATTTCTGATGTGGAAATGGCCGAGTTCTCTTTGAGACTTTCTAAATTTGAAACCTTGTCAACAAAATTTGATGACCTGCAGACTGAGATCGAAGTTCTAAATGCCGCATCCATAACATTGGAAATTGATGAAAGAGAACGCATTGAGACGGATATTGTTCAAAATATAGCATCTGCCAAAACATTGATAAAGGAGTTCAATAATTTAAGTGACGACCGTCGTCAGTCAGCGTCTCCGAATGCTAGTCTCAGTCATCATGAATTAGGTTTTAAATTACCGCAGTTACAAATTTCAAAATTCAATGGATCGCATTTCCGGTGGCTTGAATTTCGGGATACCTTTTCGAATCTTGTACACAACAATGGACGGATTCCAGACATACACAAGTTTCACTATTTGCTCTCGTACCTCGAAGGTGAGGCAGCACGCATTTTGACAAATCTCGAAGTTTCTTCTGCGAATTATAAAGAGGCTTGGAAGTTACTTTGTGAGCGATATGACAATAAGAGAATCCTCATTAACCATCATTTAGATTCATTATTCAATATTCAATCTTTTAATCGTGAATCAGACAAATCTTTACGCTTCCTTGTTGATCATGTTACAAAAAATCTGCGTGCTTTAGCCAGTCTTGGACAGCCTACGGAGCATTGGGATGTTTTGATTATATTCATGCTTTCCTCGAAATTAGATAGTCAGACGATCATAAAGTGGGAAGAGTTTCGAAAAACATTAAGTGATGTTCCAAATTTAGAACAATTTAAGACCTTTTTAATTGATCGTGCTGATATACTAGAATCTCTAAATCGCAATAAAATTCAAGTCAATACTAATTCTACCAAATCACCGCAATCACCTCATCCAACACAATCTTCGAATCAGAACCTAAATGTCAACAGACCAAATAATAACAATAATAATTTCAAACAAGATCGCTCTCAATATGTGAAATCATTTGCAAGCACTAACCAAAACCAATCAAATGCTCATCTCTGCATAATTTGCAACGGCAATCACAGGATTTATGATTGTCTTACATTCAAATCAAAGAATATCGAGGAACGTTTATCATATGTTTCGAAGTACAAACTGTGCTCAAACTGTCTCAGGCAAGGCCATGCCCTAAGTGACTGTCGCATGGGTCCTTGTCGTTGCTGCAATGAACGGCATAACACGCTGCTTCATAATCCAACCATTCCAGTCGTCCCAATCGACGGCAGTGCTAAAGACAAACAAACTGAATCTGTAGTTACATTCTCAAAACAGGGTACAAACCAAGTGTTGCTGTCCACAGCCATGATAGAAGTTTGTAATCCTGAAACTAATAAACATGTTATGGTTCGCGCTCTCTTTGATTGCGGCAGCCAATCCTCATTTGTGACCAAATCTTTGCAACAAAGGTTAAACCTTCAAACAAATTCACTAGATGCAACTTGCAATGTAATTGGAATTGGTAATAACTGTTCCAACAAAGTTGTTGAAAGTTGTGTAGCTCAGCTGAAATCCACTAATAGTGCTTACCAAGTTACCCTTTCATGCTATGTTCTCAACGATCTGACGGGTGATCTCCCAAAGTCTGCCATTGATGTGAAAAGTTTGAAAATACCAAATTCCATTACTTTGGCTGATCCTAAATTTGACCAACCTGCCCCTATTGACGTACTAATAGGTGCAGACATTTTCTGGGACATCCTGGGATGCGAGCAACGCTCCTTAGGCCCCAACAATCCTAAATTGCACAATTCCAAATTCGGCTGGATCATAGCCGGTCCTATAAACTCAAGCAGCAATAAAGTTCCGAACTCAAGGAACATTAACTGCAATCATGCATTAATATCAAATCCTGATATAGATCAAATGCTTACCAAATTCTGGGAAATAGAAGATCTGCCTAAAAGGACAGTTCTTAGTCCCACCGAAAGCGCTTGCGAAACACATTTTTTGAAAACTACTATTCGTCTTGAAACAGGACGGTTCCAAGTTAATTTACCATTAAAAGATTCACCTGACTGTCTTGGAGATTCATTTCATCAAGCAAAAAAAAGACTGTTTAGCCTTGAAAAACGGTTTAGAAAAAATGCAGAACTAAAACTTCAATATGTGGATTTTATGCGAGAATATTCCGAATTAGGACATCTTACTGAGTCTGCTTTGGCCATTCCGAATCCTTCATATTTCTTATGTCATCATGCTGTATTCAAGCAGGATAGTGAGTCCACTAAGATCCGAGTAGTCTTCGATGGCTCTGCTCCCACTTCATCTGGATTTTCTGTCAATGATATTTTGATGATAGGACCAAACATGCAAAACTCACTCTTTTCTATACTAATTAGAGCACGTCAGTACAAATTCCTCCTGACCGGTGATATTGCCAAAATGTATCGACAAATTAACGTGGCTGATGATGATAGGAATTTGCAATTAATCCTATGGAGGGACGATGAGTCAAAGCCTATCAAAACTCTGAGATTAAATACTGTAACTTATGGTACAGCGAGTGCCAGTTACTTGAGCACGAGGTGTTTGTGGCAGGTGGGAGAAGATTGTGACGATGAATTTATCAAAAATGTTATTCAAAACGATTTCTACGTTGACGATCTCATAACTGGGTCCAACGATGAATCTCAGCTACAATACATGCAAAATGCAATTTCTAAGGTGTTAGCTTCAGCCTGTTTTCCCTTACGGAAATATAAAACTAATTTACCTAATCTTTTTCGAAATTCTTTAATAAACACAGATGAAACATTAACTCTCAGTGAATCCTCAAGCACTCTTGGGTTGGGATGGGATCCTTCCACTGACGAATTGCATTTTCCCATTAAACTTCCCTCTGAAACTCATAATATTACTAAACGTTATATATTATCTAGCTCATTTCGAATTTTTGACCCTTTGGGCTTGTTGAGTCCATGTGTGATACAGCCTAAAATTTTACTTCAAAAACTGTGGTTGAAAGGTCTCGATTGGGATCAGCCAGTGTGTCAAGAAATAAGGGAAAGTTGGGATGAAATTGTTAATAATTTACCTTCTCTTTCGATGCTTACCATTCCTAGAACAGTTCTCTGTGACTCTCCAATGGTCATAGAGCTGCACTCTTTCAGTGACGCCTCCCAAATTGCTTATGGAGCTTGCATATACATGAGATCAGTAAATAACAATAATGATATCAAGATAAGTTTATTGTGTGCAAAATCTAAAGTTGCACCTTTAAAGCCGACCACTATACCGCGCCTAGAGCTCTGTGCTGCCTTGCTTGCGGCCAAATTATGTAAGAGCGTTCTGGACTCCATCCGATACATTCCGTCACGTGTTGTACATTGGTGCGACTCTAGCGTCGTACTATGCTGGATAAATAGTAATCCAAGTAAACTCAAAACATTTGTGGCAAACAGAATAGGTGAAATTTTAGATATGACTAATCCTAAATCCTGGCGGTACGTACCTACAAATGACAATCCAGCCGATTTAATCTCCCGGGGTATGAATGCCAGCCAACTTTATGACAGTGAATTGTGGTGGTCTGGTCCCAAATACTTGTACAAAAATGATACTGATTGGCCAATTTTAAGTCCAAATATAAACATTGAATTGCCTGAAGTAAAGGTTAATTCTGTCATAATACCGGAACCTACATTTCAATTTGAAAGGTATTCGAAATTTAACAAACTTCAGAGAATCTTCGGATACATTTTACGGTTTTTGCATAATTCTAGACCATGCAACCGAGAAGACAAGCGTACTGGTATATTACATGTTGATGAGTTAAATAATTCTTTTAATTTTCTTTGCAGTCTGGCTCAGAGACAGAGTTTTGTTATGGAATTTAAAGCATTGTTAAGCGGCAAACCTTTGGAATCTAAATCAAAGATATTGTCTTTGTCACCATTATTGGACAAAGTTTCTAATTTAATAAGAGTTGGTGGACGTCTCGGCAATGCTCATGATTATAAGTATGAAAAACAACATCCCATACTTCTTGACTCATCTCATCATTTAACTAAAATATTGTTCGAACGCGAACATGTGCGAAATATGCATGCTGGCCCACAATTGCTGTTGTCAACTATAAGAGAAACTGTATGGCCTATTAATGGCAGAAAACTTGCAAGACGTGTTGTGAATAATTGTGTCACATGTGTTCGTCTTCGCGGTCAAACGTTACATCCGAAAATGGGAGACTTACCAGCTAATCGCGTATCAGTTGATTTTCCCTTTAAATCCGTGGGCGTGGACTATGGGGGTCATTTTTGGATTCTTAATCGTAAAGGACGCGGTGCTAAATTGGTAAAGTGTTATTTATGTTTATTCATATGCTTACGTTTCAAATGCGTTCATTTAGAGGCAGTTTCAGATTTAACTAAGGATGCTTTCATTATGACACTTCGTAGATTAGTCGCTCGCCGTGGCAAGCCATCGGAAATATTTTCAGATAATGGCAGCAACTTTGTTGCAGCTGCTAAAGACATAGGCAATTTCTTAAAAAATAATAAGGAACCTCTATCAGAGTTTGCAAGTGGTGAAGGAATAAAATTTAATTTCATTCCCTCATATTCTCCTCACTTCGGTGGAATTTGGGAGGCCGGGGTGAAATCGGCAAAACATCATATCAAACATGTCATGGGCAATTCCCATCTATCTTTTGAAGAAATTAGTACTTTGTTCGCACAAGTGGAGGCCATAATGAACAGTCGTCCACTGCATCCAATGTCATCCTCCCCTAACGACTTCCTTTCCTTATCCCCAGGGCACTTCTTAATTGGAAGACCGCTGAATGCATTACCGGCACCTGCTCTGGAGAATCATAAAGAAACCAGCTTGAATCGATATGCTCGCCTGGAACAAATTCGTCAGCACTTTTGGAGGAGATGGCAAAAGGAATATGTGTCGGAGTTGCAACAGAGAACTAAATGGAAAACAGATAAAACCAAGTTGAATATTGGAGACCTAGTATTGCTTCATGAAGACAATGCTCCACCGTTATGTTGGCGGCTTGGTCGTGTGGCTCGACTTTTTCCCGGAAATGATGGAGTTTCAAGAGTCGCCGACGTGAATACAGCTAGAGGTTGCGTTCGTCGGTCGCTGGTTCGCCTGTGCCCTCTGCCTGTCCAGGTTTGAAAGTCTCTACGCCTTTCAACGGGGGGCAAGATGTTCGCGCGTGCGTGTGGCAACACTAACTTTCTCGATTCAAGTTTAAAAAGTGTAGTTTTTTAGTCTGTGCTCGTTCATTCTAGATTCTCTATGGTGAATTCTTCCTTGCTCATCGTCATTGTAAAATGTAAAACCTAAAAAAGGAAATTAAAATCCTTTTATATCGAAGTAATCTCGTATTTTCATTTAAAATTATCCGGTCTTGATCTAAAACAAGACACAAGCCCACATAATTTATACTAGGTAGGTGCTTTTTTAAACACTTTTCTTTTCAGGGGTGGTTCAGACCATCAAACTGAACACCTTTTACTTTGGGAGCAAACCTAAAATCGCAAAAAAAACCGTTTAATAATTATGTATAAGTACATACTAGAGTTTACACGCGACATCGTCCGCACAAAGTACATACCATATTTTAAGTCTAATCATAAGCTTTCAAACAACAATATTCATCGAAATCGGTTCAGTACACTCGACAACAATGAAAACGGGTCACCAACAAACCTTAATATCTAGGAAACTAAGAATGACAGTTCATTAAAATAAAAAGTATTTCATAGATTATTTAATACTTCTTAAATTAATTAATAACATTTTTAGTTTTCATTTGTTTGACTTAATTAAAATACATAAATACAAATGCATCAATTCTATCGCAGACCAAAAATTTAAAATAACCATTTTTTGTCACAGATATAACATTTCCCCATATTTTAGTGCATGTGAGTGATAAAATTACCACATTAATAATAAATGTTGAATACAAAATAATACATTTTCAAAAAATATTGTTTTTATCTTTTAGCCTTCTATTTCAATATGACAATTTAAATAACATCAAAACAGATTATATCATATGGATAACATTGTTTATTAATAGCATTTTTAGTAATGTTGTTATTTAATTTAATTTGAAACCTAACCTTGGTGGATCAATTTTGTTTCATTTTGTTCTGGTTGTTTGATTTGTAAATAAAGGGCAAATTTTGAAGCATGTCTCCATTTATTATTTAACACTGTTTGATTGGAATGGCATAAATACAGGGTGTAACAAAACTGTACCACACAGTCAAGTCGTTTCATATACAGTCGTCGGCTTCGGGTACATTTGATCTGGCCCTAAAGGTACGCTGCCAATTTGACCCGCATACGTACGTACGTTTTAGAGCGACCCCTTTCGACTGTTCCACTCACATTCGCATTATACTTAAAGGGTCCTACTATTTAGTAGTATATTAATACTGACAGTTTTTTTCAGGGGATGACCAGACCATCAAACTGAACAATAGAAAAACTGAACTACTTTCTCTATAGGACCAACATCGAACTCGTGGGAAAAAAAAAAAAAAAAAGAAAAAATATCTTGGACAATGTCACACAAATTATCTAGTCACATTTAAAGTACCAGAATCTAGCCTGGATTTGTATTACGATGACTAGACAACGATATAGAATACTTATATAGATACAAACATCCATGACTCGGGTACAAATATTCATATTCATCATACAAATATTTGTCCCTTACGGGATTCGAACCCGCGACCCTCGGCACAGCAGGCAGGTTCACTACCGACTGTGCTACCGGGCTGTCAAATCATCAAATCATCTGTCCCATACATTTGTGTCGAGTAGGTTTAAGTTTTTTTTGTATGGAACCGCCGATTCTTTTTCCCGATATCGATGTTGATGTTGGTCCCATACAAAAAGATGTTTAGTTTGATGATCTGATCATCACCTTAAAAAACCGTCAACGTATTAAGAAGGATGTTGTGGTGATAAGTGGCTAGATGGAAATAGCAATTAAGACCTCAAATTATGTCATGTGGAGAGGATGAGTGACAGCACCTGTACGAAAGTGATATAATGTTGCTAATGTGAGTGGAAGTGTCGGCAGAGGGCGCCCTCGTAGGACGTATTCTGATCAAATCAGTTGCGTCCTACAAAAAGGGGAGGTGCGGAGTACTCGAAACCGACGGGCATGTATGAAGAGATGTATGGATGTGCACGAGGCAAAAGAGGTAAGGATCGTAGTAAATGGCATGCCCTGGTCTCTGCCTACCCCACTGGGAAAGAGGCGTAGATAGACCTCAAATTAGTAGCATCATTTCCAACATAACAAAAAATAACCAACAACTATTTACCAATAGATACGTGAATAAATAACAATGTTCATAATAATACGTTATGTCACACTATTATCTTGCAATAATACCATACTTTTCAGCATGGACGTCAACACGATACGACGTAAGCCGAAGATCAGGGGGAAAGTTCAGGGACTACCTATATTCTATGTGATCCAATCATTATCAGAACAGTAGTATGTCTACTATTGTTTTTTTAACTTTACACCTGTGCTGTTTAAACCATAAAGATATTATACCTTACGGAATAGAGTAAGTGACATGAGTTGTCAAATGTAACCGTTTTTGGACGTTTTTTGGAGTCCTCGGCAGGGTAAAAATTCGATTTCTGTGTATAATTCTCAATCTAACGTGAAATGGTGAATAATTTAATGAAACAGTGTTAGTATATTTCACAAAATTATCTACGATTTCACTTTAGGTTCACGATTATTCACAGAAACCGAATTTTTACCAGGACTCCAAATCCCCAAAAACGGTTCTATTGCCTCGCGTCACGTATCTCTTTCTATTATACAGGCATGCCGCTAGGTACATCTCGCTCTCTCAGCTGTCACTGTCTCTCTTACGTAGTATAATACCTTTATGGTTTAAACAGAAGTGACGTGGCGCGGACGTGTCGCGGGCGGTGTGTGGCAATATAAACCTTATAGTACGTAGCATAGCGTCGTTTTGAGAATTAAGCCCGCGCCTCCAGGCGACGTCGCCTGGTGGCGGGGGCGCGATTTTCTTTTATGACAAAAATGACGCTATGCAACGTAATATAAGGTTTAAATTGCTGTTACTTTGACTATCCGCCCCCGCCCCCGCTTCTGTATAAACTGCACCTAAGTTCGAAAGTTTAGTACGCATGGTATAAAATTAAAGAAATAAAATAACACTCACAGGCACATCACATACATTGTAATGATCCCAAGTATCTTATCTTATTACGGGGGCTGGCAAGCCAGCAACACTTAAACCCAATGAGATCTTTTGTGTTGACCCCCTACATATAGGGACCTTTATGAGGGGATGATCATAAAACTGAACAACTTTCACTAAGGAAGGAGTCAACATCGAAATAGCGAAAAAATCTGATGTTCCATAGAAAACTGCAATCCTACTAGACCCAAATGTATTGCCAAGCAGATTTTTTTTTCACGATATCAATGTTGGTCCCATAGAGAAAGTAGTAGTACTTTGATGGTCTGAGCATCCCCTCTTATCTTATCTTGTTGTGGGGGCTGGCAAGCCAGCAACACTTCGACCCAGTGGGATCTTTTGTGTCTGGCCCAACACTTTTTGCTTTCTTCACCCTTCAAATACATGGTCAATGAAGGTCCCCATCCGCTAAAACCCGTCAGCATATAGAATTTTACAATTCTGTATTTAAATAGGAACACGTGTAGTGTTCACACGCATGTGTGCCCGAGCCCGGCAGAGCCCTGGTGTCACTACTACTACCACCAGATAGTAGCCGGGACCAACGGCTTAACGTGCCATCCGAAGCAAGGAATCATTTTTCTTTTCAGACAATCAGGTGATTCAGCCTGCAATGTCCTAACCAACTGGGGAAAAACGCACAAAGTGACATATCACTAGGTGACCCCCGTGGGAATCGACGCCACGACCTCCGTGTCGAGAGCCAATGCTCTTAATCATTAGACCACGGAGGCAGTGATATTTATTGATATGATGACAGGTATTTTTTTATTATAACTGATTTTAATATACGTTAAATAAAGTCCCATCGCCTTGAACCAAAACGTAAACACACAGTAAAATAACTAATTTTATTAACATGTTTCCATTCATAAAATGTAAAGTACAATAACTATTATACTGCTATATGAGATAGCAGACCGCAAATATAATAACAATGTCAGTAACCATGCAATTATGAGACATGCAAGTTTGCTACTGTTCGGATGCAACTCGTTTATGACGGCCCTATAGCTCAGTCGGAGTGAACCTGTCTGCTGTGCCGAGGGTCGCGGGTTCAAATCCCGTAAGTCGCAAATTCTTGTATGATGAATACTAATATTTCTACCGAAGTCATGGAAATTGGTATCTACCGATAAATTAATTTAAGTTTGATAATGGCCTCGATTCGGAGTGTACCACGACTAAACTAAACTAAATGTATTCCTGTCACTTTCTAAAATAAGATTAAGAAAAGAGACAGAAAACCAACAGCTGACTTTAGTGCTGTCAAAGTGACGTTAAATGCGCAAAATAAGATGCCATCATAATGTACGCCATCTTATTTAAGTCGTTTTTGGGCGTTTAACGTCACTTTGACAGCACTAAAGTCAGCTGTTGGTTTTCTATCTCTTTTCTTAATCTTATTTTAGAAAGTGACAGGAATACATTTAGTTTAGTTTAGTCGTAGTACACTCCGAATCGAGGCCATTACTTACCTAGTATGAAATTTAATTTGTGACTTTGGTATGGAATTTATGTTCTGAAATAAATGATTTGATTTGATTTGATAAAATATCTATGTCTAGACATCAAAATACATGTATTAATTCATAGCGTAAATAATATGTGTAATTATAATTTTAACATTGAAAATGTTTTTTGTTGTTGCTTCGGTCACGGAATATTATATGCTTCGGTATAGGCACATAGGCCAGTCATTTTACGGAGTTTTGTTAGGCCGGAGGGTAGGGAGTAATTATTCGTTGAACTTTTAAACTGCAACCGGCACCATTTAGTGACAAAAATACTATGCTAAACCAAATAAAAAAAAAATTGCTTCGCAACATAGACATCAAAATTGTGTGTCCCAGAAGGCTTTTAAATTAATAATATTAATACCAATGCACTCATTTGAATAAGATTTAACAATATAAATTATTTTTTAGCAATAAAATAGGCATTAAAATTTAAAAAATGAGGTATTTACTTATAAGAAAATACGAACGTATTTTTCAAAACCTTCTAAGTAGAAAAAAATATTTACACCATGTTTGAAGTATGTATAATGGTAAAGCCAAAAGGTGCAAAAAAAAATTTATCATCAGGTTTTTTAGAACGAGATAATATCTAAATTTTAAAATTAGAACTGTTACTGACGTGTTTTTTTTAATTTTGGTACATTCCTAAGTTCAAATTGGCTAAAAAAATGCAATTAGTAATTAGTCCCGGCTCAAACCGTAAAATGACTGGGCTAACAGTATAAGTACGACATCGCCCTGATGTCGTGGGTTTTGGGACTACATGGTTGATTGGGGTGTTAAAAGACGCGCCTCGACATGGGCCACAAAAAGCAAAAAAGGTATTGAAAACACACAAAAACTTTTTTTTTTAAAATCAATGAAATGAGAAAAATGCGGTCATTTTTCGTCCGGTTTCGATCAGAAAAAAAGCATATCTCGAAAACGAAATACTTAATATATCGAAAAAATTTAGAAAATCCCTAGAGATGTTAATTTGGGCTATATTTAACAAAATATTAGAGGTCACTGATGGGTTCAAAGATTTTATTTGGTCTTCGCTGTAATCTTTGGATGGGTTATTCAGAAGTTGTTCCTTTGTGACGCGGAGAAAAAATTTTATTCAGTTCATTTTGGCAGATTCATTTTCAATCTACCTACTCGAAGGTGGTGGAAGACACGAGATCTGTGATTTTTTTATAGAGAATCGTACAATAAATCTACAATGTACGTATCATACAATGTAAAGAGATCCTAGCACCATAATTGTCATAACTAGGTAATTAGGTATTATTGTAAATCTTTGCTGTATTCATCATCTACATATTATAAAACAGAGTTATGACATTGTTTCACATAATTCCTACAGATAAGGACATTGTTCTATTATATATTTAAAAAATCTGTCTATATGTCATTGCATAGCATAGAATTCGAGATAGAACCTGAGGGGTTAGTCTAGTGATATCTAAATGTATGCGTGTATACAAAACCACACCCCGGACACTGCTAACAAAAAACTAAATTATTACGAAAAACAAAAAACCCGACTGCATAAAAAAAACTATTAACTGAAAATAGGAAAACAAGCTCTATAATCACTAATCAGCTATAACAACACTAAGCAAATATAATTTGAATGTTATTAGGTAGGTATCGCAAACGGGGACAAAGAAGAATTATAAAACGTTTGTACAGTCGCCATCAGATATATCGTAGCACACAAGGTGTCCAAATATTTCTGAGCAGTGCTAATTTTCATTTAATTATGGTTGTACCTTTGGTTTGTCCCCGCCTGCAATACCTAAGGGGTGAGGTAAAAAGTTGGTGGGAGGCAGGGAGTGTCCGTACTGTATCTAGTAATAGCACAGATTATTTAATAGTTACTACCGTAACAGATAGTTCACTCAACCCGATTTTTCGAATTCCGAACGCGCACTTCAGGAACGAAAACTAAAATGCGCCTTATGTTAATGAGCGACGATGCACACCTCGGAGGTGTCCGGCTGTCAAAGCTGAGGAGTGAGACAGGCCTGGTAATAGATACTCTTTCTTATACTGTGACAATACAGTGTGTAAAATTTTACGAGTCACATCTGACAATATCACACATACAAAACGAGAAAACTAGATGCACTAAAGCTAGTCTAGCCCTATAATTATACTGAATGCATGCTAAGTGAATCAGCACTGAGGACAATAATTAAATTACAATAACGATTGTTAGCATGCAGCATCATTGTTATGCGACAAGGAAGTTCATTTGTCTTTTAATTAATTAGTTTTTTAAAGTAAAGTCGGCTCGTGTAAGTGATTAGGACTGAAAGAATGCTCCAACAAAAAATATACAGTATGTAAACTAACTAAAGGCAAACCTTTTAAGGGGATGATCAGACCATCAAACTGAACAACTTTCTCTATGGGACCCACATCGAAATCACAAAAAAAAAATCAGCGGTTCCATACATTTGGGTTGAGCTAAAGGCAAACCCTATGAGGGGATGATCAGACCATCAAACTGAACAACTTTCTCTATGGGACCCACATCGAAATCACAAAAAAAAATCAGCGGTTTTGTATGTATAACAGTTTTTTTTTTGGCGATTTCGATATCGGTCCCATAGAGAAAGTTGTTCAGTTTGATGGTCTGATCATCCCCTTAAAAGGTTTGCCTTTAGTTAGTTTACATACTTTATAAAGTGTGTCTTAAATTCGTTAAACATTATAAGGTCTAACAAAATTATCTGAATCTATTTTAGGGGGATAATCAGGCCATCAAACTGAACAACTGTCTCTATGGAACCAATGCCGAAACTGCGTAAAAAAACTGCAATCCTACTCTACACAAAATATATGGGACAGCTGATTTTTTTACGCGATTTCGATGTTGGTCCCGTAAAGAAAATTGTTCAGTTTGATGATCTGATCATCTTGGAAAAACCGTAAGCATATTAAGTTGGACCCTGTACATACGACATTAAATGTCAAGACTATTTGCATCCAGAGCTACGCGTTGGTATTCGCATAGAAAAAAATAAATAAAATAAATAATAAGCACTTTTAAAAGGTTATGTAGACATGTAATGTAATAATACCCGCAGATATACTTCATTACTGACAACTCTTTATCCAGGAAGCTTTGCATTAATTTAAATGTCAACAGTTTTAAAAACTTTTTTTATTTATTTATTTATATTTTTTATTTTATTATACTTTACTACATGACTATATTATTTGGAACATATTGCAGGGTGCAATTGTAGCAAGCTTTAACTCTAACCGTGTTTATGGCTGGAATGCCGTGTCAAAATAATTGATCATCATCATCATCATCAGCCTATACAGGGTGCAAAACACCCTAGTAATTTTTAAAGGGATGGTTTAGAACTTTAATTTTAACATTAGACTAAAAATTTGTGGACTACATGTATACTCACTAGAATTTCTTCTTCAGATGTTCAGATAGATCTTTAATTTGATTCGAAATAGCACAACATGGCTGTAACATGTTCAAAATCAATAATATTTGAAATTGGAACAGGGTGTGTCATCTATACCGTATGAATTTCAGATGGAATGCTGAACTTGCGGGTTGGCTAGTTTGTAATAACTGCCAGTAGATGTCGCTCACGTCCCCTCAAGACGCAACAGATTGAAAAATTCGTTCTCTGGCTAGTGGGCTCGGTAGCGAAATTGGATAACGCACTTCCCCGGTTTGGAAGGGTGCGGGTTCAAGTCCCGCCCGAGACTGAATTTTTCAATCTTTAATTTGATTCGAAATAGCACAAAATGGCTGTAACATGTTCAAAATCAATAATATTTGAAGTTCAGATAGATGTTTCCTCAAGACCCATATTTCCACAGTCGTCAAAAAAATTTAAATAATAAAAAAAAATTGACTTTTTATAACAAATTGCTTTTTCTTATCTCATCCACATACATCATTTTCATGCAGTAATAACTAATAAGTTAATTTTCACTTAAATGTTTTTTTAAAAGATTAATTGAATTTTATTCAGGTAATAACATTTTGATTAAATCTACACTAATATTATAAAGAGGAAAGATTTGTACCTATTTTTGTATGTTTGTATGTTTGTAATGAATAGGCTCAAAAAGTACTGGGCCGATTTAAAAAATTCTTTCAACATTAGAAAGCTGCATTCACCCTGAGTAACATAGGCTATATTTATTGCTAGAAAAGATTAGACGTCCACCCGTGCGAAGCCGGGACGGGCCGCTAGTGTACAATAAAGCGGTCAGCAAGCGTCGTCAAAAACAAAGAAAGAAAAAAAAAAAAAATTTAATACGTATGTTAAAATTATACTTTTTTTTGATCATCACAAAATCGCAAAGCAAAAAGAACTTTATTCCCTGACGTTCAAGGAAACAATACTGAATGCGTCGCACGTGACACAAATTTGAATTTAGAATTCGCACGCCATGCGCCATGCCACCCCGCGCACGCGCTTTGTGACATAATCAGGATAAAACGTGCGCAGAATGATCTTATTCTATTGTTTATGTTTTTATCGCCGCTTTTAAATGGTTTTTACCGGCGGGCGTTAAGAGGAAAGGTGGGTTTCCTTTTAGTACATACAAACGTACTCTCCTACTTCCTCGATGGATAACGAATAAATGACATTAGAGCAAAAAAAAATACCTTACACTCTATATCACCTCTGCCATTTCCTTTTTTTTTCATAAATCAATTACTATAAGAACTGGGAGACTTCTAAACTAACTAAAATTGCTCAATTTTTACGCCGTTTTCAGACATGCAACAAAAAATTGACGAATTTAAACAATAAAAGGAAAATATAAAGACAAAAGTCTTTCTCATAATAATTCTCGAAAAAGTTATTAACATCAGTCCAGTTTTGGAGGAGGAAACAGGGGAATACGAGATTGTGATTTTCTCTTTTTAGGTAAAATCAGTCAGAGCTGCAATAGTCACTTTCGCACTGATAGCTCGGTTGCTAGGGAACATCGCGACAGCAATCGATCTGTTTAAAGCCTATTCTTCAAATGTCTTGAAGACCGCGTTTTCTCTTAAGGATCATTGTTGAATACAGACAGCGTTGACTTGACCATAGATATTGAAGTCGTTTTACAAGGACACTCTGTATTAACTTGTCGCGAGTCACACATAATGAATATGAGAGAAAAGGAAATTGTTCCAAGTAACTCGATAGATGGCGCAGACTTAATTATCATATCGACGGCTAATAGGAAAATTATAATATCCTAAGCCGCTTTGATTGAACTTTTTAGTAGAGCGTAAAAAGTCGTGATATTTTTACAAACTATTTAAAATGTTAGAAAATACAAGGTGTAAGGGACAGCCGAGCAGATACTGAAACGGTGAATTCAGACCATCAAACTAAACAACTTTCACTATGGAACCAATCTTTGGTAACACGATAAAAAAATTAAATATTGCAACGATTTGATTATTATTTTTTTTGACCTATTTCGTCCCATTGTTGGGCAAAGGTCTCCCCCAAGCTTTTCCAGCCTTCCCTATCTTTTGCCATCAGTTGCCATTTCACTTCGTGGGCATCCAGGTCATCGCGCCATCTCTTTCTTGGTCTGACAAAGAACGATTTGAAAATATTAAAAAAAAATCTCGAGCTCGCTTCGCTCGGTCCTGGTATTAGATCTTATTGCAATGATCTCATACTGCGGTAAAATCTCGAGCTCGCTTCGCTCGCGCTCTTAATTTTTTTTATTGTATTAGAAGAAGGTATCCAGTCATGCCTATTGCAGAATTAGATCTAGATTTTAGATCATATTACGAAGAGCCAATCTTATCGCCGTAAAATCTCGAGCTCGCTTCGCTCGCTCCCCAAGTTTTAGATATTTTTGCAACAACCAAAACTGGACCCGGCCACCCCTGGAAAAAATTATTGCTACTCCCTTGGAGGGGAGGGGCGCCAATGTCAAGTTTTTGCCCCGGGTCGGAAAAATCGTAGATCCGGGGCTGTTAATTTGATGGCCTGAAGCACCCCCTAAAGTATGTAACGCTGTTAACAGAAAACATTAACATTGTAGACAATAAAACAACAATAATTTGTTTACAAAGAATCTCTCATAGTTATGCAGACGGCACAACTCAAGACGCGAGTGCGTGAACTATTTTCATTATTACGATCTTCTTGGGACAAAGCACGTAGCGGTTATACGTAGCAAAATTATTCAGAACAATTTGATTTGCATTAAATTCCTATTCAATATTTGAATCGATTTGAAGAATGACATAAAGGGGCAATAAGTATGGAAATTCGCTGTTAAAAAAGATTCAAAACGCCTTGTGTATTTCCCTGAAGATAATGCGCGACAAAACGCAACGCAAACGCACTTAATGACTCAGACCGTAATTCCTTGGAAATAAATAAAACCGGTCAAGTGCGAGTCGGGTTACTCGCGCACCGAGACCGAGGGTTCCGTACTACACAACCACAGAACACAACATTATTAACTTCTTTTGTCCGGAACCGCGAGACCGACTCACACTTGGCTAGTTTTTTGTATTTGTTGTTATTCTGTAGAGCTTGCTCTATAATCACACTAAGTTTGACGCTTGTATGTATTACCGTTTTTACGATAGAGCGTGAAGAAAAAACGTTGATAAGAACTAGTTTCTTGTTGAGAACTCCCCCTTAATTTTGAACTTTTTGACATATTTATTATTTGTTAACAAATCCGCCGTCATTACGCATAATCTGAGAAAATTTCAACTATCTAGCTATTACGGTTCAAAAGTTACAGCCCTAAATAGGTAGGACAGACGGACGGACGGATAGACGGACAGACGGACGGACGGACGGACGGATGGACAAACTACGTAGGCTTAGTAATAGGGTCCCGTTTTCACCCTTTGGGTACGGAACCCTAAAAAGTTTACATCATGGGGAGGTGAATTATACCCAGCAGTGATCGAATTTATACAATAGGATCCATGAATGGGGTTCCAGTGTTACAAAAAACCAATTTTTCGGTAGAACCTCCGATTTACCGCACTGCCTATAATTTGCCGAGTTTAGGTTGAAATCTCCAGATTCTTTTCACGACACATCTGTTTAGCGGATTCCCGAAGTTTTTTTTTTTTGGTGTACTTATGTCAGGTATTAGAGGATTAATGTGCAAAAATTTATAATAGTAAAACCTACTATGTAATTTGAAACAAGGTAATAAATTAATGTAACGACTTTTTATATAAAAATCATTCATTGAAAAAAATCCAATGAACACGAGTAAATTAAAGCTCTGCGTAGGGTTTAGTTTTCAGGTTTTGGCAAAAGGAAGATGAACAGGAAATTCATTATTCCGTCAGCATGCCTGATAATTCAGGTTCTGATGAAAATTGCTCCATCAATCGATCAGCATTTTTTTTTACGTAGCCTGTTCAGTGTCCCACTGCTGGGCAAAGGCCTCCCCTTTTACTCTCCAATCCTCTCTGTTGTGTGCAACCACTGGCCAACTCTCCAAGAAGGCATCCAAGTTGTCTCTCCACCTTTTTCTGGGACTGGGCCGGACATGTCAGTCGCATGGATTCGGAAAGATGGGCCAAAATCACCACAGACTGGGTTCCCCAGGATGGCCGCCGTCGTCGAGGTAGACCCAGAAAAAGGTGGAGAGACAATCGATCAGCATATAAGAGGAAAAAGATAAGAGAATTCTGATAACTATAAGAACTAATAGGAGGTAAAACGAGATCTTTACTATCATTCCATAACTTCAAACAACCTACCGATTTCTACCGATTTTGTGTCGTCAATAGCATAAGCATATGCTCACGACTATATTCCCCGAGGGGGTAGTCAGAGATATTCTGAAACTTCTGAACATCCACGTTTCACTAGTAGTACCGAAACAATAGCGATTTTAACAAAGTGACTATTGCAACACTGCGGGGGTTCCCCTTCATGGTGGAAAAGACTTGGATACCATTGGCACAGGGCCGGGAAAAACTAAATAATGGGAGACAGTGAATCAACTATCAAGATAGGCTGATGATGATGAATAACAATTAGTTGTAATGTTGATTACTCACAACACAATAGGAACATACATGTGATATTTATACCCTGCAATAAATGCACGGTAATAATGTCGATATGATAAGCCATTAAAATTTAATGCACTCATGATTCCGATGGGGACGATGAGAACATCATTAGAAACATTGTGTTATGTACAATAATTAAGAAAATAGACATTTAACCAGACAATTGTATGAATAAATGCCTCTATTTTTTAACCATTATCATTAAAAGGTAGAATAATGTCTATTTTTACATCAGTAGGTACCTAGTTTAATCAATCTTTGATACAAAGCAGGATTACCAAACTACCTACTCACATACACGGTACTTCCACAGCCCGAACACTGCATACAAAAAATTGAATTTGACAAGATGACGTCAGCACATGCGAAACCAAAGAAATTGAACCTTAAGTCTTCTTCTTAGGTAACGAGTAACCAGTGCGCGGTAACCAGAGGGCGATAGAGGGGGTGAGGTAAAAAGTTGGTGGGAGGAAGGGAGTGTCCGTACTGTATCTAGTAATAGATACACTTTCTTATACTGTGGTACTTCATAGATTTTTTTTCTGTCTTGTTTGTACGAGCATCAAGTAAACAAAATTTGACCAACTTTGATGAAACTGTGTTTACAAGCTTATCATTAGACTAAAAATTAAAAATGGTATATACAAGGTGTAACAAAACACTCTAAAATATTTGAAGGGGTGATGTAGTTAAACCATCAAACTAAATAAATTTCAAATGGAGACGTCAAAAGAAAAAAAATTGATGTCCCATACATCTGAGTCAAAGATATACTGCAGCTGTTTTGAATGATACAGCAGATTTTTTTCTTGATTTTGGCTCAATAGTGAAAGTAGTTCAGTTTGATGGTCTAAACTAAGCCACCGCACCCCTTTAAATATTACTATTAGGATGTTTTGTTACACCATGTATATTTTATCTCGCTACGGGTAAGTCTAATTTTTTTTTTTTATAAATATGGATTTGGTCTTGACCTCAATCCAGTCCTCAGTACGAAGATGTAGCGAGCTTAGCCAGAAGAAGCCTATTCACTCGTACTTTAAAGGAATTCGGGTTGTAAGCGCTCGGAAATACTGACGCAGGCAAGGCATTCCACTCCTTGGCTGTGCGCATTATAAAAGAATCAGAAAGGCGCTTGGTGCGGATATGTGGGGTGTCAACCAAGAAGGGGTGATATCCCGCGGTGCGTCTGGAAGTCCGACCGTAAAAAGGGGAAGGCGGGATGAGCCCATGCAACTCTTGGGCACACCCACCGAATTACCATCTGTAGAAGAGCGAATATAATGATTTTCGAGGCTCTTTCACCAGGCTTGTAGTTCTATGCACTTGTTTACATGTCAATGACATCAAACTTATTTACATAGACAGTTTTAGAACAAGATGTACGTGAACGATACTACAGATGTAGGTCGCATTAAGCTTCTAAATAGGACTACTCTTTGGGAATACAAAATATGTTATTTTGTGCAGAGGTCAAAGACCCCAAATGATCTGTATAGTATAAGAGATAAGGGGACTTCTAGTGACCATCAGCTGCAAGGCTTATTCAGTATTCATAGGGTGTAGAGCGTCTCTGTGATGGGGATGGACCAGGTCTGCCTGCAAAACTCCAGTCGGTTTAGGAGTTCGTAAATTTTTTAGTGATTTTTAAACAGATTCAGGCATTGCTCAGCGCAAGTTAAAATAACATTGTTTAGAGCGTACTGCACATCCATGTACACCTGTAATCTGTGGACTGCATATCGCCAGGCATCTCTAAGGGCCCTGCGCACCCAATATAATAACGCCTTCAGGATGCTGCTGGGGCTGCCGCGCTTCTGCAGTGCGTCAGGCATGTTCGCGGACGCTCATGTCGATGGGTTTCCCACCACGCTCCGCAAACGCTGTGCCGCCGCACTGCAGAGGGTTCGCGCCAGCACCAACAGCATTCTGAAGATGGTCGCAAGTAGATACGACAGTAGCTTCATTAAGCACTGGGTCGGTCTGCACTTAAGTATGTGTACTAACATAGTTATTTAAGTGTGTTACTAACATCAATATGGATTGTAATATCTGAAATAACGAATTTTTATTTTATTTTTATTTTATTTATTTATTATTAAACGTCTGTAACTCCTAAACCGACGTGAGTTATGCAGGCAGACCTAGAGTGCGATTTTTGAATCTCATTCGCTGAGTTCAGCAGTTGAAAATGACAAAATTACTATGGAGATATGCATCTTTCTTCTACTGATTTGACTTTCAAAAATTGCACTCCTGAAGTATGATTTTTGAAATTCAATTCAGCAGAAGAAAGATGCGTATCTCCATAGTAATTTTGACATTTTCAACTGGTGAACTCAGCGAATGAGATTCAAAAATCGCACTCCTGGTCCATCCCCATCACAGAGATGCTCTATACTGAATCAGCCTTGCAGCTGTTCAGTATCAAATCCTATACATAATCATAATTCTGATTCAGAATTATTTTTCTGAAATTTAAATCGCTAAGAACTGTCAATAAACACCATGTCGATTTGATACCGATTCAAATCGGGTGCCACCTAGTTATACATAAGACCCTGGGTTTGGATACGTTTCGATCCTGGTCATTTTTTTGGGAAAATCTATAATGAACAGACATCTTTTTTTCAATTTTATAATAGTACCTTTACATACTTTGGTTTATAACTTGTAAGTACATAAATAATCATAACTACTTGAATAGCATAAATGGAAACAAATTACCACATGTACGAAATGAGACCTAGGTAAACCATTCGATTAAAGTTCATGGCGAACTACTTAATATAGTTATATAACGTGGACCGGTCTAGGACCTAGACCGCGAGCTGTGACCTGGATGCACCATAATCTAGACACCTATAATCTCTAAAATTATAAGGCGGTAACACAACAAAAGTTGAACAAGAATTTGAAAAGCGTTTGAAGTTGATACCCGACAATTATCGTAAAAACCTTAGGGTCCGGTCAGATGTCTCCGAAACAAACGAGTTTGCATATAAGGAGAATATCGAAAGAGCGAGGAAGTCCATACCGACATTCTCAAACGGTGAAGGAATTCGTGGGGAAACCTGAATACGCAGAAGAAATTCTGATGTGTTTATGAAGCCTACCAGTCCGCATTTGGCACGCGTGGTGAATTCACACCCATGCAATACAACCGCCCTGAGGGTAAGCCTATGCCCTGCAGTGGGACGTATAATAGGCACATGATGAGGAAGTCTATTAGCATCGTAGCATGTGGTGATATTGTATCTGCCTACCCCAATGGGCGAATGGGAATAACTACTCAGTTTACATGTGATAAGAGACGGCAAAAAAAGCCGTGGTGGTCCAGTGGCGAGTAACCTTACCTGCCGTGCAGGAGGCGATGGTTCGATCCCCGTCCAGGCCGACTCGTACCAATGAGTTATTCGGAATTTATGTACGATTTGTAACACCACTGGCTTTTCGGTGAAGGAAAACATCGTGAGGAAACCTGCATGCTTCAATTTCGAGGCATGTATCGTACCTACTGTCCATTACAAGTGGCGACGGGCTCACTCCCCGTCACACTGGACAGAGTTTCGGTACTACTAGTGAAACGTGGATGTTCTGAAGTTTCAGAATATCTCTACCCCCTCGGGAAATATAGTTGTGAGCATATGCTATGCTATCCTAACAGACGGCAACGATAAATGTAGCGCGATATCGTAAAATCTCGAGGTTGTACTTCATCTAAGCTTTTCTCACGCACGCAAAATGACATAAGCTCCTCTCATTCCTGATTGGTGAGAGGATGCTTTTGACATCTCAATAGCTTATGCCATTTTGCATCACCTTATTCCATTCTATCGACATTGTTTAATTTATAGTAACAATATCATCCCCACCCTATCTATAGACAAACACTAAAAGATGTTCCACCAAGAATAATAAAAATCAAAAATTTTTTGTTCCTTTACCATACCTTCTGTATGACCACAGCCTAAAGTTTAGTTTCCATAAACCGCAATATAAACAGCAAGTGCTAGAATTTCGTAGGTCACGGCGGACCTTAGCACCTTGACAATTACTCAAATGCTTGTCAATTCAGCCCAAGATCTACCAGATTATTTAATGGGCATACAAGGTCTTAGACTTGTTACATAATTTATTGAAAATAGTTTGTAAGTTTACTGGTTCCTCGGTGAAGGATAAGCTCGTGACACCCGCATACGGTGAACAAGAAATGCATGCACGTAGTGGGCTAACGCTCATACAGAATGTTACGAAAAGTATCATTAACCTTTAAACCACATACTATACCCATCAAACTGAACAACTTAAAAAAAAACAGCTGTCCCATACTAAACTGCAATACCTACTCGATTGATGCGTATGGGACAGCTGATATTTTTTTTTGTTCTGACAAGTTTGCTGCCATAGTAATAGTTGTTCAGTTTGATGGGTAGAGTATGGGTTTAAAGGTTAATGATACTTTTCCTTACACCCTACGTTACGTACATTCACCTTAAGACCTGAAGTGCTATGTTGGAATTTCACATATCCTGATTATGTTATACCATCTTATGTCATACTTTATTATGTCTTAAGGTCTTCAACTCTTCCTTAAATTATCTCTAGAGTTGGCTTAGTAATAGCCATGTTTTTCCTATTGGTGTCTTCTGTTTGCAATGGAGGGAAGTCGGATTTTTTTTTCCTACTCCTATTTTCTTTCTCTTTTCTTTCTTTCTATTTTCTTTCGATTAAATTCATTGCGGGTTCCAAGTACCAAGATTGGAGTTCTCCCCAGTGCTCGCTGGACTTTATCGTCTAGTGTTGTGTGTGTAGTCACCACTGGTAATCCTGGTTTCCACGACTTACAGTGCAACGTTGCCCAGTTGTGTGTATGTCTAGAAACCTATGATGATTGAAGTCGACTAGTGTTGTTCTCGCATTAGAATATATCACCCCATTTGTTTCCGTCTCGGTGTCAAATGATATTTGCTGTGTCAAAACTCACTCGATAATTCCATAGAATTTCATCAATTAAACGAATTTAATGTCAAGAGCATAGTCTAAAAAAACAAGGTCTTCTATTCCCAGTGACACAAGCCTACGTCACAAAAAAATGGCCGCTAAATATGGTAAAACGGTATGATGACGTAGGCTTGTGTCAGTCACGTGGTAAGTCACGTGATCGGAAGAGAATACCAGGCGCAGTATATTATTGTACCATGCGTAAAACCATAGTTTAAAAAAACAAGGTCTTCTATTCCCAGAGTGACACAAGCCTACGTCACAAAAAAATGGCCGCTAAATATGGTAAAAGGGTATGATGACGTAGGCTTGTGTCAGTCACGTGGTAAGTCACGTGATCGGAAGAGAATACCAGGCGCAGTATATTATTGTACCATGGTCAAGAGTAATTAAGTAATGTTTTGTCAAAACATTTTTATCTTAATTAGGTACTACGTGGTAATGATAATTTGGTTAGGCTATTAATTTGTGGTTTGGGTTTTTATGAAGATTTGTTTAGTTGTAGAAAATTATACAAATTACAGAACAGTTATATTACGCACAGTCCGCAAACTGAAACTGTGAACTCAGACCATCAAACTGAACAACTTTCACTATAGAGTCACCTCAGGAAACGCGAGAAAAAATCTGCTGGCCCATACATTTGAGTCAAGTAGGTACAGTAGTTTTGTATGAAACAGCTGATTTTTTTCGCGTTCCATGAAGAAGGCTCCATAGTGAATGTTGTTTAGTTTGATGGTCTGTGTTCACCGTTTCAGTTTGCGGAGGGCTGTCCCATACGTCCTGTGTACTTATTGTTTTTAAACATGTTGTATAAAAACACCTTAGTAATATTTAAAGGGGTGGTTCAGACTTGGACCACCAAATTGAACACGATTTTAAAGTTGGCTCCATAGTGAAAGTTGTTCAGTTAATAAATAATAAATCTACACTAATATTATAAAGAGGAAAGATTTGTACCTATTTTTGTATGTTTGTATGTTTGTAATGAATAGGCTCAAAAAGTACTGGGCCGATTTAAAAAATTCTTTCACCATTAGAAAGCTGCATTCACCCTGAGTAACATAGGCTATATTTATTGCTAGAAAAGATTAGATGTCCACCCGTGCGAAGCCGGGACGGGCCGCTAGTAAATAATAAATATGTTGGACAATGTCACACAAATTATCTAGCCACATTTAAAGTACCAGAACCTAGCCTGGACTTGTATTACGATGACTAGACAACGATATAGAATACATATATACAGGGTGAAATTGATATCATTGGCATCCTTTTAAACTAAGAGTCTACCCATCAAACTGCACAACTTTTACTATGGGAGCAAACCGATCGGAGCAACTAAAAAATCAGCTGTTCCATACTAAACTGCAGTGCCTACTCGACTTAAATGTATGCAACAGCATATTTTTTAGTTGCTCCGATCGGTTTGCTCCCATAGTAAAAGTTGTTCAGTTTGATGGGTAGACTCTTAGTTTAAAAGGATGCCAATGATATCAATTTCACCCTGTATAGATACAAACATCTATGACTCGGGTACAAATATTCATATTCATCATACAAATATTTGTCCCTTACGGGATTCGAACCCGCGACCCTCGGCACAGCAGGCAGGTTCACTACCGACTGTGCTACCGGGCTGTCAAAAGTTCAGTTAGAATCTAACTGATGATCCCATTCTAACTGTTAGATGGTCTGATCATCCCCTTCAAATGAACGCATCCAATTATGAAACATGTTATGTAACATGCATTATGTTTGACTTTAACAATTTTAATAGTGACAAAACAAGCCGCAAATAAGTTCCCTAAACAGCGATGCCCATTTTAACATATTTATGGAGCCCAAGTTACAAAGTTAAGTAGCCAAACAACGTAATGGATTTGTTTAGCCTGAATATTGTCACTTGTGTTTTAGCCTCCGCTGGTTAAGCTTATATTTTGTTGCTAATTTTGTTGAGTGCCATGAATATCATAGGTGGAGCTCAAACACATCGGGCTTTAAAGTATGGTGGCATTGGCCTAATAGTATAAGAGATAAGTGTACTTTATGCAACCATCAGCAGCAAGGCTGATTCAGTGTTTATGGGGTGTAGAGCATCTTTGTGATGGGGATGGACCAGATCTGTCTGCATAACTCCAGTCGGTTTAGGAGTTACTGATGATTAAAGGTCTGTAAAAAATTAACGATCAGCTGCAAGGCTGATCGTATGTTATTGTTGTAGTATGCACTGTAGCTATGTGAACAGTACAAAAACTGACGTGGTTCATCAGTCAATTTAGGAGATACAGCCGTTCAAAGTTCGGAACTTTGACTGGCTGTATCTCCTAAACCGACTGACAGAACTTGACAGTTTTTGTACTGCTCACATAGCTACAGTGCATACTACAACAATATCATACGATCAGCCGTGCAGCTGATCGATAATTAACTCCTAAACCATCTGGAATTATGCTGGCAGACCTGGTCCATCCCCATCACAGAGAAGCTCTACACCCCATAAACACTGAATCAGCCTTGATGCTGATGGTTGCAAAAAGTACACTTATCTCTCGGAATATAATGCCAGTAGGAGAATGACACACTGTGAGAAAGACTAAGGCGCGGTTTATATAGAAGAGACGTGTCGCGGTGGCGTATAGTCAAAGTAACACAATATAAACCTTACAGTATAGGTCGACCTCATGAAAAATGAGGAAATCAAATTTTAGAGTAAGTAACACTGGGGTAATTGGATTAGGGCCCTTTAAACACTGCGACTTTTTGCATCACTTCTGAAACGCCATACAGCCACGAAGAAAAACGTTCGTAATAAAATTCAGCTATAAAATTGTATGCCTTTTCTTATAAACAAGATGAAAATGTTCGGCCAGATGATTTGGACGTGTTGTGATCTTAAATGCACCTAATTAACAAACGCGCGTTTTTATCGCCGCAAAAAGTTGCAGTTTGTATAGGGCCTATATACTTGATGACAGTTTGACATTGCCATGTGAAAATCTATATTTTTTTACTTTTTTCATTTCATGATATTCTGGTCGACCTATACGTAGCAATAGTAAATAGCGTAGCTCAGAAAATTAGCAAGCTGAAGTGGCAATGGGCTGGTCATATCTGCCGAAGAACTGACAACCGAAGAGGAGTCAGAGTTCTAGAGTGGAGACTGCGAACTGGTAGGCGTAGTGTGGGACGCCCTGCTGCTCGCTGGAGAGACGACCTAAAAAAGGTAGCGGAGAGCGACTGGATGAGGAAGGCCGAGGACAGAGTTTTGTGGCGCGCCTTGGGAGAGGCCTATGTTCAGCAGTGGACGATGATATGCTGATGATGATGTTGATGATGATGATACGTAGCAATAGCGTCGTTTTTGTCGTAAAAGAGAATCGCGCCCGCACCTCCAGGCGACGTCGCCTGGAGCATCCTGGAGGCGCGGGCGTAATTCTCCAAACGACGCTATGCTACATTCTGTAAGGTTTATATTGTGTTACTTTGACTATCCGCCACCGACACACGTCTCTTTTGTTTAAACCGCACCTAAGGGCCGCATCACACAAGCTATTTTTGACCGTAGGTGTTGCCGGAACGATATCGTCGCGATATTTCTGACATCAACATCTTCTTCGCAATTTCGGACCGCAACGGTCGCAATATGACCAACATGTCTATGTCTATGTCATTTAAATCACGGAAATTCAGTTGCTAAGTAGCGTCCAGGTACTTGTAGGTACATAAATAAACTCCGACCTTATCTCATTTTAAGGTGGTCAGAACGTTTACAAGAACTACAATTTTTCTACGTGCATCTCTAAGCAGGTCGTTTTTATGAATGGAATTACGTGTTTAGTGGTGATACACTTGTCACTTATCAGTCTAATAACGTTTATAAACATTATCCCCTAGTCACCTCATACGACACCCACGAATATGAATGGTCTAATCTAAAATAATCGACATAATTATCAACACGGATAAAATAAACTTTTGGAAAATCTGATTGTTGCTCTATCGATTTCCTGTTATAAAATAAGCATTTAAAACAAAGTAGTTTTTTTTAAATGAATATTTACTAATTTAGAATAAACTCTACATTATTTGGTTGGAACTCTCAAACGTAAATTAAATAAAAAAACTGTTTGAAGTCAATTTCCTCTTCAGACAGATCCAATTTAATTGATTCTAAAAAAATTCTTGAGTCTATCCATTTTATTCATACGGACGATCGACGTCTGGGCTCCACCCTGCAACATCGCAAGACTGTCATCATCATCATCACGGCTGGTATATCCATCTAGCTAGCTAGATGTTTCAAGCAGCGTATGTTTGGATTAGACAGTGTTGACCTGCCTCCGTGGTCTAATCTAATGGTTAAGACTCTTAACCAGAGCCCAACATTGGGCTCTCGACACGGAGGTCGTGGGTTCGATTCCCACGGGGGACACCTAGTAATATGTCACTTAGGGCGTTTTCCCGCAGTTGGTTAGGACATTGCAGGCTGAACTACCTAATTGTCTCAAAAATAAAATGATTCCGTGCTTCGGATGGCACGTTAAGCCGTTGGTCCCGGCTACTATCTCTGGTGGTATTAGTCGTTACTTAAAAACCACGACAGAGGCCTTAAGGCGGTCTGAAAAAACTCTGACACCAGGGCCACAGTATAAGAAAGAGTATCTATTACTAGATACAGTACGGACACTCCCTTCCTCCCACCAACTTTTTACCTCGCCCCCTCTATCGCCCTCTGGTTACCTCGCACTGGTTACTCGTTACCTACGAAGAAGACTTAAGGTTCAATTTCTGTGGTGTCGCATGTGCTGACGTCATCTTGTCAATTTCAAATTTTTGTTTGCAGTGTCCAGGCTGTGCCAGGGCTCTGCCCACACGATAAGGAATGGCTGCAGACGCCAATAATTATTCCTATAGATGGTAATTTAAAACTATACAAGTTGTTACCATTTGGCTCCAGCTTAGAATGGACCATACCTAAGTTCTAATACGTGGGTGTCGTATGAGGCGATTAAGAGATAAGGTAGAGCGATGAAGGCCCATGCGGACTATAATTATTTTTACCCGACTGCACCAGAAGGAGGGTTACTGTATCCTGCTCTGTACTGTATTTATGTGTTTGGTGTAAATAAAGTATATTTCATTTATTCATTCATTAATATTATTAATTTAAAAGCCTTCTGGGAGATACAATTTTGATTTCTATGTTGCGTAGCGATTTTTTTTTGAATAATTATGTTTTCAGATAGTCTTTTTGTCACTAAATGGTGCCGGTTACAATTTAAAAGTTCAATTCTTAATTACTCCCCCCCACACCCCTTCTAAAAAAATCCGTAAAATGACTGGGCTAGGAACAGAACACCACTTTTTGAAGTCGATTTTAAAGGAAAAAACGGATGTCACAAAAGTTCGCATGCCGATAAACGTCCATCGAGCACAAGTCGCGATAATTTCTGTATTGGCGGCAGCACGTGACACAACAATAGGACAATTACTACGTACACGTAGCTATTTCATCTGGAAATAGAACCCTTCACATCATTACACGTGTGAATATTGTTGTCAACAATTACAGGTCGTTATCATCTCACACGTCAGCACAACAAACTGAAAAAAAAAACCAGCCAAGTGTGTGTGTCGGTCTCGCGCGCGGAGGGCTCCGTACCACCACAATATATTTACTTACAAAAACAATTGTGTTTTTTCTGGGACCCTTAGCACGAGCCCAACTGACACTTGGCCAGTTTATAATTCGTTGTTGTAGGTACTGTAGTGTAGAGTTTACACTACAGGGTGTTAGGGTAAACAGTTGCATTACTGTAAGAGGTGATTGTTCTCATGATACTGCACAACTTTCCCTAAGAAACCTACTTTTATAATGCGCACGGCTAAGGAGTGGAATGCCCTGCCTGCGGACCTGTTCCCTGAGCAATACAATCTGGGCCTCTTCAAGGCGAGAGTGAATAGGCATCTTTCTAGGTAAGCATGCTACATCTTCGGCCTCATCATCACTCAACATCAGGTGAGATTGGGGTCAAATGCTTACCTATCACACATAAAAAAAAAATATAAAAAAAATTAAAAAATAAACAGGAAATTCGCAAAAAAAAAATTGTGGACTTTCCATACTGAGCTGATCGAAAGTTTGTATGAAAAGACGAAATTTATTTCTGCAAATTTCCTATAGGTTTCTTACGAAAAGTTGTTCAGTATCATGGGTACAATCACCCCTTAAAGTAATGCAACTGTTTACCCTAACACCCTGTACTTACAAAAACAATAATGTTTTCTTCTGGAGCCCAACTCACACATGGACGGTTTTTATTATTTATTGTTATACTGAAGACTTTGCACTATAATCACACCAAGTTTGAAGCTTGTGTGTATTACCGTTTTTACGATACAGCAAGAACAAAACACTTTGATTATAATAGCTTCTTGTATGGGGACACCACTTAATTTTTAGGGTTCCGTACCCAAAGGGTAAAAACGGGACCCAATTACTAAGCCTACGTTGTCCGTCCGTCCGTCCGTCTGTCCGTCTGTCCGTCTGTCCGTCTGTCCGTCCGTCCGTCCGTCTGTCCGTCTGTCCTACCTATTTAGGGCTGTCACTTTTGAACCGTAATAGCTAGATGGTTGAAATTTTCGCAGATTATGCGTTATTACGGCGGATTTGTTTACAAATAATAAAAATTTCAAAAAGTTAAAAATTAAGGGGGGTTCTCACCAAGAAACTAGTTTTTATCAACGTTTTTTCTTCACGCTCTACCGTAAAATCGGTAATACATACAAGCGTCAAACTTAGTGTGATTATAGAGTAAACTCTACAGAATAACAACAAATACTAAAAACCGGCCAAGTGTGAGTCGGTCTCGCGCTAAAGGTCCCGGACAAAAAAAAAATTTTTCTAAGTTAATAATGTTGTGTTCTGTGGTGGTGTGGTACGGAACCCTCGGTGCGCGAGCAGCCCGACTCGCACTTGACCGGTTTTTATTTAATTTATGTTTTACATTTAGATACATACATACTTTAGACGTTTTTGTGTATCGTGTACTAGTATTTATTCCGTGGTATCTTATAGGTATTGTATGTATGTATGTTTGCCCCTAAAATATAGTTGTGTCACGTGCTACCGTCAAGAAAAGATTTGTCGACAATGGCCTCGATTCGGAGTGTACCACTACTAAACTAAACTAAATGTATTCCTGTCACTTTCTAAAATAAGATTAAGAAAAGAGACAGAAAACCAACAGCTGACTTTAGTGCTGTCAAAGTGACGTTAAACGCCCAAAAACGACTTAAATAAGATGGCGTACATTATGATGGCATCTTATTTTGCGCATTTAACGTCACTTTGACAGCACTAAAGTCAGCTGTTGGTTTTCTGTCTCTTTTCTTAATCTTATTTTAGAAAGTGACAGGAATACATTTAGATTAGTTTAGTCGTGGTACACTCCGAATCGAGGCCAATAAAAAACTAAGGGGTGAAATGGGGTGGAAACGTGTGACCCCATGTGGACAAAGTCGCGGGCAAAAGCTCGTCTTATACAGTCGGTACTGCAGTTTTGTATGGGACAGCAGATTTTTTTATTTTTTTCGCGATGTTGGCATTGTGGAATATTCATATTAATATTTATTTATTCATAAACGAACAATGTAAGTTTACATCGTGTTTGAAATACTATTAATGTTAACATAACCTAAAATATTACATCAGTTGTTCAGTTTGATGGTCTGAAGCACGCCCTTAAGGCTTTGACTGCCAAATGACCGACAAACAATGAAAATCTATTGTTATTGTGACCCGACGGCGTTCAACGTGTTAAGTATTACCAGGGTGTTTTGTTACAGCCTGTATAAGTTCCTGAAACCTAATTGGTGCAAGTCAACGGGATAGAACGGTCACCTTCTGCACGGGAGCGACTAATATCTAACTCACTTTACCCCACAGCCTCAACTAATCTCACAAGCCGGCTACCCAACGGAGAGGCACCGAGCCCGGACCCCGGACGGCTACATCCTCCAGCTGCACCGGATCCCGGCCGGCAGGAGGACCGCGCGGAGATCCGGGGAGCCCAGGGCGAAAGGAAAGAGGGCTGTGCTCATCGTGCACGGCCTGCTCGGGAGTAGCGGGGACTTTGTTATCATGGGACCTCAAAGGAGTCTGGGTAAGAGTGCTTTCTCTCGATAAGAACTCTCAGCTAAAGTATCTTTCTAATGAATTATAATAATACGAAAAACAATCATCTATTTTATTTTGGCCCAAAAAGTACAAGGGTTGGAAAAATATTTTTTTTTTAAATCGTGTGTGTCGTTGGATAGGTCATGTCCAATGCAACAAAACTCCCATTGAAAATAAATAGATATAATGCTTCTGTCTCGAGATACCTGCGCTCAAAGTCAAGAATAGGGCGTACATGCGAATTTATACTTTATTCGTTTCGTTTCAGCATTCTACTTGGCAGACGCTGGATACGACGTCTGGATGGGCAATTTGCGAGGGAACTGGTATACGACCCACCAGAACTTGACCAGAAATAATCCCAAGTTTTGGGATTACAGGTATGAGACCTAGAACTCTAGAACCATCGTATTTTATTATTATAACCAACCTTACCTATACAGGATGAAAAGGGACAGCCCTCACGCAGGATGGAATGGAACTGAACAACTTTCACTATTGACCCGCGAAGGAAACGCGAAAGAAAATCAGGTGTCCCATACATTTGAGTCGGGTAGGTACGACTGTTTTGTATGGGACATTTGTATTACACCCTGTCAAAAATTCAAAATTCAAAATTCAAAAATTTTTTATTCAAAATAATATCATATAGATAGCTTTTTGACGTCATTTTTTGACTCTACCACCGCGTCGGAAGGTGTTCCGTTGAGAGAAGATGCGGCCAGAAACTCTACAACACACATCTTTTAAACAAAACAAAATGTACAAAGTACAATTAAAATACAATATTGCATTACATAGTGTAAAATTGTCAAGACTAGACATTAGACCTGTGTATACAGGTTTACGATAATGAGGGCGTACGGTGGAAGCTTAACTATAATGCAAATGTAATATGACGAGATGATTATTCCCGACATATAGCTGTCACCTGCAAACTATTCACTTCCGATTGCAAGCGAGACAATATAATACGTCTAAAGAATGTCCTTTATAAAATTATAAAGCATCTTTATTAGACGAACAATGGTCGCCTTAATCATCAGCCTTATTAATGACGAGCTTTTACCCGCGACTTCGTCCGCATAAATTATATACCAGATTTTAAGTCAAATCATAAGCTATCTAACAAAAAAGTTTCATCAAAATCGGTTCAGTAGTTTTTGCGTGATGCTCGAACAAACAAACAAACCAACAAACAAACAGACAGACAAAGAATCCAAAAATTGGTGATTTGGAACCAAAAATTTCGGGGTCACCAAAAAAACATATCGTAATCTTTTTTTGTAAATATCTTCAATGTACAGACACACTTCTGTTACAGTTTTATAATAGTTTAGATTAAAGGCTCTTTTGTTTTGTAGCGAATTCCCTAATCAACACAAATACTTTTGCAGCTTCCACGAGCACGGTAAATACGACATCCCAGCCATGATCGACAGGATCCTGAACATAACAGGCCTCCAGAAGGTCATGTACGTCGGCTACTCCATGGGCACGACTAGCTTCTTCACCATGATGTCTGAGAGACCAGAGTACAACGAGAAGGTGGTCGCTTTTGTGGCGCTCGCGCCGGCCGTGTACTTGGATAATATGAAGCCTTTGGCGACCATGCTGCTGAAGACTATTGATGCCCCGGTTAGTATTTTAAAATTGGATTTTGGGTTAAGAATATTTTGCTCATGAATCAAATGAAATTATTCTTTATACTTGTAGAAGAAACACTAATTGTTCTTCGACTAGTGTTTTCTTGATTTATTTCCCTGGTAGTCAGGGGGTAATTTATAAATTCAAGGTGTAAAACACCCTTGTAATATTTAACGGGGTGGTTTAGATTTAGAACTTTCAACTGAACAACTAATATCGAAAAAAATAAAGAAAATATATGGGACATTTGAGACAAATAGGTAGTGCAGTTTTGTATTAAATGAAACAGCTGGTATTTTTGTTTTTTGTTGTCGATGTTGGCTCCATAGTGAAAGCTGTTTAGTTTGATGGTCTGAAGATAAAAAAAACAACAACTTTAAATATTACTAGATGATAGCGGCGAACTTCGTACCGCTTTAGAATCTTCCCGACATAAACTTGGCCGTTTTTTTAGCCTATGTTCATAATGGAAAAATCTAGCTTATTCTAATGGTGAAAGAATTATTCAGATAGGTCCAGTAGTTTCGGAGCCTATTCAATGCAAACAAACAAACACAAAATCAAATCTTTCCCCTTCATAATATTAGTACTTATAGGTGTTTTGTTACGCCCTGTTAGCTTATCAAAATTTCACAAGCAGTGCCCAAAATGTCCAACGCGAAAGTGGTTCCAAACCAAAAACGACAAGTTCAGAAAAATTTAATGTTTTCAGGAAATAATGCGGTCGCGAGGCATGATTTCGGCGACCTTCCGACCTGAACTCCTGGAGTTTCTCGTCGGGAGTATTTGCTCCGTGAAGGATCCTCGGGAAGATATGTGCATGCGCTTCGTCTACTCGATCGTCGGTGAAGATTACGAGCAAAATGATTGGGTACGACTTTACTTCTTTTTATTTTTTTGGTTGGCAGCTCTGTCATTCTGGTTCTTAATATGTCATGCGGTGATTGGTCAAGCACAACAGCAGTTTCAAAATCTCCAAGAACATACAAAACTGCACTGGCCGATTTTTATAATGCATATCGGCCAAGAGCGAGACAGACTCGCGCACCAAGGGTACCAACATATTTAACAAACAAAATGTTTTTCTCCGTTGTCCTTTACAGGAACCCGACACACTCATGGCCAGTTTGTATTATTTGCGGTTTTACTTTAGAGTATGCTCGCTCTATAATCACACCAAGTTTGAAGCTTGTATGGGAAGCATAATTTTTTTTGTATTTTTTTTATAAAATTCAAAATAAAAACATGTATTTTGTGAAAATTTTAACTCGCTACCTATTATGGTTCAAAAGATACAGCCCTTTAGAGCGAGGATGGCCGGACGGACGGAAAGCGTAGGCTTATGAATAGGGTCCCATTGGCAGCCTTTGGGTACGGAACCCTAAAAAGTTATGTTTATGAAACTATCAGTTTTACTAATTAAAAAAAAACGTTGTTTCAGGATATGTCACCAGTCATAATGGCCAGATTCCAACCAGCTTCATGGAGACAGTTGGAACATTTTGGAAAAGTGGTTCTAACAGGTAAATTAGTTTTTGCAAAAAAAAAATTCTGGTGGAAAAAGTCTATGACTGGCAATGAAAAAGCAAGGTAAATGCCCGGCTTTCACATAGTCACGCGCCGTCTAGAGTACGGGCTACACGTCACCGTATCGCGCCGGTAGAGATACCCACAGGAGGGACTTTTGTCTCCGCAACTAATTTGTCTCTCACAGGAGTCACAGGGTTTGTATGAATAGTCGCGTCGCTACATGCGCGCATTTTCATACAAGCCCATAGACTTGATGTGAGAGACAAATTAGTTGCGGAGGCAAAAGTTGCTTGTGCGCGTTCAGTGATGTTGGCGTATGACGCGTCTATTTGTGAAACGTCATTAACATTGGGCTGCGTTCACGACCTTTGGGTGCGGTTGTTTTTTCAACTCGCTCTATGGTAGAACGTCTTTCACAGAGGCTCTGAACGGCGTTTAGTGCGAAAAGTTGCGCTCGCGGTGCACTCTGGGTTCACCTAGGGTGTAGGTTATGAACGCAGCCTTGTATTTGTGTCTTTCCTTCTAGCTAAGTATCCCACCCATCTGTGATCAAGATCATATACAATACAGAGGACTTTTAAACCTTCTAAACCTAACTAAACAATTGTTCCAGGAGTTTTCACATCCTGGGAGGATGGTCTCTGGGGCAAAGTGAAACCATACAATCTATCTAATGTCAAAGTACCTGTCACTCTACTCTACGGAGAAAATGACCAGTTGACTGAAAAATCTGTAAGTTATCTATTGCTTTTATTTTTTATGAAACTTGCTATAAAGAAGATACATTGTTGGTGGGCTTTATCATAATCATCATCAGCCTATAAGTCCACTGCAAGCCACAAGTCTGGAGCAGGCCATTATTTAGTTCCTAGGTCTTGGCCACAACCTGGATAGATCTAGAGTAACGGGCCAAGCTCCAATGCGAGCCCTAGTGCATTTGATTTTGTTGATGCGAGATACTGATCAATTTGATGTATTGAGTATTGAAACTATGTGCATTTTTAAGCTTCGTAAATAAATCTCTTACTAAGTAGTTGGCCACTATGCAGTGTGCAATAAGCTGGCAGACTTTTTACTTGTTATGATATTCCAGCATAATGAATGCAGATCTAAGATCTAGGTTTATTGCAACAGGCAACTGTTACAATGGGCAGCTCAACAGCTTGTTGGCTGACCCTCTGTCAAGCAGAGCAGTAAGCTTACCAGTTTGTTGGACTGTCCGTTGTTGTAGATTGATAAAAAAAAATGTTAACCTATGAGGGTGACAAAAGCCTTGGAAAAAAATTTGAAAAGAAAATAAAGTTTGTCACGGCGTTGCGTAGCAAGTAAGCTAGAGGGCGGTCGCGAGGGTCGCGTATCAGGTGCTATACGGCTTGCAAGTAGCTCCACCATTTTGTATTAGCTCAAATATGTTTATAATCCTTCAGATTATGTTACAAACTACTTGATATTGGCAAAATTGCAGTGCTAAGTCATATTTTAATAGAAAAAAAGTAGTTGTCACAAATCTTCTGGCCACCCCGAAAGAGACATTGGTCTTGACATTATTTATGTAGCTAACACTTAAACTGTTTTGTTCACAGCAAATAATGAGGCTAGCAAATGAGCTGAACAGTACGGGGATGCTGGAAGAAGTACGGCCTGCATGCAACTGGCCTAAGTTCCAGCACCTGGACTTTGTGTTCGCTAAGGACGTCGGCAGCCTTCTAAACAAACCACTAGTTGCGCATATAGACAAATTGTACAATAAATATGGTCCAACATAACTGTGTTGTTTTTTTCTTAATGGAATGAAAAATAAAAAGAATAGGTATATTCCTCCAGGAATTCTAAAAGTACCGTGTCCATAAAAAATGAATCCTGCAAGAATGTACTTAAAACTCAAATCCTATTCTTCAATTGATGAGATCCTAGCATCACCAGGCTCTGATGCTAGAAAAGTATTCAAATTGGCAAACTCTCATTCAATAAATTGGAATAGCAAAGATTGTTCGAATAGAATCTAGGCATAAGGCACAATGAGACTGAGGGTTGCTATTTGCTATACACATAAGTGGGTCGGCACTGTCCCGAAGCTGACCCGAAGCAATCACTGCACTTGTTCGGCTTCATTCGGCTTGTGCCGATTGGGTAGTTCGTTCGAGTAGAGGCATCATTCAAACATTCATCTGCATACATTTGATTATACCGTTCGGTTTTGCCAATTGTTCCATGCAGCTTTGCCTAGCTACTGTATTCGTGTGGCAAAGATGAGCAGCTTTTTTCCCGAACATTCATCTACACGTTATTCGATTTTACCACCCGGTTGTGTTGATTAATGCCTGCTTATGTGTATAGCAATAGCAACACTGACATACACTTTTGTATAAAAATCCTTTAAAAAAACCGAAGATAAAGCTATGCCATAAGTGTAAGTCCACATGGTCAAAAAATGTACACATACATAAATAATGCTTTTCTGCCATCTTGACCCCATATAGAGCCAATGCCTATGTCATTATTTGATACTACTACTTGGTGCTTAGACCTTCCGCTGCATTGACTGGGATAAGCGTGCTGATAGCCCGAGTCAGTTTCTAGAAAAATCTAAGAGCACCACTACATTGCACGGGATGCTGCTATATTGGCCAGCCGTCCGCAACGGGCTCCCAGTGCTTAGGATACTTAGGGGTTAGCTCTGTTCGGCAAGATGATAAAGGAAGAAAGTTATCCCTGGTTTTTTCCTCACTATATCCATGCTGTAAATAAAATGGAAGTAATTAAAGCAGTTTACCTTAGTAACAGCAACTTTAGCACCCACTCCAGCCGTTTTAGTGCCTCCAAACTGTGCAGGACTTGACACCATTTTAGGTTCTGTAATCCGGCTTTCTGTAAAACACAATTTTATGTTACTACATCAAACCTTATGGAGGGTATGAGAGGTAGATGACATGCCTATAAGATGGATCGATGTGGTAAAAGAAATTACAGAGACAACACTAAGATTTGAATCCAATGCCATGTATTTTTTATTTATTTATAATTAATAAACTCTTGCTTGTGCACAGTGTGCACTGCATTTCCGCCAGTGTCAAGTAGATTATGGGAGAATCTATCCCAATCTCAGATATTGTTTTCGGTCAAAAACAAGAAGAGATTAAGGGTTGCGGAGCCTCGTGGCAGGCAAAAACGCGACGCGCGAAACCACGAGAGACAAGTGTGCAACGTGACTCCCAATGCCATGTAATAATATTATACCGAACTTATTTAAAAAATATATCGAATACTCTCAAACGATGGCCGAAAAGTTCTCGATTGGCGACCGCATTCCAGAAAGCGCAGTATGGGTAGGCCCCCGTGCTATACGGTGGACAGACGACCAGGTGAAGGCAGCGGAAAACCGTTGGATGAGGGCAGCGCAGGACCGGTCGATGTGGCAATCCTTTGGGGAGGCCTATGTCCAGCGGTGGATGTCCATCAACTGAGATGATGATGATGACACTATGTAGGACTAGATACTTTTAAACTGTGCATACATATTCTTAGATGATGGGGAAAGACACTGGATAAAAACCTTATAAGTCCTACCAGAAATGATCCATCTTCCAGCTCTTATCTCCAGCTCCTCTTCTTATGATAATATATTATATTATCTTTTTTCCATCTTCCATTCTCATTACATAGAAATTAGGGATGCAACGATTCGGTCATTACGATTATGATATTAATCGTTATTTATTACGATAACCGATGCATTACGATTATTTAAACAAATTTAGTTGAGATTATCCTCAGAATGAGTTCTCATAGTGTTTCTTTGCATTCAAATGAATGTTAAATCATTGAAAAAAAAAACTAAAAAATTCAAAGATTTTGTAACTTTTTCTACTGATTTGAGATCGAAGTCAAAGGTTCACTTTATCAGGATTATGATTTTTGGATGCGTACAGGCCAATTTTATTTGAAAATCACTATGTGGAATATGATTCTGTATAATCTCGTTAATCAAGTGATATCTTGTCCGATTTACGTGGGAAATTAATATTTTAAAATGTGGATGAGATATCGCGGGAACGAGAATGTATGTAATACTAATGAATGTATGTAACCGAAAACCAAATCATAGACCTAGGTAGAATTTAAAAAAATAATGAAATGAGAGTCAAATCTAGCCAAAAAAAGTCTGATTTAGCTCAGAATGAGCTAAAATGGCAGCGAGAGATCCGATTTTTTTAAAGTTGTTTTTCGGCTCTAGAATCTAGTATTCAGGTCGTCTATTCATCAACAAGTGCAATCCGATTGACGTTTTTACTTCGATTTAATAATCGTACGATTCTTACTACGGTGCATTGCATCGTTATTAATCGTGATTATTACGATTACAGATGCAAAACGATGCACCGCTTCGTAATCGTTGCATCCCTAATAGAAATACTAATTGCACCGACAGGAATGTGGTTCTCTAGTCAAGCCCGCACTTCACTTTGAAAGTTCTCGCCGAGAACTTTCAAGGAAAATTACTATTGGCTTACGACGCAACGAGAACAATGAAGGGCATCCACACTCTCGTTCTCGGCCTGTCTCGCCCGTTCTCGGCGAGAATGAAGAGCCGGAATAATGCACAAAAACCTTTAAAACGAAGGTATACGGCATACTTAAGCAAGGAAGTCGGATCTTTGCATTAAATTGACTTCAATTACGCCGTTAAAAATGATCAACAAAAACAAACCTTTATTCGGCATACTGGTGGATAAATGTTATTATGGTGACACGGAAGCTTCTTCGATTACATAGCTAAAGCATATTGTAGAGTTATTGAAGACTCGAAATAGCGAAAAATCCAAGAGAAATGTCCTCAAGAAATCGACACCGACATTTTTTTCTGCCACATTTTTCGAATTTTCCAAAATATTGAAATCTACTTTCGTTTTGTTGGCTAAAAGTTATATATGAAAAATCAGAAAGAAACAACGTTATACAAATTGTTATATCGCCTTCCTGCTCTTGATTTGTAGATGTTCTTAAAATTAAGAGCTAAAAACAGCACTTCCGAGCCCACAGCAAAAAGCAAAGATAAGATTATGAGACAGAGAGGAAACATAAAATCTTTGTTGAATCTTTGAATAGCTATGTCTCTTTTTATAATTCTTAGTTGCGTTTTTATTGAGGCATTAAATCTGTTAATAAAAAAAAAGGAAAAAAAATGTCATTTTGACAATTTGACAAATCGTTGATTTGCAGTTGCGGCACATTTCTTTTCGTGTAATTTATCAAGAAAACCATAAGATTACATCAAATGAACTAAGAAAAACTACTATAAATAAGTGGATATTAAGTTCTAATAAACGCAGCCATGGATCTCCATAGGCCAGTGGATCCTAACAAGGTAATTTAGTCACTATCCTATTGATAAGATTTCCATATTTTCCCTAATGAATTTCCTACTAAAATCCCTGTTTCATTTACAGACTTACGAAGAACTAACTTCAGAAGAAAAGCATAGGTGAGTTATGTATAAAACTTGCATACTTGCACCAATATGGCACCAAACTGGTAAGGCTTCAGTGACCTCGTCAGTATAACGTCGATAATAATGCAGTCAGTCCACTTAAATGGGAAAATGCCAAACTTTAGCGCACTCTAGTCTCTGCCTACCCCACTGAGAAAAAGTCGTAACATTATAGACATAACAAAGTTTTATTAACATACATACAAACATAAAATCCAACTATGATCCCAATCGGAGTAATCATTGACTAGATATTCCTACAAACTCACATCTAAATTCCCTCTCAGGTGGATAGGATAAGATAAGATACAATCATTTTTATTTTAACATCATGAGGAAATCTGCATGCTTCAATTTCGAGGCATGTATTGTCACAGAATAGGTAATCTAAACTATTATAAAACTGTAACAGAAATTTGTCTGTACATTGAAGATATTTACAAAAAATAATTACGATATGGTTTTTAGATGTCCTTGATTCCAAATCACCAATTTTTGGATTTTTTGTCTGTTTGTTTGTTTGTTTGTTTGTTTGGGTGTTTGTTTGTTCGAGTATCACGCAAAAACTACTGAACCGATTTTGATGAAACTTTTTTTGTTTGATAGCTTATGATCTGACTTAAAATCTGGTATATAATTTATGCGGACGAAGTCGCGGGTAAAAGCTCGTAGTTTATAGTTCTACAGAACGGCCACTCCCCGCCCCCCTCTGACTTCAGATACCCCATCTCCCCTCACACTTTCTGGGGAGACTTTAGGGATTTGACTACATAATGTTGTTCAATTTGATGGTCTAAAGTTTAGACTCTAAACAACCCTCTTAAAAATTTTAAAAGACATCTGGCATTTAATACCCAAAAATGTATAACCGTCCTTCTATTTTTTTTATGGACTATGGAACACTAGAAACTAACTGCAGGCATTAGTTTATTTTGTTAGGTGGTAGTAGTCGTTACATAAAAACCACGTCAGAGGCTGAAAGGCGGTCTGAAAAAACTCTGACACCAGGGCTCTGCCCACACGATAAGAAGAAGAAGTTTATTTTATCTTATCTTATCTTGTTGTGGGGGCTGGCAAGCCAGCAACACTTCGACCCAGTGGGATCTTTTGTGTTAGCCCCAATACTTTTTACTTTCTTCACCCTTCAAATACATGGTCAATGAAGGAGGCAATACCATTGAGGGGAAGAAGCCTAAGATCTCCCGGTTTTGGATATCCATCACCGAGGAGGCACATGCGTTTTGCCGCCAAGACATCACAGTCACAGAGAATGTGCTCCATGGTCTCCTCATCCTCTCCGCACGCTCGGCAGCTGGGATCCAGGGTGAGTTTCATCTTGTGCATCATCGTGCCTGTGGCGTAGTGCCCAGTGAGGGCTCCGACGATGGCACGAGCCTTGCTCCTGCTGTTGTTCAGTATGAACTTTGAGACACGAGTTGTCGCATTGCTGATAAATTTCTTGGAGTGCTGTAGACCTGTAAGGCTAGACCACTCCAGCTTGTGTGTTTTATCAGCCCAATCCCTAATGGCCATTCTTATGTTGCATGCCGGGATTCCCACACTTGGTTCTGGGCCAACCATCTTTCGTTCTGACCCAGCCCTTGCCAGCTCGTCAGCATTCTCATTACCCCGAACACCGGTATGCCCCGGGACCCAGACTAATCTCACGGTATTGTGTAGACCAAGCTTGTTGAGGGTCTTTACTCCGTTTAGGATTAGCCTGGAGCTCACATAATAGGAGTTCAAGGCTTTGAGAGCTGCTTGGCTGTCGCTAAGAATATATATAGTCTTGTTGGTTACCTTCCTATATATATTCTCCTGCGCGCAGGCTATGATAGCGTACGTCTCAGTTTGAAAAACAGTTGCAAACTCCCCTAGACTGATACTCTCGTTGTAGTCATTGGAGTGTATGCCTGCACCCGTACCCGAATCGGTTTTTGAACCGTCAGTGTACCAAACAAGAGTGTTCGCGTCCGGGGTACGCAGTCCACGCTTCCATTCATCCCTTGAAGGGACATGTGTTTTGTAATTCCTCTTGAAGATTCGTATGCTCGGCATTGTGTCACCGATCATGTTGAACCCTCTTTCAAGCTCACTGCTCAGTTTCAGTGCAGTGTGCCTTATTTTGGGCATATCATTATGCCACGTTTCGGTCACCTTCATTCTGTAAAGAGCCTTCGCCGCTTCAGCTTGTATGAATATATGAAGCGGTTTAAGGTCCAGTATTATGTCTAGTGCCGCGGTGGGTGTCGACCTAAATGCACCAGTCATAGCCATACAGGCCATGCGTTGTAGTTTCCCAAGCTCTTTCTCACATGTTTGCATTTTGGTTCTCGTCCACCAAACTATGCTGCCGTAAGAAAGTATTGGTCTAACCATAGTTGTGTAGATCCAGTATATAACCTTGGGGTTTAGGCCCCAGGTTTTACCGTAGGCTGATCTGCACATATTGAAAGCCCTTGCGGCTTTCCTTGTAACCATTTCAGCATGTGATTTCCACGTCAGTTCTTTATCTAGGGTCATCCCCAGATATTTAACCTCTGTGGACCAGGTTAACTCCTTATTATAGAGGAATGGATTCCTAAGTCTTGTCAGGTTTCTCATCCTCGTGAACGGCACAATTGTCGTTTTCCCTGGATTTATAGACAAATGATGCTCATTACACCATTCCTCTACATCATCCAAGGCTTTCTGCAGAAATCCAGACACTGTGTCTGGAAATTTGCCATTGATTAAAATGACAATGTCATCTGCATACCCCACTGTGTACAGTGACTTTTTGTTTAGCTTTTCCAGGAGCGAGTTGACCACTAGACACCAGAGTGTCGGTGATAGTACCCCTCCTTGTGGACAGCCCTTCTTTGTTGTGGCATGCACCTCGTCTCCTAGGAGAGTGGACGCTATTTTCCTGCTCTTCAGCATGCAGTCGATCCACCTGCACAGGGTTCGGTCAATGCCGTGCTCTGCCGCGGCTTTCCCAATTGACTCAAATGTAGTGCGATCGAATGCTCCCTCAATGTCTAGGAATGCACCGACACATATTTCTTTATTTTCAATCGCAAACTCTGCCTTCGAGACTACGTGGTGCAGCGCTGTTTCAGTGGATTTTCCCACTTGATACGCGCATTGTAGCTTATGGAAGGGTTTCCTTTTCAGTGGTCCTTCCCTTAAGTATCTATCCACCATTTTTTCCAATGTCTTCAACAGGAATGAGGAGAGGCTTATCGGTCGAAAGGACTTAGCCTCTTCATAGCTGCCTTTGCCTGGTTTCGGTATGTACGTTACCCTAACCTGGCTCCATACCTTTGGGACGTAGCCGAATGCTATGCAGGCCTTATAAAGCCTTGTTAGGTGTGGGCTCAGAATATTCTTACTCTTCTGCAGTAGAATGGGATAAATTCCGTCTGGACCAGGTGCCTTGAACGGTTGGAAACTGTCTAGCGCCCAGTCCAGCTTCCATTCGTTTACTACCTTCTTAGCAACCTCCCAGTCGGCTTTGGTAGTGCGAACATTTTGTTCCTTCTGACTGATGGTTTCGTCGCTACCTGCGTCGTCTGATATTTTGCAGTCTGGAAAGTGAGTCTCCATCATTATCTGAAGAGTTTCCTTGCCAGGTTTATTTTATAATGATTTATTAGTTTTTATCATTTTTATATAAAAAAAAACATTGTGCTTGCAACACCTCCTACCTCCTCCTACTAAACAACATTGACAGCCATGTTGGGGTTGCTGCTTTTTTATAATTTATTAATAATAAATGATTAAATAACTCGTTAAATAAAAATAAATGATACTATCTGAGTCGTTTTTATAAAACCTCATAATTTATTACACATTTGACTTCAGTCAAAACTTCTATACATTTTAAGGTATTTTTTCAAGGGAGAGCGGCGGTTGTCCTTTTATTTTTACTTTTGTAAAGCCTCGTACACATACCATTCGTAATCTGATAGTTTTGAAAATTACCTAACACAACATTCATTGTACCTACTTACCGATAAAAAATATTATTCACAAATACGCCTCATACCGCTTTGGCACATTCGGCTCGCTCAGTTGAGACTAGCAATGTGCAAGTAAATTTAGATCTTATTACTAAAGGAATTTAATTGATGTTCTAACAAACATGTACGGAAAATTCAGAGAGTGTGGGGCGACAAATGGAACATAAAAATTACATTTTGTAATTTTTTTGCTAGAACTTTTCTTAAGCCAGTTAGAATGCTCCATGCAAATGAAGTTTAATTCTATTTTGAATATTTAATTTAATTCAATCAATGTGTGTTTGTGGTTTGTCAGAGTTATAATGCAATGTGAAGTTTCAAAGTAACAGTGGCTCAAAGATTTCCATACAAATATTAAACTATTCCTGAAACTGTATATTTTAAGGCGGTTGCAGAGGGGTCAATTTTATACAAAACTTGGACGCACAATACACGTAGACGGTATTAATATAAGTAACTTTGTATATATGGAAGAATAGGATAGAAAATCTCATTTCATTTATTACGAAGATAATAAGGCTTTGAAAATTTTGTATGAAAAATTTAAAATAAATAAATAAATAAATAAATGATTTTCTGAACTATTTTTCCATATATAAAATATAACTTTTATTAATTCCGTCTACGCGTATTGTGCGTCAAGCGTTTGTATGGACTGAAACCACCTTAAGGAAATTTGATAAACCGCAGACAAAGAGATTAGTTTCTAGATTGTGTTAAATTGGTGAATATTGAAAATAGGATCAAACTCCGTTTGTAAGCAGGGTGCTCAGGCGTGCAGGTATTTATATCTCTTAAGAATTTAAGTTACAATCGCCTTTGGTAAATTAAGTAGGTACTAAACTTATGCAAAATGTATTTTGTGGTCGGGTGAATTAATAGTTTACCGACATCTCTGAGTCGCGTGGCTAGAGGGCTTTCGAGTGGACGTCTGTCGTTGGCTCGCGATTTAGGTAGCCATGCGGCTCCGCCATTTTTATGGCGGTATCGAGTGTGTGTTTTAGTATAAAAACAGGGCTTTGAGATCGCCATATCCAATTACCGTACAACGTCAAGCACTAATTGCTCTTTTTAAACTAGATACTGGCAAAACCCACCAAGGAAACGCCATTAAACAAAAATAGAACAAAAATAGAATAGACATCTCTGACTTTACTATTGCTTCGGGGAATATAGTTGTGAGCATATTATATCACAAAAACCTATAAAATGTTGTTACAAGTGTTATTTTATTTCCTCGAAACATTTATAATGTTTACTCAAGTGTCAGGTGGTATTATTCTCAATTACTTTTGGTATTCTGTTATAATAAAGAAAATTGTTGTGTGCAGTGCAGATAATATAACTTACTACACACAACTGCACCACAGCCAAACTTGAAACGTGACTCCGTTCAATCAATTAATAGTACTTATACATACTTCCTGTCTGTCTGTCTGTATAGGCTAATTCTTAGAAACTACTGTAGCAATTTTGATTCAGTTTTCAATAATAAATAGACTGATTCACGAGGTGAGGATGGGAATATTAGGATTTGTTTAACAAGGGTAGTCGCGGGAGTGGAGAAGGGAAATGCTTGATGTTGTCGGTTGTCGGGACATCAGACAATTTCGGGAATGAGTTGAGTCGTTTGAGAACATTTAATGAAGTAACTTGTGCAGTTAATAAAGGTGTAAAATGGTATACGTATTTGTTTTCTTTCACGGCTAGTTAATAATAAAAAGTGATAAATATTTCAACAGGACAATATTTTATTTGCAACATTAACATTGTCTATAGTTATTTTATTAACTTTATGATTGATGTCTTTATTGATGTCTATCATAAAATTTACTGAGTCATCTAACAGGAAAACATTGTAAAGTATTTGACTGCCTTATTGATAAGACATTGTTCACTTTTAATAAATTTTGTCTGTAACAAAATGACATTTAACGGTGACTTCTTCAGACAGAGATTATTAATAAGATTATTGTATTGAATTAAATGTAATGTTTTCTAAATATATCGTGAAAGAAAATGTTATAGTACCTATTGTATGCCTTTTGTTTTGGCAGATCATGTGCATAGTGGACATAATATGTCCTGTATGTATTTAATACCTATGCATAATATAAAACACCAACGGGGCTAGTACGCCAACCCGCGATAGCGTCATATAGCGCTATCACGCTTCCGCTCTCTTTCTACAATTTGCGCGAGAAAGAACGAGATAAAAGACTAAATTCGACAGATGTATGTGTTAAATGTCGCTATCGCGGGTTGGCTTACTAGCCCCGCTGGTACAGATTGAAAAAGAGATGGCAGAGCCTTCATATTTCTTTTTTGAAAGGCTTGCTTATCGATTCACTGTGTATCACAATAAAGATTTTTTTAATTTGAATTAAATTGTTTTTATGAGGTTGCATGACGATGATGATTATGAACGTGTCCACAGATATGATCATCAGAAGATGCACGAGCTCCACCGGGGGCACGAACAGATGCACACGACGATGGTCCTCATACTCATAGTTACCCTTATCGTCGCACAAGTGGTCGTGGTCGAGTGGAAGAAGAGGCATTACCGGTCTTATGCAGTGAGTTGATTTTATTATACCTACACATAAGGTCCAACAAAAACACCATCAAACTATACAACTTTTTCTATGGGACCAACTCGAATTCGCGAGAAAAGAATCAGCTGTCCCATACATTAAAAACTGTCAGCGTATTAGGAAGGGCCAACAAAACAACCTGGGAATATTTAAATTAAACCATCAAACTGACCAACTTTCACTATGGAACCAACATAAAATAAAATAAATCTGTTTCATACAAAACTGCAGTATGAACGACTCAAATGTTTCATTTTGTTAGTTCGCCATAACTTACCCATACCTAAAGGGGATCCTGGTGAACTGATGAGGTTCACCAGGATCCCCTGGGGGATCGGGCTAGGGGATTCTGGTGGCCCAACCCAATGTATGGGACATCCGATTTTTTTTCGATGTCTTCATAGTGAAAGTTTTCAGTTTGATGGTCTAACTAAGGGTTGGACCTCATCTGACAGCACAGCATCGCATCGCCTTTTTCTGTCGCTCAGGAACGTCATTTGCTAGAGCAAATAAGATAGACGGAACGCCGTAGAACGCCGCAGCACCGCCGCGCGCGATTGCGTTCCGTCTATCTTATTTGGTCTAGCAAATGACGTTCCTGAATGACAGAAAAGGATGGAGCGACAGAAAAAGGCGATGCGATGCTGACAGATGAGGTTCAACCCTTAATCACCCCTTTGAATATTACTAGGCTGCTGTTTTGTTACAATTTAAATAAGGTATATATTTTATTTGATTTGTTACAATCTCTCTCTGAGAACTCTTTGATGGGAAACTTTATGTTTTTCCAGTTTTTCACAATGTGCGCCATGTGGTCCATACCGGTGTTGATGAGTGCAAAGAACAGCTGGTGGAGATTCATCACCATCTGGACCATATTCACACTGCTCACCGCCCTGGTCATCAGGAAGTCTTCCTTGAGACCCATGTCGGTGACGACACCTAGGTAAGTTTGTTCATGTGGTCCATACCGGTATCAAAGAATAGTTATAGTATATAGTTCTACATACAGAACGGCCACTCCCTGCTCCCCTCTGACTTCAGATACCCCTCACCTCACACTTTCTGGGGACTCTTTAGGGGAGCCGAGCAAGGGAATGCAGTCAGGCGCGCGCACCCGTTGGATTTGACTTCATAAAATTTTCTTTTCAGTGCATGCATAAGAAATGTTGAAAAATAATAGCCCAGTCATTTTACGGTTTGAGCCGGGACTAATTACCAATTGCATTTTTTTTTCGCTACAATATTGAGGAGCCAATTTGAGCTTAGGAATGTACCAAAATTAAAAAAAATTACATCAGCAACAGTTCCAATTCTAAAATATAGATATTATCTCGTTCTAAAAAACCTAATGATAAATTTTTTTTTTGCACATATTTAAGGCTTTACCACATACATACTTCAAACATGGTGTAAATATTTTTATCTACTTAGAAGGTTTTGAAAAGTACATTCGTATTTTCTAATAAATACCTCATTTTTTTTATTTTAATGCCTATTTTATTGATCAAAAATAATGTATATTGTTAAATCTAATTCATATGAGTGCATTGGTATTAATATTATTAATTTTAAAGCCTTCTGGGACACACAATTTTGATTTCTATGTTGCGTAGCAAATTTTTTTTAATATGGTTTAGGATAGTATTTTTGTCACTAAATGGTGCCAGTTACAGTTTAAAAGAGTCCAATTAATAATTACTCCCTACCCCGCCTAACAAAACTCCGTAAAATGACTGGCCTAATAACGCTAAATTCACATTTTCAGTAATACTCTACTCTAGCTCAAATTCAGTTTGATAGTCTGATAAATCCCTTTTAAAACCCGTCAGAATATTAAGAAGGACCCAATATAACTTTGTCACATCTTCCAGATTGGTCTACAAATGGTTCTACCTCATATACAAGCTGAGTTGCTTCCTCGGCGTCACCGGCTACATAGTGATGATGTTGACCTTCCTCGGCCTCAACATACTATTCGGCCACAAGCCCCAGCAGTGGATGGACTTCGGCCTCATGTTCCTCTTCTACGGCCTATACTTCGGTGTACTTGGGAGGGACGTAGCGGAGTATTGTACAGACAAGATGGCCGCTTCGATCGGTGTAAGATCAGTTATTAATATTTTTAGTTATTAATTTAATTTAAACCTACTCGTACGGTCAGCATCAGAGAAATCTAACTCCCTAGCCCTTGCAAAGATTAAGATAGAGGGGACTGTACCAATGAGTTTTTCGGAATTTATGTACGATTTGTAACACCACTGGCTTTTCGATGAAGGAAAACATGGTGAGGAAATCTGCATGCTTCATTTTCAAGGCTTGTATTGTACCCACTGTCCATTATATTAAGAGGGCTATTACAAGCTCAGTGGCGCCCTCGTCACAATAATAAAGATTTCTCAATAAAGAAAGCCTACATTAAAAAAGTGCTCAACAGATAAACTACAAAAGCCTTCAAGCTATTTTCAGTGAATATTTTTATAGGTTTTTTTAAAGGTCTAAACATACAAATTTTGAAAAAAGAAATAAAACGGCCGCTTTTTTTTTATTTGATATTGTCTAAAAGTCATATCTATGCTAAAAGTCCTAAAAGTGGAATGTTTAGAACCTATAAAAGTATTGTATAACAATGGCTTGAAGGCTTTTGTAGTTTATCTGTTGAGCACTTTTTAAATTTAGGCTTTCTTTGTTGAGAAATCTTTTTTATTGTGACGAGGACGCCACTGAGCTTGTAATAGCCCTCTTAAGTGGCAACGGGCTAACTGGTACACGTCCATGTTGAGATGACGATGACGTATGATCATTTATTTATTACGAATAATTACTGATTCAAATACTTTAACCAAACTGATGCTTACTATTTCAGCTTTCTTACTTCTATGCATATCTGTTGCACCGTCGTGTTTTGTTTTGTTGAAAAAGAGTTTCGGGTTGAACTCCGCTGGGAAAACTGACACAAGAAGATAATTTCTTTTCGCATAATGAAGAAACAGCCTTCCTCTAAATTCATACATCTCTTGTCTTCAGTTTCGGTTTCTTTTGACCTAGCATTTTCTAACAAAACCTCCCAAAGTAGGCAGGGCCGGATTAAGCCATGCAGGCAGGCAGGCAGCCCTAGGCAATGCAAGTCTCGGGGCCCCCCTGCCCATGGGCGTAACAATGATTTTTTTCCAGTGTGGTCCAGATTAGGTGGTCGCAACACATATCTACTAAAATGACGGATGTTGCAACACGATCCAAAACCTATAGTGTAGTCTGCGTAGTGTTCCATAACAAAATTGGGAAAACGGAACACTTATCTTATTGAATCACCTCGATGTCTGTCCGTCAAACTGTCTGTAACACTCGTAAACTCGGTTATCTTGGAGACAAAGAGATTTTTATATAATATATAAAATTCATTATATTATAAGAAGCTGAAACTTCGTTTTTTATATCAATTAAGGGCCCAATTAGAAGAATGCGGTCAAAAAAAGATTTATTATTATAATTGAGCTTAGGAGTCAAAAGTTTTAATTATTCATAAATTATTATGTGGGATATCATTAAAGGAAACGTTATGAAAATGAAATTTTTTTTTAAATCTTTTCTTAATTTTTTTATCAATTCAAATACAAAAACGATTTTTTTTCTCACGAGCCGCGGGGCCCCTCGGCGGTGGTGGGCCCGTAGGCCCGTGCCTACTTTGCCTATATGGTTAATCCGGCACTGAAAGTAGGAATGAACTAAAAGTGAAATTTGTACGATTGCAGTATTACACGCAAGAGGGGATCCCGACTAGACAGCTGGAGCATAACGTGTGTGCGGTTTGCGGCAACCAGCTGCTAGTCAATGTCAATGAAGAAGGTGTTCTAGGTAGGTTTACATATGGTTCAAATTGATAAGTAAGTTATCGCGTAATATAAAAGCGCAGAGCGTCGCGTCACTTATCAATGTGACCATAATACTGGCTTGGATTTTTTTTTTAAGACAAGCCATTGACTCGATTGATGAAGAGATACGTAACAGGTAAGTTTAGGCGTTCAAATTAAGGCTACTCCTCCCATCTGCAAGGCTCTCTTTCTTACAAGCAAACTTTTGCAATTAGCCATCCCGCTTCAATTGCGCGGCTCCGGTCAGAATTTTCCGTTTTCTTGGAAAACCTGTATGATTTTATATGAATTTTCAAAAAATAAGAAATCCACATCATTCTATATTGTATTGTGAAGAATATTGTAAATTTTCATATTCTTCTGATCAATAATGTAAGAGTAAAACGGTTACAACTGGAAAAAAAGAGATGACTTTGGAGTCGTTTTTCTTCAGTTTTATTAATTAAAATAGATTTCGAGAAAAACCACATCTCTTCTCATATCCTGTAGATTGTTCAGTTTTGTTTTCTGCTTAAAAAGTGCCATAGTTAATGTATAAAATGGTTACAAAGTTACCCAAAACCGGGCGGACGCCCCTTAAGCAAACCGGGGCACAGATTACCACCAATAGATACCACATACAAGGCCGCCGACGCGCGCCACACATCTATTATTTTGCACTGATGTAAGCAACTGAGTAGTGCGACCTTGTAATGGCCAATCACGTTGCATCGTTTCGTGCCCCGCTACCCGCACCTACCGCCAAAAATTTTGACTTCGGGCGTGTACAAAATTTTCATCATGCGGTATCTATTGGGGGTAATCTGTGAACCGGGATAAGTATTTGGATGGGTGACTGTTTTAGTACCTGCTGCTGTAATACGGCAGCGTGATATAGCGCTATCAAGCCTTCGCTCTCTTTCTATTTGCGCGTGAACGTACGAGATAAAACGTATGATATAGCACTATCACGCACAACATCATGGGGCAATCAATGCCGTACCTTAAAATACAAATGCCCTACCTTAAAAATTACCCAACCATTATTACAGCTTTTACCATTATGTTATTTTAAATTGACATTGCTTAAACCACAATGCACTTCTCATTCCCAGTGCTGGGAACTTTCAAACTCACTTAGCTCGCTCCAACCCTGACCTTTTTGCTCATCTTTCCTGGAGGGACAATTTCACAAACACAGAGTTTTATGTTGCCCATCCAAAAAACTTGCCTATTGCTTCTGCCCTACATTAAACTTCCTATATTGGCTATGTGCACGACACTAGCGCCATCTAGCGCAACACGGCCCCGTGAATTATTTGTACATAAAATGTTAGGATAAAGTTTGTTATTTTATATTAAAATAAAGTAAAAACTAAATAAATGAGCAAAATTGTCGATATTAAAAATATTATAATACCTAATTGGCTGAAATGAACATGTTTAAGACCATCAGGCATTAAAATAGCAATTGCTTTTTGAGCTACATAAATCGTCATATTCACGCCGATTTCACGCCGGTCAAACGGTCGGCGGCGGCGGCGTGGAGAAAAACCGTCGGCGGCGGCGGCGCGGCGCGGCGGCGCACACCTCTAGTTCCGTTATCTGACATTTTTTATTATTGTTTTGTATGTATAATATTGCAATTTATCGTAGATCGTTAATTTATTATTATTGTCGCCGTTATTTTATTCTATTTCAATATCAATTTAATTAAATTCAATTACATTTTTTTTTTTTTTAGTTATGTAACAATTACAATAGACACTGTTGCAAAATTGTTGTGCCCTAACAGGGACCCTGAGATGCACTATAACCTATTTATAAGATCTGTAAAACCTCAAGGATGCAATAAAGCTTATGATTATGATTATGAAATTACCATTCTTTGTTACGAAATTCTCATGCAAACTTTCACCACCGTTTTCACACCTTTGGGGGTTGAATTGCGAAAAATCTTTTTTTTTGTGAACACCTAGATAGCAATAAAAACATCCCTGCCAAATTTTATGTATTAGTATTTGCTGGTTTAGATATTTGAGAATTGAATGAGTGTGCGGATTTGCATAGATTCAACCAAATCTGACACAACTTCGCCGGGAAAAGTACAAATTTCTGCCACAGCGTGCGCTGCGATCGACTTGACAGTTCCCAACACCCACTTCGCACATAGCCAATACTCGCTTAAATTCAGTTCTAGCTAAACACCTTGTAATAAGTAATGTATCGATTGCAGAGAACACGTATAAGCTGACGTGCGGGCACGTGTTCCACGAGTTCTGCATCCGGGGCTGGTGCATCGTCGGCAAGAAGCAGACCTGCCCCTACTGCAAGGAGAAGGTGGACCTCAAGCGAATGTTCACCAACCCGTATCCTTTTTGAATAACGACCATTATTGCTTGCTTAACATTTTAGGTCGGCGACAAATGGGCCGCCCGCAGTGCTAAAGAACCAACGTAACGAGTCAGTTCTATTGACTGCCTCCGTGGTCTAATGGTTAAGAGCATTGGCTCTCGATACGGAGGTCGTGGGTTCGATTCACACCTAGTGATATGTCACTTTGTGCGTTTTTCCCCAGTTGGTTAGGACATTGCAGGCTGAATCACCTGATTGTCTGAAAAGAAAAGTGATTCCGTGCTTCGGATGGCACGTTAAGCCGTTGGTCCCGGCTACTATCTCTAGTGGTAGTAGTCGTTACATAAAAACCACGTCAGAGGCCGAAAGGCGGTCTGAAAAAACTCTGACACCAGGGCTCTGCCCACACGATAAGAAGAAGTTCTATTGCATTTCGGCTGTGCTTATGACTTACCGCGCGTGTCACCGACAACCTTACGCCTACGCGGGTGACCCACGAGAGGAGCCACGATTATCGTTTCAACGTTACGACTGTGCGCAGGACCTACGAGGGGCGTCAATTTAAGAACAGCGCGAGGATCATGTTATGAGCTTAGTAAAAATCCAGGACGCTACTCAAAAACTATCCGGGACTCTAAAAATCGTAATATAAATATTTTGGTCTTACTTTGTTGTTTGAAAATAAATAAAATAACGTATTTCTTATTTACATTGTACGCACGGCGACACATCAAGCTATACAAAACCAATATAAGCTGGCCGCCCGTAGGTCAAGTAACGTGGCGTGGAAATAAAATCTGGCCGCGCGACGTTATACACGTCGCGCGGCCAGATTTTATTGGTTTTGTATAGCTTGATGTTTCGCCGTGTGTACATCGATTATAAAATAACAAGTACCTAATACAGTTTTTGAGAGTTACGCGGTTGGTATTGGTATTGGTTGAGCGGGCTCATTTTCCGCAACTCGACCACTTAGGCGCCTATTTTGCGTTGGGTGGGAATGACTACTCCTGCCATCCCAGCTCCACCAGGAAGCCCACCAGCTTGTTAATGCTGTTGAAGACCTCTGGAAGGGACCCCGGTGATCCGAGGTGTTGTGCCCGATAGTGTGCTAGCCCGTTGCATTCCAGCAGCACGTGCGCAGCCGTTTCTTCAACCTCCATGCACACCCTGCATAGAGGACTGTTAGTAACACCAATATTGAACAGATGTTTGTTAAAAGGACCGTGACCAGTCAGGGCTCCAGTAACTATGCGTAGTTGAGCTCTCCTGAGACGCAAGAGGCTCCTGGTGAGGCGAGGATTAACCCTTGGTAGAGCACTCCTCGCCTGTTCGCAATCTGTTAGTGCAGCCCAGAGTGCGTCCCGTTTTTGACTGGTGCGCTTGCATAGCTGCGAGCGAATCCAGCCGTAGGGTAGCGGTATAATGGGCTCGGGCCCTATTGCGACTGTGCTGGACCCGCGTCTCGCCAGTTCGTCCGCTGCATCATTACCACGCGAGTTGCTATGGCCTTTTATCCATTGCAGGGTAATGTGGTTGCCTTCACATACCTCTGATAGGGCTTTGTGACATTCCAGAACTATGCTTGATGTGATAACATTGCACTGGAGTGCCATTAGTGTGGACATACTATCCGATAAAATTCTGATTGAGTGATTGGTAGTCGCTCTATCCTTAATCGCTCTGGCTACTAGGGTGATGCCCATGCATTCCGCCTGAAACACCGTGTTGTGTGTCCCGAGAGGCGAAGATATCTTGATATGCAGGTCTTCCGAGAAGACCCCGGTACCTGTACCTGTATCAGTTTTGGAACCGTCAGTGAAGATTCTAAGATCTCTGGTGTTTAAGCTCTTCTTCATACAGTTGTGTTTTGTATTTTTTGTCGAATACGAATTGGGCCGGTATCCTGTCATTTATAGCTGAGCAGAGGGGGATATCCTCTATTGCGTTATTGACAATTTTAGCGTGTGGGACACCAGTGTTTCTCCAGAGGTTAAGCGTGCTCATGCGGATCGCAGAGCTGGCTGCCTCTTGTTGAATGAATAGCTGTAGTGGCGGAATATCTAGCATTGGTTCTAGGGCAGCAGTGGGTGCCGTCCTCATGCATCCTGTCGTTGCCGTGCAGACAGCTCTCTGGAACCGTTGCAGTTTGCTTATGGTAGTAGCGAGCTTCGTCCGTCTCCACCAGACTACTGCTCCATAGCTGACCATCGGTCTTATTACTGCAGTGTAGAGCCACAGCGTTATTTTTGGAGATAGGCCCCACTTTTTGCCCATCATCCTTCGGCATTGCCAAAAGGCAATGCTCGCTTTGTTTAATTTATTATTCAGGTGGCTGTTCCAATTCAGCTTGCTGTCTAATATGATGCCGAGATATTTTACTTCAGGCGATAGCCTTAGCTCGGTGTTGAATAGTCTAGGCAGTTGATAATTGCCTAAGTTTCGTTTGTTAGTGAACATAACTAGTTCCGTTTTGTCCGGAGTTACGCGGTTATTATTTAATCTAGAATTAAACATTTAACGGGTTCTTACCGCGTTGGTTATGGCAGTTTTAAAACTGCCGAAATATCAGGAACTCATAAATACCAAAACGCGGTAAGAACCCGTTAAAATGTTTAATTCTAGATTAAACAAGTACCTAGTTAATTATTCACCAAAGAAATACATATATTATATCTTGGAAACATTCCTGAACTCTCAGCGCAGTTGGGACCGGCCGCACATCCTCTACGGCCAACTCCTCGACTGGATCCGGTGGCTGGTGGCGTGGCAGCCCCTCATCCTGTTCCTGGCGCAGGGCATCAACTGGCTCTTTGGCCTCGAATGAGATATAACCTATGGACCTCCTTATTTCATCTCCAAGTCACGCGTCAGAATCAAAATTTGAAAATTATACAGTTTTTGAGAAGGACCGTGAAGAAATCGCTGCGGTATTTGATTAAAATATTGATCGCCTAGAGATAAAATAAGATGAAATATTACCGAACATCCGAACATTTCAAGTTATACAGGGTGTTAGGGCAAAAAGTTGCATTACATTAATGGGTGATTGTACCCATGGTACTGAACAACTTTCGAAGCTTCTTCCACTGAAGGCTTCTTCCCCTCAATAGTATTGCCTCCTTCATTGACCATGTGTTTGAAGGGTGAAGTAAGCAAAAAGTATTGGGGCTAACACAAAAGATCCCACTGGGTCGAAGTGTTGCTGGCTTGCCAGCCCCCACAATAAGATAAGATAAGAACAACTTTCCCAAAAAAACCTATATTAAATTCGCTATTTTGTTTTATACTTTTCATACAAAAGTTCGATCAGCTGATTGCATTTAGTATGGAAAGTGCAAAAAGTTTCTTTGCCAATCTCCTATAGGTTTCTTAGGGAAAGTTGGTCAGTATCATGGGTACAATCACCCCTTAAAGTAATGCAACTGTTTACCCTAACACCCTGTAGTTATTGATACACCAGTAGTTTTTAATTACGAAAAAAAAATCGTGTGTATTCAGACAATGAAACTAAACAATTTTCCCTAAGGAACATGGGTAGAAAAACCAAAAAAAATTTTTTGGACAGCTCATAGAAAATCGAGCAATTTGATATGGGAGGTCCAAAACATTTTTTTGTGCCAACACGTACTGCGCTCGCGTGGTGGAGTATGGCCCACTCCCTCTCACCCTTATTCGTGAGAGGAAGCTTTTGCCCCACAGTGGGATCCTACCATAGAGAAATTACGCGCTCCCTTAGGGATCCCAGTAGGCCTCGCATGCCACCCCTGAGAAAACGACAAAAACCGAGATGTGCCTCCATCCTTATTATTTTACGTATGCTAGAAAGAGCGCGCATGACGTTTCTCTCGTTTAAACGCTTTGTCGTGGGTGGCATGCTAGCCGTGCAGACTATAACTTAAAAACTAGGGGTGTATAAATAGGGTGTAAGTAAAGTATCATTAACCTTTAAACCACATACTCTAACCATCAAACTGAACAACTTTTACTACTATGTTGATGTTTTACAATGCTCATCGTAGAAAAAAGCCATTTGACTTCTATGTTTAGGTAATCGGAACTCAAAAACAATAAAAAACGCTCTAAGAACCCGTTAAAATGATTAACTTTAGCTTAAAACATTGCTATTTATTAATAAATAAACAAACAAAAAAAGTGGCTAGAATAAGTGGCTAAAATATTTAGCCGCCGAATATTTTTTTTGTAGCTGACAAGTTCAAAAATGTTGCTAGATCTAGCTAAGAAGTGGCTAAAGTGGCAACACTGTTCAGTTTGATGGGTAGAGTATGTGGTTTAAAGGTTAATGATACTTTTCTTTACACCCTGTAGAAATGTGATAGAAATGGTGTACATTTAAACTTGCCACAATAGAGTGAAAATATTTGTTTATACACGAATGTGTAAAAGTGTAAGCGAGACAACTATAGTTCAAATAAAGTATATTTGACTTGATTTGGTTCTCTCCGTTTCAGTTCATCTCATTCTTTATTTGATCGGGTTATACTTGTATTGTGAAATTTTCGCTAGATGTTATGTAAAACTGCAATGAGCTTTAGTCATCCTAACTAAGAACAATACTACAATAAGTAATACAATTAAATTATTTATACTCACCACAATTGTAGGTTTACCTATAAACTATGAATTCTGTAGAAATACAAAAGTTTCCGATTCTATCGAATACTAAATCGGTAACGTATTTATGACTGTACGGACAAATTTTTAACACATTTACTGCCGGCAACGCATATATGCGTTTTCGTTACTTTCTTCAGGTGCCGTGAACGCGTCTGTGTGTTCATTTAGTTAGCAACATGTTCGCAATTAAAAAGTGCGGCACCTGGTGAAAGTCCAGAACAAAGGACCGGCAGTGAATGAAATCAGGAGTCTAATTGTGTAACCACCTATCGGTTACGGGTAGTAATTATCTTTGATAAGTTGTGTCAAGATTGACAGTCGAAGCAACGAACGCGTCGAAAAAAGTATCAGTGAACTCTTCACTGATAAACCGTGTCTGTATACAAGCACACAGAGATAAGTTGGATGGCGCCTCACGCACACCATCTTAAGAAAGTTGGCCACTTTTGTTTTATACGTGAAGTTTCATCTAGACATTATACTTTATCTAAGGTACTTATACAGGTTGTAACATCTAAGGTAATTATACAGGGTGTAACAAAACTCCCTAGTAAACTTAAAATTAAAAAAATCAGCTGTCCCATACATTTTAGTCGAGTCGGTACTGCCGTTTTGTATGGGACAGCAGATTTTTTTTATTTTTTCTCGATGTTGGCCCCATAGTGAAAATTGTTCAGTTTGATGGTCTGAAGCACCCCCTTAAGTATTACTAGGGTGTTTTGTTACACCCTGTATATAGTACTCGGTGATATCGTCATAATATCAGTATCAAATCGAAATGGTGTTTTTTAACAGTTCTTGGTTATTCTGCTTTTTAATATCTAGAATATCAATTTCAGAAAATGGATTTGATGAATAAAGTAAAATATTAGCACAGCATAATTATGCTCACGACTATATTCCCGAGGGGATAGTCAGAAATAATATTCTGAAAACTCAGAACATCCTCTTTTCACTAGAACCGAAACTCTACCCAGTGTGACAGGTAGTGAGCCCGTCGCCACTTGTAATGGACAGTGGGTACAATACATGCCTCGAAATTGAAACATGCAAGTTTCCTCACGATGTTTTCCTTCACCGAAAAGCTAGTGGTGTTACAAATCGTATATAAATTCCGAAAAACTCATTGGTACGAGTCGGCCTGGACGGGGATCGAACCATCGCCTCCTGCACGGCAGGCAAGGAACTCACTGAACCACCACGGCTTTTTACGAAAAATAATATTACTTATAAATGGCCTAGTACCTACATTCATACATACATTATCGATCTTGTTATCGATAAGATCGGAAACTTGCCAAATAGCCCTACTTGTCGGGGCTTAAGGCGGCACCGAGCCAATTGTGCTGCCCCCAATCGTATTTTTACAAAAATTTCCAAAAAACAAGAATGTTACATTGTAGTCCTGATAGGCTTTCAGTTTATCGAAACATTTCGGATTTTTATGCTTGTAGCTACTGGCTTTCAGTTTATCGAAACATTTCGGATTTTTATGCTTGTAGCTACTATCGTTAAAACCGCCGAAAGTGGTCACTTTTGTGGACACTAAAAAAAATCCGCAATGACCCGATAAATTGAAAATCAGCAATGAACATAATGTGACATTCTTGTTTTTTGGAAATGTTGTTTAATTATTGTTTAGAAATAAAATACGATCGAGGGCAACACAATAAGCTCGATGCGGGGGCATCGGCTTAAGGGGTTAAGGAAATTGACGAATTATTTTCAGGTGATCTCATATTTTATTTCAAATTATTGTCTACCTTTTGTAATTCAAAGTTGCTCTTGATCCCTTATTTGTACCCAAATAATAGTATAAGAGATAAGTGTACTTTTTGCAACTATCAACAGCAAGGCTGATTCAGTGTTTATGGGGTGTAGAGCATCTCTGTGATGGGGATGGACCAGGTCTGCCTGCATAACTCCAGTCGGTTTAGGAGTTACTGATGATTAAAGATCTGTTAAAAATTAACGATCAGCTGCACGGCTGATCGTATAATATTGTTGTAGTATGCACTGTAGCTATGTGAACAGTACAAAAACTGTCAAGTTCTGTCAGTGGGCTTAGAAGATACAGCCAGTCAAAGTTTCGACCTTTGAACGGCTGTATCTCCTAAACCGACTGATGAACCATGTCAGTTTTTGTACTGTTCATATAGCTACAGTGCATACTACAACATTAATATACGATCAGCCTTGCAGCTGATCGTTAATTTTTAACAGACCTTTAATCATCAGTATTTCCTAAACCGACTGGACTTATACAGGCAGACCTGGTTCATCCCCATCACAGAGAAGCTCTACACCCCATAAACACTGAATCAGCCTTGCTGCTGATGGTTGCAAAAAGTACACTTATCTCTCGGAATATAAGGTATACCTGTATTATTTTATATTTACATAGATGCAGCCAATTTCAAAACACATTATCCTCAAAAATATTTTTTTTGATCGTTGATGAAGGTCACATCACAATCGATTCAGCAATCGATAAAAAAGTATGAACTTTTTATTTATTATTGTAGTTTTAAGGTCGTCATGCCTTCATTGTACTATTTATTAAGAAAATGTATTTATAAATAATATAAATATAATATTAATGGACTCGGTGTAAAGAACAGAGTAGTGGGACTTTTCCCAGCGCTGGGATTTTATAGGCTAGTAAAATAATTTATGAATTCAATGTTTTTGTACATTAGTGTACATATATGAAGTTATTTAGCGGGTCTTTGGCATATAGTTTTCTACTTTAAATTTCATTTTCATTTATGCATTTTTTTTTACGAAAAAGTAGTTTAGTTTCAGGCCATGAAACTCTCCATACAAAACTGCAATGTATGGAACAGTGGATTTTTTTGTTATTTCGATGTTAGTCCCATAGAGAAAGTTGTTCAGTTTGATGGTCTGATCATCCCCTTAAAAAACTGTCAGTATATTAAGAAGGACGCTATATGGTCATGAGTTTATGTAAATAGAGTGTAATAATTGAAAATTCCTGATGGCGTTAGTTTCATTGAAGTTAGCACCTTAATAATTGGGTCACCTTTTTGTTACACACTGTATAAAGTATTGTTATTAGATTTACCATTACTTCTCACCAGGTGGCGCCACTAACTGAAGTGGGCTATAGTTTAAAACATTTAATTACCTAATAATAATTAAGAGGTCGTTTTTTAGGGTTCCGTCCCCAAAGGGTGAAAACGAGACCCTATTACTAAGCCTACATTGTCCGTCCGTCCGTCCGTCAGTCCGTCTATTTAAGCAGGTAGGAAACCTATTTAAGGCTGTAACTTTTGAACCGTAAGAGCTACCGAGACTCATGTCTGACAAATAAATGCATCTTTATCTTTATCTTTAGATAGTTTCACAGAATGTGCATTATTACGGCGGATTCGCTAACAAATAATAAAAATGTCAAAAAGTTGAAAATTAAGGAATTCATACAAGTAATTAGTTTTTATCAACATTTTTTTCTTCTCGCTTTATGGTAAAAACGGTAATACATACAAGCGTCAACGTTGGTGTGATTATAGAGTAAACTCTATCGTATAACATCAAATAATAAAAACCGGCCAAGTGTGAGTCGGTCTCGTGCTAAGGTCCCGGAGAAAAAAAGTTTTTTGTACGTTAATATGTTGTGTGGTACAGAACCCTCGGTGCGCGAGTAGCCCGACTCGCACTTGACCGTTTTTATTTTACGTTACTAACACGGTCCCTGAAATTGAAATTTCCGTATTACCAATATCTCTTCGATCTTTACGTTGAACGGGAGTTGAAAAAATAGAGATACCTCTTGCGTCAGTGTCGCCACCTTGTGGTCAGTGGTAGCATTCATGCGGATTATTATAATATAATTATTCATACCTATTTAATTATTAATCTAGTATTTTCGTTGGGACATTCCAACTGTAAGACTTTGAAAGTCATATTACCAATTAGAAATAGAAGCGTGGAATTTAACTGTTTCGAAAAAAATTAGTGCCACCATTAGGGTGCTTTTCCACCAGAGATGTGCGAGGGAAATGTGTCGTGGGAGGATGTCTTGAAAATGTGTGGGGGTTTCCACCAAAGCTGTGCGAGGAAAATGTGTCGTTACGGGGATGTGTAGCGGTGCTGTGAAAATGCACATTAATGTGCGGAGCGAGGATGCGTTGCGAAGCTGTGAAATGTATCGGCGGGGGCGTCTATGGACTGGCTGGTACACTGGACACATCTGCCGCAAAACTCGCAACACATTCCTCACACACTTCTCTCGCTTGTTTTGTACGTACAAAAACCTCGCTCCGATAGGCCGTTTCCACCAGAGCTGTGCGGAGCGAGGAAAGGTAAATGAAGCGATTCTATTGGTTCTTGAAAAACACATCCCTCGCTACGCGTCCTCGCACATCTCTGGTGGAAATTATTCTTGATAAAGCTATAGTGATTTTTTTTTTAATTTTATACGTGTGAAATTATCATTTCACCTACAGAACATTATAAGAGGGGTTAGAAATGCAAAGTAGCGCTTTTGCTTCGGAGACTGTTGTCGCCACTTGTCTTTCCGCTCACGCTGCTACAATTACTCATGCACTCTCGCTCGCACCACGCCGCGCGCCTTATAGTGATATACAAATCATTGTATAACCTGTAGCGACACGTTACACGCCTACTTTGCACTTTTAACCCCTCTTATAATGTTTTATGCCGTCGCCCCTCGATGGAAGGACGAAAAGGTTCAAAAATCTAAACAGAAGACGATCGCACAGGGAGTTTTTACGACACAGCGCCGCGTCGTAAATTTTCACGGCACGGCGCCGTTAATTCGTGGTCGGCGTTGACAACATTTCATTTTAAGAAAAGTATCAAAATTAGAAAACTATTTAGAGATTATGTGATTCAAAGCTTATATCAAAATTATCAAGTTTTTCTATCCATTATTTCTCGATTTATTTGAAAAATACTGATAAATAAAATAGAGGTTGAATGAGATTTTATTCCTTTGCCTGCTTGGCTTTTCAATTGTATTTGACAGTTTTTATTTTTAATTTTATTATAGCCATAAATCCTAAGTTTTTCAGAAAATTCAAAAGTAAATAAAAAATTGAAGTATCGTTCAAAAATTAAATCGGAAAAATACGTATCTCTTATTTTAACCGACTTCAAAAAAGGAGGAGGTTTCTCAATTCGACCGTATATATTTTTTTTTTTTATGTGTGTTCGCGGATAACTTCGTCGTTTATGAACCGATTTTGATGATTCTTTTTTTGTTGGAAAGGAGATATCCCAAGTGAGGTCCCATGATAAGGAAACCAGGATCTGATGATGGATCCCAGAGATATCGAGGGGAACCTTCGAAAATCGTAGTGCCGACTAGTGCGTTTGTTAATTTAAAGCACTACTATTAAATCGAACTAATGAATTTGCCACTGAAAATTGTGAAATAAACAAAATTTTAACAAAAAAATTAAAACCGCCTTCAAAAAACTTAAAACTTAAAAAATAATATTGCAGCCGATGACTTTCCCGTTCGCATCATAAGAACATTAATTTGTTTTATAGAAGTCGGTGTCAAGCCAAGCCAAAAAATGCAAGCCCTGTCGCGAATCGTACCGGCTTGACAGCGACTTCAATAAAACAAATTAATGTTCTTATGATGCGAACGGGAAAGTCATCGGCTGCAATATTAATTTTTAACTTTTAAGTTTTTTGAAGGCGGTTTTAATTTTTTTGTTATTTTAACCTATTTTATATGTTTTATTAAAAACAGGTGGTTAAAAAAATGAAATGTTGTCAATTACGGGTTCTCACTGCTAACTACCTTATACCTCTGCAACACCTCTGGGTAAAATTTCATTGGAACCCAATTAAATAATGTATCACCAATTCACCACTCCTCTGTACATAACTGTATCTGTACATGCAATTTAAGGCTGAATGAATGAACAAAGACAAGACAGACAAGACAGACAAGTTACGCGTGTAATTCTACTAACAAACTTTTCTGTCACTTTTTGCGGGGGACGAGGTAGCATGAAACCACGAGACTAGTTTTCAATGATTAGGCAACTTTGGATTTTATCGCATTACTATAAATTCTAATTTTGATTGTTAAAAAATGGTTGAGAGTGTTAGTGTTGTATATAATTTACAATAAATTTTGAAAATCCTAAAATAATGTATCGCATACCATACCTACCTATTCATTAGATTTAAGAGTACAATAGTTGTTTTATACTGTTCACATGTACAGGGTGTAACAAAACACCCTAGTAATACTTAAAGGGGTGCCTCAGACCATCAATCTGAACAATTTTCGCTATGGAGCCAACGTCGAGAAAAAATTAAAAAAATCTGCCGTCCCATACATTTGAGTCGAGACGGTCGGTACTGCAGTTTAGTATGATAGAGCGGATTTTTTTTCGCGATTTCGATGTTGGCTCCATAGTGAAAGTTGTTCAGTTTGATGGTCTGAAGCACCCCCTTAAGTATTACTAGAGTGTTTTGTTACACCCTGTATATTATACAGGGAGTTAGGGTAAACAGTTGCATTACTTTAAGAGGTGATTGCACCCATGATACTGAACAACTTTCCAAAAGAAACCATTATTATTTTGGTTGTAAGGGCTTGGTCAATGACCAATAGCTACTGCGACCTGAATAGATCTATTGAAAAAAGGTAATAAAAGAAACCATTAGCAAATTCGCAAAAAAAAAACGACTTTTCATACAAACGTTTGATCAGGTGATTGCATTTTGTATGTAAAGTCGAAAAAAAACTCTGCTAATTCCCTATAGATTTCTATGAGAAAGTTGTTCAGTATCATGGGTACAATCGCCCCTAAAAGTAGTGCAACTGTTTACCCTAACACCCTAAAGTGTCGTCTGTATGTTCGTTGGAAACGATTTGTAAGTATTTTGTACAAATACAAAGGTGATTAAATATTAATTTTGTTTTATTATTTCATTAAATTTATTTAAGGAAACGTCACGTTTTTTAATCTAATCGAATTGATTAGCAATATGTTCATATTAAAAACTAAAAGCCATTGAAAATGCATATGGATTTAGGAACCATTATTCTTACTTAAAAAAATGATTCGATAGGTACTCATTTTCATATTGTAGGCTCAATTCTTGAATTCGAATTAATATAATTTATTTCATGCATTCTTTCTTACATGCATTGGCATGACTGTGTTGTACCATTGTACCCATTATACCCACGTTAAGAGTCGGGACTTCCATACTAAAAACTGGTCGTGACCGATATCCAGAATGTTTGAAACGTGTGCTGCCGTTCAAAGGAATTTAATGGCGTCAGTGCACGTTTCATATAACATTTTTTTATTAGTGAGTTGCGCGAGCCTGTGGGTAACTTTTTTTTTTTTTTTTTTTTTTTTTTTTTTTATTTATTGTAACTTAACTACGTAACCCTAAAAAACAATCAAACGGCTTCTAATTCTTGTGCGTATGTATGAGCACGTGCGAGAAAATGTCCAGTATTTCTTTCTTCTACAAGAAAAATCTACATGCCTGCCCTGAGAAAACAACGAATATCGAGACGTGAACGGTTTTTTCGTTTTGTCGCTTTGTCTTGCGTGGCATGCTCATAAAGTTAGAGCCCCCCCACACTAGCGTCTTTAGAACGTATCGTCGAGCCAGTATCCGCGCCGCGGCGAGACGCAGAAATAAAAAACTCGAAAATGCTAAAGCGCAGGCGGCGCAGGGACTGAACTGAGGTCTGAGATGCTATGCTACGGCCTCGCACGGCGACGGCGGGGTATAAAAAAAGTACTTTTTGGGCGGGGTCCCGCGGGGGGTAGCAGGAGGGGTGTCGAATTCCGAGCCACGTGCGAGCCAGGTGCCAAGTTAATTCGCCCGGGTTGTACTACGCCGGGCTTACGCAGCGCCGGGGGCCCTTAATATACTATCGGCAATCGGAATGCTCATCCTCATCTGTACTATGTAGTAATAGATAGGTAGGTACTCTGTCTGTACCACAGACTTCTGTATTACAATAAGTCTGTACCACTAGGAACAAGCTGTACCTAGGCTGTACCACGTCTGTGCCACTGGAGTCCGCTCGTGTAAGCGAAAAGTTTTTAATCAGGCTTTCGATAATCAATCTCTTTGGTGAAACAGAAATCTGTAGAATTCCAAATCTTCTTTCTGCAAACTTCAAAATAGCCATTAAATAATTTCTTTTTCTATCACATTCGATTTTCCAATCAACGTCACATGCTTTCATTTTTTCTCTCAAAGACAAAAATTTCCTATTAGTAAAAAAAACAATGTAGATCACAAACTGAATAAATTGCAATTAAAAATTTCGTGTTAAATTATTAATTCTGACTGGAAAATTCTGCACAATGTTAGGAACCACATTTAGATGCTGCAGCCATTTCCGGCACTTGAATGGAGTGTGTGTCATGAGCAACAATAACTTCGGGCAAATTTTCACTGGAATCGGTAAGTTTCTACCTACCCTTTTACGTATTTTGGATTTTGTCACTGTCAAAGATTTCTGGGTCAGTGGGTCATTTTCGGGAAACTCTAATGTTACGTAAAAAGTATTAATTTCCTTCAATGTTGTTGAAAACTGACAACCAAGCAAATGTATCGCCTCGGAATACCGGTGTGTCTCTTTCTAACGTGTTGCCAACACCCTAGTTAGAAAGGGACACACTGGTGTTCTGGGAATCTTACTGGTCTCGTTGCCAGCACTGTAGTGCATAGCATAATCTAGTTACTATACAACATTTTTAGTATCATGATCAGCTGTTAATCTTCTTGTGATCATTTATTAAGAAAAATTGACACCCTGTACAATAGTTTAGTAGTTTTCCTACTTAATCCTTTGGATCCTAAGTCCAAGACTAGGTATGTATATCAAGAACCTAGTTCCAATCGGTGGAGCAATCGTCGCTCTTAGCTGTCCCTCTGAATCATGGAAATAAGTACTTGTTTAATATTTCTCTATTTATTTATATCATACTTTAGAGCGAAAGTGGCGCGTTGCGGAGAGGTATGAACTCTCAATTATGGGGGACCGGGTTCAAATCCGCACTGAGTTTCAGAACTTATGTACGTAGTACGGACCTATCTCAAACGGCGAAGGAAAACATCGTGAGGAAACCTACATACGCTGAAGAAGAAATTCGGTCAGTGGGTCATTTGTATATCAAGTGAAGTCTACTAGGCGTTTGTTTCGAGTTGGCCGCTCCCACCCTTCCCGCTTCACTGTACCGCGCCCCTAACAGACCCTATTAAACGCAACTTTATAACCTTTAGCAACGCAACCACGTACGGCACGTCCGTCCCGGTCGCTAATATCGCTTTAAATTTTAAATATTTATTTGCTTGTTATATTTTTTTTTGTCGACGGGACCACCTAATGTGCCTGTGACGAAATTTTGTAACGGTCATCGACGGCCAACACAAAGCAAACGGGTAGAACCAATCTGCATAGAGCGCGCGTCGTGGACTAACGCCCATTCGCCCTCCATGGTAGGCCCTGCAGTGCGATATATGAAGGCTGATGACGATGATACTATATCCCACTACTGCACAGACTAATAATCCACCATACCCAGTGCGTAGCGACAGACAACCCTCTAGAGTCTAGATAATCCTTCTGCTTTTCACCACCAGGCTATCAAAAAAGAAACTACGCAAAGAAAGATGATAGTAAAATCTCTGCCTGCTGCCAAGAAATATCTCAAGCGAAGGGGAAGAAGGTCGAGCCCTGGCCGAAGCCCGACCCGCCGCCCACGCCCTGGCGCTGCCAGTGCCCGCAGGATCCTCAACCTTACAACTACGACCCTTATAGGATCAAGGTGCCAGATGTTGAGGTGCCCCCTCTACCACCGAGCAACGCTAAGGTATGATGATATTGTTGTATATTGAATATACCTAAATAGTGAGGGCGATCTCGGGTCGCGACAGGCCTATCGTGCGGGGGGTGCGGGTGGCGGGGGGCGCGGTCCCAATACCGATTCACCTGCGCGCTGTACCCCAACGGCAGGTGCCTCACCCCTCCGCACACCGCGCGCGCCCCCCCCCCCCCCCCCCTCGCACTCCGCGCAAGCATAGACCGAACGCGGCCACTAAGCGCACCCACTTTATTGTATTTACGCTATACTATTGTTTTAACAGCAAGGTGCCTGCATGTCTTAAAATCGTATCTTGTTCGGCATACATTTTTTTTTAAATAATAATATCTTGAAAATTATGACAAAAATTATCTAGTCACATTTAAAGTACCAGACTCAAGCCTGGACTTGTATTATGATGACTAAACAACGATATAGAATACATATACAGGGTCCTTCTTAATATGTTGACACTTTTTTAAGGAGATGACCGTCAATCAAACTGAACAACTTTCTCTATGGCACCAACAACGAAATCGCGAAATAAAAATCAGATATCCCATACTAAACTAAAAAAATACTTGAGCCAAATGTGTGGTATGGCTGATTTTTTTTCCCGATTTTGATGTTGTTCCCATAGAGAAAGTTGTTCAGTTTGATGGTCTGATCATCCCCTTAAAAAAGTGTCAACCTATTTAGAAGGACCCTGTATAGACCAATAGACATTTCTGTTCGAACGTTGGACCGTTTTGACTCATCCTTTCACTGAAGTAGCTATTGATAAATAAACGAATGTGTGTACCGAATAGAATGCGATTTTATGACGATAATGATGACCTAGGATCGGCTAGAACCATTAAAATGTGTAGTTTTTCCTGCTGGCACTTCAGAAAGCTTTCATTTAAGACCTTTTATCTTTATTTGAATATTTAGTAAAGCCTGACCAGAAAAATACAAACTTCGCCATTTTGTGGAAAATCATGGAACTAATTTGTAGGTTATCTGTCGACTGTGGCGCCCCCAAAGCAGTTTTTTACTTTCCTGGCCAGGATTTACATTTTGTTGATGTTGTGTTTGTCCATTTTGTGTCATTTACATCAAATTTATAATATCATTCCGTGCAACAAAAAAGAGTAGAAAACTGTGACAGAAGGAACTAAATATTTTAGTACAAATCGTAGATCGCTCGGCCAGCACGGCTAGCATGCCACCCACGATTTGTCGTGGTTGTGTTTGCGACAAAACGAGAAAAACGTCATGCGCGCTCTTTTTGGCATATGTTAAATAACAAAGATGGAGGCACATCTCGATTTTTGTCGTTTTCGCGGGGGTGGCATGCGAGGCGTACAGGTTATGCGTGATTTTGATGCACTTTAAATGAAGACTATCATCAAATGCGTCACTAGTTGGTGGCACCGGTTCTAATAATAAACCCAAATACTCTCAAGTCTAGAACACAGTCGTCGAAACGTCATGTGACGGTGGCGCCAACCAGTGCGCGATGCTAGTCCTCACCTAGCGGCCTCATTGACTAATTGTGGTCCAAACTGTGTTTAAAGAGTGCGTTAGACGAAATCAGAGCCCCGCGACGTGGAAAGTATCTAATGAATCCCAGCTTGTGCTTTCTTCATCAGTGGACATGGACCGGTGTATTGCTGACCTCCGAGCGAGACGAACAAGGCCGACAAGGCTGGAACCAACCGGGGTACGGACACCCGGGGAACCAGCCCCAACAATACGACGAACACGGCAACCCCGTCGAACAGGAGGAACAAGACGAGAGCCTTCTAGGAATCATTAAAGGATTCTTCAAAGGCAAAAAAGATAAATCCAGCGGCGACCAGATCACAGGCCAATTGGATCTAGAATGGAATCCAGTTAAACACTAAACCGGTAAGGACGAAAGGCGAAGACTAAATTTTATTGAATGTGACTTATATTGATTACAATAGAAGTTTTAATTCAAAAAATAGTTTTATTTCCGAACGAGGCTGGATTTCGTCCAACGCACTAAACACGGTCACTCTTTACACAGCGATGTGACTATTTAAATATTTTTTGGCAGGAATATCCAAGTGAAGACGGAAGAGGCTTGTTCAGTACCAGCGAAATGAATATGGACAAGAATCAAGATCTTTTCTTTAATTCTCCGATAGTGCACCCAGATTACTGGAAGGATAATAAGCCGGAACATAAGAAACTGAATGTAGTGGTCCACGAAGTTCTACCGCGACTGAGCTATCACGGGAAGACCAAATACAAATATGCTTTTCACGAACCCTGGAAGCCGTTGGACAGAATGTCTTTGCTCGCGAAGGCTGAGGAAGAAGAAGTTAATAGATCGGGCGAAGCTGCAGCGATAGAACAAGCCGATAAAAATGTTTCGTAAGCCACGCGGGCTCTGATTTCTGATGAAAAAAATTGAAAATTGTTTCTTTATATTTTTTCCAGTTAATATGAGTGCCCCTTTGTTTCATATCTAATAAATGTATTTGGATAAGTTGTGTTTTTAATAGTCGTGTACAGTCGGCATCGGAGAAACCTGATCTTAATACCTAACTGCCTTGGGGTAAGATTTCTCTGATGCTGACCGTATTTGTATTAGTGACTGCAATAGTACCTAAACGACAGTCGTCATCGGAGAAACCTAATCTTAATACCTAACACTCTTGGGGTAAGATTTCTCTGATGCTGACCTTACTTGTTTTCTTTTATGTAGTGACTGCAATAGTACCTAAACGACAGTCGGCACCGGAGAAACCTGATCTTAATACCTAACACCCTTGGGGTAAGATTTCTCTGATGCTGACCGTATTTGTATTTTTTCATGTAGTTACTGCAATAGTACCTAAACGTTTTCCAATCAGATCAGTCCTCGCACCCACTGCAGACACAAAACAACAATATCTTTGTGTTCCTCCTTTTATCTCACGGTCCTGTGTGAGTGTGGCGACTGATGATTTGATGACACATCTGCCGAATTTACGCGACGTAAATTACGCGTGGAATCGGCGTGCAATGCCCTTTTTCCTATAGGGAAACACCGCCTGTATACAGGCGACACACCCCAGTACGCGCCATTTTTCCTATATTTCGGTGCCCACTACTGCCCACACATAACTGCGACGTCGCATCGCATCGCAGATATCTGCGATGCGATGCGTACAATAATCATACATATGTCATCGTAATAAGTCTTCGAGCGCTGGCAGATATTTGACATTGCGATGCGACGTCGCAGTTATGTGTGGGAGCCCTTAGTTCCCTGTTTATACAGAAGAGACGTGTGGCGTTAATATAAACCTTATAGTACGTAGCATAGCGTCGTTTTTGTCGAAAAGGAAAATCACGCCCGCGCCACCAGGCGACGTCGCCTGGAGGCGCGGGCGTTATTCTCCAAACGACGCTATGCTGCGTACTTTAAGGTTTATATTAGCGTTACTTTGACTATCCGCCACCGCCACACGTCTCTGAATTCTGTATAAACCGTGCCTTTTTACCCGACTGCGCCAGAAGGCAGGTTATGTTTTTGAGCGTAGGCGTTGACGAAACGATATCGCCGCGTTATTAAGATCAATGAGTGTCACATCACGGCGGAATCGCGGCGACTCGCGGTGGTGCAGTTGCGACGTTGCGGATCCGAAATCACCTACGCTCGAAAATCGCTTGTATGTATGATCAACGCGTTCACAGGACGCGTCTTATACATGCCAACTGTACCATTGATGGTACTTCCCGATTGTACTTCTGGTCCGGCGCGGTTTCAAGGTTTTATATTCTAGGTACCTAAGTACCCTCAGACTACAAAGATATAGGTACTATACTGCAAAGATTTTTTTTGGTCTAAAAAAAAATCATTGCTATACTGGTTTTAAACATAAGGCGCATTTCACACAACCGCAAAAACATTATACTGCGTCGATCTCAGGGCCGTTTCATAGCGATTTTAAAGCGTAGGCGTTGACGGAACCGTGTCGTCGCGTTATCGCCGCGATATTTCTAAGATCAATCAGTGTCGCAGCAGGGCCTCTCTCTACCCGGCACATTCGAACTTCGCAATTGCGTGAACATTTTCGTTCCAATGTCAACTCTATTCCCTCTATTTCTCTATTTCTTGCCTATAAATAGTGCTTTCTTGGGATCATTACAATGTATGTGCCTGTGAGCGTTATTTATTTTTTATTTATTTTATTCCAATGAAGTGCGGACCGAAACAGTGGCGATAAAGCGAACATCGAAAGTGCGGGTACAGGGCCAGACTTGCGTCGATAATGCTGAGAATCGCAGCGATTCAGTTGCGACGTCGCGGAGGCGCAGTAACGGCGTCGTTGCGGTGCAGTTGTGATATCCCCTACGGCCCTACGCTCAAAAATAGCTTGTGCAGGTCACTAAAATAAGTACGCTTAGAGGTGTCTAGGAAGATTTCACAACGAATTTAATGGCAAGAAGTAAGTCAATATTTTCACAACTCCACACCACATCTGCCGAATTTACGCGACGTAAAATACGCGTGTGTAGCAGCTTGTCAACAGATGGCGCTAGCAGGCTCCCTAGCAAAAATACGACATAAGACAATTAACGATGGCACATTGGATACCCGTAAAGCTGCTACAGTAAGGTTCACAATCGCATGCAAGACACAAATCGCACAAGAAGAATTATCACAGAGTCTCAGTATATACAAGGTGTAACAAAACACCCTTGTAATACTCAAGGAGGTGCTTCAGACTATCAAACTGAACAACTTACACTATGGAGAAAACATCGAGAAAAAAAAAATTCTGGTGTCCCACACATTTTAGTCGAGTCGGTAGTCGGTACTGCAGTTTTGTATGGGACACCTTGATCTTTTTTTTCTCGATGTTTTCTCCATAGTGAAAGTTGTTCAGTTTGATGGTCTGAAGCACCCCCTTGAGTATTACTACGGTGTTTTGTTACACCCTGTATACAAGGTTCCGACAAACATCACCGTAGTGGGAATCGACGAAAGACGACTCGACATAGACGGAATAATTCAGAAGGTCGGCCGGTCCCCAGGCATCACACCTAGCCTGGCGGAAGTACTTCCCTGTTCATTGGAGGAACCTTCCACCTCAGTTCCTCCATACGTGCAATGCGTTCCTGTTTTTCCTAGTACCTAGACGCCTAAATTCGACAGATGTGTCATTACCGTCATTACACTTACCCACACATACATTTGTCAGTGTATATTTTTTCACAGCCGATGTTAGATTGCGCGCGCACGAAAGGGCCGTGTTCTGCCAAGCCAGCGCCGGAACCGCCCCCCTGCCCCCCGCCGCCCATCAAGCCCTTCCCCTGGATATACTTGGCTATAACTGGCGCATTTTTAGCTTTTATTGGAGGGGTATGTTGACTTTTATTAGGCACCAATACAGTGAGCTTTCGCTTTTTAATTCTTAGAATACTGCCATAAGAAATCTTAGCAATACACACGTATTTGTTTTTATGGAAGCTATGCTGTGCTGTGTACTTTTTCTGACGAACCGCGAAATTTTTCTTATGCAGGCACTACATTCTCGCCGAGAACATCCGAGAACGAGAGTGTGGATGCCCTTCATTGTTCTCGTGGCGTCATAAGCCGTAGTCATTTGCCTTGAAAGTTCTCGCCGAGAGTTCTCGGCGAGTGAGGTGCGGGCTTTAGACAGGTTAGATTTTGCTCTCGTCAGAAAAAAACATGGAAAAACTCGGCGTAATTTTTTTCAGATAAAGTATTTTAATACCCTTATGTCATGTAAGTGCTAAAGGCTTTCTGAGGTAGGCGTCGCCCACTTGCCCACACAGAGGACACAAGATAATTCGTTTGTGATGGACTAAACACCGCCTGCATCTCCTCTAACTATGGGCACAGTATAAGAAAGAGTATCTATACTAGATACAGTACGGATACTCTCTTCCTCCCACCAAATTTTTACCTCACCCCCTCTATCGCCCTCTGGTTACCGCGCACTGGTTACTCGTTACCTAAGAAGAAGAAGATAGGGGTTGACGTCATCTTGTCAATTTCAAATTTTTGTATGCAGTGTCCGGGCTGTGCTATGGGTGGTGTATGTTGTAGGAATAATGATATTTGCTTTCAAAATGGTTCTTATCTCAAACATTATTTTTTCAGTTCTACAAGTGGTACTTATACAGAGAAGAGCAAGAAATGCTCGGTGAATCTAAACCGATATGTAAGTCCAGCACTTTTAAAGTTAAATTGTTTATGTGATCATCATATTCAGTGTCTGAAATCAGTAAACTTAAATATTAAGAAACATAATCGTTAGGAACTGCCAAAAACACCATGACGAGTTAACATAGTAGGTACCCCAATGCATGATGATTTGATACCGATAGAATCTGGTTACACAATAAGACCCTGAAGAAAAAAGAAGCTTTTTATTGTGCCATTAATAATATTCCAAGTACCTAACCTACCCATTCTACCATCGTGCTTCTTCTTATCGTGTGGGCAGAGCCCTGGTGTCAGAGTTTTTTCAGACCGCCTTACGGCCTCTGACGTGGTTTTTATGTAATGACTACTACCACCAGAGATAGTAGCCGGGACCAACGTCTTAACGGGCCATCCGAAGCACGGAATCATCTTTCTTTTCAGACAATCAGGTGATTCAGCCTGCAATGTCCTAAATAACTGGGGAAAAATGCACAAAGTGACATATCACTAGGTGTCCCCTGTGGGAATCGAACCCACGTCCTCCGTGTCGAGAGCCCAATGCTCTTAACCATTACACCACGGAGGCAGTCGTGCTAGTGCGCCTTCCGACCTCTTCTTGACATGGCCTCCACTCTGATCCTGCTTTTATTTGACAGACTTTGACAGGAATCAGAATCACAATTGACAAAAGCTACTATGGTTTCTTCTAATACATCTATTTTCGGCCTAGTCTCCACAACAAAGCCCAGGTGTGCAATTCACTAAGCGTCACATTGCTGTCAAAAACATCGCGAGCTCACAAATGTAACATCCCTCTTGCATCCTTCAGATCGTCGAAGTTTTTAATATGAGTTTGACACATGACATGACCATAGTGAATACCGAATTGTCAGCTCGCCGATGTGTCAACGACGAATTTAAGGTTTTATTTTTTTTTTTTTATTTATTTATTTATCACAAAAAAAGAACAATAATATAACACCTTTTAATTGGAACCGAGCATGCGTTTAGACTTATCTAGGTGTTGTCTGGAGGTAGCCCAGAGTGACCGAGGTCTGTGCTTGGACTATTCCGTTTTGTTGACTATTGAAATCAATTTTGACGGTCAATAACCAGTGCCGTATTTTGGTTTTTGCCAATGTCGTAACTTTGACTATTCAAACTACTAAATAGAAAACAAAATCATGCAACTTTAAGAAAGAAAAAAAAAAATTGTATAAGCTTCTTAATATACCTATATTATAAGAATAGGGAGAAACAAAATATAATTATGTATTACAATATACTTGTAGTATATTGCAAGCATATACATCTACACATATATCCATATACATACATATATATATATATACAGGTTGTGACCATGTTTGCGCTTAGGAATTGCTATGCTAGTCTCCACCAGCTACAATACCAGGAATATGAAGTAGATTTCATAATAAAACATTGTACACAGGGCGCCCTCGTCGCAAGATAAAGCGTCCGTACCACGACAAGGACCTCCCCGCATGCGTGCAGTACTTGATAGTTGGCACGGGAACCGCTGGCTGGGCCGCGTACCGGTCCATCATGCAGCACGACGACAAAGCAAAGGTTCGTATGTATAAAGCGTCCGTACCATAAGGACCTCCCCGCTTGCGTGCAGTACCTGATAGTTGGCACGGGAACCGCGGGCTGGGCCGCGTACCGGTCCATCATGCAGCACGACGACAAAGCAAAGGTTCGTCTGTATAAAGCGTCCGTACCATAAGGACCTCCCCGCTTGCGTGCAGTACCTGATAGTTGGCACGGGAACCGCGGGCTGGGCCGCGTACCGGTCCATCATGCAGCACGACGACAAAGCAAAGGTTCGTCTGTATAAAGCGTCCGTACCATAAGGACCTCCCCGCTTGCGTGCAGTACCTGATAGTTGGCACGGGAACCGCGGGCTGGGCCGCGTACCGGTCCATCATGCAGCACGACGACAAAGCAAAGGTTCGTCTGTATAAAGCGTCCGTACCATAAGGACCTCCCCGCTTGCGTGCAGTACCTGATAGTTGGCACGGGAACCGCGGGCTGGGCCGCGTACCGGTCCATCATGCAGCACGACGACAAAGCAAAGGTTCGTATGTATAAAGCGTCCGTACCATAAGGACCTCCCCGCTTGCGTGCAGTACCTGATAGTTGGCACGGGAACCGCGGGCTGGGCCGCGTACCGGTCCATCATGCAGCACGACGACAAAGCAAAGGTTCGTCTGTATAAAGCGTCCGTACCATAAGGACCTCCCCGCTTGCGTGCAGTACCTGATAGTTGGCACGGGAACCGCGGGCTGGGCCGCGTACCGGTCCATCATGCAGCACGACGACAAAGCAAAGGTTCGTATGTATAAAGCGTCCGTACCATAAGGACCTCCCCGCTTGCGTGCAGTACCTGATAGTTGGCACGGGAACCGCGGGCTGGGCCGCGTACCGGTCCATCATGCAGCACGACGACAAAGCAAAGGTTCGTCTGTATAAAGCGTCCGTACCACAAGGACCTCCCCGCTTGCGTGCAGTACCTGATAGTTGGCACGGGAACCGCGGGCTGGGCCGCGTACCGGTCCATCATGCAGCACGACGACAAAGCAAAGGTTCGTCTGTATAAAGCGTCCGTACCATAAGGACCTCCCCGCTTGCGTGCAGTACCTGATAGTTGGCACGGGAACCGCGGGCTGGGCCGCGTACCGGTCCATCATGCAGCACGACGACAAAGCAAAGGTTCGTATGTATAAAGCGTCCGTACCATAAGGAACTCCCCGCTTGCGTGCAGTACCTGATAGTTGGCACGGGAACCGCGGGCTGGGCCGCGTACCGGTCCATCATGCAGCACGACGACAAAGCAAAGGTTCGTCTGTATAAAGCGTCTGTACCACAAGGACCTACCCGCATGCGTGCAGTACCTGATAGTTGGCACGGGACCCGCGGGCTGGGCCGCGTACCGGTCCATCCCGGTCCATTTACTACAATTTACTAATGTGTATTTAATGCAATCTCAAACACGACTACACGTGCTTCTGTGCTGCAATAATGGAGAAGATAACCATTTTTTGTTTTATATGCCAAAAAATTATACAAAAAATTACGAAAATAACTGTGTTTTTATAATTTTTCTATCTTTAAAACTGACCGAGATATAAAAGTGCAAAGTTAACATTTTCGGTCTAAGCCGCGGACCGAGCGCGATATCGTTGATGACGTCACGGTACCCAACTCCGCACGAGCGACTCGTAGTGTAGTGTGTGGTTTCATAAGCGGATCGACTAGCGTTTTCATAAGCGGAGCGACTAGCGTTTTCATAAGCGGAGCGACTAGCGTTTTCATAAGCGGAGCGGGTAGCGTTTTCATAAGCGGAGCTGGTAGCGTTTTCATAAGCGGAGCGGGTAGCGTTTTCATAAGCGGAGCGGGTAGCGTTTTCATAAGCGGAGCAGGTAGCGTTTTCATAAGCGGAGCGGGTAGAGTTTTCATAAGCGGAGCGACTAGCGTTTTCATAAGTGGATCGACTAGCGTTTTCATAAGCGGAGCGACTAGCGTTTTCATAAGCGGAGCGGGTAGCATTTTCATAAGCGGTGCGGGTAGCATTTTCATAAGCGGAGCGGGTAGCGTTTTCATAAGCGGAGCGGGTAGCTTTTTCATAAGCGGAGCGGGTAGCGTTTTCATAAGCGGAGCGGGTAGCGTTTTCATAAGCGGAGCGACTAGCGTTTTCATAAGCGGAGCGACTAGCGTTTTCATAAGCAGCGGAGCGACTAGCGTATTCATAAGCGGAGCGACTAGCGTTTTCATAAGCGGAGCGACTAGCGTTTTCATAAGCGGAGCAGGTAGCGTTTTCATAAGCGGAGCGGGTAGCGTTTTCATAAGCGGAGCGACTAGCGTTTTCATAAGCGGAGCGACTAGCGTTTTCATAAGCGGAGCGACTAGCGTTTTCATTAGGGATGCAACGATTCGGCCATTACGATTACGATTACGATATTAATCGTTATTTATTACGATAACCGATGCATTACGATTATTTAAACAAATTTAGTTGAGATTATACTCAGAATGAGTTCTCATAGTGTTTCTTTGCATTCCAATGAAAGTTAAATCATTAAAAAAAACTTTAAAAAATTCCAAGATTTTGTAAATTTTTCTACTAATTTGAGATCGAAGTAAAAGGTTCACTTTGGTCAGGATTCTGATTTTTGTATGCGTAGAGGCCAATTTTATTTGAAAAACAGAATATGGAACATGATTCTGTATAATCTCGTTAATCAAGAGATATCGCGTCCGATTTACGTGGGAGATTAATCTTTTATAATGTGGATGAGATATCGCGGGAACGAGAATGTATGTAATACTAAAATCCGAACATCAAATCATAGACCTCAGTAGAATTTAAAAAAAAATTAATCAGAGTCAAATCTGACCAAAAAAAAAGTCAGATTTAGCTCAAAATGAGCTAAAATGGCAGCGAGAGATCCGATTTTTAAAAGTTGTTTTTTGTCTCTGGAATCTGGTATTCAGGTCGTGTATTCGTCAACAAGTGCAATCCGATTGACGTTTTCAATTCGATTTAATAATCGTACGATTCTTACTACGGTGCATTGCATCGTTATTAATCGTGATTATTACGATTACAGATGCAAAACGATGCACCGCTTCGTAATCGTTGCATGCCTAGTTTTCATAAGCGGAGCGACTAGCGTTTTCATAAGCGGAGCGACTAGCGTTTTTATAAGCGGAGCGGGTAGCGTTTTCATAAGCGGAGGTTTTCACAAGCGGAGCGACTAGCGTTTTCATAAGCGGAGCGACTAGCGTTTCCATAAGCGGAGCGGGTAGCGTTTTCATAAGCGGAGCGGGTAGCGTTTTCATAAGCGGAGCGGGTAGCGTTTTCATAAGCGGAGCGACTAGCGTTTTCATAAGCGGAGCGACTAGCGTTTTCATAAGCGGAGCGGGTAGCGTTTTCATAAGCGGAGCGGGTAGCGTTTTCATAAGCGGAGCGGGTAGCGTTTTCATAAGCGGAGCGGGTAGCGTTTTCATAAGCGGAGCGGGTAGCGTTTTCATAAGCGGAGCGACTAGCGTTTTCATAAGCGGAGCGACTAGCGTTTTCATAAGCGGAGCGACTAGCGTTTTCATAAGCGGAGCAGGTAGCGTTTTCATAAGCGGAGCGACTAGCGTTTTCATAAGCGGAGCAACTAGCGTTTTCATAAGCGGAGCGGGTAGCGTTTTCATAAGCGGAGCGGGTAGCGTTTTCATAAGCGGAGCGGGTAGCGTTTTCATAAGCGGAGCGACTAGCGTTTTCTTAAGCGGAGCGACTAGCGTTTTCATAAGCGGAGCGACTAGCGTTTTCATAAGCGGAGTGGGTAGCGTTTTCATAAGCGGAGCGACTAGCGTTTTCGTAAGCGGAGCGACTAGCGTTTTCGTAAGCGGAGCGGGTAGCGTTTTCGTAAGCGGAGCGGGTAGCGTTTTCATAAGCGGAGCGGGTAGCGTTTTCATAAGCGGAGCGGGTAGCGTTTTCATAAGCGGAGCGGGTAGCGTTTTCATAAGCGGAGCGGGTAGCGTTTTCATAAGCGGAGCGGGTAGCGTTTTCATAAGCGGAGCGACTAGCGTTTTCATAAGCGGAGCGACTAGCGTTTTCATAAGCGGAGCGGGTAGCGTTTTCATAAGCGGAGCGACTAGCGTTTTCATAAGCGGAGCGGGTAGCGTTTTCATAAGCGGAGCGACTAGCGTTTTCATAAGCGGAGCGACTAGCGTTTTCATAAGCGGAGCGACTAGCGTTTTCATAAGCGGATCGACTAGCGTTTTTTCATAAGCGGAGCGACTAGCGTTTTTTCATAAGCGGAGCGACTAGCGTTTTCATAAGCGGAGCGACTAGCGTTTTCATAAGCGGAGCGAGTAGCGTTTTCATAAGCGGAGCGGGTAGCGTTTTCATAAGCGGAGCGGGTAGCGTTTTCATAAGCGGAGCGGGTAGCGTTTTCATAAGCGGAGCGGGTAGCGTTTACATAAGCGGAGCGACTAACGGATTCATAAGCGGAGCGACTAGCGGATTCATAAGCGGATCGACTAGCGGATTCATAACCGGAGCGACTAGACACTAGAGAATTAAGAAGCGGAGCGACAAGCGGAGTGACTTGCGGATTCATAAGCGTAGTGACTAGTGGATTCAAAAGCGGATTCATAAGCGGAGCGACTAGCGGATTTTGTAGCGGACTTGTTTGAGCCGGGATTAATTAAGAATTGTTTTGTTTTCGGTATTTTATTTAAGACCCAATTTGAGCCTAGAAATATAAAAATATACAACGGATACGGACGACGGATTGGCCCCTTTAAAAACAAAAGGCAAGACCAACTAACAATTTGTAGTAAAATATTTAGTTCCTTTTGCACCGTTTTCTACTCTTTTATAAAAAGAAGCAAAAAATAAAAGGATGACGATAGACGATTAGACGAACGATTTTATCTATGAAGCTTTAACCCGCGACTTCGTCCGCATAAATTATATACCAGATTTTAAGTCAGATGATAAGCTATCAAATAAAAAAAGTTTCATCAAAATCGGTTCAGTAGTTTTTGCGTGATACTCGAACAAACAAACACCCAAAAAAACAAACAAACATACAAACCTCGGGGAGTATAGTCATGAGCATATGCATGCATGCATTCGCACAGACCGTAGCGCCATCTATCGTTCCCCTAGAAAACCAAAAAAAAAATGCTCATTCATGTAAAAAGATCGAAGCATTTACCCGAATGCGCGCGCGGATCTACTTTGTACTTTGTTTTGAAAACATGAGTCCATCTATCAAATATTGTATTGTGCTTCAGTGTACAATTAATAAGACCAGAAAAACACCCGAAAAGTTGTTTTTTTACGTACCAAGAGGATCCGAAAATTTGAAAAAAAATTACAAATGTGATGAGAAGAGCAAATCCAGTAGGACCAAAAGGACAGCACATTGTTGGGGTTGGGTTTAGTATCCTGCAGCACGAATCGCGGGGGTCCCCACATGCCGCTTCACTTCATTGGGTTAGGTTAGGTTAGCAGTCGGTCCGACTCAGAGCAGTCAGTATCAGAGGGGAGGGGAGCGTTGGACCACCTTAGATCCCCCAGACCACGTGGGTGTATGTGAGGAGGAGGGGGTCTATGTGACCCCCCAAGGGGATCACGCCGGGGGGGGGGGGGCGTTGCACCACCTAGACCACGCGGGGGTCTCGACTCTCGACATAATGCCAACATGGGGAGGGGGGGTCTATAGGGGGGTCAACCCCCCAGGGGGACCCCCGGGTGTGACCCCCAGATGACGTCCCAACACGTCAGAAGAATGCCCGGTAGGGGGGGGGGGTTTGACCCCCCAGACCACCTAAAATCTGCCAAAATGACTCATTTTGGGTTATTGAGCATTTTTTTTCAAACAGCTACCTTGTGTTTTTGGCATGTTATGTTTGACACTTTAAAAATTCATATCTCAATAAATTAATTACTCAGCAAACATCGATTTAATGGATTGATGTAACAAATTTAATATTTTATATAAAACTGTATTTAAAAGTATATTGATTGATAGTAAAATCAATCAGAAAGTTAACTTTTGTCATGCGGGATACCCACTTTTCATAGCGTCTACGTAAGAAAATGAAAAAGACATTGGTCTTTTTCATGTGAAATATATGTTTTTCTGAATTGGAAACACTTGTAAAAGATCAATATATGCATTAACTTGTAGAAAATATCCTTATCAGACCGTGCGTAGTACAAAAAATATGAAGTAAACCATGTTTTAACCCCGTCCAAGAAATCTGAAAAAAGGGACGTTTCGGACGTTATTCCGTTACCACGATTTTGCCCTGATCCGATTGAAATTTCTACCAAATAAGGTGTTATTTTACATCAAGCAACATTTATTTTTATATGGAAACCCCAAAACTTAAAATAGTCTCGGCGTCCATAAATTAGTAAGTCAATGGGTAGTTAAGAAATAAGTTTCCAGTAGGCCTAGCATGCCACTCCCGAGAAAACGACAAAAATCCAAACGTGCCATTTGTCTTTGTTACTTGCGAAAGCAAGAGCGCATTATGGTTCTCTTATTTTGTCGCTTTATCGTGCGTGGCATGACTGTAGGCCTCGCATGCCGCCCTCGGGAAAACGATAAAAATCGAGATGTGCCTCCATCTTTTTTATTTTACGTATGCCAAAAAGAGCGCGCATGACGTTTTTCTCGTTTAAACTCTTTGTCGTGGATGGCATGCTAGCCGTGCTGGTCTAGTTTTACTTATAATTTTTTTTTTTTATCTGACAAAAATGCAAAAGATTCCCATGAAGTAATAATGATTGCGTATTTGTGTAGGTTTTCTTCATAAGTAAAGAAGACGTGTTGCCGTACGACAGACCCCCAATGAGCAAACACATGTGGTGGAACGTGGAGCCGCCCGAGATCCGGACCCTCACCTATGTCCAAGAAGGAAAGAGATATACGTTAGTTTATCCTTATAATCTGAACTTAGCTGAACTGAACTTGACATAAAACATTCTTTAGAGGGAGGTTACACGTTCAGTATTTCGTCATTCTGGTCCGTCAGTCTGGTCATGTTTATTTGATTTGAAGGGAAACTGATATACTGAAGCACCATGTTAGTCGGGTCAAGCTCGAGTCAGTTTCCCTTCAAATCAAATATACATAACCAGACTAATGGACCAGACTGATGAAATACTGACCGTGTAACCTCCCTCTAACAAGTCTTTTTAAAATAAACAGGGTGGATAAAACGAATCCTAAATTGAATCGAAAAGACACTGCCCAATCCCGTTTCCCACACAAAACTGGTAAATTTGAATTTTATAAGAAAAGAAATTCCACTGCAGAAAAGGATAATTTCCATTTCATTGGGAAGCACGATATTCCTCCTATTGTGTATAATTTCAGCTATCATACAATTTGTATGTGTTCTTTAATCATATACATTCGCCAGCTGCGAAACGACCCGAAATGAATACACTATGTCACGTGGGCAATGTCTTTTACCCAAAGGAAACATCGCTTTATTTTTTTTAAATAAGTAAAACTGCATTCATAGATTTTTCAAAAATCGGTCTAAAATGGGAAAAAATAACGTCCTGTACTTTCATGGTACCAATCATAAAGCAGGCACTTCATTCTCGCCGAGAACAGACGAGAAAGGCCGAGAACGAGAGTGTGGATGTCCCCCTCATTGTTCTCTTTGCGTCGTGAGCCGTAGTAATTTTTCTTGGAAGTTCTAGCCGAGAATTCTCGTCGAGAAGTTCTCGCGAGAGTAATGCCTGCTTTAAGCCTTTAAGGGTTAGAGGCCGCCAGAAATAAAAGGTGGGTCAATGATATTAGGAGCTACGCGGGTTCCAACTGGATGCAGAGGGCACAGATAAAATAATACTATACTAGGTAGGGTCAACACATCTTTCATGTGTATACGTTGTTATTATAAAATCCCCGAGACCATTTTGAATCTTTCCGAAAACATGTTTAAAACTCAGATCAAGAAAGTCCTCTGTAAAAAGCATATTATAAACTGGATGATTATTTTAAATGATCAACATGCTGGGGTCTGAGAGACACTAACTTATAGTACTGTATAGTATCAATTAGGTATTTTATTAAATAGACTATGTATTATTGTATATAAAACCTTAGCATAAGAATTTATATTGTTTAGATATGAAGTCGTGTTATGTTGTAGAGTTTCTGGCCCCATCTTCTCTACAGCGACAACACGTTCCGATGCGGTGGTAACTTCAAAAAAAAGATTTGACGTTTAATAAGTATGCTTCAAGCTCCTATATTGAATAAATTATGTTGACTTTGACTTGACTTTGACTTGTCAGGATGTACAAAGCGGAGTGCAGGCACTTCATGGACCCCGTCAAGTTCTACCGCAAGAAGGTTGGACCGGCAGTGTCGATTGCCACGGGCTGGTGCGTGTTGCGGGTCGACGCTGACGACCACGTGGTCTGGGTGAAGACCATGTGCGGAGAAGCTCCCATATACTACGAGAGGTGCCTGCTTGCTCTCGGTTGGTGCTATTATTTTATCGTTTGACTCAAACTCAAAATTAATATTGTTAATTCAAAATAATACCACATAGCTTTCTGTTTGATCAGACCCTCTAGCTCTACTTGGGCGCGACTCGGGTTTTTGCCATACTACAAGTCGCGGCAAGCGCGGCTTTCGCTCTCCGAAAAGCGCGGGAACAGGTTATTTTGTCTGCAGCAAAGGCGCGTCGCACGCGTGTAGAGAAATCATGCTAGACCTGCAGCTGAATGCAATTAGTATTGAAAGTCCATTTTTTTTGCTTAGTTCCTATAAGACGGGTGTTACACGCTCATTCTCGCGTCAATTTGGCCGGCCCATCAGTCTGGTCACGTCAGACTGATGAAAATTATTAAAACATTTAAAAATCCTTCAGTCTAGGGCTTCAGTGGGGTTCAATGGGTTAGGCGATCAGTCTGACAAAATTTTAACCATACTGATGTACCATACTGATGTACCAGACAGACGCGAGACTGAACGTGTAACAACCGTCACAGGTTTCATAAAGAAAGTTGTTCAGTATCATGGGTAAAATCATCCCTCAAAGCTGCAATCCTACTCTACACAAAATAAATGTATGATGACTTAGGCCTCGTTCTTGGAGACGCGGCGCTTCACGCGGCGCGGGCTGTCGGAAAAACAAACATATGAAGATGTCTAATAGCGTTCACGGAGAAGCGTTTTTGCATGCTTTTGTTTGGTTTGAGGCGTCGCATGTGGCGGACGCCGCGGCTGGTGACACGGCGGCCGACGCGGCGGGCGCAGCGGCGGGCAACGCGGCTATAGTTGTAAACGGGCGGTTTTAAACCGGTTTAAAACGAAACGGGCGGTTTAAAACGAATTTCTACGGATAAGACCAAGTAGCTTATATAAAGACTGACAGGATAAAAAAAAAAGCTGCGGTAGCCGCGGCGGGCGACGCGGCGGCCGCCGCGGACGGAACCATGAACGGAGAATACGCTTGACGCGCCGCGTGCCGCGCCGCGTGAAGCGCCTCGTCTCCTTGAACGAGGCCTGATGATTTTTTTTGTTGCGATTTCGATGTTGGTCCCATAGAGAAAGTTGTTCAGTTTGATTTTCTTATCACCGTCTCAAAATACCGTCAGCATATTAAGAAGGACCCTATACATATAAAAAAATTGCAGGGTCGAAAGCGAAGAACATGATGATTTTCAAGACAGCATCCCATGCGGTCCGCGATAGGGTGTGCACCCTGCGCTCCATCAGGGACCTCGAGATAGCGTACCGCAAGGTGCAGGAGGCCAAGCATGTGACCGTCATCGGCGCCGGATGCATCGGCACTGAGCTCGCCTGGCACATGGCCAGGATGCGTGAGTACACCACCATCTAGACCCCGACGCTGCATCGGCACCGAGCTCGCCTGGCAACTGGCAGGATGCGTAAGTACACAGTCTAGACCCCGACGCTGCATCGGCACTGAGCTCGCCTGGCGCATGGCCAGGATGCGTGAGTACACCGTCTAGACCCCGACGCTGCATCGGCACTAAGCTCGCCTGGCAACTGGCAGGATGCCTGAGTACACAGTCTAGACCCCGACGCTGCATCAACCAACACTGAGCTCGCCTGGCACATGGCCAGGATGCGTGAGTACACCGTCTAGACCCCGACGCTGCATCGGCACTGAGCTCGCCTGGCACATGGCCAGGATGCGTGAGTACACTGTCTAGACCCCGACGCTGCATCAGTACTGAGCTCGCCTGGCACATGGCCAGAATGCGTGAGTATACCGTCTAGACTCGACGCTGCATCAACACCGAGCTCGCTTGGCACATGGCCAAGATGTGAGAGTATACTGTCTAGACTCCGACGCTGTATCAACTCCGAGCTCGCTTGGCACATGGCCAAGATGTGAGAGTATACCATCTAGACCCCAACGCTGCATCAACACCGAGCTCGCTTGGCACATGGCCAAGATGTGTGAGTATACCGTCTAGACCCCGACGCTGCATCAATACCGAGCTCGCCTGACACATGGCAGGATGCGTGAGTACACCGCCTTCATTGTAAAACAGCCTAAAGTAGTATTTGACTTGTATAAAACGCAAATAAACAATTTCATTTAATACACATCAGTTTTCAGAAAAGGTACCATCTCTTGGTGATATAGTGCCAGCACTCTGACCACAGATAAGGAGTGGTTCCCGCCACCCGAAGAAGAGCACGTGCCGGTCAAGGTCCTGCACATATTCAAGGACCCCGGCATCCTCGCCGGCATCATACCACAGTACCTGAGCGAGTGGGCAGTGGAGAAGCTCAAGTGTGAAGGCGTTATACCAATGCCCAAAAGTTAGTTACAGCATAAACTTATGTATCAGTAAATATGACCCTCTTAAATCCCTTGGAATTATTGTTCTTTGTTAAAGGACAGTGGTCAGAAGTGGTCCAAGAGTGGCATACTACGTTTGAAAGGGGGCTTAACATAGAATTTCTTTTTTATATGCGGCACCAATATCTTTTCCAGAGAAAAAAGATACAGGGTGTATTGTTTAGCGGCTTTTCATACTAATGTTAGCATTTCACTACTATTTTTATCTGCTGCTTGAAGATAAAAATAGCATTATATGGATAGTATTATTGATTTTTTTTAAAAGTGTCTGTTGCTCTTAGCATCTCGTAAACTCAAAACGAGAAAATCTGTATTCCATCCTGAAATTGCATTTTTAGTACACCTGAGCCTTCTTACTGTTGCACACTTAATAAAAACTTTTAGCAGTTGTAGCTTAGTGTCTGATCACCCCGAAACAGATTACACCTTTCGGGCCATAATTTCAAAATGAGCCCTTCCTAAAACGACCGCGTAAAAGTAAAACACCCTGTATCTTTATTTCTCGAAAATATTTTGATGCTCTTTGCACACCATGTACGTTAGGGTATCCTCTAACTGGCCCTCATTGAGGGGCTCTTGGACCAGTGGCCATACATTTTTGCCCAGTGTCCTTTGTGTTAAGACCGGTATAGCCAGTACGGAATCTCTTCCGCTAGGAACTTAATAACGAGGCGGCGGTTCGATTCCTGGCCTGCACTACTAAGTTCTACGGTTAATTTATTTACGGTTGTCAATAAGCTATCGAACCCAGGTCGGTCGCAGCAAGGACAACATGGTCAGGTGGGGATTCTCGGATGCGCAAAATGTGACTTGCTTGTGTGGAGCTCCACAAACGATGGCCCATCTCACATCGTGCCCTGCGTGCCCTAACGACCGCTAGCGACGGTGCAGTATCGGTTGCCAAATTCTGGCAAAGTACTATTTAGCGACTTTGTTGTGTTGAAGTCGACACGATAAGCAAGCAATAAGCTTGTTCGCGTGTTTCGGGAGGCACATTCAGTAGTGTTCGCCATTTCCCGTTAGATATATTGCGTTAGTCGGTTAGTCTGAGGCCTATGTTAGTAGGTATTATAAGTTACTGTTATGATTGTAATTATGCTTTTCTGGTTCAGCGCTAGTTTACGATGCTTACGAGTCGCCCGACGGAAGACTACAGTTGACGCTGTCTAACGGAAACACCGTGGTTACTGATTACGTATGTATTGGCACAGAATAGGTAATAGTATATAGTTCTACATACAGAACGGCCGCCCCCCTCTGACTTCAGATACCCCACCCCCCCTCACACTCTCTGTGGTAACTTGAGGGAAGCCGAGCAAGGGAAGGCAGTCAGGCGCACGCACCCGTTGGATTTGACTACATAAAATATATTTTATTTTTCTCCTTACAGTAAAAATAAACGTTGGAAAATAACGCTAAATTAACATTTTCTGTGATCCTTTGGCTTAAAAACGATTTTTAATAACAAAATCTAAACTATTATAAAACTGTAACATAAATTTGTCTGTACATTGAAGATATTTACAAAAAAAAATTACGATATGGTTTTTAGATGTCCCTGATTCCAAATCACAAATTTTTGTATTTTTTGTCTGTCTGTCTGTTTGTTTGTTTGTTTGTTCGTTTGTTTGTTTGTTTGTTTGGGTGTTTGTTCGTTTGTTTGTTTGTTTGTTTGGGTGTTTGTTTGTTCGAGTATCACGCAAAAACTACTGAACCGATTTTGAAGAAACTTTTTTTGTTTGATAGCTTATCATCTGACTTAAAATCTGGTATATAATTTATGCGGACGAAGTCGCGGGTAAAAGCTCGTGAACTATAAAAGGTAACAAAATGTATAATGTAGTTCATACAATGCGTGTTAAGTCAACCCTACACATATGTCATGAACAATTTTCGCGAAGTGCGCATGTGCGAACGTCATCATGTCAAATCTAAAACGTTCTTTGAAGTGCCGGACCTGTGGTATTGGTTAAATACTTGCATAAGTTATGACAGGGTGGAACGTACCGAGGGTCTTTCCTTTTAAGGGTGTGTAGGGAACTACTACAGATGGTCAGCACCCACAAGTTATAGCAAAGATGCCAACAGATGGCGATACCGTCGCTCGCGGAAATATGCTCCATACAAAGACAACGTTCATCGTAAATACGTAACTCGTAACCTACTACAAATAAGGTTCACAATCGAATGCAAGACATAAATCGCGCAAGAGAAATAATCACAGAGATTCGATATATATAGAAGGTCCAACTAAGAACTGTTGGACCACGGCCGGTCCCCAGGCATCACACCTAGCCTGGCGGAAGTACTTCCCTTTTCAATGGAGGAACATTCCCAAGTAGCACCTCCATATTGGTGACCCTCGACAGAGAACATCGCAACCTGAACACCGCAGAGCAACACCACCACAGAGCAGCAACCAGCTTCAACCAACTCTTCACACCCCTCGACCAGGTCAAAAGCAGCAGTCACACCATCAACCCGAAGCCGCACCAGGTCCATCGCAGCTGTCTTCACACCGCTTCCTGGGCCTGCAGCTTCCTCAACGACAGTCAGCGTCTGCATAGAAGGATCTCCCGCAGCCCACGTGTCTGAGCTCACCTCCACGTGGCAGTTCTGCTCACCTTCTCCACGCCTGTCACTCGCCCGCATCACATCAGGACTGGTCTCCCTGACAGATGCACACACACGCAGCACATCGCTCGTCAGACTCACTTGACTGGAGCCCTGCACCTACACTACATGGATACAGACTGCACACTTCGAACTACTCAACGACCTCCGGTCTGAGGGGGGAGTCCTGTAGGGAACTACTACAGATGGTCAGCACCCACAAGTTATAGCAAAGATGCCAACAGATGGCGATACCGTCGCTCGCGGAAATATGCTCCATACAAAGACAACGTTCATCGTAAATACGTAACTCGTAACCTACTACAAATAAGGTTCACAATCGAATGCAAGACATAAATCGCGCAAGAGAAATAATCACAGAGATTCGATATATATAGAAGGTCCAACTAAGAACTGTTGGACCACGGCCGGTCCCCAGGCATCACACCTAGCCTGGCGGAAGTACTTCCCTTTTCAATGGAGGAACATTCCCAAGTAGCACCTCCATAGGTGTATTCAGACAATAAATAAATAATAAATAAATAACGCTCACAGGCACATACATTGTAATGATCCCAAGAAAGCACTATTTATAGGCTGTTTATTATGGAAACCATACAACAACGGCACAAACATATAAACATCCATGACCGAACCGGGATTCGAACCCAGGACCCTGGTTTGGCAGTCCGGCGTGGTAACCATTACACCAACCGGGTCGTCAAACAATGAAACTAAACAACTATTTCTCAGGAACATGGCACGAAAAAAATAAAAAATTTTGGACCTCCCATACTAAAGTGTGGACCAGCCGGTCTATTTTCAATGGGAGGGCCAAAAAAAAATTTTTTTCGACCCATATTCCTTAGGGAAAGTTTTTAAGTTTCATTGACTGAATACACCCTTAAAAGGAAAGACCCTCGTTACGTTCCACCCAGTATATGTCAAGATAGACAGTTGAAGCTACGAAAGTGTAGAAAAATTTGCAACCTGTACTGGCCTCTAAACCCTATCCATATACATAATTTGTATGACGCCTCACGCACACCAACCTAAGAAAGTTGACCCCGTTTTATACGGTAGAAGCATGAGGCTCATTCTAGACGTATAGGTATTTTTAGCATAAGATCACACGCATCGTAAGAAATACAAATGGAATTAAATTATTGCATTCTAAGAGTTTAGATAGCTGCTCATTTCGGGTTTTGTAGCTTGTTGCTTTGTCGGTTTCTGAAAAAAAAATCACGAAACTACGGAAATGCGCATCGGGGCGGGCCGCAGCGCCAAAATCCGCCCAAATCGCGTCTACTACGCCACGCTGGCTGGGGGCTGGGGCGGAGCGGGTCGCACTATTGCGCGGCGGATTTCCGTGCTCTTTTCGCCGCCGAAGCGTCCATTAGTCTGATATTCGACTTTGAGCGACATAGACAAAGTTTATGTAGCACCCGATTTTGTACGTACGAGTAAGTATATCTCAAGACTTTTTGCAAAGTCATCCGCGACCTGCCTGGCCAGAGCAAACGGGCGGGTGTGCGTAGTAGGTAAGAATTTTCCGCTGCGATGCGGCCCGCTACGCTCCGGTGCAGCCTGTCGCAATATGCGTTTTATCGTATAACTGCGAATTTGCATCGCATCGCAAATATCTGCGAGCGCTCGATGACTTTATTACGATGACTTACCTATGTATGATGCGATGCGAATTCGCAATGTCTTCCAGCCCTATCAATAAAACCCGAACAGTTGCGATATTTGACCCGAATTTCAATAAACAGTACTGTATAATTGGTATTATTTGTTGACAACAAGGTTTTCGTGTGTGTCGGTGGGACGCCCCGCACAGAGATAGCGGAGCCGTCGTTCCTAGAGGTGGACCAGGTGAACGACGGGTTCAAGGTCAACACGGAGCTGGAAGCCAGGACCCATTTATACGTTGTGAGTTCTTGAGAAGTTTATTCTGAAGGATCATGGATCTGGCAACACTGAGTCGCTTTTAGCCGTGTTTTATACAGAAGAGACGTGTGGCGGTCGCGGATTGTCAAAGTAACATCATATATAAACCTTATACTTAGTACGTAGCCTAGCGTCGTTTGGAGAATTACGACAAAAACGACGTTATATGCTCCTATAAGGTTTATATTGGTGTTACTTTATGTCTATGTCTTTATGGCTATGTCAGCTACTCTGGTTCTTCTTCGGATCTCTTCGTTTCTGATTCAATCTCGCAGGGAAACTCCGAGCATTGCCCTCTCCATTGCCCTTTGGGTGACTTTCAGCCTTTTTATGAGGCCTTGAGTGTGCGACCACGTCTCTCTTCCATATGTAATCACTGGCAACACACACTGATTGAAGACTTTCGTTTTAAGACACTGCGGTATTTGGGACGTGAACATACTACGTAGCTTCCCGAACGCTGCCCAGCCGAGTTGATATCTCTTAATAACCCCCTTTAATAGTTAAATAGACTTGAATTACAGATTGTACTTCGGTGAGTGTGCCCAAGAGCTGCATGAGCTCATCTCACCTTCCCCTTTCTACTATAGGACTTCCAGACGCACTGCGGAATATCACCCCTTCTTGGTTGACATCCCACATATCCGCACCAAGCGCCTTTCTGAATCTTTTATAATGCGCACAGCCAAGGAGTGGAATGCCTTGCCTGAGTCCTAACTGCGTCAGTATTTCCGAGCACTTACAACCCGAATTCCTTTAAAGTACGAGTGAATAGGCATCTTCTGGGTAAGCTCGCTACATCTTCGACCCCATCTTCGTCCTGACGACTGGATTGAGGTCAAGAGCAAACCCATCAGTAATAAAAAAAAAAAATATTGTTGTCCCCTCAGGCGGGAGACGGGGCTAGTTTCTACTCGCAGTGGAAGGACCTCCGGCAGCGGTTCGAGCACTACAGCAATGCGGAGGAGCAGGGCTTCGTGGCCGGCGCCAACATGGCCGGCTACTGGACGCCGTGCAACATGGAGCAGCACTTCTGGGTCAAGCTCGGACATGAGCTGATGATTGAGGTTTGTAGTATTATGAACGATGGATGAACGATGGATGAACGATAAAAAAAGCAGTGGTGGTCCAGTAGCAAGTAACCTTGCCTGGCGTTCAGGAGGCGATGGTTCGATCCTCGTCCAGGCCGACTCGTACCAATGAGTTTTTCGGAATTTATGTACGATTTGTAACACCACTGGCTTTTCGGTGAAGGAAAACATTGTGAGGAAACCTGCATGCTTCAATTTCGAGGCATGTATTGTTGCTACTGTCCATTACAAGTGGCGACGGGCTCACTCCCCGTCACACTGGACAGACTTTCGGTACTACTAGTGAAACGTGGATGTTCTGAAGTTTCAGAATATCCCCCTCGGGGAATATAGTCGTGAGCATATGCTATGCGATGAATGACGGAATGTTCATTATTCGGAATGGCAGTAGCGTAGCGTGGCTGAAGGCTTATGGGGGGTAAATTCCCCGGGCGGCACTTTATTAGCGGAGGCAAATTGGGAAAACTACCAAATGATTTCAAGCACGTATCCAGACTTGGTTTCGGTGTGAGGGGGCATTTATTTTCGGGGGTGGGGAGGAGATTTTAGTTTCTAGATTGTTTCTGAAAATTTTCATTGACTTTTTTGACTCTGTTTGTATGGAGCGCGCCAAAATATACCCTTAACAACTTCAGGTGATTGGCGATGTGGGGGCGTGCATGTCGACCATTGGTATTTTCAAGCCGTGCGACGACGACCCTGTGGGCGCCAAGTACGAGACGAAGATAGGCGAGTTTGAGAAACCTTGCTACAAAGAGTTTGTATTCAGTTTCACATTTATACTAATTCACAAAAAAAGTCGTGGTGGTCTGGTGGCGAGCGACATTTTGAGAAAGGGACGTTTTGCGAAAGGAACATTTTGAGAAAGGGATTTTTTGAGAAAGGGACATTTTGAGAAAGGGACGTTTTGCGAACGAGGGACATTTTGAGAAAGGGATATTTTGCGACGGAGTCGTACCAATGAGTTTCGGAGTACAGGGTGTAACAAACAATGTAACAAACTGCTTCAGACGATCAAACTGAACGACTTTTAAGATGGACCAAACTTCGAAATCGCGAAAATAAATCAGCTGTTCCATACAAAACTGCAGCATCGACTCGACTTAAGGGGCCATAGGTTCAGACAAATATTTTCTATGAGATACGCGATTGCCCAGCCCTCCGAAAAGTGCGTGCGCGGGCCGTATTTTCGATAAAAAAGAGTTAACAAAAGTACTTTTTGTAGATTTTTTTTATGATTTCACTAGATAAACTAATGGTGAATATGTGAGTCATACCAAAAATCGGAAACTATTTTAAGTTCTTTTCAGGTGAGTTAAACCTTTTCAAAATGGTTAAAAATACATGAGGTATGATTTTGGTTTCGGTAAATTGTATAAATCTAATCGAAACATGAAAAATAAAAGATGCCTCCAAGGCGTTTTGTCCTACCAAAGCGTCTTAAGGCTGCAACGAGCCTATTGTGTAGCCTAATATTTCCAAAAAAACAAGAATTTCACATTGTAAGTCATTGCAGATTTTCAATTTATCGGGTCACTGCGGATTTGTTTTTATAATTTTTGTTACTTATTATCTTTAAAACCGCCAAAAGTGACCACTTTTGGTGGTTTTAACGGTAATAGCTACAAGCATGAAACATAATAATCCGTAATGTTTCGATAAATTGAAAGCCTATATTCACGACTTACAATGTGACATTGTTGTTTTTTGGAAATGTTGTTTTATTGTTTAGAAATAAAATAAATACGATTGAGGGCAGCACAACGACCGACGCTATGCTACGTACTATAAGGTTTATATGGTGTTACTTTGACTATATCCGCCACCGCCGCACGTCTCTTCTGTATAAACCGCGGCTAAGGTCACAGTGGACTTCACTGTACCTACCTACATAATAATTGATATAAAATTTAAATAATAATGTTATCTACAGGTCTACGGAGTACAGGAACCGGTACAAGCGCGGCATGGTATTCTACCTCAAAGGTGAGACTGTTGTCGGGATGGTGTTCTGGAACTTCCCCCCCATCGAGGACCGCCAGGCAGTTGTCACCGAGGTACCTACTATTACCTTTTGTTTGTTTATGTTACCATACCTTTCTAAGAACCATACATTTTCAGGGACTCACAGACGACTGTACCACAGATTAATAATAAGTTACTAGCTGTACTGATTGTGAATGTCGGAATCACAATTGCGGCTACCGTTTTGCATGATTGTCCAATATTAAAAACGGAGATTTTTCAAAATCTAAACTACTATGTTTTAATAAAACTGTAACAGAAATACGTCTGTAGGTAGATACAAGAAAAAGATTACGATATCGTTTTTATTTTTAGGTGTCCTTGACTGAAATTGAACCTTTATTTTAATTTTTGTCTGCTTGTTTGTTCGAGCAACACGCAAAAACTAATGAACTGATTTTGATGAAACTATTGTTTGATAGCTTATGATTTGACTTAAGGTATATAATTTGGGCGGATTCTTTTTGTATTTTCTTAACCCGAGACCGAGATTATTCGATTGCTTATTGCAAAAACTACCTTACATTTTTTTATTATTTAATTATATTATAAACTAGTGAACCGCCCCGGCTTCGCACGGGTGCAATGCCGCATATAAACCTTCCTCTTGAATCACTCTCACTCAGTTGCAGAAACGCGCATTAAAGTTAATCCTCCATTAAATCTCTTGCTGTCACTTTTTGTCTTGTTGACGTAGTTAAAGCTAGCACGAGATAAATCTCGATGGAGGATTAATTAAACCGTGAATCTATTAAATAAATAAAAACGCATCAGAATCCGTTGCGTAGTTTTAAAGATGTAAGCATACATAGGGACAGAGAGACAGACAGCGGGAAGCGACTTTGTTTTATACTATGTAGTGATGATGATACCCTATTGAAACAAATGTTAACAATACTGCGACAATAAAGTTTTTAAATTCTTTTTTAAATATCAGTTGCTGCGTGCCCGACCGACGTACCGCGACATCAACCTGCTGGCGGAGCTGCTCGGATACCAGGACCTTGAGTGTGTCTACATACCCGAGGAGCAGATCAAGGTGGCGGGACCTTGCATAAAAAAGTGAGTTCTTCTTCTTTCTTATCGTGTGGGCAGAGCCCTGGTGTCAGAGTTTTTTCAGACCGCCTTACGGCCTCTGACGTGGTTTTTATGTAACGACTACTACCACCGGAGTAGTAGCCGGGACCAACGGCTTAACGTGCCATCCGAAGTGATATACAACGTGTTAATGAATTAACGCAAAACTAGAAAGTAGTTTGTTTAGAATCGAGAGCAGAGTCGAATTATCATGGTTTCAACATAGGAAATTTTTTTCAAAATATTAAATAATTTGTTTGTAAAATTTTAAATTTTCTGAACCCGATGTCAACCCACCGCACGGGCACACTCACCCTACTTACTACCAAAACAAGATTATAAAAATGTATCCATGAGTACGTTAGAGCTTTCTTTCAGTACTGAAATGATAAATCATTTTTGCCTCAAAACTTAAAATGCGAATAACTTTAAATTTTAACTATCAAAATAATTAAATTATTGTTTCAATATAATTATTTTGTTATAAATCAGTTGGGGTGTATGAGGTTTTGCGCTAATTCATTAACACGTTGTATCACTAGGTGTCCCCCGTGGGAATCGAACCCACGACCTCCGTGTCGAGAGCCAATGATCTTGACCGTTAGACCACGGAGGCAGAGGCAAAGTGACTTTGCCTTATTCGTATAAGCCTCCAGCCCCTGCAGTGCTAGCATGATACCCCGCGACTTCGAATCTCTCTATACCATATCTCTATATCAGCGCGCCTTCGCCTCTGTCTCTACAATAGCTAACATGATGGCCGGACTTACGATGACGCGAGCGCTCAACTGTCATTCGTAGACTCTAGTCTACAAATGCGAGCATGATCACCGTTCGGTCATAGCGTAAATAATATTAGTGAGAGCGTTTTATGGTCGCGACCGGCCAATTGTGCGCGAGCGCTTATTACCGATTCGGTGTTTCAATATATAAAAATGATAGTTTTAACCGGTAAGGTAACCCAACAAACCCGCGCCGCGAATTTGCTATCTCTCGGTAGAGTGGCTGGCGCGCTGTCAAATCATGCTCAGCATCGCGGGATAAATGACAGGCGCGGGTATAGTTTTCAAACCCGCAAGCGCGCGTCAAGCGAGTAATCATGCTAGCACTGCTGCTGGACATAGGCCTCCCCCAAGGATCGTCATAAAGACCGGTCCTGCGCTGCCCTCATCCAACTGGTTCCCGCCGCCTTCACCAGATCGTCGATCCATCTTGTGTGGTGCCTAGTCTCGCTGCACTTTCCGGTACGCGGTCGCTTCTCGAGAACTCACCGTCCCCAATCGGCCATCGGTTTTGACCTTTTGCTAAAATGGTTTAATGTTTGTTTGTTCCAGCTTTAAGTACCCGTAAATCAATGTCGAATCTTTTGAACAGAGTTTTGGACGTCCAGATAAATATAAGCGGTCATAATTGCTATGACTGTAAATTAGCTAACTGTGATACGTCGAATACAAGGTTTTTTTCTTTTGTTAATCTGCCTTTTATTTCGAACATGAAAATAATCTTTGGAAAGGCCCGGCTTTCAAGCCATCAAAATAGGTATGCAATGCATACGTTCTTAATTATACAGGTTTTAACAAAACACCCTATCTATAGTAATATTTAAATGGGGGGTGGTTTTAGTTAGACCAAACTAGACAACTTTCACTAGGGAGACATAAAAAAAAAGCGCAGCTCGCGCGCTGTTCGCGAGCCCCTCGCGAGCGGCACACGAGCTGCGCATTCGCCAGATGAGGACGCACCCTTATAATTATAAAGCAAGACCAAGCAATATAATACTCCCTAGGCGGGAGAAGAATGAGAACTCCATACATATAAAACGACCCCTTCACACACATACACACTACACATTTTATACTACAGCGACATCGCTGTTTATACGTGAACTAAAGAAGAAAAAAATATTTTTTTCTTTTTTTCAAAATTTTAATATTTTCATCTTAACTTTATTGAGCTAATCAAGTTACTGAATTTCTGCTGATAATCGTAATAAACGAACTGTGAAATAAGGAATAAATAAATTGTAAATTGAAATTCAGTTTTACTTGATTAGCTCAATAAAGTTAATATTTTGTAATTATATTGTGCTTGTCCTACCTTGTGTTTATCTTCATAAATAAAATACTAGTCAAAAAGTTAAAAGTTTTGTATTCACAATAGTATAGGTTTAAAGATGCACATTTATGAGAGCTAGTTATTTACATATCTATACTACATTCCAAATAGCAACGAAATTTTAAGGCTATTTTGCATTACAGAAACAGATATTTGAAACACTTACTCTCTTTATTCTTAGAATAGCTTTTGTACTGTTCAAGATATGTCGGATAGTATATCTTTCTAATAAATAAATTACATTTTAATTACTCAGAATTGGCCAGAAAGCTAAATAGGAATCGGAAAATCTTGTCGTCTATATTTGGAACTAAGCATAAGTTAGTTTTTTTTTTTTAAATACGCTTAACGCTAATAATAGGTACTCTTGGTTGCATATAATTGCCAACGAAAAAATATATAATATACAGGGTGTAACAAAACATCCTAGTAATACTTATTGGGGTGCTTCAGACCATCAAACTGAACAACTTTCACTATGGAGCCAACATCGAGAAAAAATAAACAAAATCAGCTGTTCCATACAAAACTCCAGTACCGATTCGACTACTAAAATGTATGGGACAGCAGATTTTTTTATTTTTTCTCGACGTTTGCTCCATAATGAAAGTTGTTCAGTTTGATGGTCTGAAGCACCCCCTTAAGTATTACTAGGGTATTTTGTTACACCCTGTATATTTTAAGACTGGCAGCAGAATGCAATACTTTAAACAGTACGTATTGTGTTCCTTTTGAACATAACATAGATCGCTTTTTGAGTCAACCACCGCGTTAAAAGGTCTTACTTTTGGGTGGGACTCAACCATACCCCTATAGTAGTGATGTGACCATCATGAGGTACCTATACAAAGTACAATTACAAAATACAAAACACAAATCGTACACAAATACATAATTTTACAACAAACCCACAAACATGGGGACTTCGGGAAGGCAGATTAGTATTAGTCATCATCATCATCATCATCAGCCTATCATCGTCCACTGCTGAACATAGGCCTCTCCCAAGGCGCGCCTCAAAACTCTATCCTCGGCCTTCCTCATCCAGTCGCTCTCCGCTACTTTTTTTAGGTCGTCTCTCCAGCGGGCAGCAGGGCGTCCGACACTACGCCTACCAGTTCGCGGTCTCCACTCTAGAACTCTGACACCCCACCGGTTGTCAGTTCTTCGGCAGATATGACCAGCCCATTGCCACTTCAGCTTGCTAATTTTCTGAGCCTAGTCAACCACTTTAGTTCTCTGACGTATCACTTCATTTCTAATGTGATCTCTCAGAGAAACACCAAGCATAGCTCTCTCCATAGCTCGCTGAGCGATTAGTATTAGTATGTCTGACGAATTTGATTAAGTTCTTTCGTAACGTGGCCGTCTCAAGCGCTTTGGCAGGGAGTTCGTCTGAAACAAATAGTATTTATTTAAGTAGTAGGCACATAAAATATACTTAGGTACTATGTGCACTAGGGCACTAGGCCCCTAATTTTTTAGTGCAATGTTTGTTACTTAATAATAAAGAAAAATTATAAAAAAAGAATAAACAACAACGATCAGTATCATTTAATAACAAATTTTATTGTTGTTTATTCTTTAAATTTTTGCTCTAATGTTAATAAAGGTTAGTAAAAAATGAAATGTCATGCAATGGACATCAATTTTTTTTTCTTTACACTTTATTTGGTAGATGCCCTAATAGTATAAGAGATAAGCGTACTTTTGAAAACCATCGCTAGCAAGGCTGTTTCAGTATTCATAAGGTGTAGTGTAGAGTAGAGCATCTCTGTTAATTCTTTGATGTAATTGAAGCCCGCATAACGTCAGTTGGCTTAGTAGATACAGCTGCCATTCATATCATAGGATATTGTAACATACTGCATGTTGTAGCTAGGTGAACAGTACAAAAACATGATTTCTCCAGTCGGTTTAGTAGGTACCTTCAGCACTATACGCAAGCGCGACTGACACGCAGACATTAACTCTCTGTGCGTGAATGTGCAAGGGATGTCACTGTCAGTAGTCGTTCCGATTCCGAACGAACAAATGTAGAGCTCGAACGAGAAAGAAATCGTGGTAGCTATGACCTAACGATAATTGTTTTGGAAACTTTATATACCACACTCTAAATGAATGCAAAATTTATTTCATATATTGTTGTTTCAATAACTAAAAAACAATCTTTCTTTTCTGAATAATTCTGCATGAATATAGATTATAGTGGGCCTAAGATGGCCTGTCTTTAGGTCAAAAATTACAGCTACAATAGATATGGGCTATTAGCGGTAGCTATTGGTCACTGACCAAGCCCTTACAACCAATTAATAATAATACGATTACTTATACTGAATTATTCTGTTTCTGTTTCTGTTGTGTTTTATATTTTGTCTTCTGTTATGTGACTACGGTGTGGTCCTTTATTTCGTTAACCTATGTTATGTGTAAAAGCACAATAAAATAATATAAACTCTAGTAAAGTGGTGATTAGTTGACTAGGACCCCTTAAAACCGTTTAATAATAATAATATACAATTATAAAAGGAAAGATTTTTTCTAAAGTTGAGACTGATTTTGTACTTCAAAACCACTAGTTCGAGATTTTATAGAAATCTTTGAGGCATTTCTGACTCTGAGAATGCCATGGCTTACATACATACATTAATACTTACCTAGAATCGCTTGTTTAGTAGCATAGAATATATTTTTTTTCTGAAAAAAAAATTAATTCTTTTCTTCTACTGCCTTCTCTTTCTACGATTTCACATAGGTCCTAGTCTGTCGCCGGCTCTTAAACAATTGTTTACGGTAATGCCATCTAGCTTTCGAATCGAGTACTTCTAGGGCAGGAAAGAAGGAGTTCTGGATGGTTGTGTTTTCATTAAATCGTATCTCAATAACCCAATAGAGGGTGTTTTAATTAAAATGACAAAACTCAAATATTAAATGAAAATGAAATTGTAAATAATTGTACCTACTTGTTTATCAATTTAGTTAATTATTTTAATATCAATTAAATAATAAACAAACAAACAAATAATACACATTACACACACACACACATTGTTTAAAAATAAATAATTTAAACAAAAATCCACTGCTGGACATAGGCCTCCACGTCCACTGCTGGACATAGGCCTCCCCAAGGACTGTCCTAAAGGACAGTAGTAGTAGGTAGGTAGGTAGACAGTAATGGTAGTAGGTAAACCTACCTCAAAATATTTGTTGATCCCGGTTTAGGAAAACGATGGAATTTCACTGAACCATCTTGAGCAGCCTTAGCTCCACATTTAGCACACTTCTTGTTTGCATTTAGCTATCTTCTTCTTCGCGTATGTAAACATCTCACAATTTAATGTTTCCGCAACAAATCACAACAAGAAATTGTGCGATTACTGTGTAGGCGTATGTAGACATCTCAAAACCAATTTGTCTCAAGTTCAAGTAGTAAACTGTAGAATAATTTACGCAACAAATCACAATAAGAAATTGAGCGTTTACGAAATATTAATAACAAAAAACATAAATTATATCTAAATTAAATAATTTTCAAAATATCAAAATGACGGGTTAGATAGTGTTGCCAAATCAAAATTACACAATACTGCTATAAATATTTTTTTCTCAAATTATCAAATCAAATTATTAGGTTCAACTACTTTTACGATTATTTTTAATTATTAATACGTGCAATTTTACCCGTATTAATTAGTATCTTAATTATTTTGAGCATCATTTTATTATCTTGACTCTTCTAAACTGGTAAATGGTGGGAGTAGGTTTGCAACAATTAATAGTGTAATACGAACACAAAGACATTTTGTAAGGAGACTACAGACCTTAGCAAAGATAACAGACCTTGAGCAAGACATAAAAACGCTACTTGACATCCATTCACACTTATGACGACCGCCCATAAGAATAAGCGAGACGTCAATAGTACAACAGATACCATCTTATAACAATTTGTCACCAGACCTCCAGCTGGAAGACTAAGCTATTTCCTTACGTTAGGAGCGACTTTTGCTTGAATTTTCTTAAAAAGTGGTGCCATTTGTGTTACTGATATTGCCGGTGTTTAGTTGATACGTCAATGGCTGTTTCATACATTATCTGTCATACCGACTCGACTCATATCTTAGATTAAAAACTTTTCGCTTACGCTGAAAGATGTAGCCAAGAAATGAGAGAGCGAGATAGCCAGTTATGAAAACTTATGTAAACAAAAAATTATATTTCTATCTTTTTTGTTTGGCAAGATGTCAAACAAATTTCAATGACATCTTGCCAAACAAATCATCTTTTAGTATGGAAAAGCAGATGGAAAAGTCACACTATTGCTGTTCCATGTGCGGCCACGGTATGGTTTCATCTAGTTACTATATCTATGACTCAAATCCAGAAATCTATGAACTCAGAATTATGAAAAAAATGACAGACGATGTCAAAACTGACAGGAGCTGTTCAAAGTGACAGCTATCAAAAGTGAGACGCAGCGATAAATGATAGGCAAGAAGCTTACATACCATGATAGGCCATGTCAAAAGTAACAGGCGTTGTCAAAAGTGACAGGAAATTTCAAAAATTAATAAAGTTAATTTATGTCATCAGCAGTCACTTTTGACATCGCCTGTCACAATAGACTATGGATATCGCCTGACATTTTGTGTAATTTGATACAGCCCTTACTCATAGAATTACGCCTGTGCGAATCTGGCAGCACCGCATCGCCTTTTTCTATTACTCCATCCTTTTCTGACACTCAAGAACGACATTTGCTAGAGCAAATAAGATAGACGGAACGCAATCGCACGCAGCGGTGCTGCGGCGTGCTGTCGCGTTCCGTCTACCCCATAAAGTTATTATACTAGAGGAACTGACAGCTGAGAGAGCGAGATGTACCTAGCGGCGCCACTGTATAATAGAAAGAGATACGTGACGCGAGGCAACTGCGAGGCAATAGAACCGTTTTTGGTAACTTGTCGGCACAATCGACAGGGTAAATATTCGTGCTCTGTGAATAATAAGTGAATCTAAAGTGATATCGTAGATTATTTTGTGAAATATACTAACACTATTTCATTAAATTACCTACGATTTCATATCCCCTATACGATTCACAATTATACACAGAACTCGAAGTTTTAGGGTGCCGATAAATTCACAAAAAACGGTTTCATTTTACAACTCATGTCAGTTACTCTATTATGGTCTACCCAAAGAATAAAGAGATCCTTCCTCCGAGCGTCTACCTTATTTGCGTCCTAAACGGGAAATAAAAACCGCAAATAGATATGAACAAAACAGTATATTCTAACTTTACAACAACTAATTATAATGCATTTATAATCAAAAATATTAGCCTGCTAAAGGTTAACACCCATCCCCCATTGAGAGAGAGAGGCAAGATCAATAGTCGAGCGCACAAAAGAGAGCGACGCCGCGCTTGATCCAGTGCGATTGCGGCTTGTGCGTGGCGAGCTCGATGGTCATGACGTAGTTGGTGGAGTGGCCGGTGGTGGAGAGTGTGCCCGCGCGCACCAGCGTCTTGTACGTTGGGCACTCGTAGTAGCCGGTGGGCAGCTTGTGCGCTTGCTCCGGCTTCATGTAGATAATCGCCATTTCTGAAATTAAGAACATTTTATTAATGAAAATAAAACCGGTCAAGTGCGAGTCGGGCTACTCGCGCACCGAGGGTTCCGTACCACACCACCACAGAACACAACATTATTAACTTAGAAAAAAAAACTTTTTTTGTCCGCGACCTTTAGCGCAAGACCGACTAACACTTGGCCGGTTTTTAGGATTTGTTGTTATTCTGTAGAGTTTGCTCTATACTCACACTAAGTTTGACGCTTGCATGTATTACCGTTTTTACGATAGAGCGTGAAGAAAAAACGTTGATCAAAACTAGTTTCTTGTTGAGTACCCCCCTTAATTTTTAACTTTTTGACATTTTTATTATTTGTTAACAAATCCGCCGTAATAACGCATAATCTGAGAAAATTTCATCTATCTAGCATTTACGGTTCAAAAGTTACAGCCTTAAATAGGTAGGACAGACGGACGGACGGACGACCGGACGGACAACGTAGGCTTAGTAATAGGGTCCCGTTTTCACCCTTTGGGTACGGAACCCTAAAAGTGGGTGTTCTGAGGTTTCAGAATATATCTGACCCCCTCGGGGAATATAGTCGTGAGCATAATATATGAAATGAAATATTACAGGTTGTAACAAAACTCCCTAGTAATATTTAAAGAGATGGTTTGGAATCTAAACCATGGTGGTTTGATACATCTAAACTTTAGATGTTAGACCATGAAACTGAACATCTTTCACTATGGAGCCAACCTCGAGAAAAAATTATGTGTGAAACAGATTATTTTTTATCGCGTTTCCTGAGGTAAGCTCTGATGGTTTGAGTTCACCGTTTCAGGGTTGAACCTCATCTGGCAGCACGGCATCGCCTTTTTCCGTCGTTCCATCCTTTTCTGTAACTCAGGAACGTCATTTGCTAGAGCAAATAAGATAGACGGAACGCGATCGCGCGCGGCGGTGCTGCGGCGTGCGGCTGCTTTTGCTCTAGCAAATGACGTTCCTGAGTAACAAAAGGATGGAACGACGGAAAAAGGCGATGCCGTGCTTGCAGATGAGGTTGAACCCTCAGTCTGCGGAGGGCTGTCACTTACACCTTGTATATTGTATACAGGGTGTAACAAAACACCCTAGTAATACTTAAGGGGGTGCTTCAGACCATCAAACTGAACAACTTTCACTATGGCGGCAACATCGAGAAAAAATAAAAAAATCTGCTGTCCCATACATTTTAGTCGAGTCGGTACTGCACTTTTGTATGGGACAGCTGATTTTTTTATTTTTTCTCGATGTTGGCTCCATAGTGAAAGTTGTTCAGTTTGATGGTCTGGAGCACCCCCTTAAGTATTACTAGGGTGTTTTGTTACACCCTGTATTTTTTTTTTAAATTTATTTAATAATAAGTTACAAAATTACATGTTTTTAGTTGTAGTCCTACAAAACCGTATTTTACGGTTTGGCTGTAGGAACCGAGAATCAGTCTCGCATTACATAGGCGCAATAATATAGACTATTTACACAGAATAGGTAAAAGTATATAGTTCTACATACAGAACGGCCACTCCCCGCCCCCCTCTGACTTCAGATACCCCACCTCCCCTCACACTCTCTGTGGTAACCTGAGGGAAGCCGAGCAAGGGAATGCAGTCAGGCGCGCGCACCCGTCGGATTTGACTACATAAAATATATTTTAATTTTATCCTCTCAGTAAAAATAAACGTTAGAAAATACGCTTAATTCATATTTTCAGTGATTCTTTAGCTTAAATTCTATTTTTAATAACAGAATGAACTATAAAAAGTAACGAAATGTATATAAGTCATGCACAATTTGCGCGAAGTGCGCATGTGCGAACGTCATCATGTCAATTTTAAAACGTTGTTTGAAGTGCCGGACCTGTGCTATTTATACACATAACATGACTGGCGTACTGAGTACGTACTTACTAGTTATTCATTGATGACATTCGATAGCAACAGATCCTAACATGACACAACTCAACATGACACAGACCTTCGTATACCTTGGTACGACTCTCCCAGTTTCATCTCGCCTATGTTCCACCTGGCCCCTCTACCTATTGTATATTGTAGGTAACTCAACATAACAGACCTGTGTAAAGCTCCTTGGCCCGACTTTCCTCTAGGTTCATTTCGCCCATGTTCCACCTGGCCCCCTCCAAATACAGGCCGCGTACGCAACATCCGTCTTCCGGTTTCTTAGCCGGCGCACCTGCTAAAGCCTGCCGTAAAATATAACTTTCAGTTAGACAATTTAAATGAAAAAGTTTTATCTCTTGCTATCAATGGGAAAACTGCATTTAAATTTTTTGTAGTATCAAAATGTACGGAAAATTGAATAATCATAATTGGCAAACCTAGCACATACCAAAATGGTAACATTTTATACAGGGTGTAAAATTAAATGGGACAGTTACTCAACACATTCGCGGACACTAAACGAGACACAATAGAACTTATATTGTTATCACCGCCGTTTTGTTGTTTTATTGCTATAGCCGGTCACTGTCTGCGAATGTGTTAAAGGGGTGCTTCAGACCATCAAACTGCAAAAATTTTACAATGGGACCAACAATAAAATCGCGAAAAAAAATCAGCTGTCCCATATAAAACTGCAAACATAACTTGACTGATATGTCTGTGGGGCAGATTTTTTTTCGCGATTTAGATAATGATACCATAAAGTTGTACAATTTGATAGTCTGAAGCACCCCTTTAAGTAAGTGTCCCTTTTAATTTTACACTCTGTATAAAACTTTACACTTATTTAGTCACGAGCTTTTACCTGCGACTTCGTCCGCATAAATTATATACCAGATTTTAAGTCAGATGATAAGCTATCAAACAAAAAAAAGTTTCATCAAAATCGGTTCAGTAGTTTTTGCGTGATACTCGAACAAACAAACACCCAAACAAACAAACAAACAAACGAACAAACAAACAAACAAACAGACCGACAAAAAATCCAAAAATTGGTGATTTGGATTCAGGGACATCTAAAAACCATATCGTAATCTTTTTTTTGTAAATATCTTCAATGTACAGACACACTTCTGTTACAGTTTTATAATAGTTTAGATGTAAATCGAAAGATTTAATAGGCTTCGAGCTTTTACTGTAACATCTATACTAAATTATTTATTATTACACACCACTGATTACCCCCAGTAGATACCGCATGATGAAAATTTTGTACACGCTCGAAATCACCATTTTTGGCGGTAGGTGCGGTTAGCGGGGTACGAAACGGTGCAACGTGATTGGCCATTTCAAGGTCGCACTACTCCGAGCTCGCTCACTCGCGTCGCTTGTATCAGTGCAAAATCATAGATGTGTGGCGCGCGTCAGCGGCCTTGTATGCGGTATCTATTGGGGGTAATCTGTGTTACACACACACAAGCTCAGAGCAAAATTCCCTTTCGACGGGCTCAGAAACATTGCTACAACACAACAATAATCATAATCTCAAATCGAGCAGTATCACAGACGGGACGGGTACCTCAAAAGCGTATCCGATGGTGTCGATGGCGATGACGTGCTTCCTGGCGTAGTTCTGGAGCGCGCCGGTGAGGAAGGCCTGCGGGAAGTAGAAGCCCGAGATCCAGAACACCTTGGGGATGCCGCCCTCCACCCACTGCTGCATGAACTGCACGCGCAGGCACATGTCCTTCACCCACGCCGCTGTCACAAACACACACAAACAATCTACTATACAGTATGTAAACTAACTAAAGGCAAACCTTTTAAGGGGATGATCAGACCATCAAACTGAACAACTTTCTCTATGGGACCCACATCGAAATCGCAAAAAAAAACTGTTGTCCCATACAAAACCGCTAATTTTTTTTGTGATTTCGATGTGGGTCCCATAGAGAAAGTTGTTCAGTTTGATGGTCTGATCATCCCCTTAAAAGGTTTGCCTTTAGTTAGTTTACACACTGTATTATTAAGGCCCTATGGTAGGACGAAACAGCTTGGAGGCATCTTGTATTTTTCATGTTTCGACTAGATTTATACAATTTACCGAAACCAAAATCATACCTCAGTATTCTTGGATAGTTTATCTAGTGAAATCATATATTGAATACACGATTGGAATTACTTTACTCGATAGTAAATCGTCACAAAGATGACGATGACAAAAATTGTGATTTCGGGCGTGTACAGTATCTATTGGGGGCATAGATTTATATATTACTAGCGTAAGGATAGGCCCGTCAGAATATTTTACAAAAACCTTCTTCATAGAAACAAAAATTTGCGCCATCTGTCATAACTCGTATACGAACTATATCGTGTCGTATATTTTCTTTGATCGTTGTAGTGCTCTAAACTGACATTTTTCCTTGCATTTTAGAGCCAACGAACTGGGGACAATAGTCAAGCTCATAGGCCATGTCCTTACGCTAGTAATATATATGTCTTTGATTGGGGGTAATCTGTGATCAGACGACATTATAAGAGTTGCTGGTCGGACATGGATCAGATTAGTACAGGATCGTGAGGAGTGGCGCAATGAAAAGGAGGCCTATGCCCAGCAGTGGGTTGATGTGTGTGTTGCCAGTGATGACATATGGAACAGAGACGTGGTCATGCCTCATAAAAAGGCTGAAAGTCACCCAAAGGGCAATGGAGAGGGCTATGCTCGGAGTTTCCCTGCGAGATCGAATCAGAAATGAAGAGATCCGCAGAAGAACCACAGTAACTGACATAGCCCAAAGAATTGCTAAACTTAAGTGGCAGTGGGCGGGGCACATAGCTCGCAGAACCGATGGCCGATGGGGTCGAAATGTTCTCGAGTGGCGACCGCGTATCGGAAAGCGCAGCGTGGGTAGGCCCCTCACACGGTGGACCGATGACCTGGTGAAGGCGGCGGGAAAAGGTTGGACGAGTGAGGGCAGCGCAGGACCGGTCGTTATGGCGATCCTTGGGGGAGGTCTATGTCCAGCAGTGGACGTCCACTGAGATGATGATGATGATGAATGTTAGTTACCGAGCGGCTTGAGGGAGGGGTAGGCGACCTTGCTCCACAGCGCGGGCACGGAGTTGCGCGCGAGTGCGCCCGCCATGCTCTCCAGCGCGTCTGACATAACCACCAGGCCCTTCAGCGCCTTCATCAGGTCTCTACAATACAATACAATTTCTTTATTTCATCATCTTCCTTCTATCGAGTCGATGGCAAGTCATTTTAAATTTTTCCAGCCCAGTATTTCGCCACACGGATAGCACTGCCGGCAGCATCCATAAGCTCATCTTTCTGCCCTTATATGCCTACTTGAAGTAGGCGCAATATGTAGTCTTCCTCCATTCATCTCTTTTAGCCGTCATTTCAGCGCACACTCCTTTTTAACACATGTCATCTTTCACACAATCCATCCATCTTTTCTTTGGTCGTCCTCTCTTCATGCAACCATTCACATTCATATTTAACACTCGTCTTGTAATATGACACTCCTCTCTTCTCATCACATGCCCATACCACGACAATCGGTTACCGCGCAGTTTTTCATTCACATAGGTGCTACTTTCAAACTTCCTCTAATATACTCATTCCTAATCTTATCCGTTCTAGTAACACCACACATCCATCTCAACATTCGCATCTCAGCTGCATGCAGCTGCATGCGACAGCATTTCTTTATATGTCCTAAAAAAAAAACATTACAAAAACAATATATTACACAGACAGTAGTTAGGTCAAATACATAAAAAAAACAAAAAAATCTACATATTCAAGACAAAATGGTCTATGTCATCAATATACGGTAGTTTGCGTTCACTGACGGTAGTTGGTCAGACCAACAACCACTGCTATAAATTAAATTGTATAGTTGTGTCATAATGTGTACTAACATAGTTTTAAGTCATTAATGTATCTACTAACAACGCTATGGACATTTGTTTGAAATAAATAGATTTTTTATTTTATTTATTATTGTCAAAGCCGAACTTAACAACAATCTCCGTTTCAACTTACACAGGATCCAACTTAATATGTTGACGGTTTTTTAATTTTTAATAGTATGATCATTGATCAGACTATGAAACTTTACAGCTTTCTCTATAGCACCAAATGATTACCTCAGTGAGTTGCCGATGACTCCCAACAATCTGTTATATCTTATAGCTTCTTGAATCAACACCGTGTTCAATGACTCCTTGTATGACACTGGATACCTGTATTCAATAATACACAACATTAACTTTTTTTTACCACTTGTTTTTATTGAAAACTATAAAAATAGGTTAAAATAATAAGAGATTGGTATTTTTCCGATTTAATTTCTGATCGATATTTCTGTTTAATTTATTTTACAAAATTGTCTGCAGACTAGAAATTTTAAAAACCCGTCTAAGCTTTGATTAAATTAAAAAGCGGAAGATATATGACGTTATTGCATTACGTACACGAAAAATGGACCTGCTCTTTCATGTATCTTACGGATGAATAGTAGATTGTTAACCAAGGGATGAAAGTGACCCATTTCACACGAGATGTTTGGCGTCCCGAACCAAAGGTGAGGGGCGCCCATAGTTCGAGTGTGAAATGGGTACTTTCACCCGAGTTAAACACTCTGCTTTTCATCACGATTACGAGGAAATTAACCAAAAACCAGATGATGAAAAATCAATTTCTGAATCGCTATTAGCTCGATGAATTCATTTTAGGCTGCGTTTCAAAACGTTTGAAAATCACTCGGGTACCAATACGAAGTAGAAAAAAAACATAGGAAGATAGTGGATGCTAGAGTGAGACAAATATACTTCCCTAGAGATTTTTACACGTTTTGAAACGGATCCGCAAAATTAGCAACATGTGCTTTCCCTCCCTTTTTTTCTTTTTCGCGCAAGGCTGCGTTCCGAACCTACGCCCCAGGTGCACCCCGAGTGCAACTTTTCACACTAACGCCGATCAGGAGTGCGATTTTTGAACATCATACGAGCGACTCGGCAGTAGAAAATGTCATAATTACTATGGAGATTATGCATCTTTTTACTGCCGATTCGCTCGTATGATGTTCAAAAATCGCCTCAGAGCCTCTGTGAAAAACGTTCTACCATAGAGCAAGTTGAAAAAACAACCGCACCCAAAGTTCGTGAACGCAGCCCAACTTAATGACTTTTTTTTTAAACTTTTTTTTTAAATTAGGTACTTTTTCTTCACGCAGAAAACTTATAAAATTTATACAAAAGTATTGAAATGTTACTAATTATTGTTATTATTACTAAATTCCAATATTTTTGTTCATAATAATTATTAAAGTTAATAATTTTAATATAATGTTATCGAAGTGTGGCTGTATAGGTTTCTGCCTTTGCTCAGTATAGAGTGAGTAGAGAGGATTGCATGTATAGACGTAGATTTTTTTTTAAATTACTTTTCCGCCCTAGGGAAGAAATATATCACTTTCAACCCGCTTCTTAGTGTAGTATTTCAATAAGAGTCTTGACTTCAGACAACAAGTATTTATTTAGACTTTTACAAACAAATAGGTAGTAAGGTAAACGGCGCCAGCGGCCATGACATAACAGAACTAACAATAGTGATGTGCTTACAAACTAGTGATGGGACTACCTCACAACATCCCCCTTATTAATGACAAGTTAACAGAGACTGTTGACATAATAAAACATAAGATTTCTTTTCACAAATCTAGACGATTAGGCGGCTTTGTTATACGACCTGAGCGGGTTACATGAGCATTTGGTGGAACAACTGGTGCGGTAAGTGTGGGTATTGGAATAGTATTATGCTGTGGTGTAGTTACTTCAGATTTACCATTGACTGACAAAGCAATTACTTTTGATTCATCTTTGGCTGTTTTCAATATGTGTTGACTGTTTCTTCTTCCTACGAAACCATCTAGGCCCTCTAAAATATATGATCTTGGTTCAGAACTTATGTCTTTTATTTTGCCTGGCACCCACTGTTCATCTGGCTTCTTCTTGAAATACACTTTTTCTCCCGTTTTGAATTCATCCATTTTTCTTGCTGTCCTGTCATATCTTTTCTTCATTTTCTCTACATTTTCTTTCTTTGCTTTATTGTGATCCTCAAATTGAACGACTTTTGGTCTTAATTGTCCTGTGACCGTAGGTAATTGTGTTCTTAGAGTTCGTGACATGAGTAGTTGAGCCGGTGATGCGAGATTGCCTCTCGGTGTGTTTCTATATTGCAGTAGTGCAATATAGGGATCACTGCTGGATTCTTCACATTTGGTGAGTATACGTTTGCATATCTTGACTCCTGACTCTACCAGACCGTTAGAGCGAGGTAAGTATGGACTGGACGTAGTATGTTGGATTCCCCAATCATGAACAAAAGCTTTGAATTCTGCAGAATTAAAGGGAGGACCATTGTCACTTATAATTACTACTGGAATGCCATGACGACTGAACACTGACTTTAATGTTGTAATGACTGCTTTGGCATTAGTGACTGATAGTGAAATTAATTCGATATAGTTAGAATAATAATCTTCAATGACTATGTACTTGTGACTTTTAAAATCCAAGAAGTCAACACCAACTTTTTCCCAAGGTAGCAGTGGAGGTTCATGAGGCTTCAAAGGTTCTGGTGGATTAGCGTTTCTGTGGGCAAGACAAGTAGGACACGATTCTACCATATTTTTAATATCTGACGACATAAATGGCCAAAAGACTGAGCCTCGTGCAAAAGCTTTTGATCGTTCAACTCCAAGGTGACCACTATGAATTATTTTTAAGATTTCTGGCTGTATCTCTTTGGGAATGACAATGGCATTACTTCGGAAGACTAAATCGTGTTCTGTGTGTAGATCATGTTTGTAGGGCCAGAACATTTTCAAATTATCAGGAACTTTATTTTTGCAAGACGGCCAACCTTCTTTACAATACGTTTTTATTGTCTGCATAGCTTCATCATTATTTGAAGCAGTTTTAAGCCACTCAAGACGTTCAGGAGAGACTGGCAGAGATTTAATTAGCAGATTGACATGTACTACAATATCATCATCTAATTCGGTTGTTTCTGTTTCAGACAATGGAGCTCTGGAAAGTGTGTCTGCTATATACATTTCAGTACCTTTCTTGTACTCGACATTTAAATTGTAGGCCTGTATTTTCATCATCATCCTTTGCAGACGTGTCGGTACTTCGGCTAATGGTTTTTTAAACAAAGTTATGAGAGGATGGTGATCAGTTTCAACTTTGATAGTTTGACCATAAATGAATTGGTGAAATCTTGAGCAAGCAAAGACTATAGCATAGAGCTCTTTCTCAATTTGAGCCATTCTTTGTTGTGACTCTGTGAGCGTTTTAGATACATAATAGACAGGTTGATCTTTTTGTAACAGTACAGCACCGACAGCGGTGCTGCTGGCATCTACTGACATTGTAATAGGCTTATTGACATCAAAATGTGTTAAGACTGGTGTGGTACAAATAATATCTTTAAGACGCTGAAAGACATTCTCATAACTGGAATTCCATGTAAAGGCAACATTCTTTTTGAGAAGTTCTCTCAATGGTGCAACTTCTGTGGCCAAATTATCAATAAATGGACTAAGATAATTTAACATACCCAAAAATCTCTGCAAATCTTTGGCACATGTAGGTGATGGCATGTTCTTCACTGCTCGTACTTTGTCTGGATCGGCTGTGATTCCTTGACCGGAGAACACATGGCCCAAGTATTTCACTTTAGCTTGCGCGAAGGAACATTTCTCTTGATTGAACTTGACATTGTTTTGTTCGGCCCTTTCAAAGACTTGACGGAGACAGTCATTATGTTCCTCTAGTGTTTTTCCACAGACAAGTATGTCATCACTGTATACGCTGACTCCGGGTATATCACCAAAAATTTCTGTCATCACTCTGTGGAAAAATTCTGGGGCACAGTTGACGCCATAAGGCAGACGCAGGAATCTATAGCGACCAAATGGGGTATTAAATGTCGTCAAATAGGAGCTCTCTTCATCCAATTGTATCATCCAAAATCCACTGCTTGCGTCAAGGGTCGAGTAATATTTGGCTCCGGCTACTTTAGAACGAACCATATAAACAGATGGAATCGGATAATGTGTACGCTGTATTGCCTGGTTTAAATTTCTAGGCTCCAGACATATTCTTAGCTGTCCATTTTTCTTTTCAACTATGACGATACTGTTGACCCATTTTGTTGGTTCTGTGACTCTGACTATGACATTCATCTGTTCCATTTTTTCTAATTCTGTCTTTAATCTGTCATGTAAAGCAAATGGGACTTTTCTAGTTGCATCAATTTTTGGAGGCACTTTTGGATCTACAGTGATATGGCATTCACCTGGCAGGCAGCCTAGACCTTTAAAAACATGATCATAATGAGATAGAATTGATTCCAAGTTATTTAGTTGTGACTGACTTGACTCGGCAGACTGTTTCTTGAATTGACCTGAGACATTGTTATTGGACTGAGTATTTTCTGGTGACAAATTTGACTCCGCATTAGAAGTAACACTGTATACTCTCTTGACAAGACCTAAGTCTGTGCATGTTCCTTTACCCAGCACCGTACGTGAATTTACATCGGCAATATAAAATTTAATATCTTTTGTGACATAGTTATTATTTAGTTTGAACTGACATGTTATATGTTGTGATCCTAAGACTTTAATAGAATTATTGGTATAAGACTTAACCTTGACATTAGATTCTGACAATGACTTATCACAATTGAGCGTGTCATAGACGGATTTAGGCATAATGTTAATGTCACTTCCTGTGTCCAATAAACACTGCACTTGCTTGTTTTTTACCGTAATGCCTAACACCCAATCACTGCTTGTCTTGTCTTGATCATTGATGCAGCCGACGAACATTAATTCTTGATCTTCATTTTGTTTCGCTTCAATATATGATATAGTCGACTTTGATCTGCAGCAGACTTCGAAGTGATTCATGCGTCCACATTTTCGACATTGTGCTCCAATTGCAGGACATTTGACTCGATGTATTTGACCACATCTTTGACACTTGGCTTGCGACTGCTGATTATTGTTGTTTTGTGACTGACCATTTTGATTTTGAGACGTAGACCATGACGACTTGTTATTGTTAGGGGGCATTGACCTTGATCTCTGACTATTATTTTGCTGCGCTTTGACATAGTTGACGTTTGATAATGCTTCTGACTGACTTTGTAGACTCTCAGCTTGGACTCTTGACTGTTGCAATGTTATAGCTAATTTTAGTGCTCCTTCCATGTCTAATTCGTCCTTGAGCAACAGCTGTTCTTGTAAGTATGAATATTTAGGATGTAAGTGACATATAAACATGGTTTTCACAAGTCTATCTTGTAATTTGTCAAATTTGCATGCTTGACTCGCCGTTTTGAGGTTACATGCAAATTCTTCTAATGATTCTGTGTCTGACTGTTTGTATGTGAAGAACCTGAATGATTCGTATGTCAGGTTTTGTTTCGGAACAAAATAGTTTTCAAATAGAGTCACCAACTCGTCATAAGAGACTGTATCTTCATTTTTCTGGAACGAATTGAAAATCTCCAGGCCTTTGTCGCCTATAAGATGCAGGAACATGGCCACTTTACGTTCATCTGATTCGCCGTCGAGGGATGATGCACGTAAGTATAACTTAAAAGACTGGTGCCATTTTTTCCAGTTTACGGCGAGATTACCCGACATGGACATTACAGTGCACGACGCCATGCTCACAGACGCTTTGGGTTGTTTGCGTATATCAGGATTCGCCGGATTCCTTGGTTTCTCATCATCTCCTGCCATGATTGATGATGGTGTACCGCTTCTGACACCATGTAGTATTTCAATAAGAGTCTTGACTTCAGACAACAAGTATTTATTTAGACTTTTACAAACAAATAGGTAGTAAGGTAAACGGCGCCAGCGGCCATGACATAACAGAACTAACAATAGTTCCTTCAGAACTAACAATAGTTACAAACTAGTGATGGGACTACCTCACAACACTTAGATAAACAATGACCTACTTTCAGAGTATGAGTGATGAAAAAGTAATTCTGTGCTGCGTTGCTGTGCTGTGTGATTTGTTTTTTGTTTTTTAATGATTTTTATAACGAGCAAAACAAGCAAACTTTTTACAAACATGTAAAAGCACACGAAGGCATTTATCCCGCCTAAAATTAAAAAGTATCTCAATCACGCAATGCTGCTCGTATTGCGACTAATTATTTTTATTTTATTTATTTTATTTTATTTATTAAACAATTACACAGCTTCACAGAGGAACTCCAATACGCTATGTAAGTAATTATACAAATCAAACAAGAATATTAAATTTCCTCCAACTTAACTTAATCTTACGAATTAGACATTCTCAGAGAAGGTCAGGCATTCTCGTAAACAATCAGACCAGCGGTCAGCAAAAACGTCAAACTGTGGTGAGTGTTGCAGCAGCGTGGTGAGACGTCTGAGGGCGAGCACGAGCGGAGAGTGTTGGTGCGCCGCCGTGCGCGCCGCCGGCACGGCCAGCAGCCGGTGACGACGCGCGCGCACGTAGTTGTTGGGCACGAATAGGCGGAGGGCCCGGCTGACTAATTCGGGACAGTCAGATTGACCACGCAGGAAACGGCACACTGTCGTGAGAGAGTCGAAGGTGCGCCGCGTCTGTAGCGAGTTGAAACACAGTGCTCCCAGAAGATACTTCGTGGGATATAAAAAGGGATAATACCCATACATTTTTTTGTACAGAAATCGGAGAAAAGCCTTTTGGATCTTCTCTAGCAGCAAATTGTAGGTGCCTTCGTGTGGACTCCATACAATAGAGGCCGCCTCTATCTTGCTACGGACGAGTGCTGTATACAATAATTTTATAGCCCTAGGCCTATGAAATTCGCGACAATTACGTATAACGAATCCTAGTCTACGGTAACAATCGGTCGAGAGGGATCTAATATGCTCGTTGAACGTTAACTTGGGATCAAATAGAACGCCCAAGTCTTTCACCGAAGTAACACGAGAGATGGGCTCAGTTCCCAAAGTGTATACCGCATGTGTCGGCTCTAGCGCGCGAGTGAAAGACATAACGCAACACTTTGAGTGATTGAAAAGAAGTTTGTTCTTGACACTCCACTGGTGAAGGGCGTCAATATCATTCTGTAGTAATAAACAGTCATCCGGTTCTTCGAGTGCACGAATTAATTTGAGATCATCGGCATAGAGCAGGCACCCCGAGCTCCCTAGCACCCCCTCCAAGTCATTAACCATAATAATGAAAAGTAGTGGACCCAGTATTGAGCCCTGGCTAACCCCGGAACGCGTGTGATATGGGTTTGATACGAAGGAGCCATAGCGTACATACTGCTGCCGACCGCGCAAATAATCTGCGAAAAATTTAAGGAGACCTGGGCTAAAACCAATTTCACTTAACTTTTGCAACAGTATATCGTTATCTACACGGTCAAAAGCTTTCCTAAAATCGAAGTACACAACGTCAACCTGTACCCCTTTATCCATATGACCGGAAATGATGTCAACTAACGTCAAAAGGTTTGTGTTAACCGATCTATGACACCTAAACCCATGTTGGCAATCGGCCAGGTAAGGAGCTACCTGCAAGGATATTTGTTTATGGAGAATGGACTCGAATAGCTTTGCGGGGGCTGACAATATGGCTATTGGTCGGTAATTCTCGACTTTGGTTCCATCTCTTGTTTTAGGGATTGGGGTCACTCTTGAGAGCTTCCAGCACGTAGGATATTTCCCGGTATGGAGCGCCAGATTGAAAATGTATTTGATGGGAATCATGAACTCATCTTTACAAGCCTTTATTATGAAAGGCGGAATGGAGTCAGGACCAATAGCACTTCTAGGCTTAAGTTTCCCAAAAGCTCCACGAATATAACATTAACATGTAACATTAACATGTATATGGTTAGAATTACAGGTCTTAGTTGTTTGGTTAACCAGATCAGCATCAAGTACTGGGTCAGATGGAAGGAATACATCGGAAAAGAAATCTGCGAAGGCAGCTGCCGAATCAGATCCATCGAACGTTTCGCCTCGATATTCCACTGTCGGCTCAAAGCCACCCGGAGATCTAAGGCTATTAACATACTGCCAGAACGCATGTGGGTTCTCCCCTATCCTGGTCTCAACCCTATAAATATATGAATCAAAAGCCTGGGATAGCCTGATTTTAAGATCACTCCTGATATTGCTAAAAGTGTTATAAACCATTGGGTCTTTAGTGGCTTTCCATAAGCGATGGTGACGTGCTTTTTCGCGCAGATCTTTAATTATATCAGGTGTGAACCATACCGGGTACGTTCTTTGCCGCTTTTTAGGTCTATACTTTCGTGGAATACACGAGTCGAAGATCTGATATATAATTGTGTAGAACGCATCAACCGCCCTATCAACGTCACGAGTATGGGTTACCGTATCCCACGAAGCCTCCCGAAGTAATTTATATAGTTGGTCAAAATCCGCTCTGTCGAAGTTCCAATCCCTGTTCGTGTCAATGTTACTAGGCGCTACCGAACCGGCGCATCGACGGTCCCTCTGAACAGGTATACTGATATCCAATGGTGGATGGTAGGCATCAGCATGTGGGACCAAGCCGTTTCCCGGTATCTCGCGTACGCTCACACCGCCTCTGACACGCTCCTGCAACAACACTACATCCAGTCGCCCGCCATGTGCATTCATCACCTCGTTGACATCAGTTATACCACATACTGCAGTAAAATAACAATAGTATGCTCTAATGCTCTCAGAGGCACTGTTTAGATTAAGATCACCGAGAAGTAAAACAATACCTGGTACATCGGAAATTTTAGATTCAACGCTCAGGAACCAAGACATGTAAACATTATCAGGAGATTTCGGAGGAATGTATACAATACAAATATAGACGGTTATGTTATGAAGCGAGAAGGAGGCCCACAGATTTTCACCCAATTCAGACTCTAAGCCTGTGCGTCGACGCAAAGGCAGGCCCGGTCGCGCCGCCAGTAGCACACCACCGCCACCGCCTCTTCCGGGACGATCGCGCCGCAGGATGCTCCAGCCGCCGCACACCACCTCAGCGTCGGATATAGAGGTAATCAAGTTGGTCTCTGTAATCGCGGCAATATCAGCGTCGAGCATCAGAAGGTTGTGTTTCCAGTCTTTAAGTTTCGTTCTTAGACCCCTAACATTTTGGTAGAACACATTTACACTTTGGGTTATGGGATCTTCTACTGTCGCTGGGAGATCCGGGTTAGTTGAGAGGTGTTTTCCGCTCCGGTTTGGAATAGTTTCTTTGCCCTCGAAAGGACACCCAAGCCTTGACCCTTGCATTATTAGGCCAAATGTCAGTGGATAGACACGTTTTGTGAAAAGCCTCCGGTACACCAATCTTAAAGGACTTGTAGCTGCCTCTGGGTTTTAGCTCCTCAACTGTACATAATCCTGTTGGACACAGTTGCCGAAGGTAAGATAGAACGTCTTGAGCATCTGATGCCATGTTCCACAGGTGAACAAATTTCCGTGGCTCAACAGCTTTCAGAGTAGTCACTTCGGGGCCGGCAGTGCAGCGTCGTGAAGAGGAGTGACGCGGCTTTCGAACCGGAACCTGGATCCATACATCATCCCCGGATTCGGCTTCCTGATCCGTGTCCTGAGACTTCTCATCATCCTTCTTCTTAGAGTGTGAAAGATTTTCTAAAGAGGCCGGATCAGAAGTAGGGTTGAGAATGGGATTGGGAGTATTCTTCGCAGACGCCTGCTGTAGATTTTCATTTCCGTTATCATTATTCACAGGCGGCTCTGGGGTCGGAGCTAGTGGTGGCAGGTTAGTTGTTTTGCCCTTACGACGCGGGTTCGCCTTCTTGCTGTCTTGTTTTTTCTCCCTTGAATGGCACGAACAATTGCATAAGTTTTGTTTTCGGCACTCAAATTCAAGGCTCTGAATTCTCTCGTCAACTTCAACAAGCTTGGTGCCACATTCGTCCAGCTTATCGTTACACATACCCACAGAGGCAATTACTTCACAAAGTCTGCGATTAAGTAAAGCCATTTGTTCTCGGAGCAGTTTTACATCCAGCGCTAAACCTCCATCAAAGCGCCCTCCATCATATCCAACTGGTTCTTTAGGCTCCTGGTTGGAAACTATCGACTCCTGGTTAGAAACTATCGACTCCAGGTCATCGGCGTCGGATTCATCGGAAAAACTTTTTGGCATTTCGCCTCTTTTTGTTACATTCGGATGATTTATAGGAAGGTCAACGCTACAACCCGGCATCGTTTCAGACGGAGGGATGGTAAAAACGGTAGCAATGGGACGTACGGGGGTATTCCTATTGTCTCTTTTAGGTTGTTTGTACCGGCAGGAGTGACACATCCATTTATTTTGGAGATCCTGTTTAATTATCGGGAAATTGTCGCCCAAGTAAGTGCAGGGTGGATCAAACGGTAATTTACAAGTCGTGCAGCTCAGATATTGTCCATCAGTGATTTCCTGTAGGCATCCCGCACAGCTAAGCGACTTTGAGGCCATTCTTGGTGCAAAGGTGGTTTGATTCGGACCGTCGATCAGTGACAATAGTGAATCGGACCGTAGTTATTGATGTGAAAAAACCGGACCGCAGACTTGCGCCGTGATGTTGGCACTACGACAGATCTGTCTCTGTCACTGTCAGTGTCAGTCCTCTATTTTGCGAAAAAAGTTTTTTCCAAGTAGGTAGTTGAATAATTACTTTTATACAGTCGGGAAAATTCCAGGATTTAATTTGGTTAGTTTCGTGCCCAACTCACAGCCACAGATGTGTCTTCACTGCAGCTATCAATTCAGGTTCCGCACTCCAACTAATAACAGCTTAATTTGCAAACACAGCAGTGATTATAGCACAAAACTTCACAAAACTGCAGCACCTATTTTGTACGTTGACGGTCGTTGTTATGCCCGCTTAATTATATTAGGCGACGCCGACGGGAGCTCAATTTATGCGGTCCATGCGCTATAGGCTAGTCACCTATCTTCCTATTTTAATCAAAGCGTGTAACCGCCAGTTGCACAGATAATCCTCAATTAAATCTCTTGCTAGCTTTTATTATGTCAACAAAACAAAAAGAGAATTGAATTGAATTTGAATTGATTGATTGATTGATTTGATTGATTGTTTTGAATTTTTTGAGACAGCATGAGATTTAATGGAGGATTATCTTTAATGAACGTACGTGCAACTGGCAGTAAGACAATAGAAAAGTCAGCTAGGCAAAGGAATCCATCTCATTCATCCTAGCTTTGAATTTTACAGTATTTCTCAAATAAGACTCACGTGGTGGCGATGTAGGCGAGGTCGATGCGCGGCGGCAGGTCCTTCAGTATGTCGCGCGCGGCGCGCTCGGTCATCTCCTCCGCGGAGAGCCCCCCCTCCCCGCTCACCTCCTTCGGCTGCAGGTCGCGGAGCGTCTCTGTGTGTTGGTCAACGGGTTTTTATTGTGCCCGCGAAATAAGGCCTTACCACGGAGGGCAGAAAGGAGCGAAGGTGTCGCACTATAGTTTATGGTTGTCGCCATTATACAGGATGTTAGGATAAACAGTTGCACTACTTTAAGAGGTAATTGTACCAATGATACTGAACAACATTCGAAAAAAAAATCTACGGGGCCTCTAACTCCAAACTGCCTCTTACAGAATTATTTATGGCCTTGTTTTGGATTTGAACTTCTCGAGATTTGGAGGCCCTCTAGGACAGCTACCCTTACTCTACTGGTGCTAGTAAAAATGCTGCTTAAGACTGGGTGTCCCTAGAGCAAGCCTCTCTTTCTAACAAGCAAAATTTTGCAATTAGCCATCCCGCTTCAATTGAAAGCAAGATCGCAAAAAACCGCATTGTTCATCAATATCTTATTTCTTGTGTTTTTGGGGAAAAATCCAGCGGGTAGAATCACTCCTATAATCAATTACCTTTCAAATGATGGAATATTCAGTAGAAATCGTGTAGGGTGATTCTTGTAAAACTGGTTATAAATCTGAAATCGAACTTACTTCGCTCCTCTTTTCTATCGAGAAAATTTAATAGAATCGTGTTTTCAACGGTTAGATTCACTGCAGAAAGAACGTATCTACACTGTTATATGAACTATTTAAATTAAATGTAATAATTTGGTTATCAAAAACCGGTTCAAAAACAGACAAAATAGGTTCCACCCCCCCTTAAGCTGATACCCACTGATGTTGGTGTTGGTCTCGGACATGGCGTAGCTGATGTTGGCGTTGCCGTGGAGGCCGAACAGCGCCGGGTCGTCGTTGAGCGGCAGCGACCGCATGTACTTCGCGTAGTCCTCCAGTGTCGTCGCCGCGTTTTGCTGCAAATCACATTTTCTCAAACATGCTTGGAAATGTGAGCATTATTTTGACAACCTTCTTCGAGATAAATCGAAATTGCAGTACTGGCCAAATACATGCGCGCAGCGGCCGGCAATGTTGTATGAAAATCCATATCTGTCGTGTTTAGCGACCAAATAAATTACATACTAAACTCATATCTGTCGTGTAATTTAAAAATGGAACGATCTTTTTCTCCGAAACATGGCGACCAAGGAGGTAAGTAACTTATCAAAGGTTTTATTTAAATTTCGAACTGGCTTGCAAACAGAAAGCTGTTAATTGAAAAAAAAACGAATTGTTGTTCGATGTTCGTCATTGATTTTGAAAAGAGTTTTAATTTCCGCGAATTATTTGAAAAAATTTACTGTTTTAATTTCCGCGCATTATTTGAGAAAAGTACTATACAAGCCTTGGCCACAACTAGGCATTGATGGACTTACGTATGTGTGCCTCGGCTTCGCCTCGGCCCACATTCACACGTTCGTCCATCAATGCCTCTGTTGCTGGCCGCTGCAGTAATGTACTATAGCTGCCTTACAGTGAAGAACTCGTAAGTGCAGAAGAGAACATTTTTCAGGGGGAAGAAAAACTGCGTCCTTTAACTTTTATGTAAGTTCGGGAGTATTTTCGAGGTTCTTATATACAGGGTCTATACATGATCCTTCTTAATATGCTGACACTTTTTAAGGGGTTGATCAGACCTAGTAGTAGTATGACGACCCGGTTGGTGTAATGGTTACCACGCCGGACTGCCAAACCAGGGTCCTGGGTTCGAATCCCGGTTCGGTCATGGATGTTTATATGTTTGTGCCGTTGTTGTATGGTTTCCATAATAAACAGCCTATTAATAGTGCTTTCTTGGGATCATTACAATGTATGTGCCTGTGAGCGTTATTTATTTATTTATTTATTTATTTAGTAGCGTACATTTACCGATAAGCACGTTTAGTATGGAAAGCCGTCCGCCAGTCCGTCCAGCTTTCCATACTTAACGTGCTTTTGCATCTAGCTTAGCCCTACGCTTAGCCTCCAAGTAGATCACTATATTCTGGACAATGTTCTTCCATCCGGGTCGATCTTTAGCAAGGAATGAAGAGTAAATAATACCTGTTTGTAGTTGCCGGTCTCGTCGAACATGTGTCGGTCGCTGAGCACGGCGGCGCTGTAGTAGTCTGCGAGGAGACACAGCAGGCAGCGTCGATCCCAGTCGTCCGTCACGCGGCCCCCGTAGTTTATGTGCCCCGCCGTGTACGTCAACATCTACCAAATCAAATTAAACATTGAAAAATTACGTCTCGGACGGGATTCGAACCCGCACTCTTCCAAACCGGGGAAGTACGTTATCCAATGTCGCCACCGAGCCAACTGCTCAGAGATCGAAATTTTCAATCTGTTGCGTCTTAAGGAGATGTGAGCGTCATCTACTGGAGGTTATTTCAACATCTACGTTTAAACACAATAAATGGATGAATCAACTATTTTTTGTCCATGTCCATACCTAGACCCAGTATTTGCATAAAATTTTCTCAATGTTCAAGTTCAGGCTCAAGCTCAGGTTTTACTTGCCCCAAAAAGAATAACTAAGGAATGCATTTATAGTTCAGTCAGATTAGATAAAATAGATACATTAATCGATAGAAATCTGAATTTTGGTACACATGTTTATTGGGACTTCCCATTGGACTAAAAGTCCCCGTCAAAATCTGTGCCGCTCGAACCGCAATCTTGGGGAAAAGGTACACTTTTTCAATATTTTACCTATATCTCGAAGTCTATTAGTCGTATCAAAAAGTTTTGTAGGTACAAATTAAACCTGACAAAACAAGATGTTTGTACTTTTGTCATAGGACTAAACCTAAACCTAAACCAAAACCTCACCTCACCTCACCTCTAAACCTTTGAGAGCTACAGCTATGGCTACAGGGCGAAGAAAGTCACAGCATTTTAAAAATTATAAATTTAGTATGGAAATCCTCATGAAAGTTGAAGATAAAAAGAAAACGATTCAAAAATTCAAATTCTTAATCAGCGACCCCGAAAACCCCCGGATACAAATTTTCACTTGATTTGGTGAACCTCTAAAAGCTGCTTTGGCATTTGAAATTTTCATTGTAGCCATCTTGAATTCGCCTATTTTGGATTTTTTTACCGCCAACCTAATTTGAACAGGGTCCTCTATGACATTTTTTCAAGGTCCATAACCCTATCTGTCATAGTTTCTGCGGACCGTTGACCTTATCCGTTAGGAGTTGACCTTCTGAGGAAGTCGAAAAATTCTAAAAGGGACGGAATTGGACAACCGCTAAAAACTTCTAGTAGTTCAACACAGATGGTGTAATGCGTATGCGTGTAGAAGAATCATAATATTTGAATTATCCATCTTTCAAAATACAAATCAGACTACCAGCTCACCTTCAGAGGTACCTCGTTGTACTCGTTGAGGAACATGTGTAGCTGCGAGATGCAGATCCTGAGGTCACCGTCGGTGAATTCGTAGGGGATGTTGAAGCCCAGGGGGCCGAACTTACGCCGCTCCAGCACCACCCCGTGGAACAGGCACAGCGAGAATAGTAACCACTGTGGGGCATTACAGTTAGAATCATCGCCATCTAGTGTTGGAAATATATTATGAAACCGAGGCAAACAATGAGGGGGTTTCATCTTTTTTTTTTTTTTTTTTAATGTTCGATAGGTAAACATTTGACCCCAATCTCACCTGATGTTGAGTGATGATGAGGCCGAAGATGTAGCATGCTTACCTAGAAAGATGCCTATTCACTCTTGCCTTGAAGAGGCCCAGGTTGTATTGCTCAGGGAACAGGTCCGCAGGCAGTGCGTTCCACTCGTTAGCCGTGCGCATTATAAAAGAAGAAGCAAACTTCTTCGTGCGAATTGCTGGTAGGTCAACGACATAAGGGTGGAAACCCAGCCTGCGTCTCGTCCCCCGCAGATGAAAGGGAGACGGAGGTATTAAATCGTGTAATTCCGTCGCACACTCTCCGAAATGTATCCTATAAAAAACAGATAGACAGGCTACCTTGCGACGATGCTCAAGACTTTGTAGCTTCGCCACAGAGGTTGGATCACCTATGAGCTTCCTGGCACGCCTGTCGATTGAGTCCAACGCGGCCAGCTGGTATTGGGCAGACCCGTCCCAAAGATGGCAGCAGTACTCCATACACGATCGGACTTGTGCTTGATAAAGTTGTAGAAGCTGTCCCGGAGTGAAGTACCGTCTGACCTTCGAAAGGACGCCCAGTTTTTTCGCTGCGGTTTTCGCCATGGACTCAATATAACGCCCGAAATTCAAATCGGACGATATGTTAATGCCCAGGAGCTCCAGGCGATCAGCTATCGGTATGGACACATTTCGGAAAGTCGGAATCTACAATATATCTATCTATACACGAGCTTTTGACCCGCGACTTCGTCCGCAAGGATTATCCCTTTAGGGGTCGATTTTCGAAAAATCCTTGCTTAGTGCTACCTCCTCTATATCCTCTATAGAATATACAGGTGTTTGGGTAAACAGTTGCATTACTTTAAGGGGTAACCCATGATACTCAACAACTTTCCCTAAGAAACCAATAGGAAATTCGAAATTTTTTTGTAGACTCTCCACCCTAATTATGCAATCAGCTGATCGCAAATTTGTATAAAAAATAAAAATTTCTTTTTCGAATTTCCCTTTGTGTCCCTTTGGGAAAGTTGTTCAGTATCATGAGTACAATCACCCCTTAAAGTAAAGCAACTGTTTACCTTAACATCCTGTATAAGGAGAACAAGGTGTTACGAAAGTAAAAATAAACATTTAAAACTTTTAAGGGGGTTATTTAGAGTTTAGACCATCAAACTGAACAACTTTCACTATGGGACCAACATCGAAATAGCGAAATATAAAATCAGCCGTCCCATAAATTTACCTCGAGTACTAGTCAATTTGTGGTTTAGTATGGCATATCAGTTTTTTTTTCGCTATTTCGATATTGGTCTCATAGTGAAAGTTGTTCAGTTTGATGGTCTTAACCACCCCCTTGTATGTTCATTAGTATTTTTGTAACACTTTGTGTACATTGTATTTATAATTTTAAACTTGGCGTAGATATACAACGTGTTAAAGAATTATTAACGCAAAACTAGAAAGTAGTTTGTTTAGAATCGAGAGCAGAATCGAATTATCATAGTTTCAAGATAGGTAATTTTTTTCAAAATATTAAATAACTTGTTTGCAAAATTAAAAATTTTCTGAACCCGATGTCAACCCACCGCACGGGCACACTCACCCTACTTACTACCAATACAAGATTATAAAAATGTATCCATGAGTACGTTAGCGCTTTCTTTTCGTGCTGAAATGATAACAAATCATTTTTGCCTCAAAACTTAAAATGCGAATAACTTTAAATTTTATCAAAATAATGAAATTATTGTTTCAATCTAATTATTTTGTTATAAATCAGTTGGGGTGTATGAGGTTTTGCGCTAATTCATTAACACGTTGTAGATTGAAGATATTTGCAACAAAAACACATAATGGAATGCTTCCTAAATTAGTTTCAACAGCTTATATGCGTCCCAGTGCAGGGCACACAGACCTACCCTCAGGGAGGGTGTTTGGACGTTAGTCCACCACTTATGCCTAATGCGGTTCGGTACACGAAGTGGTTTACTAAACAAATAGTTATGCACCTTGAAGTTAGGAACTTTGCTGTCAGTGGAATTGAAGTAATCTAAGAAATCGGGCACTTGGTTGATGTAAGCCTTCAGCAGGTTCGCCTTGATGCCGCGCGGCGGCTCCACTGTCATCTTGTAGCCTGCAAATAATGGAAAGAGGATAGGGACATGGGAAGAGGAAAGTGAAATCAAGGGGGGGGGGGGAGGCAGCTGTTCTGACTTAAGGTTTCGACACATTGATTGACTGTGAACGATGGTTTGTCCATACAAAAAGCACGATTAGTATGGGACGCCTTTCGCCACGTCGATTCGAAACGATGCATACGGCGTCCAATACTAATCGTGGTATTTGTATGAACAAACCGACGATTTCCAGTTGTAGTAAGATTTGCTTGGTAGCTAGCTGAACTCTGCTCGTTGACCACGTCGGTCTGATGATGGAGCACTGACCGTTCTGCAGCAGCGCCACCGGGAACTGGGGCGAGGGCGTGGAGGTGAGCCAGAGCCTGAAGTCCTTGTTGACCACGTCGGGCTGATGATGGAGCACTGACCGTTCTGCAGCAGCGCCACCGGGAACTGGGGCGAGGGCGTGGAGGTGAGCCAGAGCCTGAAGTCCTTGTTGACCACGTCGGGCTGATGATGGAGCACTGACCGTTCTGCAGCAGCGCCACCGGGAACTGGGGCGAGGGCGTGGAGGTGAGCCAGAGCCTGAAGTCCTTGTTGACCACGTCGGTCTGATGATGGAGCACTGACCGTTCTGCAGCAGCGCGACCGGGAACTGGGGCGAGGGCGTGGAGGTGAGCCAGAGCCTGAAGTCCTTGTTGACCACGTCGGTCTGATGATGGAGCACTGACCGTTCTGCAGCAGCGCCACCGGGAACTGGGGCGAGGGCGTGGAGGTGAGCCAGAGCCTGAAGTCCTTGTTGACCACGTCGGTCTGATGATGGAGCACTGACCGTTCTGCAGCAGCGCCACCGGGAACTGGGGCGAGGGCGTGGAGGTGAGCCAGAGCCTGAAGTCCTTGTTGACCACGTCGGGCTGATGATGGAGCACTGACCGTTCTGCAGCAGCGCCACCGGGAACTGGGGCGAGGGCGTGGAGGTGAGCCAGAGCCTGAAGTCCTTGTTGACCACGTCGGGCTGGATGTGCTCCACGTTCACCTCCAGCACCGGCATCCACGACGGAGACAGGTGACAGTTCTGCACCGACACATACATTACGCTATAACAGGGACTTTGTATTTGCTATGTGTGGAGTGGATGATGGGAATTGTCAAGTTGATCGCAGCCACAGAGTGTTCTGTGGCAGAAATTTGGTTTCGCCCCCAAAAACGGTATCAGCTCGAATGTAATGTATGCAAATTCACACTCGTTTCAAAACTACAAATACAACCAACTTAATGGCATTGATAGATTTGGTAAACCACAATGGGAGTTTATTGATTAATCATACATCAACATCCACAATCATTAACGCAGGGTGTGCGCGTTACATCCTCGGCTTCATCTACACTTTCCATCAGGTGAGCTGAAGCCAAGCGCAAGCCCATATTGAATAAAAAAACTGAGATGGCCTTCAAAACCTCGGCAGTAGATTATGCTAAAATGCACCCGAGCCACCCAAAGCCAATAAAGCGGTTATTATAATTTTTTATTATTTAGAATGCTAACCGAATGTAAAAAAAAAATTGGTTTGATGCAAATTATAATGCAAATAATGAGAGCACAAGTGCCTAACATTAACGAAAGGTACCTGAAAGAAGACCCAGTTGCCGAAGTCGCAGCCGGTCCGCATCATGGCCTCGGCCAGCGGGCCCTGGCCCTGGCCCAGCGATATGCTCTCGAAACGCTTACCCATCTTCATCTTGTCCGCGAACTTGAGCAGATCTGCAACCCAACCACCGAATATACTATACCTTGTTAAGTTTAGTTTAATAGTTTGTTAGTAAACTGAGCCAACTGAAAAAGAAAATCTATAATAAAGGTACTAGACCAATTTCTTGGTTGACATCTTCATTAGGGAAGTATCACATAAACAATTTTCGAGCGTAAGCGTTGACACGCCGTCACCGCGTTATCGCCGCGATATTTCTGACATTTCTGTGATATTTCTAATGTATGTTCGTGTGCCGTGTGGTGTGGTGTCGGCTAAGAATAGCACCGTCCGATTTCCTCCCGTGGGTGGACTAAGGTGAAGGCGACTAAGGGACCTATCGGAGGATGGGCAGCAGCATCCTCTGAGTAGGTGCACACATTCAATCCAACTGCGATCGCCAACCCGCCTGCCAAGCGTGATGATTATGGCAAATCCCCCCATTTTGGGGGAGGCTTATGTCAAGCAGTGGACGTCAATCGGCTGATACGATGATGATGACTATGATGTTCTGTTTTGGTGTGCAATAAAGAATAATTGAATTGAATTGATCAATGAGTACACGCTCAGTCAACACCTATGCTTAAAATCGTGGCGGTGCAGTTGCTAGTTGCTACGTCGTTGCGGTGCAGATCCGACATAGCCTGTGCTCGAAAATAGCTTGTGTGATAGGTGTGTGTGTCGTGTGTGTGTGTGTATGTGTATGTATTCAGACCGGCGGCCGGGTCGGTGCCGGTGGAGAGCACGAATATGATGGGCGCGAGGGGGTCGGACTCGGCGTAGAGCGCGGCCAGGTCCGCCGGCTGCGGCTCCACGAACCGGGCGCCCAGACCCACCACCACGTAGTCCTGCCAAACACCAAAGTATCAGAAAAGTACACGCGACTCGTCTATACAGGGCTGCGTTCAGAACGTTTGGGTGCGGTTGTTTTTTCAACTCGCTCTATAGTAAAACGTCTTTCACCGCAGCTCTGAACGGCGTTTAGTGCGAAAAGTTGCACTCTGGGTGCACATAGGGTGTAGACAATGCGCATTTTTCTTCCATGCAATCAGTATCGTTAATAGAACACATTACAGGCAAAAAAGATTTTTTTGTTGTTATTTTTTTCAATTTATCCATCCGAAAATTAATGTTGCGTTGCCACACTACACTCGTGAGTCAAAGGGGTAGGTAGATGCGAGGGTAGCGTGGGGATGACCTGCGTACGCGCCCTGTGGCCTCTGTCGAGGGTGAGTCAGTGAGAGCAACCCTCCGCCTCTTGCGTACGCGTCTTGTTTACGCTCGACTTTTAATATTTTTGTATGGGACATGATAAAATAAAAATATACGTGTCTTTTTATTTTTATTTTGAATGACCTTTATAAAATTTGCACACTTTCTTCGAAGTAACCCTGTAGATATATGGTTTAAGGTTCCGGACCTAAATCGATTGTGAGAATAAAAGAAAAACCTAAATACATATTCTCACGCCTGTCTACTGCCTGTCATTGGCCTGTCGCCTGTCACTGGGGTAGGCAGAGACAACGGAACGCCACCTGCTAGGATACTAACAGACCTCTCTAGCTTCCACATTCATTAGTTCTTTCATGCATGCTCAGCGGTTTCGCGAAGATCTGACCTGGCCCTTAAAACACATGATTAATGGATGATTTGCAATCAATCATAGACACTAACCTGAAAGCCAGGAATCATCTTGTCAGGTCGCAGGCACTTCAGGATGAGCAGCTTCTGGAATGAGTCCATTTGTGCGTCCAAGGGTTTCGGTAGAGGAAGCCTGTTACACATAGACAAGAATTTTTCGCTTACGCTAGTAGACGGAATGTCAGAGTAACCGGGTATGAGATAGCGATAGTCATAAAATCCTATACAATTTATATGAAGTGACATGTCGGAGTCAGGTGGAGTCAGTACCACAGGTCCGGCACTTCAAACAACGTTTTAGATTTGACATATGATGACGTTCGCACATGCGCACTTTGCGAAAATTGTGCATGACATATGTGTAGGGTTGACTTAACACGCATCGTATGAACTACATTATACATTTCGTTACTTTTTATAGTTCATTCTGTTATTAAAATAGTTTTTAAGCTAAAGAATCGCAGAAAATGTGAATTTAGCGTTATTTTCCAACGTTTATTTTTACTGTGAGGAGAAAAATAAAATATATTTTATGTAGTCAAATCCAACGGGTGCGCGCGCCTGACTGCATTCCCTTGTTCGGCTTCCCTCAAGTTACCACAGAGAGTGTGAGGGGAGGTGAGGTATCTGAAGTCAGAGGGGGGCGAGGAGTGGCCGTTCTGTATGTAGAACTATATACTATTACCTATTCTGTGTCAGTACAAAAAAGTGGTTACGCCGATAAGGACAGCAATAAGGTAGCGATCTCCTTTTTTAACTAGAGCGAATTTGCTATGTGCATCTCTTATTGAGTGAATATGACACGTGCTTCCTTCTAGTACCTTCCCTTTCTACGATGTTACATGACAAGTGTAGGTGATGTAAGTGTACAGGGTCTTTCTTAATATGCTGAAGGTTTTTCCATAGTATAATTAGGTAGACCATTAAAAAGTCTGTATGTGACCAACATAATATAAATCACGAAAACAAAATCTGCTGTTTCAGACATTTGGGTCGAGTACGTTTGTAGTTTTATTTGGAACAGCTTATATTTTATTCGCGATTTCGTTGTTGGTCCCGTAGAGAATATTTGTTCAGTTTGATGGTCTGAACATTCTCTTAAAAACCGTCATAATATAATGAAGGACTCTATATTTCTACCATGTATGAAAAGCGTGGTGAGGAAAATTTACTGGAGAACAAATGCTATAGATAGCGTATGTGAAGTCCATGAGGAGTAGCCCAATGAAAGGAGCCCTATTCCCAGCAGTGGGTTGATGTGGGCTGATTTGATTGATTGATCTTGGGATATTCATAGAAAAACCATGTAAAAATAATGGCTGCAATCACTGTTCCATACAAAAATTCAGATTTCGGAGGGGGGATAGATTCCATCTATCCACCCCCTGGATATGTGCTTGTTTGTCACTCAATCACGCATAAACAGCTGTCCACGCAGACGGAGTCGCGGGCAAGAGCTAGTATTAAATAAATTTTATATTTCACAGCATACTTGTGTTGGTTTCAGGATATACAGGGTGTAGGTAAGTGACAGCCTAGTAAATACTGAAACGGTGAACTCAGACCATCAAACCGAACAACTTTCAGTATGGAGCCTACCTCAGGAAACGCGAAAAAAAAATTACCTGTCCCATACATTTGAGTCGGGTAGGTACAGCAGTTTTGTATTTTTTTCGCGTTTCCCAAGGTAGGCTCCACAGTGAAAGTTGTTCAGTTTGATGGTCTCAGTTCACCGTTTCAGTATTTGCTAGGCTGTCACTTACACCCTGACTCACTCACTCACTTACACACTTATATCTGACTACCCTCCTCGGGGAATATAGTCGTGAGCATATGCTTATACACATACAGTAACATAACATAACAGTCTGGAGGTTAGAAGAAATATTGCCCTCACTACATATGTTTTTAAAGTGTTTCGCGGCATACTTAATAACCCGCAAATACTGGAAAGTATTGGACTGCGCGTACCCAATACGAGAATGCGTAGAGGCCCCCGAGATCAGGTGTTTGTGATACCAAAGTGCAGGACCAATATATTAAAGTACGCTCCATTAACCACGGCACTCAGAATACTAAACGCGATATCTAAGGAGGTAGATATATTCCAGTGTTAATTGACAAAATTCACAGAGGCCGCTTTAGATTATTTAAGTAAAGGCAAGTTAAATAATAAGTAATTATGTTATCAATTTGGGTGTAAACCTGTAAAGATAATGTATTTGTATTCTTTAGTTTAAATAAATAAATAAATAAATAAATAAATAAATACTTGTGCGGATTCCAGGCGTCGTAGTAGGTCTTGAAGAACTTGATCTGCTCGAGGAAGTCCACGTGTACGAACTGCCGCATGGTGGGCAGGCCCGCCATCTGCTGCATGTCCAGCCACATGCGCTCCGATATCCACTTCGGCTCCGGGTTCGGTAGCTCCTGTAAGTGATCATTCATTTGTATAGTACCGCCACTTTGTCTGCACCGGTTACCGTCACTAGCGAGATAAAATATATACCAGTTTTTAAGTGTCATTATGAGCTTAAACCATATTAAGTTTAGGGCTTAAACACAAAAACTTAGTAGTTTTTGCGTGATGCTCGAACAAACAAAAAAACAGACAGACAAAAAATAAAAAATCTTTGTGAGTTGTTTCCCCAGTCGGTTAGGATAGGACATTGCAGGTTGAATCACCTGATTGTCTGAAAAGAGAGATGATTTCGTGCTTCGAAAGCCACATCAAGCCGTTGGTCCCGGCTACTATCTCTGGTGGTAGTAGTCGTTACATAAAAACCACGTCAGAGACCGTAAGGCGGTCTGAAATAACTCTGACATCTCATCCTGCCTCATTCTCTCTCTGTGGCTTGCTGCCCACACGATAATGTGGGATTGTTGAATAAGTAAAACCAAACTTTGACAATAATTATATTCTTTTTATATTTTTTTTATGTTATCTTCCAACAATACACCTTTTTAGATTTAATAACATCGGATTGGCAAAATACTTGTGTCGTCCCGTCCGTCCATCTTAGAATCAAAGAGGCATCCCTCCTCTCAGCTTCCTCCTACAACACATTCTCTTCAATCTCTCTCGCACATACGCACCTTGTCTCCCATCCCTCTCTTACCTGGCCTGTCATTCGTCCTACATCTTTCATCCCTATCATACAACACTGTATTTTATCTGTCATCCCTCTATCACATTATCTGCATTCCGTTACACTTTGACTTCATTACGTTCATTTCCCACAATAATAAGAAGATGTAGGTAGGCCAGTCATTTTACGGAGTTTTGTTAGACGGGGTAGGGAGTAATTATTAATTGTACTTTTGAACTGTAACCGGCACCATTTAGTGACAAAAATACAATCCTAAATCATATTAAAAAATAATTTGCTACGCAACATAGAAATCAAAATTGCGTGTCCCAGAATACAAATACAAAATACAAATACAAATATCTTTATTAACAAAATAGAAATTCAGTACACATGATACAATGGACCCCGCATGCGGCAAGCCAGAATCTCGGGAATCCTCTACGATTTATCAGGAAAAATTACAAATTTTAGGACAGAGTGAGCGAAGTTAATAATTATGAGATTTAACATTTGAAACAATTTTACAAGGAAATTTTACGTATAAACAGAAAATGAAATTAAACTAATATATAGGTAACGAAGACATGCAATGATATTTAAAAACCTACCCATTTAATTAACAGTTTTGAAATAGCAGGCTATAAAATAATATGTGAGTGGGTGTGTGTGTGTGTGTGAGTGTGTGTGTGTGTGTATGTGTATATATATATGTGTGTGTTAGTGAGTTGATGTTTTAATAAGGAACGGCTAAGAGTGATTCAGTGGCAACATAATCGAGGGTCTTTAAATACTTGGTTACTTTATGTTTGACCTCTCTGGCACTAAGGTCTTTTAGGTTACATATCCCGGTAACTTTGCTGTATAGAAAGGGGAACAGAAATGATCTGAAACGTTGGGCAAAGGTGGTCTTCACTCTCTGTGTTTTTATTATCATTCGGCGGCTCTGCTCGGACTTCATGAAATCAGATGAGTTCATATAAAATTTATGAAAGGTGTTTATTGCCTTGAGTATGTACAGTTGGCGGACAGTTAGTACCTGCGCTTCCTGATAGAGTAGATCAGTACTGAAGCGATATTTTTTGCCCAGCATTACCTTGAGGACTGATCTTTGGGCTCTTTCAACGACAATGATGTGCGTTTTTGCAGCACTACCCCAAGCAGTCACACAGTAGAGGAGAATAGATTGGCAAATTGCAGAATATACCATTGCAAGAACTTTTTCACTGGCACCGTCTCTCAACAGCTTCATAATATGGATCACTTTTCTCACTCGACCCGAGAGAGCTTTGATGTGAGGCCTGAACGTTAATTTCTCATCCAACACAACACCCAGGTACTTGGTAGATTCCACTCTTCTCAGAGAGTAGCAAAAACACGGCTGATTGCAGCTACTGCAAGAGTGAATGCTGAGAGAGAGTGAAGAAGGAGGAGCGGATGCTTTAGTTTTATGGAAGCACATGTAATTTGTCTTCACTGAGTTGAGCGTGAGTAGGTTGTGTTTCAACCAGTTTGCAACCGTTGTCATACCGCTGTCAGCGATGGAGAAGACTTGAGGCCAACTGGGGCCGCAAAAGATCAGGGCCGTGTCATCGGCGTAGCAAACAACATCCACGTCCAAATCAGAAGCAAAGAGATGAGTCAAGTCGTTGATGTATATGATGAATAACAAAGGGCCCAGAATGCTTCCCTGAGGTACTCCAAAAGAGACGTTAGCAGAGCGACTGACATATTCTGCTACCTTGACATGCTGTTTCCTGTTCGCAAGATAGCTAGAGAACCAATTTAGGGCTATGCCCCTAACACCCATGGCCTCCAGTTTTCGCAACAGAATGGGATGGGAAACAGTGTCAAACGCCTTGGAGAGGTCGAGGAATACGCCCAGGCATGCGTGACCGCTATCCAGGGTACCAGAGACTTTATCCAACAGAAGGTTGACAGCTTCTTCAGTGGACCGCCCCCTACGGAAGCCGAATTGATTTGGAGAAATCAGGTTGTGTGAATCCATAAACCCAGTGAGACGCACATTAACAATCCTTTCCAGTAATTTAGAAAAGACGCTAAGTAAGGAGATGGGCCTATAATTGGAAGGATCAATGTTAGAGCCACTCTTATAAATTGGAACAATTGCTGCAGTCTTCCAGCAATCAGGAAACTCTCCCGTGGACAGACTAAGATTAAAAACATATGCAAGTGGTTCAAGTATCACGGGGCAAATCCTCTTCACCAACCTATTGCCGAAACCGTCCAAACCTGGTGCACTGTTACTCTTGAGCTGTTGGATGATCAACCTCACCTCATCAGGATCAGTGGGGATCATGAAGAAGGAATGGGTAGCGAGAGTATAGCTAGTGCTTGCCAGCTCTTGTTCCGTTTTACCTAAGTCTTTTAGAGTTTCATTAGCAAGGTTGCGGCCGACATTGGCGAAGAAGTCGTTACAAGTCGATAGGGACTCAATCGGTGAGTGCTTTACTCTTAGTAGATCAGTACTTTGCGTACCCCTTTCTCCCAATTCACATATGCTCTTAATGGTTTTCCACATCTCTCCCGGATTATCCTTGTTTTCAGATAGTTTCTCCTGATTGTATTGCGACTTGATCTTTCTAAGCAAGTCTCTGAGAAAGTTGCGATAACGTTTGTAAGAAATTTGGAGAACGAGGTTTTCGGGGGCAGCCTTGGCCTTTCTATGAAGAAAATCACGATGACGCATGCACCGAATCAATCCAGGAGTGATCCATTCTTTTAAGCAATGTTTCCTACGACTGACTGGTAACAAAGTAGTGTGACGTTTAGTCACCACATCTAAGATCTGCATAAAAGTTTGCGCAGCCATAGAAGCGTCGGACAGATTTAGCACCTCAGCCCAGTCACACTGACTTAATTCCTCAACCAAGGAATCGTAGTCAATTTTTGTAACAAATCTCTTTCGTTTAGGTCTAGGTACGTCAGAGATAATACCAGTCAGCACAATATCATGGTCTGTTACAGCCGTTCTGCACACTACCCCAACAGCTGAAACCCTGGTGCCCACAAATATATGATCCAAACATGTGCGATCCCTGGTAGGTATGTATATAACTGGTTTCAGGCCAAGCTCCGCTGTAAGGCATTGATAATTATCAGCTGTGCTGCAGTCCTCCAAAATGTCTATATTCATATCTCCGGCCATGATAAAGTCCGCCAAGGCAGCCGAGCTTACGTACGATTCAAGGGAGTTAAAGAAATCGTTGAGCTCCTGGGCCGTTTTAGCTGACGGAGAACGGTAAATGCCTAAGATTGTTCGAGAGTTTGTAAACGTGACGGCAAGACAGTCAGCTCCTGTAATATTAGGCTCACTTGCACTCACATTCCACTCCTCCCTCACATAAACCACAACACCACCCGCCCGATTTACGATATTTCTTGTAGAAAAGTGAGAAAAACCATCTATACTCCTTATCAGTGAACACGTTCCAAGATGACACTCTGTGAGAATTATAACGTCCAAAACAACATCAAGTCTCCTCAATGCCACCAAAAAGGCATCAAAATTTTTTTGCATGCTTCTTACATTAAAGCACAGGATTCTAAAACCAAAACGATCATCAATTACACTTTTGCATAATTCTAAAGCATCAATAGCGTGACAAGGTACATACAAGGATTCGTCTAGATCATGCTCCAGGTTTATGGTGGCCATTTGAATATGAAAAACAAGGAAAAATATATTATTATACAAAATATGTTACAGTTTGTCACGTAAGCTCGAAGCAAGAAGGCTTTTAAATTAATAATATTAATACCAATGCAGTCATTTGAATTAGATTTAACAATATAAATTATTTTTGAGTAATAAAATAGGCATTGAATTTTACAAAATGAGGTATTTATTAAAAATACGAATGTATTTTTACCTTCTAAGTAGACAAAAATATTTACACTATTTGTGAAGTATGTATGAAGCCTTAAATATGTGCAAAAAATAATTTATTATCAGGTTTTTAGAACGAGATAATATCTACATTTTAATTTTGGTACATTTCTATGCTCAAATTAGCTCTTCAATATTATACCTAGCGAAAAAAAAATCTATTATTAATTAGTCCCGGCTCAAACCGTAAAATGACTGGGCTAATGGTAAAGGGTAACACACCACGTCGATCTTGGCGCCATTCAGCATGAAGTTGAACTCGTTGGCGCGTATGACGCCGCGGTCGAGCAGGATGCGCGCGCAGAGCAGGAAGGCGAACAGCAGCTTGTGTCGCTCGAACAGGCTGCGGCACACGTTCACGTACAGCAGGAACGTGAAGTGCTCTATTATCACGTCCACGCGCTCTATTATGTCTTCTGCATGGGAGAAGGAAATAAGTGTTAGTCTGTGAGACATAACTGTAGAGCTTAAGCCTTCTCTCCAGGAACGGATCCAGCCCTCAAGAAAGATTGTGGGCACGGCCACCCGAAAATCGGCCAAGTGCAAGTCGGACTGCAGGCTCGCTCACGACCGTTAGGTATAGGTACATTGCATTTCTAACAAGGAGACGTTTACAAAATGTATGAATGCCAAGAACTACGGCCCCGGTACAGTGTATAAGCGGTCCACCCGGAGCTCAAAACCGCGGGGCGAACACTAGTAAATTAATAAACCTGTAAATAGTTAGTCCGTTTGCTCCCGAAAATTACAAAAGTACCTAAATGTGTGTTAGTTTCCACATTACAATATCACAATCTACTCTAAATTATGAACCGATGTGGATGAAACTTTTACAAAGTGAAAGCCTATCGACCTCAATTAGGGTTGTGGCCATGCCCACCGTACCCACAGCGGTGGATCCGCGCCTGCTTCTCTTACGCTTCGATCAAAGTGAAATTAATGGAAGATACGCAAATATTTCGCATGCATGCATGCATTAATATGCTATATTCCCCGAGGGGGTAGTCAGAGATATTCTGAAACTTCAGAACATCCACACTTCACTAGTAGTACCGAAACTCTGTCCAGTGTGACGGGGAGTGAGCCCGTCGCCACTTGTAATGGACAGTAGGTACAATACATGCCTCGAGTTTCCTCACGATGTTTTCCTTCACTGAAAAGCCAGTGGTGTTATAAATCGTACATGAATTCTGAAAAACTCATTGGTACGAGTCGGCCTGGAAGGGGATCGAACCAACACCTCCTGCACGGCAGGCAAGATTAATCGCCACTGGACCACCACGGCTTCCAAATATTTCAAACAAGACAAATAAGTTAAAACAATCCGCGAGTTTTCACTTGTCAAATCTGCAACTGTTTATTGGATGTCAAAACACGAGCTTTGTCTGAAGAATTGTACTTAATAATGAATTCTTTGTTTTTCGTTATCGTTTCGTTACTTTTTACCCGACTGCGCCAGAAGGAGGGTTATGTTTTTATAGTATAATATGCAGTTCTTAATAAAAATAATATTCAAGCTAAAGAATTAGATACGTAGTTAGTTAGAGCTTCATGAGCAAAGCCTTGGCTGCGCAGAATAAAATTTGTAAGTGAAAATTCTACTGCGCATACCCCTCACCCCCGCCCGTTTTTCATGATGTTTTCCGGGTACTATATCAGCTCACCGTTGGGCTCAGTCTCCGCCATGCTCCTCACGAACAGTTTGACGAACCACTCGAGTGAGTATTGGTACATGGGGTCCACGTTGGCCATGCCGGAGAGGCAGAAGAACAGGATCTGGCCGCGGTTCGCCACCGGCACGTAACCGCTCCGCGCCAGATCTATCTCGATCGTTGTTCGCTCTATGTCGTCTACTTTTATCTGTTGTTTGAAAGAATTCGGTAGGATTAGGGTTGAGCCTCATCTGGCCCTTTCAAGAATTTATTTTACTATCAATTACTTACTGTAGACGATATATTAAATTATTTCTGGATACTTATGTTAATATATTTCCCAAATGTTTAAAAATGGATCCTTAATTTTATGACATTTGAACAAGGTATATAAATTTGTAAAAAAAGGGGGCAAACATTTTTTAAATGGCGTATTTAGTGTTTTATTTTGGAACAGTCGAAATTATAATCTAACGTAATCTGTCCGTGATAATAAAAAATAAAAATGACCCTGTATGACCCTATACTCGATAAAGTCTAAACAAAACAAGCAGTCAACACAAGCTTCGTCAATGATAACACAACAGCCAGCAATCAGCAACATGCTTCGTCTAAACCCTAGAAAAACAGAGATTCGCAACAAGCCTCAACTTACCAAAATAAAATCCACCACAAGCTTCGTCAGTAACAAAATAATAACTAAATTAAACACCCTCCGCACCTCGGAACGCACCCTGCCAAAAGGAAACCATCACACTAGCAGCATTCCCGCGTTGAATGGCCAGAGAAATCCTTTGGACCAGATACGAACCCGAGCGGGGATCGTTCCCGCTCTCAACAAGTCAAACATACAACAGCACACCACCAACACCCCATACTCTGTAATACCGGCTCTTCATTCTCGCCGAGAACGGGCGAGACAGGGCGAGAACGAGAGTGTGGATGCCCTTCATTGTTCTCGTGGCATCATAAGCCATAGTAATTTTCCTTGAAAGTTCTCGCCGCGAGTTCTCGGCGAGAATTCTCGGCGAGAGTGAAGTGCGGGCATAACATACTCACCAGTATCTCAGCGCTCTTGATCTTGATGGCCTCGAGCGTCAATATGAGCGGCAGGTCGTCGACGGGCGACCCCTCGCTGTTGACAGTCAGTTACTATATATGTGTACGAGGTGTAACAAAACTCCCCAGTAATAATTCAAGGGATGTTTCTGACCATCACATTGAACAACTTTCTCTACGGAGACAAAATGGGGAAAAATCTGATAAATTTGAGTCGGGTAGATACAAACTGAATTTTTTTTAAGGAAACTGCAGATTTTTTAATTTTTTTATACTGAAAGCTGTTCAGTTTGATGGTCTAAACTACCCCTTCCAATATTGCTAGGGTACTTTGTATATACTAATGTCCTAAAATTCAATAGGTACATTTTTTATTTATTAATTAAAGAAAGTCACTTACAAAACATCAGTTTTGATTTTAACATACTTAAACATTTTAACATTATTATCGTAATTTAGTTTAGTATTTATTATTTGCTAAGGAATCCCCCAATCCAATCAAAAAGAAAAGCCTAAACCTAAACTTCCGTCTTCGAAGCCTTCGTCATTTCGCTATCGAGGCATGTCGAACCACTTGAACCAGCTGTCACAAATTATAAATGTTAACAACATGTCACAGACGACTGACCTATTGGACAGTCCGTACAGGATGTCGGACTGCATCTCCGCCAGCTGGGTGGCCATCTGAGCTCGCGACACTATGAGCTGGCCGCGCAGCTCCTCCAGGTCGGGCCGCTCCTGTGCTACCACTATCGACAGCAACTGCTCCGACAGACCGCTGCAAATTAGATATTTTAAAGTTTTAATTAGTAAAGTCATTAAAATAGTCGCGAAAACGGGAAAGATTTATACTTACCCTAATCGCATTGAGTGAGCAAGATAAAATGTAAGTATGTTGTTTGTCCCGTTCTACGTATGCGGTGTTTTCGTTTGACTTAGTTGAAATTGTATAGAAAATCTAGCAACTAAGGCTGAAATTATTGAAATCTTGCAACTAAGTGAAAAAAGGCACGACTTTTCATACATTTTTGTCATATTATTATCTCCATCCCTTTCCGGTATACGCGCTCAGCGAATCTATAAAATACGAGCTTTTACCCGCGACTTCGTCCGCATAAATTATATACCAGATTTTAAGTCAGATGATAAGCTATCAAACAAAAAAAGTTTCATCAAAATCGGTTCAGTAGTTTTTGCGTGATACTCGAACAAACAAACACCCAAACAAACAAACAAACAAACGAACAAACAAACAAACAAACAAACAGACAGACAAAAAATACAAAAATTGGTGATTTGGAATCAGGGACATCTAAAAATCATATCGTAATCTTTTTTTTGTTAATATCTTCAATGTACAGATACACTTCTGATACAGTTTTATAATAGTTTAGATTAGACTCATACGTTTTTTTTTACATGTACACATACACACAGACACACACTACACTACTACACTAACACACCACCACCCCGCCACACTAATTAAATTTTTGGCGATTAAATTAGTTTAATCAATAATTTTCGCGCACTTTTCGCTGCTATCCGAGTTTACATCTTTTGATTACTACTAAATAACTTTAGGTTTTGACGGGGACTCGGGTGTGCGCTGCGCAAAGATTGACGAGCTGACTTATTTTCCTGCTCGTACTGTAACTATTGAATAATCTGTGACCTGAGCACTAGAGCGAAGTTGACGACCTGGACCTTGCAGGAACCCTGCACAGTACAAGATCATGGACTCGCCCAGCTGACCCGGAAAAATGTTTAGTAACCTGGGCACGAGGGCGAAGTTGACGACCTGCACCTTGACGGAGACCTCGGGGGTGTAGCGCGGGTTGGGCAGCTTGGTGGTGATGAACAGATGGAACCCTGCGCAGTACGGGATCATGGAGTCCCCCAGCTGACCCGAAAGTAGAATGTATAGTAACCTGGGCACGAGGGCGAAGTTGACGACCTGCACCTTGACGGAGACCTCGGGGGTGTAGCGCGGGTTGGGCAGCTTGGTGGTGATGAACAGATGGAACCCTGCGCAGTACGGGATCATGGAGTCCCCCAGCTGACCCGAAAGTAGAATGTATAGTAACCTGGGCACGAGGGCGAAGTTGACGACTTGCACCTTCACGGAGACCTCGGGGGTGTAGCGCGGGTTGGGAAGCTTGGTGGTGATGAACAGACGGAACCCTGCGCAGTACGGGATCATAGAGTCCCCCAGCTTGAGCACCATCTGGCCCGCTTGACGGAAGTATTGACGCTGTGGTGTGAAGAACATTTGTGTCATCTAGTTATTATCTTCTACAGGGTGTTAGGCTAAACAGTTGCATTACTTTAAGTGGTGATTTACCCTTGATACTGAACAAATATCCCTAAGAAATAAAAAAGGAAAATCTTATTTTTTTTTCTTTTCACACAGACAGAATGGGTCAAAAAACGAGAAAATTATGTGGACTATCCATATAAAAATTGCGGATCAGCTGATCGTTTTTTTATGGGTCAATATTTTAAGTCATAAGATAAGAAATATTCTTTATTTGCACACCAAAATACACAAAAAAAAAACAACAATATACACGGACAAGAAGGGTACAAAAGGTGGCCTTATCACTAAAAGCGATTTCTTCCAGACAACCAGTAAGTAGATGGAGGAAGTCTTTAAAGAGATAAATGCTAAGGTTAAATGTTATGTTATATACATATACTGTAGTTGAAGTCTAACCTTAAGCACGGGGTCTAGGGCGGGATCCAGGTCTTGGCCCACATTCTCCAGCAGCAGCGGCTTGCCGAAGCGCAGCGCCGACTCGAAGCTGCGCAGTAGGTCTCTGTCGTTCGGCTTGCATACGCTCAGGCCTTCTAGTTTACCCTGCCAAGATAATTAGCCCTTCTGAGGTCCGAAGAAGTAAGTACAAGGGTGTAATGGACAGCCGGGCAAAGACTGAAACTGTGAATTCAGACCATTATTCTGAATTGAAAAACAGTGGATGTTTTAAAATCTTTCTAATAATATAAAAATTTTTTTTGTTTGAGTTATTAGCAGCGAATTACAATACTATGGAGCTCGCATTCCGCTCAAAAATTGATCAAATGTCATGCGTTAAAAGAAATATATTCTCGTCAAGCGTTTTCAAACTTTTAACATGAATAGATAATAATAGTACACTATAGAAACGAAACTCGTTAAATTTCTAAATTCGCCTGCAAAATGTCAAGATACGCCTACCAATCTCATGTTGGTTTCCATAGTTTCGTTAATTTCGTTATCTATTCATATGTTTTTAATGCTTTTTTTTACAAACGAAAAAAGTAAAGTAATTAAGGTATATTTGATTTGATTCGAACGAACTAAACATTTATATTTATAAATTTTATAACATTTGAAATTCAAGCATTGGCGTAGATGTATTACTCGTTTCATTAGATATGTCAGTGGGCAAGCTTACGCAAAGCATGCAATGCAACCTAATATCTTGGATGCCGGTGAAAAACCCCTAGGGAACGCAAATGCAAAATATGGGGGCTAAAATACTAACGAAGGCCTTGATCCACTTGTTGGCCTGCGTCTGCGGGTCTATGATGAGGGGCCAGCGGCGCGAGTTGAACATCAGCACCGCGGACTCGACGGACAGCGGGTCCCGCGGCAGCCCGTACATCTGCCAGTTCCTGCGGACACAACGCGGACAACTATCAGCAGCTCAGTACAACATCAGCACCGCGGACTCGACGGACAGCGGGTCCCGCGGCAGCCCGTACATCTGCCAGTTCCTGCGGACACAACGCGGACAACTATCAGCAGCTCAGTACAACATCAGCACCGCGGACTCGACGGACAGCGGGTCCCGCGGCAGCCCGTACATCTGCCAGTTCCTGCGGACACAACGCGGACAACTATCAGCAGCTCAGTACAACATCAGCACCGCGGACTCGACGGACAGCGGGTCCCGCGGCAGCCCGTACATCTGCCAGTTCCTGCGGATACAATGCCGGAAAAGTGTCTGCACCTACTAACTTACATTCGGAGTCTTCCAAAAGTCGACAATTATTTCACTTATATTATGAATGTCAAATTTTGGATGTTTGTCATTCAGTTACGCATAAGGGTTGAACCTCATCTGGCAGCACGGCATCGCCTTTTTCTGTCGCTCCATTCTTTTCTGTCACTCAGGAACGTCATTTGCTAGAGCAAATAAGATAGACCGAACGCGATCGCGCGCGGCGGTGCTGCGGTTCAACATGGGTTCAACCCTAAAAGACTGAACGGATTTGGATGAAATTTGGGACACAAATGGAATATGTTCTAAATTAACACAGGAATGAAATTTGGGACACAAATGGAATATGTTCTAGATTTTTAAGATTCACGCAGGTATTTATCAGTTAGTGTTATTTTATTATACCCGCGACGTCATCCGCGTGGATAACCCCTTTAGGGGTCGATTTTCGAAAAATCCTTTCATAGTGCACCCCTACATCCTCTTTAGAATATATAAAATGGTGGTATATGTATTGTTGGTGTGTAAATAAAGAATATTTATCTTAATATGTTATTCAAAATTTCATGTTTCTATCTTCAGCGGTTTAGGCTGTGCGTTGTCTGTCAGTCAGTCAGGGAACTCTTTTATAAGTAGGTATAGTTAAGTAATTAAGCAGGCCCCAAGAATGCGGGTAGTTACCTGATCTGCACGGCGTCGCCCAGCACGGAGAGCGGCGTGGCGCCCTCTGTGTGCGGCACCTGCACCTTCTGATACACATACATTACATTTGTGTTAGTGTCTATGTCTGTTAGACTAGTTAATAGTACCATAGAGTAAATAAATTATACACAACAGAGGGTCAATGCCTATACTAAGAAAGTTGCCACTTTCTTATATGTAAACTCGCGCAATAACAGCGACGGTGGTGAGTACTACAGCAATGTTTAATTACGTTAAAATACGTGTTAAACACATTTGTTATTAAAATTTTTAAGAAAATTAATCTATATAATTTATTTCCGTGGAACAAAACTCAAATAATGGTGATCTAATAACGTTTAATTAAGATTTATCTCTCGTACAGGCCAGTTGCGACATCTGTTTGCGCCAAGACTATACTAAATCTAAAATGTATGTGATCGTGACGGCAAATGATCAAATGCTTTCTACCGAAATGCCAATTCACCCGTTAGTCAAATTGCACGTCTAAAGGCCGATCGCACGATCGCAAATCCTGTCTCAGCCTATATCCCTATTGGCTCCAAAAAAATTTGCTATTTGCCCTTGCCAGAAAGCCTGCATTCATTTGCCCGTCTAAACTAAACGTTAACTAAATAACTACCAATATACAGGGTGTACAATAAAATGGGACAGCTACTCAAAGGGGTGCTTCAGACCATCAAACTGAACAACTTTCTCTATGGGACCAATATCGAAATCGCGAAAAAGAAATCCGCTCTCCCATACAAAACTGCAAACATAACTCGACTGAAATGTATGGGACAGCGGATTTTTTTTTCGCGATTTCGATATTGGTCCCATAGAGAAAGTTGTTCAGCTTGATGGTCTGAAGCACCCCTTTAAGTAGCTGTCCCATTTTATTGTACACCCTGTAGAAACCAGCACCATCACCACAGTATAAGAAAGAGTATCTATTACTAAATACTGCACGAACACTCCCTTCCTCCTACCAACTTTTTACCTCACCCCCTCTATCGCCCTCTAGTAACCCTGCAGTTACCTAAAAAGGAGACTTAAGGTTCAATTTCTTTGGTTTCGCATGGTGTTGACGTCATCTTGACAATTTAAATTTTTTGTATGCAGTGTCCGGGCTGTGCCATCCATCACCATCATCAGCCTATAGAGGTACCACTGTAGAGCACAGGCGTAGGCCTGAGAGTAGTCTCACTGAGGGTGTATGGGCGTTAGTCCACCACACGTGCACAAAGGGATTGGTAGACTTCACATATGCATCGGAATGTCTTCTTCAGCGTTTCCTCACGATGTCTCCCTTCACCGTTTGAGAGCAGTCGCTATTACAGTACATAAGTTAGAAAAACTCATTGGTACATGGCATGTCATCTGTACGGATTCGAACCTGGACCTCAAGATTAAGTTTCCATACCTCTCCGCAACGCGCCACTTACGCTCTCGACGTATCGTGTACAATACATACATAGATACAACATCCATGACTCAGTAACTATTCATATTCATCATTCAAACATTTGCCCGTGCGACCTTCGGATCAGCAGATGGATTCACTAACAACTAAAGTATCGGGCCAATCTACATATTGCGCTGATAAGGGGTTTAAGGACACAAGGCTGATGATGAAGTATTCAAAAAGGGAGTCTGTTGTTCTCACCACCAAATGCGCCAACCACTGGGCGAGCAACTCTCTTCGAAACTCGTCTGTGAACGGAGTTATGTAGCCCACGGCACCTGAATCAATTATTGAAATTGTATTTTCTCGTGCGTAGAACAGCCACTACAACACATGAATAAACATATCTAGAGTATCACGGTACGGCTACCATATCACACACGACAAAGCGACAAAATGAGAAAACCGTCATGCACGCTCATCCCAGAATGCAGCAGCATATCCTTTTTTCGGGAGTGGCATACTAAGCAAACAGGAAACCTGTGAGCTATTATGTACTATACTAGAAATTGCACGATAAACAAACGTCGTGCGCCACATGCGGGTACGACTAGCGCAGGCGGGTGAAAGAGATAGCGATAGATTTACAAAGAAAGTGCACATATAGCCACATAGGACAGCGTTGTGACGCGCAGTGTTATTTTTAGTACGTAGTAGTAGAATGTAGAAAATAAGCTTCAGACCAGCGTCCGCTGTCGGTGCACTCACTCACAGCGCGCGTTAGGGTTGAACCTCATCTAACAGCACCGCATCGCCTTTTTCTGTCGCTCCATCCTTTTCTGTCACTCGGGAGCGTCATTTGCTAGAGCACATAAGATACACAGAACGCCATCGCACGCCGCAGCACAGCCGCGCGCGATCGCGTTCCGTCTATCTTATGTGCTCTAGCGGGACGCTGACGTTCCTGAGTGACAGAGGGGGATGGAGCGACGGAAAGGGGCGATGCGGTGCTGTCAGATGAGGTTCAACCCTTAAAGTACGTATGAACAAGTGCACGCATATCCCGGCTGAGTGTGTTTACGTTGCGAAACACCATGTCAATTTGATATTGATTGAATCTGGTAGTTACACAATAAGACCCCAGTTTTTACAAGTTTAGAACAAGATCGAAGCATTGGCAAACATTATACCAGTTTGTCGGAGGGTAACTCTAGAAACTGATATGAACTTGCCACAAGTTTATTCCTAGAAATCGTTATCTGGGAAAGAAACACAGGATATGTTTAAGCGTGTACTCCATAGAGAAAATAACGCGCTCCCCTGGGGTAGAGATGTTGTATCGAACTGTGCACAGATACTCAACTGGGCCTGACGTCATAATAGCGGGAAGTAGCATATTTAAATGTTAACCCTTCCCCTCACCCGTTTTTCACCCCCTTTGTTGGCGACAACATTTTCTATAGAAACAAGCCGATATGCCATCTCTTCTTACTCTATGGTGTACTCTTATGCTATCTCTCTTCCTTACCCTGAATGCGATGGAAAGGGAGATCGCTCGCTACGACCAATATTTACAAGCACGATGAGCTTAACGACGGCGAAGTCCAACTCCGCGATGGTTCTGATTCTTCGCAAGTGTGTGTATGTGTGTATGTTAGCAGAACACATAGTCGCTGCTAGATTAGTGTGTCGGTGTTCGGTGGTATCAACACTTACAGGCACTGATCAGTATGTATGTCCCCGATGAGGTTCACGATGGCGACCTCCAGCTCCACGATGGTTCTGATCCAACGGTTTATGTTTGTGTGTGTGTTAGCAGAACACATAGTCGCTGCTAGATTAGTGTGTCGGTGTTCGGTGGTATCAACACTTACAGGCACTGATCAGTATGTATGTCCCCGATGAGGTTCACGATGGCGACCTCCAGCTCCACGATGGTTCTGATCCAACGGTTTATGTTTGTGTGTGTGTTAGCAGAACACATAGTCGCTGCTAGATTAGTGTGTCGGTGTTCGGTGGTATAAACACTTACATGCACTGATCAGTATGTCCCCGATGAGGTTCACGATGGCGACCTCCAGCTCCGCGATGGTTCTGATCCAACGCACGCGCTCGCTCGACAATCCGTTCAGTAACCTGGTAATAACATTATTATGTTACGAGCTTTTACCCGCGACTTCGTCCGCATAAATTAAATACCAGATTTTAAGTCAGATGATAAGCTATCAAACAAAAAAGTTTCATCAAAATCGGTTCAGTAGTTTTTGCGTGATACTCGAACAAACAAACACCCAAACAAACAAACGAACAAACAAACAAACAGACAGACATAAAGTCCAAAAATTGGTGATTTGGAATCAGGGAAGCCTAAAAACCATATCGTAATCTTTTTTTTGTAAATATCTTCAATGTACAGACACACTTCTGTTACAGTTTTATAATAGTTTAGATTTATTATTTCTTGCCATCGAACTGCACCAGCCCTAGACAACTGATATTATACATGAGTGCGATTCTTGAAACTCATTCGCTGAGATCAGCAGTTGAAAATGTCAATATTACTATGAAGACGTGTATCTTTCTACTGCAGGAGTGCGATTTTTGAATCTCATTCGCTGAGTTCAGCAGTTGAAAATGTAAAAATTACTGTGGAGATACGCATCTTTCTACTGCTGATTTGACTTTTAAAAATCTTCAACTGCTGAGTTCAACGTATGAGATTCAAAAATCGCACTCCAGGGTCGTTGATTATTTCATCGATTTCCTAACGGCGTATACTGGAAAGGGACGGAGATATGACAAAAATGTATGCGAAATCGTGGTTTGATAGGCACAGGTGCACGATTTTGAAAGCAATTTCAACTTAGTCAAAAACAATAAAGGGACAAACAACATGTATTTTCTCTAGCTCTCTGTGTAATTAGCGTATAAGCCTGTCTCGTTTTCGCAACTACTACACTGACCTGCAAAACTAAGTATCACACTTTAGTTAGACGGCAATTTGAAAAGGAGTGTTTTAGTTTAAAAATAAAGTTTTTTTTCAGGCATTCCTTAAAAGAAGATAATCGACTATGAAATTTTTATATAAAACAATTTAAAAAATCGTATTGTTTTGCTTCGAAAATACATTTTGTGCACTTCAAAGGTTATGGCAATTTAAAAGTGTAGTACAAAATTTTGAAGGCCAGTGTATTTATAGTTATTCTCTTTCTACGTACAGGCTGTAAGGGACAAACAGGCAAATACTTGGTACCTATTGGCGCGGTCCATCCTGTCCAGACACTGGTCGATGTCGGTCTGTTGCAACTAGTCGTTCAGTTCGCGACGTGGTCGATGGTCGATCAGTGGCTTATGATGGCTGGTACCTATTGGCGCGGTCCATCCTGTCCAGACACTGGTTGATGTCGGTCTGTTGCAACTAGTCGTTCAGTTCGCGACGCGGTCGATGGTCGATCAGTGGCTTATGATGGCTGGTACCTGTTGGCGCGGTCCATCCTGTCCAGACACTGGTTGATGTCGGTCTGTTGCAACTAGTCGTTCAGTTCGCGACGCGGTCGATGGTCGATCAGTGGCTTATGATGGCTGGTACCTGTTGGCGTGGTCCATCCTGTCCAGACACTGGTTGATGTCGGTCTGTTGCAACTAGTCGTTCAGTTCGCGACGCGGTCGATGGTCGATCAGTGGCTTATGATGGCTGGTACCTGTTGGCGCGGTCCATCCTGTCCAGACACTGGTTGATGTCGGTCTGTTGCAACTAGTCGTTCAGTTCGCGACGCGGTCGATGGTCGATCAGTGGCTTATGATGGCTGGTACCTGTTGGCGCGGTCCATTCTGTCCAGACACTGGTTGATGTCGGTCTGTTGCAACTAGTCGTTCAGTTCGCGATGCGATCGATGGTCGATCAGTGGCTGATGATGGCTGGTACCTGTTGGCGCGGTCGATTCTGTCCAGACACTGGTTGATGTCGGTCTGTTGCAACTAGTCGTTCAGTTCGCGACGCGGTCGATGGTCGATCAGTGGCTGATGATAGCTGGTACCTGTTGGCGCGGTCCATTCTGTCCAGGCACTGGTTGATGTCGGTCTCCATACGGAACTTTTCGTCTTCCTTCTCCTGCAGGTACTCGTTCAGTTTCGCGATGCCGTCGATCAACGCCTGCATTTTAGCCTTCGCGTTGTCCAGCACAGCTGCATAATAATAATAGTAATATATTGGACATAGTTACATTTAAAGTAGCAGAATCTAGGCTGGACTTGTAGGTTTTATGATGAATAAGATATACTACAACATACGAGGTCGCAAATTCTGAATATTAATACACAAATTCAATAAATTATAACTTTCCTTGACCTTTTGAAATTGTGAAATTGCCACCTAGCGCCAAAGTTTTAGATGTAGCTTGAATTGAAAACACTTTTTTAAAGTAGAAGTACCCTACTAAGTACGATAACATTTTGAAAACTCAATTAAATGGGCAAAGTTTTGAAATAACTTGGCAGGTTGGCGCCATACATTTTATTTTATATACAAGGTGTAAACTCAAAATTTCTGGTCTGTCAACTCAGGTTTCGTCACTCGGGGAGGCTCTTTCGTTGCATCCCTGACTATCAAGGGACACCCTGAGTACACCCAATATACAGGCTGAAATTGATATCATTGGCATCCATTTAAACTAAGAGTCTACCCATCAAACTGAACAACTTTTACTATGGGAGCAAAAAAAAATCGGCTCTTGCATAGATTTGTGTCGAGTAGGCATTGCAGTTTAGTATGGGATAGCTGATTTTTTAGTTATCTATAATATATTCGGTTCGGCAAGCAGTGAGTCGGTGTACCTTCGACGGCGGCCAGTTCGTCGGTGGCGTTCTGCAACGCGGCGCGCTTGGGCGCCACGCCCTTGTTCACGTGGTAGAACTTGAACATCGCGTGCACCCACATGCACAGCGACATGCACGCCTTCGACACCTGCGTTATACACAACACCACCTTATACCTTCCTATACCACACCCCGGGGACTGCCTACAGAGGACAGAAAGTTACAAGATCACGTCAGCACCTACGGCTGCAAGAACTATGGTTGCGTGCGGTAAAATGGATGACGGGTAGATGGCGCGCGTTATAGTAGTTACCAAAAATTTAAAGCCAGGCCAGAGAAATAAAAAACCTGCTTGCCTTAGGGGCGCTAAAATAGAATAATAAAATAAATAAATAAATATCTTGGACACTGGCCTCGATTCGGAGTGTACCACGACTAAACTAAACTAAATGTATTCCTGTCACTTTCTAAAATAAGATTAAGAAAAGAGACAGAAAACCAACAGCTGACTTTAGTGCTGTCAAAGTGACGTTAAACGCCCAAAAACGACTTAAATAAGATGGCGTACATTATGATGGCATCTTATTTTGCGCATTTAACGTCACTTTGACAGCACTAAAGTCAGCTGTTGGTTTTCTGTCTCTTTTCTTAATCTTATTTTAGAAAGTGACAGGAATACATTTAGTTTAGTTTAGTCGTGGTACACTCCGAATCGAGGCCAATGTCACACAAATTATCTAGTCACTTTCAGTCACATTTAAAGTACCAGAATCAAGCCTGGACTTGTATTACGATGACTAGACAACGATATAGAATACATATATAGATACAAACATCCATGACTCGGGTACAAATATTCATATTTATCATACAAATATTTGTTCCTTACGGGATTCGAACCCGCGACCCTCGGCACAGCAGACAGGTTCACTACCTACTGTGCTACCGGGCCGTCTATAAGAATAGTCTATAGAATATAACCCATAATGTCAATGTTGCTAGTACAAAAATTCGTTCCAATGATTTTCCGCAACATGACGAAGTTTGACGCTTGCGTTGTATGAAATGACAGCTATCAACTGATAGTGACAAAAGTGCGATTTTTGAAAATCATACGAGCGACTTGGCAGCAGAAAATGTCAAAATTACTATGGAGATTATGCATCTTTCTACTGCCAAGTCGCTCGTATGATTTTCAAAAATAGCACTTCAAGGTGTGCTTAATGCTGTGATATTACTGTCTCGCCACTGTACTCGTTACGTGCAGGTACTCAACCCATAACGCATCCGTCAACGCACGGTACTGTTATAGGGACGTGCTCGGTGGAGTGCAGAGAAAATCATCATCATCTCAGCCGATGGACGTCCACTGCTGGACATAGGCCTCTCCCAAGGATCGCCATAACGACCGCAGAGAAAATATAACAAATTTATAATGTTTTAAAGATATTTTTATTTAGAGAGAAAATCACGTCTTTCCAACGGATTCAGACCAAAAATAATAATTTTGGCTAAGACATAAAACCTCCATCGCTACGGTACCTTGATAATCTTCATGGGCTCGTAGGCGGGATCGTTGACGAACCTCTTGAGCTTCTTGATCATGTCCTCGGTGATGGAGTCCTTGTCGAACTTCATCAGCGACTCGAGGAAGGCCGTCGGGTCCGCGAGCATCACCGAGCCGGGCTTCCAGTAGTTCAGTACCTTCTCACCGAAGTTCGCGCCCGGTTCCTTCGTTACAATTATTAAATGAGCAAAATGCATGGGTTTGAGTGTCAATAGCTTCTACACTATTATAAAACTGTAAATTTTAAAAAAGAAGTTTCTCAGTTTGTGTGTTTGATTGCGCATCACGCAAAAACTACTGAACCGATTTTGATGAAACTTTTTTTTTTGATAGCTTATGATCTGACTTAAAATCTGGTATATAATTTATGTGGACGAAGTCGCGGGTTAACGCTAGTATTTTATACAATCCGTGAGCCCTTACAATAGGATTCGGCTGTCGGGTAAAATCGGTTAACATTCGTATTAGGACCATTATCCTAAAAAATGCCCGTGACGAAATTGAAGTAATATTTTCTACATTTTTTAATTAGGCTTGATGTATGATTTAATCGAATAAATATAGCAAAAATCTTGTAATTATTTAAAGGCTTATGGAAAATTTATAGTATTTTGTAAGTCATGCTTACAGGTAATTTTGCTATGGACAAATTATTTGAAACTCTACATTTACTTTGAGTTTAAAAAGATTGTGCTGGGCCGCGATCTTATCTATTTTATTTACGAACTAGCGGCCCGTCCCGGCTTCGCACGGGTGGACGTCTAATCTTTTCTAGCAATAAATATAGCCTATGTTAGCGCAGCGTGGGTAGGCCCCTCACACGGTGGACCGACGACCTGGTGAAGGCGGCGGGAAAACGTTGGATGAGGGCAGCGCAGGACCGGTCGTTATGGCGATCCTTGGGGGAGGCCTATGTCCATCAGTGGACGTCCATCGGCTGAGATGATGATGATGATGTTACTCAGGGTGAATGCAGCTTTCTAATGGTGAAAGAATTTTTTGAATCGGCCCAGTACTTTTTGAGCCTATTCATTACAAACATACAAACATACAAAAATAGGTACAAATCTTTCCTCTTTATAATATTATATTTACGAATATAACCGATTTTACCCAACACCCGAATCCCATTCTAAGTGCTCACGGACTGTATAGTAATTGTCAATTATTTAATTAAATAGACAGTATGTAAAAGACTCCAGACTATAATAATGCGCAAAGTAGAGGGCAAAAGAAACGTCGGCAAGCCACGAATGTCATGACTCGCGAACCTGAAAGAGTGGACAGACATCGCCAGCGTCGAAGAGCCGTTTCGTTTGGCGAGAGATAGCCAGGGATATACAGAGCTGACTGCCAACCTACAGTAATGGAGAGGAACCTGAAGAAGAAGAAGTAAAACAGTCTTAAAAAAAAATACATCATCATTAGCCTAAAAACGTCCCACTGCAGGGCACAGGCCTACCCTCAGGGAGAGTGTATGGGTGTTAACTAGTCCACCGCGCGTGCCTAATGCGGATTGGTAGACTTCAGATACACATAAGAATTTCTTCTTCAGTGTATGCAGGTTTCCTCACGATGTTTTCCTTGACTGTTTGAGAGCAGCCCTGTAGTGGGACGTTTATAGGCTGATGATTCTGATGTAAAACTGTACAACTGTAAAGCTTAAGAATTTATATTAAAATAGTTACAGTACAGGTCGTCGGGTAAAATCGGTTATGTTCGTATACTAGATCGCGGCCAATGACAATCTTTTTGAACTCAAAAGTAAACGGGCGGTTATCAAAAAATGTGTCAATAGGAAAAGTACGCTTTGCAAAATACAGAAAATTTTCCATACCTAAACCTTTAAATAGGTAATTAGAAGATCTTTTTTGAGAAACGTCCGAAAAGTCCGAATCCGAATATTAACCGATTTTACCTGGCAGCCGAATCCTATTCTAAAGGCTCACGTACTGTAAGTTGGCTTATTGGTTTATGTTGTATAGTTTCTGGTCGCTTTTTACATCATCATCAGTGCAATGATGTGCGTTAGTTGTAGATGAATCAAACGATATGTTCTGTGTTTAGGTTTATAATGCGTCCAAAGTCTACATGCATATTACTTATATACTAACTTATGGCTATGTGTGTGTGGGGGGTTAGGCACACACTACACCTCCCCCGCTAATTTATAAAAAAAAATGTTTAGCTAAAAAATATTTTTTTTTTATTATTACGCCAAAATTTTCTTAACTAAAATATGACAAAAATCAATCTTAATTTTAAGTGATTTTTAATAATAAGAATACAGATAGATTTTGACAGATTAGTAAGTATACTAAAGTATATGAATCCAAAAGAAATACATTTGCACACAGACCTAGTAAAAATGTGATAAATTTTTGTTTTTTATTTCATATCATTTTAGTTATCTAATTTTTGTTTGCAAACGCCACAATTTATTTTTCTAAATAGAAGTACATTTATATCTTATTTCCTATAATGTGCCTGTTGATCAACATAGGTAAGGCAATACAATCTTGTTCTTATTTAATAATCTTATAAACTAGCTACTATAATTGGTCTTCTCCGTCACAAATTAAACAATAGTAGGTAGGTACTAAAACAACTTATTACAGTATAATATCAAGACGCATTGTAGACGACACAAAATATATTTTTCCCTTTTTACATGGGATGAAAACAAAATGTAAGTATATATATTATTTTCAATACAAACAAAAAAATTTCTATTAATGAGTTCAAGCCATTAAAAAAAACATAAATCTTAGGTAACTTTCATATCATCCGTTTTTATCGTCATGCATGACATTATTTAAATCCAAGTCCTATTCCATATCTCCCTTTCTTTTACATACTTTTCATAAGTTATATTTCATATTTAAAAATTATGCAATGCATTTATTATATTTATTGGCCAGGCCTGCCGTATTTTTATTAAATATTTTCTATTTATTTTATAGTCGACTTTTTTTTTAAGTGTTTTTTTTAACACTAGGTACTTATTAAATGATGGGCCATTTTTTAAGACTTTTATACGTCACCAACTATTCTCACAGAGAAAAACTCGTTTACTGCTATGATCGAATGAAGGATTTTTACCCACCTGAACCTTTATTTATTTATTTTATTTTATAATAAGTCAGTAGCACAGTCCCTCACGAAGTCCGCTATGGCTCATCATGATCGGGTGCATGGCTCGACATTAAAACTTTTCCATCAAATCCTTCTTCGAAGCCTTTCATAATTGAATCCCTTTGGTTTAATCATTCACTTTTAAAATTTAAAACTTTAGAAAAGTAGACCGATGCTTCATGTAATATGATAGAATCGTCAACAACATTACTATATTTGCTGAGTTGCGTCTTGCATTCCAGTTGCATTTCGTCACAAAGGCATCAAAATACAAGCCTTACCTAAATGTAGAGCTACTTATAGAATTGGTAAAATATTTGATTCTACTTAACTGTTTCTATACGAATTAATTTATGTAAAACTAGTTTCTAATGTATGATTTTACAAGATTAAAATTTGTGTTACTATCAAAATAATATAAGTGTATAAAATAACTCTGTAGGTATAATTCCTAATCTGATTTTCATAATAAAAAAATTATCTATTTATAATTTACTAGGTAAATCTTTAATTTACTCAAACTAGTGAAAAAAAGCAATTAACTATCAATTCTTTAGTTCCAAGTCCCGTTCTAACGCACACAGCTAAAATTATGAAAATATAGGTACATTATGAACTCAAATTATGATTGTGTTATGTCGTCTACAAGCGTATTTTTACATTCATGCTAAACAACTTATTAGGTACAAAAATCTAAACTAAATCTTTTTCAAAGAAAGGAGAATTGTATAAAATAATGTAAATGTTACCCATTAATGTCAAATTGTTTGTAAAACTTGTAAAAATTACCCGAAAAAAAATGTATACTATTGCTATTTTTTAAATTGTATGTAAATAAACCTGTTATTCCGGAAAATTTATGATATCCTTGCGAAGGGCACGAGGTACACCCGGCTGCATCCACTTCCGACACCATCATCACCCGGCAGCCTGGATGTGGACTTCGCTCCGCGCCTCGTCTATCTTTCTTCTCTTCTGCATCTTCTAAGTTTTTGAGTTTTTCTAAATTATTTTCTTTCTTCAATAAAAATGTTCTATAATGAGGTAAAATTATTCATGCTTGATTTTCTTATTGTATATCATATTTCTTCAAAAATCTTGATTTCTTCTTAACTTCAACTCTTTATACTTATTAATTTTCAAAACGAATTCTTCTTTCTTCTTAAAATAATAAACAAAATTCTTCCTTCTTCTCAAAAAAAAACATGTTCTTCCAATCTTCTCTCGTAAATTTTCGCATTTTCTTTAGTAATCATTTATCTTCAAATCTTCATTTTTCGCTCTTCAGTAGGTAACTTATTTTCTTTTTTCTTCAAACCAGTTACACAGCACTGCCAAAGGCAGCACTGGCAAGGTCGCCATGCAATGATGTGCGTTAGTTGTAGATGAATCAAACGATATGTTCTGTGTTTAGGTTTATAATGCGTCCAAAGTCTACATGCATATTACTTATATACTAACTTATGGCTATGTGTGTGTGGGGGGTTAGGCACACACTACATCAGCCCCGCAAACTAATTAGCCAGGTCGCACAGTACCTTGATGGGTTTGATGTCGAACACGACGCAGAGCGACTCTATCACGAGCAGCACGCCGGCGGGCGGCTTCTTCATCGCCTTCACCTCCACCACGTCGTTGCGGTTCAGCTCTTGCAGCGCCTTCTCAGCCGCCAACAGCGCCGGCATTGCCTCGTCTATACATCATCATCATCATCAGCGTTTATACACAGAATAATTACCAATACTACCCGTACAGGAGAATCCATTCGCGAATCCCTCCCCCCCTCTCCAGTATTACGTACATAAAAACTCATTGGTATACATGGCATGAAGTCCATGTGGATTTGAACCCGGGCCCTCTAATTGAGCGTCCATACCTCTCCGCAACGCGCCACAGACGCTTCATATATTTGTATGGTACCATTATAATACCGGTAGGTACTGATTAGAAAGTAATAAGTACAGGTGCTACGTCTGGTAACGGTATCCTTTCATCTAAGGGTTGAACCTCATCTGACAGCACCCCATCGCATTTTTTAACGCTCTATCCTTTTCTGTCGCTCAGGAACGTCATTTGCTAGAGCGAGAAAGGTCGCAACACTGCCGGTGCTGCCGCGTGCGGTCGCGTTCCCGCTATCTTATATGCTCTAGCAAATGACGTTCCTGAGTGACAGAAAAGGATAGAGCGACGGAAAAATGCGATGCGGTGCCGCCAGAGGTTCAACCCTAAGTCGGTATGACGCCAAGGTCAATGGTACCAGTTGCCAAAAATACTGGTATTTCAAGGTCCGCACGGCTCACCTAAGTCCTTCTGCGCATCCTCGGCCATGGCGGTGGTTTCCGTCGCCATCTTCTCCGCAATCAGCTGCTCTTTCTCCACTTTGATACGAGCGTCCTCTGCTATAGCCTGCAATTAAATAGCAATGTTGGAGTGCAGTGACTAAGATATGTATACAGGATGTTAGGGTAAACAGTTGCATTAATTTAAATGGTTATTTTACCCATGATACTGAACAAATTTGTCTAAGAAACCTATAGAAAATAAGCAAAAACAATTTTGCACTTTCCATACTAAATGCAATCAGCTGATCGAACGTTTCTATGAAAAGTTTTTTTTAATGCGTTTCTATCTTCAGCGGCTTAGGCTGTGCGTTGTTTGTCAGTCAGTCAGTCACGGAACTCTTTTATAAGTATAGATTACCTATTCTGTGGTGTGGGCAGGAGGAGTGTGTATACGTGGTTGACATACGGTATCTATGGCGATCTGCTCGATGACTTTCTTGGTCTCCTCGGCCGCCAGTTCCATCAGGGGCTTCAGTTCCGCGAGCTCTATCTGCAGCTGTTTCACCTCCACCTCGGTCTCGTTCAGCTTGTCCAGACCTGCATTGGACAGTTTTTTTTTTCTGTTAATAAATACTAGAATTTACCGGCGACTTCGTTCGCACAAATTAAACAGGGTGAAACAAAACACCCTGGTAATACTTAAGAGGGTGCGTCTGACCATCAAACTGAACAACTTTCACTATGGAGACAACTTCGAAATCGCGAAAAAATTAACAGCTGTTTCATACAAAACTGCAGCACTAACTCGACTCAAATGTATGGGACAGCCGATTTTTTTTCACTATTTCTAAGTTGGCTCCATAGTGAAAGTTGTTCAATTTGATGGTCTGAAGCACAACCTGTAGATAAAACGAGAAATTTTCGTTTATAATACAACCTGCTCGTCTAGTATGATTACTGCACACACGCGCGACGCGCCTTTGCTCCATAGAAAATAACCTTTTCCAGCGCTTTTTGGAGAGCGAAAGCAGCGCTTGCGTCAAGTATTGTGGAATAAAGCCGAGTCGCGCGTAAATACAGAAATCATGCAAGACGGTCTGGTCACATTATCTCAGCAACTCGCTATAATACTTTTTTGTTTGTTAAAAAAACAAAAGCGGACCCTATTTCGCACGTTCGTATAAAGTTGTCCTTCTGGGAGCAATTTAATGCGAGAACGTACCAGTTTTGAGCGCGTTGGACTCCTTGAGTATGGCAGCCTGTTTCTTGCGGAACATGTCTGCGTACGCGCCGAGCATCTCCATGTAGGACATGGGCGTGACGTAGTTGAGACGGTTCAGCTGCGCGAGGAACCGCGCGCTCGCATCCGTCACGCTCTCGTGCACGAAGCAGCACACTGACTGGAAAGAGACAACCGGTAGATACAGAATAACGACTCAAACTCAAAATAACATATGCTCAGGACTATAGGGTCCTTCTTAATATGCTGACACTTTTTCAAGGGGATGATCAGACCGTCAAACTGAATAACATTCTCTAAGGGACCAAATTCGAAATCGCGAAAAAAAAATCATCTCTTCCATACTAAACTGCAAACCTACTCGAGTCAAATATATGGAACAGCAAATTTTTTTTTCGCGATTTCTTTGTTGGCCCTATAGAGAAACTTGTTCAGTTTGATGGTCTGATCATCCTTAAAAAAGTGTCAGCATATTAAGAAGGACCCTGTATACAAGGTGTTATGAAAATAAAAATAATCATTTAAGGCAGTACCATAAAACTGAACAATGTTCACAATGGGACCAATATCGAAATCGCGAAAAAAAATCGGATGTTCCATACTAAACTACAAAATAATCTACTCGAGCTAAATGTATGGGACAGCAGATGTTTTTTCGCAATTTCGTCGTTGGTCCCAAAATCAAAGTTGTTCAGTTTGATGATCTAAACAACCTCCTTAAAAACTTTTAATTTTTATTTTAACGTTCGTAACACCTTGTATTCCCCGAAGAGGTCGTCAGAGATATTCTGAAAATTCAGAACATTAACGTCCGGGGCCGTAAGGCGGTCTGAAAAAGCTCTAACAGCAGGGCTTGCTGCCCACTCGATAAAAAGAAGAAGTGAACAAGGTGTACTAACGACCATAGCCGCGTAGATCTCGTCCGTGGTCTCCAGCTCGACCATGTTCTCGAAGAAGTGGTTGGCGACCGACTCCAGCGCGGACTTGGGCCACTCGCTGAACCAGTCTATGGTGCAGCAGTTCACCAGCGAGGGGAACTGGCGGAGGCGGGCACGGAAGATCTGACGGGAAGGCAATGATGTTTAGAGGGCATCCTCATCATCATCAGTCTAGTGTATTTACCACTTGCAAGCTTAGACAATTTAATAGGAAATTCATTCAACTAAGAAACATTTCTGCCACTTTTTGCGAGGGGCGAGGTTACATGAAATCCGCAACATTGGATTTTATTCCCCATAAGTTTAGATTCTAATTTTTAATGTTAAAAATCATAAAAAGTAGTCTCGCGTGAACCCCAAACGTTCTAAGTTCAAAATTATTGTTTCGCTATTATAGGCTGTCTCGTTTAGTGATAAAGTATAAAATTAGGTGTAAATGCTCAAGAATAATTGATCTAATACCGTGGCAGAGGGGAAATGCTACCGCAAGGCGAGTCTCTATTAAATTGTCTAAGCTTGCAAGGCATAGGTTTAGGGTTGAGACACATTTACCGACGGCGATCGGCGGCCGGCCCATAAAAAAATGTCATTTAGTACATATGGGAAGCCGGCCGCCGACAACGCGGCGTCGATAACTGACAGCTTCTCATACTAAATGTCATTTTTGTATGGGCTCGCCGTCGGTCGCCGTCAGCAAATGTATCTCAACCCTAAAAGAGCTATGTAGGACGTAAGGGACAGCCAGGCAAATATTATAACGGTGAGTTCAGATCATCAATTTATTTTTAACACTTTTTTAGAAGAAGTGGCAAGTGTGATACCGTTTTGAAAACTTGTTTAAATTGGACACTTGAAATAACTTGTCAGGTTAGCGCCATACATTTTTTATACAGGGTGCACTCGAAAACTAACAATTATTTTTTGTATTTTTCTCTAAACAGTTTTAAACTCACGTATCTCCTGTTATAAGCTTGACGTTGAATTTAGGGAAATTCTGTATACAGAGTGTAACAAAACACCCTAGTAATACTTAAGCGGGTGCTTCAGACCATCAAACTGAACAACTTTCACTATGCGGCCAACGTCGAGAAAAAATAAAAAAAAAATCACCTGTCCCATACAATTTAGTCGAATCGGTACTGCACTTTTGTATGGGACAGCTGTTTTTTTTATATTTTTCTCGATGTTGGCCCCATAGTGAAAGTTGTTCAGTTTGATGGTTTGAAGGACCCCCTTAAGTATTACTAGGGTGTTTTGTTACACCCTGTATAGTGCCAGCAGCATGATAATGGCGATTGTACTTACTGCTCCACGAACGAAGCTTATGGACGCTACCGGAAGTGCTATCCGTGTGGCGAAATACTGGGCTCGTAGAAAGAGAAGGAAGGAAGCACGTGTCATATTCACTCAATAAGAGATGCGCATATCAAATTCGCTCTAGTTAAAAAAGGAGATCGCTACCTTATTGCTGTCCTTATCGGCGTAACCACTTTTTTTTTACTACGACGGCTTGACTGCGGAGTCAGTTGTCTAGCTTCATATAAATTGTATAGGATTTAATGACTATCGCTATCTCGTACGCGGTTACACTGACATTACGTCTACTAGCGTAAGCGAACAATTTTTTGTTTATGACTGGGCTGAAAATATTTAAAACGTCTTGACAAGCTTCATAGCCTAGCCCACCGCCGCAGTGGCCTGCTTGTCGGTCTTCTACAGATTGTACTTCGGTGAGTGTGCCCAAGAGCTACATGAGCTTATCCCGCCTTCCCCTTTCTACTATCGGACTTCCAGACGCACCGCGGGATATCACCCCTTCTTGGTTGACATCCCACATATCCGCACCAAGCGCCATTTGATTCTTTTATATGCGCACAGCCAAGGAGTGGAATTCCCTGCCTGCGTCAGTATTTCCGATCATTTACAACCCGAATTACTTTAAAGAACGAGTGAATAGGCTTCTTCTGGGTAAGCTCGCTACATCTTCGACCCCATTTTCGTCCTGAGGACTAGATTGAGGTCAAGAGCAAGCAAACCCATCCAAAAAAAAAAAAAAAAAAAAATAATAATAATAATAATATCACACACACACACACCCACATATCACACACACACACACACCCACATATCACACACACACACACACACACACACACACACCCCACACCCACACACACACACACCCACACACACACCCCCACACCCACACACACAGTAACACACCCCCCTACCTCTGGCTTGTCTTAATTGGCCGTCCAGAGTGGAATCGCAAGAGCAGAACCTATGCTCCAGGTTGGAAGTGTATTGCACGTAATGGCGTAATAACGGGGAAACCCGCTCACGGGGGTAAACCCCGCGATGGTGAAACCGGAGCCGCACCTCTCGACAACCTTCAGCCGCTCAATGAGATGTTGCCCCATTGTCGCACTTTGTGCGTGCGGCCGTTTTATGGGGCCCACTCGACGAGTCGGCGAGTCACCGCCTGCCCTATTTACAATTTTGAGACTAGTTGTCATGGCAGGCGTCCGTTAGTCTCCTCCCATAGCCCAGTATCCATCCATCCAACTTTCACCTCCATAGCCTTTACTTTACACAAATGGTCTTTAACTCCAATAGTCTTTACACAAATGGCGGGGACCATCCCCGTGTGTATCATGTTGTACGCTCGGAGATGGTATCCGCCATTTGTGTATCCCTTGCATTTAGATTAACTTGTCTTTTGAACGGGCCTCTACATGTTGGCTTCGGCCCCATGCACGCCTTCCAAAGGTCCGGGACTTAATTGCCCGTGATTACGGAACGTAAGACATATAATAATAATAATAGCCCGCAGGGCAGCTTGTGGCGAGCTGTTGGTGATTGGCGACACCACGGACCCGATTCTCCAGAGGGCCCGGATTGATTTGGCCCTCACCTCCTGTCTTGCCTTAACCGACCGGCCAGGAGTGGAGTCGCAAGAGCGGAACCTATGCTCCAGGTTGGAAGTGTAAAATGTCATAACGCCGGGGGCCTGCTGACTGGTGCGCTTAGCACCGGAAACAGGCGCCCGCAGACTCACCTCTCTACAACCTTAGCCGCTCACTAGATGTTGCCGCCTTGTCGCTCCTTGTGAGCGGCCATTTTGGGGGGCCCATCAAATGAGTTGGCAAGTCACCGTCTGCCATTTTTGACAAACTTAGAGACATTTGTTACGGCAGGTGTCCAGAGTCTCTCCGCAATAACCCAGATTTCCCGGCCCACCAAGTTCACCCCCTTAACCCGAGTAGTTTTATTTTGTCCTTCCTACAATAGTCTCTGCACCGAACGTGATATGTCTTCTGGTGCATTTTCATAATGCATTCAGAGATAGACCACGGTTGGTGCATCCCATTGCATTTAGATAAAAGTGTCTCTAAGGGGCCTCTACGTGTTGGACCTGTGTCCCCACGCAAGCCTTCCAAAGGTCCGGGCTTCGGCCCGAGAAATACCAACAAGAGATACATAATAATAAAATAAAACCGGTCAAGTGCGAGTCGGGCTACTCGCGCACCGAGGGTTCCGTACCACACCACCAGAGAAGACAGCATTATTAACTTAGAAAAAAACTGTTTTTGTCCGGGACCTTTAGCGCGAGACCGACTCACACTTGGCCGGTTTTTAGTATTTGTTGTTATTCTGTGGAGTTTGCTCTATAATCACACTAAGTTTGACGCTTGTATGTATTACCGTTTTTACCATAGAGCGTGAAGAAAAAACGTTGATAAAAACTAGTTTCTTGTTGAGAACCCCTCTTAATTTTTAACTTTTTGAAATTTTTATTATTTGTTAACAAATCCGCCGTAATAACGCATAATCTGAGAAAGTTTCAACTATCTAGCTATTACGGTTCAAAAGTTACAGGCCTAAATAGGTAGGACAGACGGACGGACGGACGGACAGACGGACGGACGGACGGACGGACGGACGGACAACGTAGGCTTAGTAATAGGGTCCCGTTTTCACCCTTTGGGTACGGAACCCTAAAATAAAAAAAACGTCTCGTCTCAGAAGACGTACCTCCCCGACGGGGCTCATGACGACGACGATGTGCAGGTTGCTGCGCACGCGCTTCTGGTAGCAGCCGAACAGGTTGGTCTTGGTGGCGGGCAGGTTCATCTCCATCACGGCGTGGCGCACCGACTGGTAGATCTTGTCGAGGTCCTCCGCCTCGTAGATGTTCGGCACGTCCCCGGAGCTCAGGATGTTGTTCAGGTCCTCCAGGAACGACTCCATTTTTATCTGGACACCGACATTTGCACAACTTGTACCACAGTATAGAAAAGAATATCTTGTGCAGTATTGGTGGGAGGCAGGGAATTTCCAACCAATTTTTTACCGTCAAATGTCAATTTTATGAATATACTAACTATTGCCCGCGACTTCGTCCGCGTGGAGTTTGGAAAACCCCAAGTATCCTATGTTAGTTCTAATACCTCCAAAAATATGTGTACAAAGTTTCATGATGATCGGTTAAGTAGTTTCGAGTGAAAGGATAACAAACAAACTTACATTCACATTTATAATATTAAAAGTAAGGATTTTATATTATGAACAACTCACACTTGACCAAAAATTTACTATGCCAAAATTGACACCCAAGATACTGAACAACTTTCCCTATTAAACCTATAGGAAATTGGTAAAAAAAATTTTGGACTTCCTATACTAAATACAATCAGCTGATTGAAGTTTTGTATGAAAAGTCGTTTTTTTTGCGAATTTCGTATATTTTTCTTTGGAAAAGTTGTTTAGTATCATGGGAACAATCACCCCTTAAGGTAATCCAACTGTTTACCTTAACAATCTGTATATTCTGTGAAAATGTCAACTCGGTACCGGTTTAATAGATACGGACGGACGGACAGCGTCGGCTTATGCATAGGGTCCCATAAGGGTCCCAGTAGGGGACCGTAAAGGGTACCTGTGCGTCAGAGAACAGGAAGACGGTGCCCCTGTTCTCGGCGCCGGCGCGCAGCATGGTCTGCTTGAGGTCCTCGCGCCACTCCGCCAGCCCGTACGCCTTCGTGATCTCGATCTGTATGCACGACAGCTCCGACATGTTCGCCGACAGCCGCGTCAGCGACTGACGACCTGCAATACAACATTGCCCAAAATTATATTGAAACTTTCTGGAGCGCGCGACGCCGATATTGATTACCATATCGTGGAAATACGATCTGAACCCTGGAGCTATAGGCCGTCAACTTCGTGCGCGGCACGTCCTAGGGGTACAGACTGCGGGGGGGGGGGGGGGAGGGGGGGGGGGAGGCGAGATTGCACAATATTGTACCGCGCACACGAGACAGGCGCCAGATTTTTCCCAGTCGAATTCCGAACAAAAAAGTACAGTCATCATTTTTTCATCAAAATTGATCGATCTTTGATTGATAAATTTAGGTCGCTGCGAAAGCATGGAAATTTACCAGCTAAACCTCCCTGCCGCCCCTTGGCGACGCTCATGGATAAACTATAAAAAATAATGTTATGTAAATAAATAAATTATTCAGTAATTAATACAAAGTTACACAGCATTTGCAAGGGATACGCAAAAGGGAGGACTGGTTCGATGAAAATGAGCAGCAGATAGGAGACGCATTGGCTAGGCATCGGACACTTCTCAAAAACCACAGATCGTCAAACTGTGTGGCGGCAAGCAATGCTCAAATCGAGGCGATTACTGAAAGCGCATCAGCAATACGTAGGCAAACGCGTCTGTTGAAGGATTCTTGGTGGAAACAAAAAGCTGCAGCAATTCAGAGTCTAGCAGATTCTAACCAGTTGGGTGAATTTTACTCCGAAGTTAGGCAGCTAATAGGTAATACCTACCATAAACGTGTGCCTATAAAAACATCTGATGGCACACAATATCTTACAACGAAGGAAGATGTGCTCAAAAGATGGGCGGAACATTTTAACAACCTCTTAAACGTTGACCGACAAGCTCATCAAGATCACATCCGTAACCTTCCGGATAAAGCTTTGCTAGAGGAGCTGCATGAACTACCAACTATGGAAGAGGTAGAGAGAGCGACAAAACAGCAGTCAAATAATAAAGCGGCAGGTGATGATGGTCTGCCAGCGGAGCTGTTTAAGTACGGCGGACCAGCAATGTTGGAATTTCTGTGGAAGATTCTCGTCGAAGTCTGGAAACAAGAAATAGTACCACAGGATTTCCGACATTCTCAGATCTGTATCCTATACAAAGGGAAGGGTGACCGTTCGGACTGTAATGCTTATCGTGGTATATCGTTACTGAGTTCTGCTGGTAAGATCTTTGCAAGAGTGCTTCTTAATCGTCTCCAGCCACTGGCAGAGAGTATTCTCCCCGAGTCACAGTTCGGCTTTCGACAGCATCGAGGTACATGCGACGCTGTATTCTGTGTTCGCCAGCTGCAAGAAAAAAGCAAAGAACAAAGTCAGGCTCTATATCTTTGTTTTGTTGACCTGGAGAAGGCATTTGATAGCGTTCCTAGAGAGGCATTGTGGATGGTGCTTGTTATATATCCGACACGGGAGCGTGGAGCGAGTGAAACAACCGGCGGCTAGAGACACACTACTTTATTAGATGTAAGGACACCGTGGTGGGCACAGCCACACACACACATGCAACCCTATACACATCAGTGCTGAGGAAGCTTGGCTGCAGCGACAAGTTCATCAGATTAATAAGATTACTTCACGATGACATGACCTGTTGTGTATCTGTGGATGACGAGCGGTCTGGGAACTTCAGTGTGCAGTGCGGAGTCAAGCAGGGATGTGTCCTCGCTCCAACACTGTTTGCCTTGTACTTCGCTGTAGTCGTAAGAGAGGTAATAGATAGAGTCCCGGAAGGTGTTCGCTTACGGTACAGACCTGATGGTGGGCTATTTAACCTGGCGAGGCTGCGATCTCGCACAAAAGTTGCCTATGATGTGATCACGGAAATTATGTTTGCGGATGATCTCTGTTTTGTTGCGGAAACTTTTGAAGGCCTTCAATTATTGATGCTGGAGCTGCATAATGCATGTAGCAGATATGGCCTGAAGATAAGTGCATCCAAAACGGAGGTTATGGTCATGCCACGCAAACTGGCTGGAGGCAACCCTGGCGTAATGGTGAATGGCCAACTGTTGAAGACTGTCGATAAATTTAAGTACCTAGGTAGTACTGTACAGGACCACAATGACTTAGATGCGGAAATCAATAACAGAATATCTTCTGCTGCGTGTTCATATGGCAAGTTGCGAGGACGAGTCTTTCGATCGCACGATCTGAAGCTCCACACGAAAATATCTGTATACCGGGCAGTCATATTACCAGCTCTTCTCTATGGGTCCGAAACGTGGTGCCCATACAGAAAGCATATTCGTACTCTGGACAAATACCACATGAAATGTCTTCGTGACATCCTGAACATCCGATGGTCGGACAGAGTACGCAATACAGAGGTTCTGCGTCGCTGCGACATTGGGGGAATTGAGGCCTACTTGATGAGACGCCAACTACGATGGCTGGGTCATGTGTCTCGAATGCCAAACGAGAGGATGGCTAAGCGTGCGCTATACTCGGAACTCCAAAATGGGAAGCGCAAGCAGGGTGGCCAGCTTCTCCGCTTCAAAGATGTGCAGAAGAGGCACATGAAGAACTGTAGCATTGAGGACTCCGATTGGGAACGACGTGCTGGAAACAGAGACAAATGGAGGCAACTGGTGCAGAATAGCGTGTTTGACTTCGAGGAGCGCAGACGTAACGAGCTGGACAGAAAGCGTGACGAGCTAAAAGCCCGCCCACCTGTGGCCTATCATTATAATTATGTGGATGGAGTGCTGACGTGTGCTCTGTGCAGAAGAACATTCAAGGCAAAAATTGGATACGCTAGCCACATGAGAGCACATGTGCGGCGTGAAAGAGCCCAGCGGTCGCCATAACCGAAATCGGTTGGACTACTATATATACACAGCATTTATGCTACGCTATGGACATTTGTCTGAAATAAATAGATTTTATTTTATTGTATTTTTATTTATTTAATAAAAAAAATGTTCATACAAAGCGTTTTAAAGTCTAATAAAGAGTTGCTGATTTAACTACTGCCTCATAAAGATTATGAGCATCATAATTAGTATACAGACCCGAGCCGCCCATGCCCAGTAGCAGCGCGTTGGCCATGGGCTGCCTCATGATCCTGGACAGGCGGCAGAGGTGAGCCACCGCGTCTTCGAAGAGCACCAGGTCCAGCGGCACCGTCGTCGTGAAGTTGTACTCGTCCAGGTAGTGCGTCAGCACTTCTATCATCTGCGAGACAAACACCATCTTCAGCTCTAGTACAACATTTCATTATTTTATTTACCTACTTACCCGCGACAATACTTAAGAGGGGGTCATACCTATTTTGTCTGTTTTCGAACCGATTTTTGATAACCAAATTATTACATTTAATATATATAGTTCACATAACAGAGTAGATACGTTCTTTCTACAGTGAATCTAACCGTTGAAAACACGATTCTATTAAATTTTCTCGATAGAAAAGAGGAGCAAAGTAAGCTCGATTTCAGATTTATAACCAGTTTTACAAGAATCATCCTACACCATTTCTTCTGAGTACCATCATTAGAAAGGTAAATAATTATAGCAGGGCTTCTACCCGATGGATTTTTCCCCAAACACCCAAGAGAAAAGATATTGATGAAAAATACGTTTTTTTGCGATTTTACTTTCAATTGAAGCGGGATGGCTAATTGCATAAGTTTGTTTGTAAGAAAGAGAGGCTTGCTCTACTAATACCAAGCCTTAAGTCAGATCATAGCTTCAATGTACAGACACACTTCTGTAACAATTTTATAATAGTTAAGATTATACGGGATTTCTGATGTTTAGGCTAAAAAATTATCATCGCTCGAGGGGAGGTGGTGAAAACGGAAAGCCATCATCACATTCCGGTATTATGTCGTAGGGATTTTGCTTTTGTCTGAATTGACGCTTTACTGAAGAAGATTACCTAAATGAGTTTTTTTAATGTAGATTAGATAAATTAGTCGTTTTTAATTACAAGGTATTAAAAAAGTTAAAATTAACATTTAAAACTTTAAGGGGATTGTTTAGCTTTAGACCATCAAACTGAACAACTTTCACTATGGGACCAACATGGGAATCACGAAAAAAATGTTCATTTTTATTTTTGTAACACTCTGTATAGAGTAGCAGCGAACTACAATACTGTGGAACTCGCATTCTGCTCAAAAAATTTCCACGCAAACCCCAATCAAGTGAGCGGGGCTAAAAAACTATAATCAACGCGTTATTGGAAAGCGGGCGACAGCGTCAACGTCAGCCAATCAGCGGCTGCTTCACGCCGCTGCGTCAAAGCGGACATTGGCCAGTCTGTCGCAGGTGTCGGTCGTCATAACGACGCGCGTAATTCCTAACGGTAACGGCGAATTCGGCATGGGCTAACAGCCATAAATATCATCATCATCTCAGCCGACACACGTCCAATGCAGGACATAGGCTTCCGCCGAGGTTCGCCACAACTCGCGGTCCTGCGCTGCCCTCATCCAACATGTTCCCGCCACCTTCACCAGGTCGTCGGTCCACCGTGTGAGGGGACTACCCACGCTGCGCTTTCCGGTACGCGGGCGCCACTTGATAACTTTTCGATTACTTCGAGAAGTAATATAAAGACGATGAACGAAGATGTAAGTAAAGGTAATGAAACATGAATATTGGAGTGCCGGTTTGCGAGGCGATCTTATTTGAAGTTATTCCATTGTATTTAAGTTCGCTGCAGTTATATTTAATTGATTGTACTGACTTCTTCGGGGTCAGTGATCTCCGCGTACTTGCGATCGTCCGAGGCCAGGTCCATGAAGTCTCCGAACAGCATCAGGCGACCCCCGACCACATCCGCCGGCTTCTTGCCGAACTCTGACTTTATCTTCTTGTTCAACAATCTGGTGAAAGAAAGTTATTTAGTCAAAGTCCATTAGAAACACTGCAATGAAATTCAAACCTTGTCAGTTTTAGGGTTCAAGGTAAAATCAAATCATTTATTGTGTATTCAGGTACATTATGCTGTTCAAATTGCAATATTTTCGACGACCCGGTTGGTGTAATGGTTACCACGCCGGACTGCCAAACCAGGGTCCTGGGTTCGAATCCCGGTTCAGTCATGGATGTTTATATGTTTGTGCCGTTGTTGTATGGTTTCCATAATAAACAGCCTATAAATAGTGCTTTCTTGGGATCATTACAATGTATGTGCCTGTGAGCGTTACTTATTTTATTTATTTATTTTATATAAAGTAAAATGGCTCACCGAACCCTGTCTTTCCAGAGTTGTACAAGGCAAAGCAAAGGAACCTAACCTAACAGTTTTCGCGTGATGCGCTAACAAACAAACAAAGAGCATAAGCATATAAGCATATGCATGCATATGCTCACGACTATATTCCCCGAGGGGGTAGTCAGAGATATTCTGAAACTTCAGAACATCCACGTTTCACTAGTAGTACCGAAACACTGTCCAGTGTGACGGGGAGTGAGCCCGTCGCCACTTGTAATGGACAGTTAGGTACACACGGCGACAGATCAGCCTACCCATAGTTCGACCTTATGTTCATGAGCATAGAGTTTAACTATGGGTAGGTTGATCCGTCGCCGTGTGTACAATACATGCCTCGAAATTGAAGCATGCAGGTTTCCTCACGATGTTTTCCTTCACCGAAAGCATAAGCATATGCTCACGACTATATTCGGCGAGGGGGTAGTCAGAGATATTCTGAAACTTCTGAACATCCACGTTTCACTAGTAGTACCGAAACCTAAATGCTTAAATTTCGAGGCATGTATTGTACCTACTGTTCATTAAAAGTGACGACGGGCTCACTCCCCGTCACACTGGACGAACAAAGAGACATAAAAATACAAAAATTTGTGATTAACACCATTATTGACGGCCACGTCACGTTACAAGATAAATACCTTATCTCGAAACGAGACAGCCTATAATTGCGAAACAATAACAATCAAAATTCTAATCTAAAACAAAGGAATAAAATCCAAAGTTGCGGATTTCATGTTTCCTCGTCCCCCGCAAAAAGTGGCAGAAAAGTAAGTAGAAAGACACGCGTAACTCTAGTTATTAGGGTTCCGTACCCAAAGGGTGAAAACGGGACCCTATTACTAAGCCTACGTTGTCCGTCCGTCCGTCTGTCCGTCTGTCCGTCTGTCCGTCCGTCTGTCCGACCTGTTTGGGGCTGTAACTTTTGAACCGTAATAGCAAGATAGTTGAAATTTTCTCAGATTATGCGTTATTACGGCGGATTTGTTAAATAATAAAAATTTCAAAAAGTTAAAAATTAAGGGGGGGTTCTCAACAAGAAACTAGTTATTATCAACGTTTTTTCTTTACGCTCTATCGTAAAAACGGTATCACAAACAAGCGTCAAACTTAGTGTGATTATAGAGCAAACTCTACAGAATAACAACAAATACTAAAAACCGGCCAAGTGTGAGTCGGTCTTGTGCTAAAGGTCCCGGACAACAAAAAGTTTTTTTTTAAAGTTAATAATGTTGTGTTCTGTGGTGGTGTGGTACGGAACCCTCGGTGCGCGACTAGCCCGACTCGCACTTGACCGGTTTAATATATTGTCTCAGGTGGTAACTCACTCGACAAACCACTGGCGGTCCTCCTTGTTGACAAGTCGGTCCTGGTACACGCGCTGGTGTTCGTGGTACCACAGCCTGATCACGTCATCCTCTGACTGCAATCATCAGCACACATCATCATCAGTACATTTTATATTCCTCACACCCTATCTACTCTGCGTGCCGTGCTTATTAAGACTGCAATAAGCATTTTATTGGCGGAGTTGAGTTGTATACATACACGAGCTTTTACCCGCGACTTCGTCCGCATAAATTATATACCAGATTTTAAGTCAGATGTTACGCTACCAAACAAAAAAAAGTTTCATCAAAATCGGTTCAGTAGTTTTTGCGTGATACTCGAACAAACAAACACCCAAACAAACAAACAAACTAAATTCTTTTTTTAAATTTACAGTTTTATAATAGTTAAGATATAGGGCCCTTTTTAATATGCTGACGGCTTTTTAAAGAGATGATCATACCATCAAACTGAACAACATTCTCAAAAAAATCAACCCTTCCGCTGGATCCAAATGTATAGGACAACAGATTATTTTTTTGCGACTTTGATGTTTGTCCCATAGAGAAAGTTGCTCAGTTTAAAAAACCGTCACCATATTAAGTTGGACCCAGTAGATACAAACATCCATGACTCGAGTACAAATATTCGTATTCGTCATACAAATATTTGCCCCTTGCAGGATTCGAACCGGCGACCCTCGGCACAGCAAGCAGGTTCACTACAGACTAAGCTATCGGACCTTGAGGCTCCATTCGAATCCTCAACCCTCGGCACAGCAGGCAGGCTCACTACAGACTGAGTTATCGGGCCTTGAGACCCCATTCGAACCCGCGACCCTCGGCACAGCAAGCAGGTTGACTACAGACTGAGCTATCAGGTCTTGAGACTACAGAATGTTTTACCTCAACCTCGTGAGCATCCATCATCAGTATCCCCTGGAAGACCTTGCTCAGATCCCGCAGGTTGAAGGTGTAGTGCGACTTGATGGGGGTGGGCAGCATCCTCCACAAGCTCCTTGAATACCTCCAGTGACCCCTTGAGACTACAGAATGTTTTACCTCAACCTCGTGAGCATCCATCATCAGTATCCCCTGGAAGACCTTGCTCAGATCCCGCAGGTTGAAGGTGTAGTGCGACTTGGTGGGGGTGGGCAGCAGCTCCTCCACAAGCGCCTTGAATACCTCCAGCGACCCCTTGAGGAATGGCCCCTCTCGTACTTTCGACTTCACCGACGGTTTCATGTTGCCAGTCCACGAGGATAGGATCACGCTAAAGATGCCGTACTGGGGAGTAAAGCTTTAATTAGTGTTCCGTACCAAATTTGGAACACTTACCAAAGTGACGTACATAATGACAATACAAAAAATTTTAAATGAATTAGGCCCGCTTGCGCCAGGCAGGGTTATAGATGCTACTTTGGAATTAAATTCATAGATATATTATACCTACAGAACAAGATACACAATCAGCGGTTCAAAAATGGCAGACCCAAATGAGGTACTTTACGAATAAAAGTACCTCCTCTTGCCTCAGTACCGCGGTACTTCTCCGACTGTAAACATACATAATACGACTAAGTTTAATGGTCAAATATCACATACTAGTATCAACCTACATCACTCATACTTATTTTGTGTGGCTTATCATTTGTATCTGTTCCGGGGTGCGATTTTTGAAAGTCTGACGTTCAAATCAGCATTCGAAAGAAAGATGATCGAAAGATCTCCATAGTAATTTTGTCATTTTCTACTGCTTATTGTGCTTAACGTGTGACTTTCAAAAATACCACTCCTGTCATCGTCTGATAGATGACATCTTGTTCCTTTTTCAAAATGCTGTTTTAAAAATACATATTTTTTTAAAGACATGCATGAAGCATTTACAAGTTTATACCTGGAAAATAAGGTATATGTTCCATTGATACATAGAAGAAGAATTTTTAAGTCTAGTGATTTCAATCTCTTTGCAAAAGTTTAAAAAGTATGTGTAAATTTGGTCAAAAATTTGCTATGATCATAAAGGTATTATACTACGTAAGAGAGACGGTGACAGCTGAGAGAGCGAGATGTACCTAGCGGCATGCCTGTATAATAGAAAGAGATACGTGATGCGAGGCAATAGAACCGTTTTTGGGGATTTGGAGTCCTGGTAAAAATTCAGTTTCTGTCAATAATCGTGAACCTAAAGTGAAATCGTAGATAATTTTGTAAAATATATCAACACTGTTTCATTAAATTATTCACCATTTCACGTTACATTGAGAATTAATACACAGAAATCGAATTTTTACCCTGGCGAGGACTCCAAAAAACGTCCAAAAACGGTTTCATTTGACAACTCATGTCACTTACTCTATTCCGTAAGGTATAATATCTTTATGGCTATGATTTTATATGAGATTGTGCATCTTGTTCTTTTATAATATATCTATGACACACGGCGACAGATCAACCTACCCATAGTTGAACTCTATGTTCATGGATATAAGGTCGAACTATGGGTAGGTTGATCTGTCGCCGTGTGTACCTACTTTAGTTTTCGCACCGTCTGCTCGACTAGACCGTAGGCACAGAAAACTCGACACTCTGTGCCGTAGCTAGGGCTATAAAGACTAAAGGTAAGATTTAGTGAAAATCGTATAATGTATTTTCCTCAAACGACGAAAAGAAGAAAATTTACTATCATAAAGTTAGATTTACAGTCTACACATTTTAAAATGTGGTAAAGTGTATTGTACCTATATACACTGATTTCCACGGAACTTTCAACGGGGCAGTGATGATGAGGCGGGTACCTTGCTCGCGTACTCCATCTCTGTGAAGGAGATGTAGTGGAAGTGCCTCATGAGGCGCATGGTGACGGGGTTGCGGCCGCCGCCCGGGGGCCCCATGGCGGCCACGAAGCTCACGTCCACCAGCGTGCGGAACTCCCCTATATTGATGCGGTCGTACCAACCTACCGACCAAACACTAACATCACCTCACTACACACACACACACATCAGACCACCCCATTTCCCTTTTTCTAATATATTAAAATCGACTGTAAAATTATGCACTAATTTGTTTGATGAACGAAATGTGTTGGAAAAAATTATCACGGTAAAGGTACTTGCGGCAAGATTTTGGTGGGCAACCAGACGGACGGCGTTGCATGAATCACTGTACAAACGTTTACTTGAATCATATTTCATTCGCCAAATAAATAGGTGCATAATTTTACGATCGGATCGTGGAATATCCCTAATATTATTAATGTGAAAGTAAGTTTGTTTTTACGCTTTCTCGCGAAAACTAACTTCACCGATTATCATGAAACTTTATACACATACGAGCTTTTACCCGCGACTTCGTCCGCATAAATTATTTACCAGATTTTAAGTCAGATGTTACGCTACCAAACAAAAAAAGTTTCATCAAAATCGGTTCAGTAGTTTTTGCGTGATACTCGAACAAACAAACACCCAAACAAACAAACAAACTAAATTCTTTTTTTTTAAATTTACAGTTTTATAATAGTCAAGATTCTTGGAGGTATTAGAAGTAACATAGAAACTTGGGGTTTTCCAAACTCCACGCGGACTATGTCGCGGGCAAAAGCTAGTAATTAGCATGACTTTTGTAATTTGTATGTAAACTCGACAATATTTTGGACATTTGCACACCTGTCACACACCATTAGTATGATTTCTCGACACGCGCCGTTGCTCCATAGAAAATGACCTCTTTCCGCGATTAAAAGCTGCGCTTACCGCAACATGTCGCAAGCTTATCATCGTCCACTGCTGAACATAGGCCTCTCCCAAGGCGCTCCACAAAACTCTGTCCTCGGCCTTCCTCATCCAGTCGCTCCCCGCTACTTTTTTTAGATCGTCTGTAAAGCGGGCAGCAGGGCATCCCATACGCCTTTTCGTGGTCTCCAGTCTAGATTTCTAACACCCCATCGACTGTCAGTGACATCTAGCGGGTGATACAGACCGGAGCAGTCCATGAACTGTCGCAGCAGCTCGATGGGGGGCTGGGCGCCGTAGACCTCGAGCGCGGGCATGTTCAGGTCGTCGATGAAGAACACCTGCCGCTTGGTCGGCGGCGGACCGAATACGCCGCGCTTGCGACGGTCCAACTTGCTGTCTATTACGTCCTGGTAACACAAAACGCGGCTTGAAGATGTTTTGTTGATGATTGTTTTTCCTAATCCTATCATCTTTGATAAGAATTTTATTGCTGGTTCCAAGAGACGTCACGATTCGTCCCCCTCGCGTCACGATCGCCGCTGTTGATCTTGGTTTAACCCTTTGGTAACCCCCGGTTCCCTGAGTAGCCACCCAACTCAAGCAAAACCAACAAACCAACTGCGCGAAAGACTAGCGAAAAACTAGCATCGTATAAACGACCGGGTGCCGTGCCTTTTTTCGTGCTAGTGCTGGCGCGGAAAATTGACGCCACAAAATTGGCATCGTCTAAACCTGCCTTAACCTTAAGACTAATTATATCGGGACGCGTAACCACGTGTCATTCTACTAACAAACTTTCTGCCACTTTTTGCGGGGGGCGAGGTAACATGTTATCCGCAACTTTGGATTTTATTCCCTATGACTTTAGATTCTAATTTTGAATGTTCAAAATCATGAAAAGTAGTCTCGTGTAAACCCCAAACGTTCTAAGTTTAAAATTATTGTTTCGCTATTATAGGCTGTCTCGTTTAGTAATAAGGTATAAAATTGGGTGTAAATGCGCTAGATTAATTGATCTAATACCGTGGCAGAGGGGAAATGCTACCGCAAGGCCGGTCCGGATATAATTAGTCTAAGGCCTTAACTTATGAAATATACATCCGGGACTGACTGAAGGCGATGAACTCGCAGATGCTTCTTGTGGAAGCCGCGGGAAAGCTTGGTTTAATGCTAAGACCTATCCTTCCTACGAAGTATGTACAAAGGTATATAGAGCTTGCGTCACGGTCTTTGACACAGATCGTGAGCAATTATCGTTACAATATCGCTAGCCTAGAATTTTCTTCGTTTCTATGATAAACAGACGTTTATACGAAAATGTGTTTGAATATTGCTCTTAAATATTCTCGCTGACACAATAAGGACCGTTTCATTTTGACACAAATTGAACGAGAAATCGACTCAATTGTTTTTGTTTTTGGGCTCAAGGTTCATACTCTATTAGGCGCGCGCTATAACTTGCTTGTACATACTCTATGGTCACGGGCCACGGGTACCTGCGTCTGGTTGGATGAGGTCCTCGCTGAGAACACGATGAACTCGCAGATGAACTTCTTGTGGAGGCCGCGGGAGAGTTTCGCGGAGATGGTCTCATCAGACTACAGTCAACTATGAGGGTCACGGGTACCTGCGTCTGGTTGGATGAGGTCCTCGCCGAGAACACGATGAACTCGCAGATGAACTTCTTGTGGAGCCGCGGGAGAGTTTCGCGGAGATGGTCTCATCAGACTACAGTCAACTATGAGGGTCACGGGTACCTGCGTCTGGTTGGATGAGGTCCTCGCTGAGAACACGATGAACTCGCAGATGAACTTCTTGTGGAGCCGCGGGAGAGTTTCGCGGAGATGGTCTCATCAGACTACAGTCAACTATGAGGGTCACGGGTACCTGCGTCTGGTTGGATGAGGTCCTCGCTGAGAACACGATGAACTCGCAGATGAACTTCTTGTGGAGCCGCGGGAGAGTTTCGCGGAGATGGTCTCATCAGACTACAGTCAACTATGAGGGTCACGGGTACCTGCGTCTGGTTGGATGAGGTCCTCGCTGAGAACACGATGAACTCGCAGATGAACTTCTTGTGGAGGCCGCGGGAGAGTTTCGCGGAGATGGTGACGGTCTTGCCGGTGCCGGTGGGGCCCACGCAGATGGCGTGGTTGAAGTTGTTCACCTTGTAGCCGAGCAACGCCGCCGAGCGCACGTTGTCCAGCGTCGGCACTTCTATGTCTGTTCGTATGTTACGACAATTTATCATCAAGGTGTATCTTTAGTATGTGGGATTTATCTACAGGGTATAATTGAAATGATTAGACAAATTTTTAGGGGTGGTTTGGATCATCAAACTGAATATCTTTTTCTATGGGAACAAACCAGAAATCACAAAAAAACTGTTTCATACTAATCTGTAATGTCTCTTCCCGTCCCATGTTTCTAAGAGAAAGTTGTTTAGTTTCATTGTCTGAATACACCCTTAAAATTTGTCAAGCGATAAAAAAATAGTGATGTATATTAATGTACCGTGGTCGTTCACTCAAGGCCTCATAAACAGGCTGAAAGTCACTCAAAGGGCAATGGACAGGGCTATGTTCTGAGTTTCCCTGCGAGATCGAATCAGAAATGAAGAGATCCACAAAAGAAGCAGAGTAACTGACAAAGCCCAAAGAATTGCTAAGCTAAAGTGGCAGTAGGTGGGGCACATTGCTCGCAGAACCGATGGGGCCTGCTAGTTGTCGAGTGGCGACCGCGTACCGGAAAGCGCAGCGTGGGTAGGCGTCTCACACGGTGGACCCACGACCTGGTGAAGGCGGCGGGAACACGTTGGATGAGGGCAGCGCAGGACCGGTCGCTATGGCGATCCTTGGAGGAGGCCTATGTGCAACAGTGGACGTTCATCGGTTTATATGATGATCGTTAATGTACCAGCGAACTGTCCCTCGGGGTTGACCTCGTAGGGCTCCAAGTTGGCCATCCAGTTGTACCAGAACGGGCTGGCCGGCTCCCCATCCTCCGTCAGGTCCGAGAAGCCGCCGTCGTGGAAACTGAATAAAAACAACAGTCTTCAGTCAGTCAGTTGTGTTTTCAATGAGCGTTTCTCCAGTTATTTTTAAGGAGTGGGGTACCATCAAAAGTGGCCACTTTCGGCTAGAAACCATTAAAAAAACTAAATATCCCGATAAATTGGAAATCAACAGCAATAATGAGACATTCTTGTTTTTTGGTAATGTTGTATACAATTATACAACGTTTAAGAAATTTAAAAAATACGTCTGCCTTCTTAAATATTTCGTTTATTAGCTTATCTAAGGTGCTGTTTAACAGAAGTGACGTGGTGCGGACGTGACGTGGCGCGGGTTGGGTGCGGCAATATAAACTTTATAGTACATAGCATAGCGTCGTTTGGAGAATTGTGCTCGCGCCTCTAGGTCGTCTGCTGCGATTTTCCTTTACGACAATAACGACGCTATGCTACGTATACGTACAATAAGGTTTATATTAGTGTTACTTTGACTATCCGCCATCACCACACGTCTCTTCTGTATAAACAGCACCTTACAGAAATTTTAACATAATATTTCATATGAAAGATTAATCACACGATTTATCAAGAACTTACTAAGAAGTAGGTAGTGGTACAGAGCAAGTATACTCACGTGTAGTCATAGACGCGGCCCTCCGGGGGGAACGGTGGCTTCAGTCCGTTCTCCACGGTGAGCTCGCGCATGAACTCGGAGAAGAGGGCGCGGCCGTTGTGGTCGCACGTCGCGCCCACCGACCAGATCACCGCCCACACCACCCAGATCGGCGCCAGCTTGGCTGCGACAAACACAATCCTATTTATTTGGTTACTAGTAGTCTGTGGTTTGGGGCCTGGACCACAGATTACTAGTTACTTCGTAACAGATACATCACTTCCTTAGAAAACGATATAATTTACTGCCAGACGGCACGCGCAAAAATGTATCTAATGTTGCTTGACTCAGCGTTGTTATAACTTCGTACAGCGCGGGACGTTGCCGTCTGGAGCGAATGGCAGACATACAAGCACATCGCTTACGATGCACCAAAGTGGCCAATAGGGAACTTATATGTGTTCCTACGGCCGAGTGACGAAAGAATGCCTTGATAGGCTTGCACCTGTGCCACTCAGACCATCAGACCATCGCTGGTCCTTTGTGAACGCCCTTTTTACAGTTCCCTACTAATCCCTACTGCGACCAGAAATCTTAATAGGTTTTTGATCAGGATGGTTTGTGGGTTAATGGTAGGTTTTTCATCTGGTGGTAATACTTATCTTATATCTACCTAGATGAGTGGGTACTGACATTAATACATCAGGGGGCCACAGTCACATAGAAGGTGCAGAGTAGTTTCCATCATTGGCCCAACATTTAGTTTACATACAACTCTACCCAGGATCCGGCTCGAAGGACCAAAAAACGAGCAGATATACTATGTCAGGAGTGCACTAGCTTTTATGCCGTCAGCCTTTATCGACCTTTCTACTTGAGCACTAGTCTCGTGGTAAAATCTAAGAGAGATCTCTTAAGACTCACGCATCATGGCGAGGAAGGGGGGCGGGGGAGGGGGACGGTCGTCCTTGCCGGTCAGCGGCCGCATCCTGTAGTCCAGCAACTCCAGGAACTTGAGCACCAGCGCACAGTCCAGCGAGACCACTATCTCCGTCAGCTTGGAGCGGAGAAGTGCCAGCGCGGGGTACAGGTAAGTCGTGATCAGGCTCGGGAAAAATTTGCGGAGGACTTCCCCGATCTGGAAGGTATAGAAATAGAAATATAAATATTATTTACGAGCTTTTACCCACGACTTCGTCCGCATAAATTATATACCAGATTTTAAGTCAGATGATAAGCTATCAAACAAAAAAAGTTTCATCAAAATCTGTTCAGTAGTTTTTGCGTGATACTCGAACAAACAAACTTGGGTGTTTGTACAACAACAACAAACAAACAAATAAACAAACAGACAGACAAAAAATCCAAAAAATGGTGATTTGGAATCAGGGACAGGTTAAAACCATGTCGTATTTTTTTTTTGTAAGTATCTTCATTGTACAGACACATTTCTGTTACAGTTTTATAATAGTTTAGATTTGCTTTGAAAAAAAGATATACAAAATATGGTGAAATATAAAAAATATAAGCTTTTTCTGTCCAGCTGTAGCAACTGCATGCAAATGTGTATAATGACACTTGTGATTGTGACGAATTGGGATTGAACTTGAACTTGTTTCTCAAATCCAACTTGGCTGAATTAGTCGCATATATGTGCAATAATCATACGTATGTAATAATTCATCGAGCGCTGGCAGATATTTGCGATGCGATGCGACGTGGCAGATATGTGGGAGCCCATAGTCAAATATCACTTTCAAGCTTTCAATGCAAGCGAACACAGACACTAGTGGGGCATTTCACGCCAAGCGGACATACCAAAAAAAAATGAGGTCGTGAATTTTCTTTATATTTTGGTCAGTTATACTTCTAGTAGACGTGGATATGTACACGATTTTTTTTTCGTATAATGATTTATTGCTGAGTTATGAGCTTTTAAAAATCGACTAAAAATGAAGTCTGTCATTTTTGGATGCTAATTATTTGTATCAATTAATATGTAAAAAAGAATAAAAAGTATTGTTTCTTGTAGTTGAAAAAGTGAAGTTTTTAATTTTTTATCGAATTCTAAATTTGAATTTTTTTACGTATACTAAACCGGAAGTGAAAATTTCAAATCGATGTTTGAGTAACTTCGACCCTTTTTATTTTTTTTATTTTAACCTTGAATTAAAGCTTTAAGACCACTCCTCCCTTACAAGCAAACTTTTGCAATTACCCATCCCGCTTCAATTGCGTGGCGCCGGTCGGAATATTCCGTTTTCTTTGAAAACCTGTATGATTTTTTATGAATTTTCAAAAAATAAGAAAACCACATCATTCTATATTGTATTGTGAAGAATGTTGTAAATTTTCATATTCTACTGATCAACAATGTAAGAGTAAAACGGTTACAACTGGAAAAAAAGAGGTGACTTTGGATTCGTTTTTCTTCAGTTTTATTAATTAAAATAGATTTCGAGAAAAACCACATCACTTCTCATATCCTGTAGATTGTTCAGTTTTGTTTTCTGCTTAAAAAGTGCCATAGTTAATGTATTAAAATGGTTACAAAGTGACTCAAAACCGGGCGGACGCCCCTTAAATGCACGAATTCTTCACACCAAAAATTAAAACGTGATCGCCAATAGTTTAAGACTAGATTGCTTAGAAAGTGCTCATAGCTATGTGTGTAGGTACTCTATATGCTCTAAGTCTACTCAAGTGTATGGGACAGATTTTCTTAGCGCTAAATCTATTTTGAGAGGGCAGCCACTAGTCTTCTCACTATAATTGTAGTGTTCACACGCGGCAGTATAACACGTCAGATTTATTCTTTCGTTTCGTCAGTTGTACAGAGTACATTATCTAAACGGAGGTAACTAATTAAAATATGAATCCTACCCAAAAGCCTTTCCAAAAACTCTTAAGAAAACATACAAAATTGTGTGAAAAAAGTTTAGGTACTATACTTTGTTCGAAAGTCGGCTGGAAAAAATCGAACGTGCATCGAGAGTGCGCGGTACAATATCATGCATGCGCGGACCTTTCGCGCGTCGTGTGATACCTCGCCCCCCCGTAGTCTGTACCCCGAGAGCGCGCCACGCACGAAATTGACGGCCTATAGAGCATGTCGCGTGGCGATGATGACACTCACCGGCGGTATGGCGCTCTTCAGCCACGCGTTCACTAGCGGCGGCAGACCGACCACCATGGTGTCGAGGTAGACCATGCCGCAGCGCGACACGGTGGCCGGCGAGGCCACGGCGAGGTCCGCCACCTCGAAGATCATGCGCTGTCTGTCCGTCATTTTCATTATCTCCCCGCTAGACAGGCACAGTTTCTTGTTGTCGTCTAGTACCTGAAATGTTATACGTACGTAGGGCACACTGAAAGTTTTTAGAACGGACCAGTTAGTGAAAATTCCAATGAAAACATTAGTTTAATTTCTAATAAGTAATAAACAAGTCTTTGCCAACCTATAGCTGAAAATTTTATTCGATCGTCATTTGTTTTAACGATTTGGCGGCAATTTGAAAAGTGCGTGTCGCAAGGCAATACGAATTTAGCAAGGAAGAAATTTTTTTTCTTTCCATCCTAACAATCTCAGTGATGATCCACATTTTATTTTCTAAAAACTTTCAGTGTGCCCCACGTAATGGGCTAGCATCATTTGATCAGCCACGTCTTTACACGGCACAGGGTAGAAGGACCTCTCTATCTTACTTGTTGTGGAAGAATGTGTCAAGTTAATTAGGACCCTGCTAGGGGTGCAGCTGCCCCAGCAAATTTTCAATCTATCTTTATGGTAGTTGCGTTTTCTGGAGATATCGCACGGTGCTATGCTAACGATTATCAGACCAGGAGTCTTATTCTGTATCTACCCAATGGTAGCGTGGTGCTTTTTGGCAGTTCGTAATTTATTCCTTTCAGACAAGGGATATGATCACAGAAAGAAAATATTCGTAGGTAGAGTATAATAGTAACGTACGGTGTTCATGTTCTCGATCCAGACGGCGTCGACCGGTCCGTCGAACACGTACCAGCGCTTGTCCATGTCCTCCACCGCTATACCGATGCGCACCAGACTCGACAGGATGCCGTCCGTCCTAAGACACGGATCACCGTTTACATACGTCCACCATTTTGAAATGTCCAACAACAAAAGCGGCGGTGGCGAATTGAAGAGTGATCACAGAGAATGTAACTCACTAAGGCTGGATTCAACGAAACTTTCATTTATAGAAGATTAACTATACAAGAAACAATTTAACAACCCTGAAATAAATTATTTTTCTTCTACCACACTAAACCCATACTAAAAGAACGAATGTATAATACACCCAAAGAAAGAGGTCGTTGTATCCGTACTTATCGCAATGTGAGACTATACAGTTTTAATTTGATAGGTTTCTTTTTATAAAATTTTTTTTAAGGCTACTCCTCCCATCTGCAAGGCTCTCTTTCTTACAAGCAAACTTTTGCAATAAGCCATCCCGCTTCAATTGCGCGGCTCCGGTCAGAATTTTCAGTTTTCTTTGAAAACCTGTATGATTTTATATGAATTTTCAAAAAATAAGAAAACCACATCATTTTTAACCGACTTCAAAAAAGAAGGAGGTTACTCAATTCGACCGTATATATATTTTTTTTTATGTGTGTTCGCGGATAACTTCGTCGTTTATGAACCGATTTTAATGATTCTTTTTTTGTTGGAAAGGAGATATCCCGACGGTGGTACCATGATAAGGAAACTAGGATCTGATGATGCATCCCGGAGCTACACAATAGAACTCCTCCAAAATTGACGGCAAATCATCGGCGATTGAAAAATACGCTTCATATCGATGTACCATTTGCGTGTATAACTAATATCTTAGTCGAACTAATGAATTCACCACTGAAAATTGTGAAATAAACAAAATTTTAACAAAAAATTAAAACCGCCTTCAAAAAAACTAAAAAGATAAAAAATAATATTGCAGCCAATGACTTTTTCGTTCGCATCATAAGAACATTAAATTGTTTTATCGAAGTCGGTGTCAAGCCCAGCCAAAAAACTAATGCAAGCCCTGTTCCGAATCGTACCGGCTTGACAGCGACTTCGATGAAACAATTTAATGTTCTTATGATGCGAACGAAAAAGTCATCGGCTGCAATATTATTGTTTAACTTTTTAGTTTTTTTGAAGGCGGTTTTAATTTTTTGTTAAAATTTTTATATTGTATTGTGAAGAATATTGTAAATTTTTATATTCTTCTGATCAACAATGTAAGAGTAAAACGGTTACAACTGGAAAAAAAGAGGTGACTTTGGAGTCGTTTATCTTTAGTTTTATTAATTAAAATAGATTTCGAGAAAAACCACATTACTTCTCATATCCTGTAGATTGTTTAGTTTTGTTTTCTACTTGAAAAGTGCCATAGTTAATGTATAAAATGGTTACAAAGTTACTCAAAACCGGGCGGACGCCCCTTAATTATGTGACATGGACATTTCAACAGTTTCGGTGTAAGCTTAGGGTTGGTAAAACGCAAAATCAGTTTACTGTAGAGTAACCGGCGACTTAATCTAAGAATAAAATTTACTCGCGTTTGGTCGAATCGGGCCTAAGTTATAAGAGTCGGGAGTTCCATACTAAAAACTGGTAGTGACCGATAGCCAGAATGTTTGAAAGGCGCGCTAACGTTCACTGGAATTTGATTGCGTTAGTGCACGTTTCATATTAAATGTTTTATTAGAATGTCGCGCGGTTCTGGGAGAGATGGACACTCAATCGTGAGAGCTCGGTTTTGAATCGGTGCTAGAGCAGTAGAGTCAAAAAATTACGTCTGAAAGCTAACTATCTATGTGATATTAATAAATAAAACATTTTTGAGTTTGCACGGCCGACATGCCATGTAATGCGGTTTTCTAACTTATGTACCTACGTAATACTGACAGGTCTCAAACGGTGAAGGAAACCTGCATACGCTGAAGAAGACATTCTGATGCGTATGTGAAGACTACTAAACCGTATTGGGCACTCGTGGTGGAGCCCTGTCCTTGAGGGTGTATGGACGTCAGGGCGGACACCATCTGGGCTTCGCCCAGTGAGCAGATCAAAATATCGCTGGATAGGCCAGACTACCAAGATTCTCGAGGGGCTGGAGGTGCCCAATTGGACAGAGATGGCACAGAAAACAGATGAATGGCGTGTTTTTTCTCGTCGGAGGCCAAAACCACTTCGGGCTCCTGCGCCAGCACAGTAAGTACTATCAGTTTAAAATAAGAATGTGCATGATCTTGAAGGGCCGTTGGGTAACTTCACGCGGTTGAGTATGGTTTGTAAAGGAACGTAGATTCTATGTAAAGGAAACAATCATTTGAATGACTCGAGTGAAGTTCGTGTGATTCAGTGACGTCACATTTGCGAGCAAGATCATGCACATTGTTATTTTAAACTGATAGTACCTAAGTATTTTTTGAGAACGACAAACTTTAAAGTAAGTTCTTTCTTTTTAGTTTGATGTATATTAGCGAGGACCTTTAATTGGCCTTCTGTTACTTATATAATACTGTTTTAATGTGTTGCATTGTGCTGTTGGTCTTCCAAAAACAATAAAATAAATAAAATAAATAAATAAGTAATACGAACCACTCGTGAGTGAGCATATCGAACTCCCCGTAGAGCTGCCCCATGGTGATGGACTTGGGGTTGACGACGAACGTGTGGACGGGCGTGAACGGGAACCCGTCCGGCGCCAGCTTGCCTTTTATAGCCGTCAGCGCGTCCCGCAGGATCTCGTAGCACTGCCGGGTGAACGTCATTGTTTTAAGCTTTAAAGTATCCAGAACAGCACGCCGCAGCACCGCCGCGCGCAATCGCGTTCCGTCTATCTTATTTGCTCTAGCAAATGACGTTCCTAAGTGACAGAAAAGGATGGAGCGACAGAAAAAGGTGATGCGGTGCTGCCAGATGAGGTTCAACCCTTAGTGTGCCCAATTACATTCTATATGGGACTCCACCACGTCAAAAAATAAAATCAAATATACTCTATTGACGTCACGTCATAGAATAACGGAACCAAAAAATGGCACATATCTCTATTGTCACCTTTGTATGCATCAGTTATGCCCAGCTGTCATACATTGCCGCTGACATTCCAGTCCTTTCAAATTTTTCAAATGTATTTGGCCACAAAACAGTAATGTAGAACAATTAAGCATACCTAACTTAGTGGTCCCGTTAATAGCGCACTGAGGCGAAGTCCTCCTTGTATATAATGTCTTTGAGTGTGCCAAAAGATATCATCGGCGTTTCATGCATTTTTGGTTCTAATGTGTAAAAGTGCCAGCCAACAAAAACTAAGGGCTGAAACACATAACCGCGTTGCGGCACCGCGCCGCTGAAATCGGCAGTTTGCGTTGCGGCGTCGCGAAAAAGAGCGTTTTACTATCGTATGGTAGGGTAACCAGTTCCTCGTGATTTTTTATTGTGAATGGACGTGTCTCTGGCATGGAGCGTCGTAAGAAACTTATTGCTTATTTCTTATTAAGAAGACATCACTCTGTCTTAAATATACGACACATAAGATACTGGATACATCCATTTAATAAAGCTATGAATCCCGATGGCGAGTACTTGCGAGCATCATTTTATCATCTTGACTCTTCTAAACTGGTAAATGGTGGTAGGTTTGCAACAATTACTTTGTAATGCGCACACATGAACATTTTGTAAGGAGACTACAGACCTTAGCAAAGATAACAGACCATGAAAAAAAAAGAATCATTGTCAACAAGTATGAAGTCATAACGCTGGAATTAGAGCCGCGTTGCGGCGCGGTGCCGCAACGCGGTTATGTGTTTCGGCCCTAATGCTATATTCTGTTAGATTTGTTAGAACTTGCCCGTCTATGTTATTATTATGGCATGAAAGCTGTAGTATGAATAGGAGCGATAATAGCCCATACGGAAGGGAGCTAGCGCCTCAATCACGAGGCCGCGGTTCGATTCCTAGCCTGTACCACTAAATTCTTCGGAATTTATGTAAGGTTGTATTTATCATTTACTAGCTCGGTGGTGAAGGAAAGCATCATGAGGAAACCTGCATTCCCGAGGATGAAAAGAAAATACCATAAGTTCGTGAGCTTGGGGCGAGCACAAAGGACCAGCGATGATCGCATTGTTTGTTACATAACAATCCCTTGCTTGCAATAGCCCAACCACAAATAATAAATAATTTAGGTAGTATGAAAAGGCAGATTTTTCAAACTTGGAACTATACAAAAAAATGCTGATTACAAGTTCTAACAGAATATCATCATCATCATCTCAACCGATGGAAGTCCATAGGCCTATTTCAAGGATCGCCACAACTCGCGGTCCTGTGCTGCCCTCATCCAACGTGTTCCCGCCGCCTTCACCAGGTCGTCGGTCCACCTTGTGGGGGCTCAGTACCTACCCACGATGCGGTTTACGTTACGCGGTCGCCAATCGAGATCTAGCAGGCCACATCGGCCATCGGTTCTGAGAGCAATGTGCCCCGCCCACTGCCACTTTAGTTCATCATTTAGAGCTTACTTCTTACCAGCTATCTTGCATGCAGTTGTAACAAGGCTCACTTTCAGCATATTGAAGCTTTCGAGATGAGATTACTGATAAAATGGTGTTAGTTGACTAACCTTTCACCCACAAATACACTGCATAAGAAACCCTGTCCCTTAATCGCTTCATGCGACGGCCACAGGATATACGATGGTTCATTCTAAGCCAGAACCAAAACGCTTATTTAAAATTAATATAAATGAGTCTCTGGGGTGGGAGAAATAGGAATGCAGAATAACTTTGCTAGAATGAGGTTGACAGGCGATCGTGCGTGCTCCTGCTCTGACGGTGGTTTTAGGACTGGCCTGGAGGGGCGCGTGGCGGCGCGTGCCGGCTCCAGCGCACCATAGTTGCATAGGAATAGGTACCTGAATATTGCAAGTTTAGGAAATGCACGCGCGATCAGTTGCCAACCCCGTTTGGTATTTATTACAAAAATAGGGCACCCTAAAAAGGGGCAAAGCGACCATCGCTAACATTATGATTAACTTTGTTCTACGAGTCAGATAAATCCATAATAATTATTTGTGTGTGTTCGTTTGTGTGTGCGTTTTTTTGTGTCTGTTTGTCTACGACCTTACTTGGCTAAACCGCTAAACCGATTTTGATGAAATATGGAATAGAAACAGCTTGAACCCTAAAGAAAGACAGGCATAAAATTGCATTCACAAGTCGAGGGTAGCATCTAGGTAGTGTACCCGTAGTATAAGTACATATTACACTGACCTTAGTTTTGCCACCGCCGGCTGGCCCCACTATCATGAGACCGTGGCGCACCACAGTCGTCTCGTATAGCTGAATGATCTTGAATATGAACGCTAGTGGGAAACATTTGAATTAGAACAGAACTGTGAAATAGATAAAGAATTAAATGCACCACAGAATAACCTTTAAACCACATAATTATAGTGTAATTCGAATACAATCCATTGAAACTTGAACCGAATGTTTTATAAGGGTTGAGACACATTGACCGACGGCGAACGACGGTGGGTCCATACAAAAAACACGTTTAGTATGGGACACCGTCCGCATCTTGCACCGAACGCATTGCGCCGAACGCGTTCCCATACTAAGGCTGCCTGTCCATTGAAGCTGTGCGAGCTGTGTAGCTGTGTTTTTTAAACCAATCAGGAGCTCGGGGATATCGGCCGCGCCGCGCCCTAGCTCCTGATTGGTTAAAAAAACACAGCTACACAGCTCGCACAGCTTCAATGGACAGACAGCCTAAACGTGGTTTTTTTGTATGGGCCCGCCGTCGTTCGCCGTTCGTCAATGTGTCTCAACCCTAAATCGCATTAAATTATTTTGCTAGGCTATAGTCTGGTCAACAAAGAACTCCAAATTAAAGAATATCCATATATGTATTATCATGCATCCTCTTCGGTGTGTTCATAGACGTCATGTCAAACATAGACCAAACATTAACAAGTTTGTCTGAGGGTAACTAGAAAGTCTCATATAACCTTGCCACAAGTTTATTCAAAGGAATTGCTATCTGGGATGTGTTAACAGTAGTACTATATAAGCACTCACAGTACAAGTCGTCGTAGCCTCTCTTGATGAGAACATTTCTGATTGACTGCTCCATGATGCCGTAGTCAACTACGGGGATCTCTATGCGCGGGAACAAGTCCGATATTATACCTGCACAGTTATATCGCGGTCAGCAGTCTATTAGTAACGTCATAGACAAATGAACCTAAGACTCCTAACGTGCCCTACGTTAGGGGTGATAGGTTACTTTGTCTATGTCGCGGAAACAAGTCCGATATTATACCTGCACAGTTATATCGCGGTCAGCGGTCTATTAGTAACGTCATAGACAAATGAACCTAAGACTCCTATTGTTGAGGTCCTATCTTGAGAACACTCCTCATGGACTGCTCCATGATACCGTAGTCAACTACGGGGATCTAAAGAGATCACGTAGTTGACTACGGGAACAAGCGCGGGAACAAGTACGATATTATACTAAATAGAAATAGAAATAGAAATAGTCTTTATTTGTCAATGTAGGTAGTTTTTACAATAGATGTTTACATTTTTATGGTTCGCTACATTCTACCCGTAAGTATACAAATATGGCAAGTATACTTGCACAGTTATATCGCGTTCAACGGTCTATTAGTAACGTCACAGAAAAATATTCCTTCGAAAATCTTTGAGCTGCTGTAACTTTTAAATTAAAATACTATTTAATGAAGGTCTGAGAGACCCAACACAGGTGCCTATTAGTTTCTAGATAAGTCTTTGGTCCCAGCTACTATCTCTGGTGGTAGTAGTCGTTACCACAAATACATACATACATAAAACATTACATAAAAACCACGTCAGAAGCCGTAAGGCGGTCTGAAAAAACTCTGACACCAGGGCTTGCTGCCCACACGATAAGAAAGAAAGAAGTTTGATCGTGTTTCAAAAATGTCATTCAAATAAATCATCTTATAGTCCGAGATCCGACCGTAAAATTATGCACCTATTCCTTAGGCGAACGAAATGTAATTCTAGTGTATGTTTATACAGGGGTTAATTCAACGCCACCAAGTTGCCTAAAAAAATCTTGCCGCAAGTACCTTTCCCATTATAATTTTTGGTATAACTTTTTCCACGTGTTTGTTAGGGAAGTGAATGAGGTGCCATCGGAAGGAGACTGGTCTAAAGTACTTTAAAAACTAGGGTTGCCACCTCTCAATCTGCCGCAACTATAGGGTTGCCAGGTCCAAATATGTCATTTTTGAATCTGGCAACCCTAGTCTTGCGGCAGATTGAGAGGTGGCAACCCTAGTTTTTAAAGTACTTTAGACCAGTCTCCTTCCGATGGCACCTCATTCACTTCCCTAACAAACACGTGGAAAAAGTTATACCAAAAATTATAATGGAAAAGGTACTTGCGGCAAGATTTTTTTAGGCAACTTGGTGGCGTTGAATTAACCCCTGTATAAACATACACTAGAATTACATTTCGTTCGCCTAAGGAATAGGTGCATAATTTTACGGTCGGATCTCCGTCTATTAATACTTACCGTTGAACAGCAGCAGGTCGTCGGCTAAGAACTTGGGCACGTTCACGTCGCGGAGGGCACGCAGCACTATCTGTCGCTCGTCGTTGTCGGGCATCTGACGGATCAGGTTGCCGGCCACCAGGATTACTGTCTTTACCGCCCGCATACCGAAGTCGTAGTGGTCCTGTAGGGTAGGCAGAGACTTTGTATCTCTGCTTTGCCTTTTTTTGTACGCCGTACTCAAAACTACACAAAAAGATCGTCTGCCCGCTCTGACGTGACGTCACACTTACGGGCTAGGTCATTCTTATTATTATTCTTATCTTAGGCAGAGACCACGCTACGCACTAGTCCTTTATGGAAAAGATCATTGATTTGTTTATGCTATGTTTTCCTCGGACGGCCGCTGTCAACACTTCCGCTCACCTTTCCTCGATATATTTCATTCGTAAGTCTTCTTTCATTCATTATCTCTATGTGACCGAACCATCTGAGTCCCTTTAAACCCACCGACCTAATGGGTGAAATTTTTCTTTCACCTTCAATATTTCAAACATTAATTTGTAGATTCCGTACTTACGATTTACTAGAATTACACATATTATTATACAGGGTGTAAGTGACAGCCTAGCAAATACTGAAACGGTGAACTCAGACCATCAAACTAAACAACTTTCACTATGGAGCCTACCTCAGGAAACGCGAAAAAAAGTCAGATGTCCCATACAAAACTGTTGTACCTACTCGACTAAAATGTATGGGAGAGCTGATTTTTTTTCGCGTTTCCTGAGGTAGGCTCCATAGTGAAAGTTGTTCAGTTTGATGGTCTGAGTTCACCGTTTTAGTATTTGCTAGGCTGTCACTTACACCCTGCAAAGAATTGTATGAAGCATTGTATAGAGTCATCTTTTCGTACTAAAAGTTTGTGGCTTCGTTTAAAGGCAAAATGCACAAACCTGCGCTGAGAGCTGTTCAGAGCTCAACCTGAACGTGGTGGTGATCTTGCCGGCCAATATCTTGCCCTCCGAGAACCCGTACGAGAAGAGAGATATTTCGGCAATCAGCGCGTAGTTCGGCACCATCATCGCGATCGGCCGGAACAGAGCCTTGAGGTTATCGGGCAGTTCCGTACGACCTGGAGGAGAGAAACGGTGCAAACGATAAAAAGAGGTTTGATAAGCTTAGATCAAAGTAAAATTAATGGATACCTTTGCCTTACGCGAACATTTGAAACGTAAAAAATGAGGCAAAACAATTGACAGTTTTACTTCGAATATCTACCGAGATGACAGACCAAGTGCCCTAGTTTTGCGTGCTTCAACTTAAAGCACTTTGGGCCTATCCATTATTTTTACTTTGATCTAAGATGATAAGAGGATAGACGGTCTGCAAGAAATTGGAAGAAAAGAAGAATAGGTGAATTTAATAGATCTATTGCTATCGCGCAGTTCCCGAGCAATCAAGCTACCAGTGCGAAAGTGACAACTGCAGCGCGGACTGACTTTACCTACATAAAAGGGACGAAATCACGGTTTCGTATTCCCCTGTTTTCTCGTCCAAAACTACAGCGATTTTAAAGACTTTGGCTATGTCTGTATGTTTTCTTTTTTTGTTAATATTCGTAAATATACTTTCGGGTCATTTCGCAGCTGGCGAATGTGTATGATCAAAGAACACATACAAATAGTATGATAGCTGTAATTACACACAGGATAGAAGGAATATCGTGCTTCCCAAGGAAATGGAAATTATCGTTTTCTATCGTGGCATTTCTTATAAAATTCGAATTAAAATTTAACAAATTTTATGGCGAAACGGGATTGGACGTTTTTCTTTGCTTGCTGGATGCCTGAACACAGCGGTAAAATTAAGCTATTTTGAAAAGGTAGAACACTTACCGGCGTAGCCAGGGTTCATAGTGATGAACACAGAGCAGGACGCCTTGAGAGGCAGCTCGCTTCCTTCGAACATGAACCGCTCCAGTCTGAGTACTTGCGCCTTTAGTATCTGTAGGTAGAACACTTACCGGCGTAGCCAGGGTTCATAGTGATGAACACAGAGCAGGACGCCTTGAGAGGCAGCTCGCTTCCTTCGAACATGAACCGCTCCAGTCTGAGTACTTGCGCCTTTAGTATCTGTAGGTAGAACACTTACCGGCGTAGCCAGGGTTCATAGTGATGAACACAGAGCAGGACGCCTTGAGAGGCAGCTCGCTTCCTTCGAACATGAACCGCTCCAGTCTGAGTACTTGCGCCTTTAGTATCTGTAGGTAGAACACTTACCGGCGTAGCCAGGGTTCATAGTGATGAACACAGAGCAGGACGCCTTGAGAGGCAGCTCGCTTCCTTCGAACATGAACCGCTCCAGTCTGAGTACTTGCGCCTTTAGTATCTGTAGGTAGAACACTTACCGGCGTAGCCAGGGTTCATAGTGATGAACACAGAGCAGGACGCCTTGAGAGGCAGCTCGCTTCCTTCGAACATGAACCGCTCCAGTCTGAGTACTTGCGCCTTTAGTATCTGTAGGTAGAACACTTACCGGCGTAGCCAGGGTTCATAGTGATGAACACAGAGCAGGACGCCTTGAGAGGCAGCTCGCTTCCTTCGAACATGAACCGCTCCAGTCTGAGTACTTGCGCCTTTTGTATCGTCACCACCTGTAGGTAAATATACACATTTATACAGGTAGAAGTGTACAACTTTCCCCAAGAAATTTGCAAAAAATGGGGTGAAGCCTACGAATAAGAATAACTATAGAAGAATAACTCTAAACAAAAGCAACATAATTTTTGGCCCCTAATGGAAAATGACATTTTTTATGAGTTTTGACGGCAAGGTGTAGTTTTTAAGGAACAAATTTAGAAAACGGTGTAGTTTTTTTGATGCCACTTTTTGAGCTTGATTTACATTTCTATACATTCTTATTCGTAGGGTGAAGCAGACCAGCCACCATCGAAAATGCGAAATAAAAATCTGCTGTCCCATACAAAACTGACCTCGAGTAGGTTACCTACCAAATGTATGTGGACATCAGTATTTTTTCGCTATTTCCATGTTTTTCAGTATGATGGTCTGCTTCACTTCATGGACAACCTTAAATAATTTGTGAGTGAAAGCTTTTGTTCCCGTTTTGAATAAAAAATTATTTATAATTAATGATATATGACGAAGCCGTGGCGGTCCAGTGGCGAGTAACCTTGCCTGCCGTGCAGGAGGCGATGGTTCGATCCCCGTCCAGGCCGACTTGTACCAATGAGTTTTTCGGAATTTGTGTACGATTTGTAACACCACTGGCTTTTCGGTGAAGGAAAACATCGTGAGGAAACCTGCATGCTTCAATTTCGAGGCATGTATCGTACCTACTGTCCATTACAAGTGGCGACGGGCTCACTCCCCGTCACACTGGACAGAGTTTCGGTACTACTAGTGAAACGTGGATGTTCTGAAGTTTCAGAATATCTCTGACTACCCCCTCGGGGAATATAGTCGTGAGCATATGCTAATGATATAATATCTATTCTAGTGTGGTACCCATGGGTACCTGTACTCATGCTAACATTACATACATAAAGTGATGTGACGTAAACAGATAGATTACCTGTTGGGCAACCACGGAAAGCACTTCGATGTCTATACGGTTGAACTCGTCGAAGCACGCCCATGCGCCGGACCTTCAAATATGGGGAGGGACCTTCTTAATATGCTGACCCTTTTTTAGGGGATGATCAGACCGTCAAACTGAACAACTCTCTCTATGGCACCAACATCGAAATCGCGAAAAAAACAGCCGTCCCATACATTTGGCACGAGTGGGTTTGCAGTTTTGTATGGAAGAGCTTTTTTTTCGCGATTTCGATGTTGGTGCCGTAGAGGAAGTTGTTCAGTTTGAAAATCTGAAGAATCTATTTGACACGCAAAGTATTTAATTTTACACTAAATACTTCATTCTACAGGGTGAAATTGATATCATTGGCATCCTTTTAAACTAAGAGTCTACCCATCAAACTGAAAAATTTTTACTATGGGAGCAAACAGATCGGAGCAAAAAAAATAAGTTTCATGAGTCGAGTAAAAATTGCCGTTTCGTATACAATAAAATGGGACAACTACTTAAAGGGGTGCTTCAGACCATCAAACTGAACAACTTTCTCTATGGGACCAATACCGAAATCGCGAAAAAAAAATCCGCTCTCCCATACAAAACTGCAAACATAACTCGACTGAAATGTATGGGACAGCAGATTTTTTTTTCGCGATTTCGATATTGGTCCCATAGAGAAAGTTGTTCAGTTTGATGGTCTGAAGCACCCCTTTAAGTAGCTGTCCCATTTTATTGTACACCCTGTAGAACAGCTGATATCAATTTCACCCTGTTTATTTCCCTCTGCCACAAATCATACACAATTATTTTTTAATTACTAGAAAAAATATGTAGTAGGAAGCAGAACTAGGTACTAAGGTAGGTAAGAAACATACGTTGATAGGTATTTAAAGCTAACTGTAGGCACAGTATAAGAAAGAGTATCTATTACTAGATACTGTATGGACACTCCCTTCCTCCCACCAACTTTTAACCTCACCCCAGCCTCACCCCCTTTATCGCCCTCGGCAGTTACCTGTAGCCTAGATTGTCACCATCTAGAATTTATGTTTTCGAAACAAAGAGCATAGGTATAGGTGAATGATAAAAACTCTTTTTTGAATAGACGGGTGTCAATGCGTTTTATTTACGAAAAAAGAAATAAATGAAAAAAAAAATTACTGTCTGGGCTCTAGGCAAACAAACGGCAGAGATTTTAAAACGCTAACGCTTATTGTCTTAGTTTTGCTCCCCGGCCTATTTTCATTTTGCAAGACAATTCAGGAGTGCGATTTTTGAATCTCATTCGCTGAGTTCAGCAGTTGAAAATGTCAAAATTACTACGGAGATATGCATCTTTCTACTGCTGATTTGACTTTCAAAAATCATACTTGAGGAGTGCGATTTTTGAAAGTCAAATCAGCTGTAGAAAGATGCGTATCTCCATAGTAATTTTGACATTTACAACTGCTGAACTCAACCATACTCTGCGAATGAGATTCAAAAATAGCACTCCAGGTGCAAGATGGGCATACATTGTGCGATATACGGCTGTCCAAGCCATTATAAAGATAATTATAGAAGATTCTTCAGATTTCCAAAGGAAGAATCAAGGTTAGTGGTTTTTTTACTTTATGTTTATGGTCTTTATTTTACGGTACCAATCTCTTAGATTTTTCCCACTCGTTCATCGACTATGTCACGCGCGCCATCTGCCCGTCACAAGTTGTACCGCACGCAACTTAAGTTGTGGCAGCCCTAAACCCGTTTCGCATGTGCTGACGTCATCTTGTCAATTTCATTTTTTTGTATACAGTGTCCGGGCTGTGCTGTAGGTGTACTCACGCAGCCAATCCCTTGAAGAACTTTCCCATGGCCATGAAGTCGAGCTGGTCGGAACAGTTGAATACTACGCACTGCACTGCTAAGGCTTTCGCTAGATCCTGTAATGTGTCATCAATATATTGTAAAACTAGCGGCCCGTCCCGGCTTCGCACGGGTGGACGTTTAATCTTTTCTAGCAATAAATATAGCCTATGTTACTCAGGGTGAATGCAGCTTTCTAATGGTGAAAGAATTTTTTAAATCGGCCCAGTACTTTTTGAGCCTATTATTTACAAACATACAAAAATAGGTACAAATCTTTCCTCTTTATAATATTAGTGTAGATAACAAAAATAACTGCCAAGTTATGGCGAACACCGAGGGTTACGTACAACCACAGAATACAGGGTGTAACAAAACACCCTAGTAATACTTAAGGGGTTGCTTCAGACCATCACACTCAACTTTTACTACGGAGCCAACTTCAAATAGCGAAAAAAAAAGCTTTTTCATAACAACTCGACTCAAATGTATGGGAAAACAGTTTTTTTCGCGAATTCCATGTTGGCTCCATAGTGAAAGTTGTTTAGTTTGATAGTCTGAAGCACCCCCTTAATTACCAGGGTGTTTTGTTACACCCTGTATATTTACAAAAAATGTGATTTCTCCGGGATCTTTAGCGCAAGCCCGATTCACCGATCGATTTGGCCGTTTTTACTATATGTTGTTTTACTATAGTTTGCACTAGAATCATACCAAGTTTGACGCTTGTATTAGTTACATTGGCACCATTTGGGTACGGAATAATAATAAAAGCGCTCAAGTGCGAGTCGGACCACTCGCGCACCGAGGGTTCCGTACCACACCACCACAGAACACAACATTATTAACTTAGAAAAAAAACTTTTTTTGTCCGGGACCTTTAGCGCGAGACCGACTCATACTTGGAAGGTTTTTAGTATTTGTTGTTATTCTGTAGAGTTTGCTCTATAATCACACTAAGTTTGACGCTTGTATGTATTACCGTTTTTACGATAGAGCTTAAAGAAAAAACGTTAATAAAAACTAGTTTCTTGTTGAGAACCCCCCTTAATTTTTAACTTTTTGACATTTTTATTATTTGTTAACAAATCCGCCGTAATAACGCATAATCTGAAAATTTCAACTATCTAGCTATTACGGTTCAAAAGTTACAGCCCTAAATAGGTAGGACAGACGGACGGACGGACGGACGGACAACATAGGCTTAGTAATAGGGTCCCGTTTTCACCCTTTAGGTACGGAACCTTAAAAACGGTAAATTGTACGTCATAGTTTAGTATATAGAAGTCGGCAGTACCTTGGTGGTCTCGGTCTTGCCGGTGCCGGCGGGGCCGGCCGGCGCTCCGCCGAACTTGAGGTGCATCGCACACATCAGCGTCAGGTAGCAGCGGTCCGTCAGCGGCGTTATCACCAGCCGACCGCTGCAACCACACACAAAATACAAACTAGGGTACTTGGTCTGTCATCTCGGTACAAATTAGAAGTAAAACTGTCAATTGTGTAGCAGAAAAGCAAAAGCAGCTATATTTCCAGACACAATGGAAATGGATTTTCCATTGTGTCTGGAAATATAGCTGCTTTTGCTTTTAAACCCGTCAATTGTTTTGCCTCATTTTTCTGGTTTGAAATGTTTGCGTAAGGCCTGCCCATTCATTTTACTTTGGTCTAAGCACAAAACACTAAAACATTTCAGACAAACAATTCCAGAAAATATGCTGTTTACAGTTTTTGTTGTGGTTTGCATAGTTTCAACTTTACTGTGGTCTCATAGACCGAGATCCGTCCGTAAAATTATGCACTTATTTCATAGACGAACGAAATGTGATGTTCAAAGAAGTCATTTTTTAACCTGGCAACCCTATAGTTGCGGCAGATTGAGAGGTAGCAACCCTAGTTTTTCCAGTACTTTAGATCAGTTTCCTTCCGATGGCACCTCATTTACTTCCCTAACAGACAGGTGGAAAAAGTTATACCTACCAAAAATCATAATGGAAAAGGTACTAGCAGCAAGATTTTTCTAGGCAACTTGGCGGCATTGAATTAACCCCTGTGTAAACATACACTAGAATAACATTTCATTCGCCTATGAAATAGGTGCATAATTTTACGGTCGGATCTCAATGGAATGAAATGAAATTATGAAATAAAATAAGGTTACAGCGGGTTGTGATCTTTAAGACTTCGGTTTTTATATTAGTTATGTCGTGCCTTAAAACGATATCAAAACGGCAATCGGTAACCGGTTTTAGGTAATTAAAAAGCCCCGGGGCTACAGTACTATAATGATGGTAACCTGTTGCCGAGGTACTCGTTGGAGTATGTGAAGCACGAGTTGAGGGCGCGCACGTCGCAGGTGTTGAGGCTGAACTGCCGGTAGTAGGCGCTGGTGTCGAGCCTGTCCTCGTCCTGGTAGATCTGTGCCAGCTCGTAGAGTATGATAGTAACCTGTTGCCGAGGTACTCGTTGGAGTATGTGAAGCACGAGTTGAGGGCGCGCACGTCGCAGGTGTTGAGGCTGAACTGTCGGTAGTAGGCGCTGGTGTCGAGCCTGTCCTCGTCCTGGTAGATCTCCGGCAACTCACCGTCCCCCAGCGGGTAGGGGTCTTTCTTCACCTCGTAGTATCTGTGTACATTTCATAGATTTTTAAGAACCATATTACACAAGCCGAAGCAAGCCATATTACACACCACCAGGCCTCAGTCCATCCTCCGTCACTCGGTCGTAGGAACCGAGATCTCTTTTGTTTAGGTACATTTTTGATCTCGGATTACATTTCAGAGTTTAGTTGTTTTATTATTACTAACACGTTCTTACTTTTACGTGTTAATAATAATTATGTCTGGGACAGTTTTTTTTTTCGATAATTTTGTATTGGTCCCGGCGTCCAGTATTTGATACGTCAATGGGCAAAGGTGCAAAGAGCGTCGTATGCATCAGCAGTTCCGTAGTGATCTAGTTTACGTGATCTAGATGTAGGATGCAGGGTCAGCATCTATATCTCGTAACTAGAGGGAGTGATGATGATGACGTGCCTCAGCTGGCAGGTCCACTGGAAGTCGGCGATGCTCTTGACGCCCTCCTCGACGAGGGTGCGTGTGACGTCACGCGCGTGCACCTCCACCACTATGAGGGCGCACAGGATCTCGCGCTGGAAGTACGTCAGGTCACCCTTCACCAGGGCACGGAGACTATCCAGCTGAAAGGAGCATCGTTGATTAAGAAGCAAGACCAAGAAGTGGCAAAGAAAAATATTACGTACTAGTGTTAACCCGCGACTTCGTCCGCACAAATTATATACTAGATTTTAAGTCAGATCATAAGCTATCAAACAAAAAAGTTTTATCAAAATCTGTTCAGTAGTTTTTGCGTGATGCTCAATCAAACAAACAAACAGACAGAGAAAAGTATAAAACCTAAAGTTCGGTGTCGGGACGTACAGATTCAGGGAAACCCCCTCTCTCAAAATCTATGCGCAGATGTTAGATTTCTCTTGATGCTGACCGTACTAGAGAACTAGTGAACAAGAACAAACCAGAGAATTGTGACTCTTTCACACAGTAGGTATACCAGCACCCTAGTTTGAAAGAGATACAATCCTCTGGTTTACGGTTTTTTCCATACAAATGTATTCTTTTTTTTTTTTATTAAGCATGGGTTTGCTCTTGACCTCAATCCAGTCCTCAGGACGAAGGTGGGGTCGTAGATGTAGCGAGCTTACCCAGAAGAAGCCTATTCACTCGTACTTTAAAGGAATTCGGGTTGTAAGCGCTCAGAAACACTGACGCAGGCAGAGCATTCCACTCCTTGGCTGTGCGCATTATAATATAATAAATTCTATATTATATACCCCTGTTTCCTCCCTGAATTATAACACTAGAGCAAAAACTTTTTTACCATACAATCTATGTTACCTCTGCTATGTCCCTATGTTTTGATTTTAAGCTTTAGTCAATAACTGTAAAAACTAGGGACCTTCGAAAATGTCTAGTTTTACCGCCAGTTTCCAGATATTCAGCAAACTTTGACGAATATAAACAAAAAAAGCAAAACATACAGACATAGCCAAAGTCTTTCTCATATTATTTTTGAAAGAATTATAAAAAAAAAAAACAGTTTAGTTTTGGAAGAGGAAACAGGGGAATACGAAATGCAGATTTTCTCCTATCTTTTGTTACTTCGTTTTGTTTGTCCACGCGGTCTATGAGCCCGCTATCACTAGCTGTGAGACCACTGTATACAGGGTGTAACAAAACACCCTAGTAATACTTAAGGGGGTGCTTCAGACCATCAAACTGAACAACTTTCACTATGGAGCCAACATCGAAATCGCGAAAAAAAAATCTGCTCTTTCATACAAAACTGCAGCACCGTCTCGACTCAAATGTATGGGACAGCAGATTTTTTTTTATTTTTTCTCGGCATTGGCTACATAGTGAAAGTTGTTCAGATTGATGGTCTGAAGCACCCCCTTAAGTACTACTAGGGTGTTTTGTTACATCCTGTATAATACTAACACACTGCAGCATCTCATCGAAGTACTCGTCCATGCGGTAGTCCGCGATGGCCTCCTCGACCCCAGAGGTCCACGCGGTCTGCGAGCCCGCGATCACAACCTGACCAGGCCAACGGAGGACCCACTGGGCTCGTGGGATGGTCCACAGCTCTTCCAGCCCAGCTATTAGGGTTAGGCGAACTGAGGAGTGAGACAATTGTATATTAGCTCATTATAAGGATTTAAACGTCGTCAAAATATGGAACATAGCATAGCATAAGCATATGCTCACGACTATATTCCCCGAGGGGGTAGTCAGAGATATTCTGAAACTTCAGAACATCCACGTTTCACTAGTAGTACCGAAACTCTGTCCAGTGTGACGGGGAGTGAGCCCGTCGCCACTTGTAATGGACAGTAGGTACAATACATGCCCCGAAATTGAAGCATGCAGGTTTCCTCACGATGTTTTCCTTCACCGAAAAGCCAGTGGTGTTACAAATCGTACATAAATTCCGGAAAACTCATTGGTACGAGACGGCCTGGACGGGGATCGAACCATCGCCTCCTGCACGGCAGGCAAGGTTACTCGCCACAGGACCACCACGGCTTCTTGATTTCTTGAAATATGGAACATGGTTCTGTATAAATCGTCAATCAAGTGATATCTCGTCTGATTTAAGTAAGCGATTAATCTTTTAAAACGTGGACGATATTATCACACACGAGAACTCCTTACCTACTTCAAACCGAAAATCAAATCATAGGAATCAGTCGAATTTTTGAAAAATAATAAAATGAGAGTCAAATTTGACGAAAAAAAAATCAGTTTTAGCTCCAAATGAGCTAAACTGGCAGCGACAAGTCAGATTTTTTTTAAAGTTGTTTTTTGCTCTGGAATCTGGTCTTTATCTACAGGTGCAATCCGATTGACGTTTTCAAATCGATTTAATAATCGTACGATTCTTACTACGGTGCATAGCATCGTTATTAATCGTGATTCTTACGATTACAGATGCAAAATGATGCACCGCTTCGTAATCGTTGCATCCCTATTATATTGTGAATTCACTGTGTTTTTTTTAGAATAAAATAAATGTTTGTCTTCGGCATCCCTTGAATCTGTTTTTTTTTTCAATCGGTAATCAATAAAATTATTTTTAACCGACTTCAAAAAAGGAGGAGGTTTCTCAATTCGACCGTATATATTTATTGAACCAAATAAAATCTTCCATCGGCCGTGATGCTAGAAAGAATTTACTTGATGGCTTCGGCGCTCCGTGTTCCGTCTTGCGTTCAAGTAAAACCGTGCGGTTTTAACTGCACAGGCAAGAACTTATGTGTCGACGGACTCTGTACGGTAGTACGGGCTGATGATGATAAAAGTACAGGTGTTAACAGCTAGGACTCACTGGTATGCCTCATGGTGTCCTCGAGCAGCAGCAGCCACTGCTCCACGTTGGATGAGGGGTAGAACTTGTACTTGAGGTCCACTATCTCGCCCTCGCTCGAGTGCATCTGCGATATCTTCAGGTCCGGCTCGAATGTCACCTGCAGAGATTACCGGCACGAATAATTTACAGGGCTACTAATACTAGTTCAGGCAACGAATGATTCTAGATGGAAAAGTCGAAAGCAGGATGTTTGACTACGGAACATTATTTGGACTAGTTAAGGGGCGTCCGCCCGGTTTTGAGTAACTTTGTAACCATTTTATACATTAACTATGGCACTTTTTAAGCAGAAATCAAAACTGAACAATCTACAGGATATGAGAAGTGATGTGGTTTTTCTCGAAATCTATTTTAATTAATAAAACTGAAGAAAAACGACTCCAAAGTCACCTCTTTTTTTCCAGTTGTAACCGTTTTACTCTTACATTGTTGATCAGAAGAATATGAAAATTTACAATATTCTTCACAATACAATATGAAATGATTTGGTTTTCTTATTTTTTGAAAATTCATAAAAAATCATACAGGTTTTCAAAGAAAACGGAAAATTCTGACCGGAGCCGCGCAATTGAAGCAGGATGGCTAATTGTAAAAGTTTGCTTGTAAGAAAGAGAGCCTTGCAGATGGGAGGAGTAGCCTTAAGAGACAAATATACTAAAAGTCCTGACCCCTCCTGAGGTAAGGTCGAAGAGGGAGGGCACAAAGAAGGTTCAATTTTTTGGTTTTTTGCTTACATCTCGAAATTTATAAGTTGTATTAAAAAGTATTGTAGATACAAATTAAACCTGAAAATATTTCCTACAAAACTAATAGTTCTATGTACTTTTGTCAAAGGACTTAATCTATGAGAGCTACAGGGCCGAGAAAGTAACAGCATTTTAAAAATTATGAAATTTTTATGGCGGCCCTCATGAGAGTTGAAGGTAAAAAGAAAATGATTTCATATTCTTAATTAACGACCCCAAAATTTCCATGGCAGCCATCTTGGATTTCGCTATTATGGATTTTTTTACCGCCAACCAAATCTGACCAGGGTCTTCTATGACATTTGTTCAAGGTCGATAACCCTATCTGTCATAGTTTCTACGGGCCGTTGACCTCATCCGTCAAGAGTCAACCTTCTGAGGAAGTCGCAGAGAGTCGCACTCATAGACTTTGCGGTCGCAGTGGGTCGGGCGACGGTCGCGCGACAGTCGCCTGACCCACTGCGACTGTAAAGTCTATGAGCGCGACTCTCTGCGACACACGGCGACCGCAAAGTATCGGTCGTCTGTAAGAGCGCTAAGAGCAACAGAAAAATGACAGTGCTTGAAAACCACGCTTTTTAATCAATGTGCCTTGCCCAACTTGACATGATGGTGGTCACTAAGGAAATAATGCAAAAATTGTAAGTTGAACAGAGAGCCATGGAGCGCGCCATGCTAGGCATCACCCTACTTTAACTACGACAATATTTGAGCGATCGAAACATTATGTATGTAATTATAATGAATTTTAATTAATATTGCGAGCAAACTTAGAAGCGAGGATTTTAATCTGGAGCGGCGCTTGAGGGATAAGTGGAGGAGCAAAATTGGTGGAACGCTTGAGGAAAACCTGGACCCCACTGTCAAGCCTACGGGATTCGACCTGCCGCGCAAGGACTGGTCTCGCCTCAACAGGCTAAGGACCGACCACGGCAGGTGCAACTACCTCCGACACAAATGGGGCTGGACGGAGTCTCCTTTGTGTGATTGCGAGATCGAAGACCAGACGATGCAGCACATTATACAACGGTGCCCCCTTCGAGCTTACCCGGGTCGTCCTGAGGACATGACACACCTGACACCTGAGGCCCTTCGATGGCTTCAAACGCTGGATGTAGACTTATAACTTATGCCTACCAAAATCGCCATACCCTTAAATAAATAAATTAATATTGTATACCTACTTTCAACATTTGACAACTATTTTGTCGCCGTTTCAAAGTCACATCATCCGACCAGATCTCATTTGTAATAATCACAAAGCTATCTTGGATGAACTATAAAGCCTAAGATGGGCAACATTTCAAGCAGGTGGGTACCTTGGCGATGTTCTCGAAGCACTTCCTGAGGTGGGGCTGCACAGCGCGCGGGTTCCTGGACTGGGAGAGGATCTCGAGCAGCTCGTCGTCGCTCAGGAAGTAGCGCGGGAACAGGTCAGTACCTTGGCGATGTTCTCGAAGCACTTCCTGAGGTGGGGCTGCACAGCGCGCGGGTTCCTGGACTGGGAGAGGATCTCGAGCAGCTCGTCGTCGCTCAGGAAGTAGCGCGGGAACAGGTCAGTACCTTGGCGATGTTCTCGAAGCACTTCCTGAGGTGGGGCTGCACAGCGCGCGGGTTCCTGGACTGGGAGAGGATCTCGAGCAGCTCGTCGTCGCTCAGGAAGTAGCGCGGGAACAGGTCAGTACCTTGGCGATGTTCTCGAAGCACTTCCTGAGGTGGGGCTGCACAGCGCGCGGGTTCCTGGACTGGGAGAGGATCTCGAGCAGCTCGTCGTCGCTCAGGAAGTAGCGCGGGAACAGGTCAGTACCTTGGCGATGTTCTCGAAGCACTTCCTGAGGTGGGGCTGCACAGCGCGCGGGTTCCTGGACTGGGAGAGGATCTCGAGCAGCTCGTCGTCGCTCAGGAAGTAGCGCGGGAACAGGTCAGTACCTTGGCGATGTTCTCGAAGCACTTCCTGAGGTGGGGCTGCACAGCGCGCGGGTTCCTGGACTGGGAGAGGATCTCGAGCAGCTCGTCGTCGCTCAGGAAGTAGCGCGGGAACAGGTCAGTACCTTGGCGATGTTCTCGAAGCACTTCCTGAGGTGGGGCTGCACAGCGCGCGGGTTCCTGGACTGGGAGAGGATCTCGAGCAGCTCGTCGTCGCTCAGGAAGTAGCGCGGGAACAGGTCAGTACCTTGGCGATGTTCTCGAAGCACTTCCTGAGGTGGGGCTGCACAGCGCGCGGGTTCCTGGACTGGGAGAGGATCTCGAGCAGCTCGTCGTCGCTCAGGAAGTAGCGCGGGAACAGGTCAGTACCTTGGCGATGTTCTCGAAGCACTTCCTGAGGTGGGGCTGCACAGCGCGCGGGTTCCTGGACTGGGAGAGGATCTCGAGCAGCTCGTCGTCGCTGAGGAAGAAGAAGCGCGGGAAGCGCAGGCGCTTCAGCTCCATGTACTCGTTGAGGCCGCGCGACACCACGGAGAGCAGGTGCCGCGCCTCCACCAGGCTGTCGAGCAGACGACTGTCTGGGCACACCACCATTAGCTGCCGAAAAAGACAACATTTTTAGGGTTTTTTTTTTTTTTTTTTTTTTTTTTATTAACTATGGGTTTGCTCTTGACCTCAATCCAGTCCTCAGGACGAAGATGGGGTCGTAGATATAGCGAGCTTACCCAGAAGATGCCTATTCACTCGTACTTTAAAGGAATCCGGGTTGTAAGTACTCGGAAATACTGACGCAGGTAAGGCATTCCACTCCTTGGCTGTGCGCATTATAAAAGATTCAGAAAGGCGCTTGGTGCGGATATGTGGGATGTCAACCAAGAAGGGGTGATATCCCGCGGTGCGTCTGGAAGTCCGATAGTAGAAAGGGGAAGGTGGGATGAGCTCATGTAGCTCTTGGGCACACTTACCGAAGTACAATCTGTAGAAGACCGACAAGCAGGCCACTCTGCGGCGGTGGGCTAGGCTATGAAGCTTGGCCTCCACCAGCTTACTATCGCCAATGAGCCTCCTGGCTCTGCGTTCAACCGAGTCGAGTGTGGCAAGTTGATACTTGGCTGAGCCATCCCACAGGTGGCAGCAGTACTCCATACATGATCGGACCTGAGCTTTATACAATACTAAGAGCTGTCCAGGAGTGAAGTACCGCTTCACCTTGTTCAAGATGCCCAGCTTTTTGGCCGCAGTTTGAGCCTTAGACTCGATGTCAGCGCCGAAGAAGAGTTTCGTGGACAAGCTTATACCCAGAAGCCCAAGACTGTCGGAAACAGGGACAGATGTACCCCGGAAAGTAGGAGTCAGATTAAACGGATTCCTTTTTGCGGTGAACAGACAAGCCTGTGTTTTGGTGGCGTTGAAGTTGACTAAATTATTGTCACCCCACTGGGAGACAAGGCTTAAAGTCAAGTTTGTTCGCTCAACCATGGCCTCCCTCTGCGAGCGTATTTTATCCCCCCGGGTTCCATACCCAAAGGGTGGAAACGGGACCCTATTACTAAGCCTACTGTAGGGTTCAGTTGATCCCCACACTTGTATTAGCTGGTGTATAGTTGTAGTTATGTTGTAGAGTTGTTGTAGAGCACGCAGAGAAAGATGTTGAAATGTTAAGAAGTTTATTACGTAGTTAGTTACAGTAAAATGATTGGCGCTTCTTTCACTTAGCTGTCGACCGTAGTATGGTTCGACGCGAACTCGATAATAATGTAAAATATTATAACTAAAGTAAAAGCGCACGCGGCGGAAAGCAAGTTGCCGCGTGAGCAGAAACTGCACGGTGTCAGTAGTGAGACCGTACATATTGCCAACCCTTAAAGGAAAACAAAAGAATAAGAGTAAGAAACGCCATTACAAAGCAAGTAAAATACAAAGTTAAAAATTAAAATTAATCGAACTTAAATGCTATGTTATCCGCTGCTGCGCGTGCGGCGACGTAGTCCCGAAGGGCGTGCTCGGCAGGCGGGCGCGGGCGCGGGTGCGCCGGCTCGGCGGAGGCGGCAGCTTCCTCGCGACGAGGAGAGTGTGTCGCTAAAGAGTAGCTCGTAATGGCTTGTCTCTCCAAATGTTTCACTGGTCGCAACTCCAAGTCATCATATCGTTGGCTGGCTTCGGCATTATCTGACTGTTTTAATAATCGAGATAAGCGATACCTTTTGACTATCCACATTATGAGTGCTACAATGACCATAGTTATAAGCATGTAAGAGATAGCATATTGATGCACATCGTGACTCGAAATAGTTGAAGGAAGATGGTTCTCTCGCTCCTTTTGCTGATGTAGTCGTTTCTCGACTTCGTTGATTTCCAAACTCGACGATTTATATTCAGCAACAGTGTTGTTATACATAGTGTTTATAATTTTATTTATTGAGGTATTCAATGTTGGAACGCTGAACTCATAGTTTAGATTCATATTACTGTTGTATTGGTTGTGCGAATGTATAGTTAGATATCTTGATTGAAGGGCACAACCTTGTGCTAACTGCACTATTCCCGATGATGTCATAGTGTGCGTAGATACGTCATTTTCACACACAGACCGTAGTGAACAGGTGTTACAACAGATAGCGAGCCAGGTATTCGGTGTATGCAATTCTATCCAGGCGTCCTTGCAACGTGTGCGTTTTAAGTTGTGGAGCAGGAGGTGTGCTGTTAGAGATGCAGAGTTGAAGTAGTTAGACGCCATGACGATTTCTATTTCTGACTCAATCTTAGCCAACTTCAGATCAGTTCGTTTCATGAGGTCTTGAATCAATGTGAATTGCCGCTTGATATTTTCTTCATTTTTCTTTAGTACGTCGTTTTCTAACTCGACGATAGAAGTTTGGTTTTTTATCAATTCCAATAAATAGTTTTCATTATTTTGGATCTTTTTGATGTCATTGTGATATTTCTTTGCGAAACGTTGATCCAAGACTCCAAATAAATCGTTGAGTAAGTCACCCACCCCGTTGATCAGCCCCCGCTTCTTGCGTTGAGAGAAATGCTTGTGAGGGGCGAGCAGAATGTCGTTATAATAGTTAATTAGTTCCATCTCGTGTTGTAGTTGTTCCAGAGTAGTCCAACAGTAACGTGGATCCATTTTCTGGCACAAGTCTTGAAGTCCTTTTAGGTAAGTCTGAATGTTTCTGTTAGCTTCCCAGTAGTTAGTTAAATTGTAGTACATTAATAAAGTTCATTCGTCGTGAATTACTTGTAATTTTCCAATTGTGTCGTAATACACTAAGCGATCAGGTTCAACACTTGTAATTTGAGTCATCGGCGCTGCTTTGTTGCTGCTATGCGACTGTGACCCTGATACCAAAGTGAAGAATGTAAAAATAATTGATAATAATGTAGAAAAACACATTCGTTTTGTTTTGGTTCTTTTCAATGTAGGTTTTTTGGTAGGTATCGTATCGTTCGATTTCTCATTGCTTTCAGATTCGTTTTTTGTTTCTACAGGAAGGGGTGAAAGTTTCACTATTGGACGCTTGACTATTCCAGCTTGAGTTTTCAGTGTGGTCACCCTCACCAAGCCATCCAGCCCGGGATGAAGTTCTATGACTCTTCCCATTGCCCACTTTCCAGGTGGCAAGTTATTATCCTTTATTAAGACTATGTCGCCTTTCTGAATGTTCTTGGTTGGTTTGTTCCATTTACTTCTGGTTTGTAGTTGACAAAGATAGTCGTTAGCCCAGTTTTTCCAAAATTGCTGTAGCATATGTTCTGTTAATTGCCATCGTTGGCGTATGTCGATAGTGTTCACGTCGCTGTAGTCAGATAAGGGTAGCGACAGAGTAGGACCCCCGGTTAGGAAGTGCCCGGGAGTCAGATAGTTGTAGAACTCTTCTGGATCTTCCGTCAGTGGGCACAGTGGCCTTGAGTTCATACAAGCTTCGATTTTTGATAATAATGTTGAGAACTCTTCGAAGGTCAATTTTTGGGCTCCTAGCACGCGTCGAAGGTGATGCTTCATTGACTTCACGGCGGCTTCCCATAAGCCGCCTGCGCTCGGCCATGCAGGGGCATTAAAATGCCACTCGACTTCCAATTTATTAATTTCGTCGAAGAAATCTGGAGGTAGCAGTAGTTTAAATCCCTCGAATTCAGATTGCAGTCGTTTCGAAGCTCCGATAAAGTTTGTGCCACAATCAGAGTAAACATGTTTAGGCGTTCCTCGTCTTGCGCACATTCTGTGGAAGGCTGCGAGGAAGGTTTCAGTGCTCAAGTCTGACACTAGTTCTATATGCACTGCTTTCGTCGCCATGCATACGAAGATAGCTATATAGCCCTTTGTTGTCTTTACACCCCGGCCTTTGTTGGCTTTAACTTCCACGTAACCAGTAAAGTCAACAGCTGCGTGGGTGAAGGGCTTCGAAGGTATCGTTCTTTGTTTTGGCAGGTCACCCATAAGTTGATAGTTTTCTGTCGGCTTGTGACGGCGGCACGGTACGCAGTGACGAAGTTGAGATTTGACGATTCTAGTGCCTCCGACAATCCAATATCTCTGTCTGATGTAAGATAGTGTTAGACGGGCTCCTCCATGTAAAGTTTCTGAATGAGCTTGATGAATTAGAAGTTCAGTTAGACGTCCCGTTCTGTTAATTACAATGGGATTCTTCATCTCATTCGGCAAGCTTGAGTTATTAAGTCGACCACCGACTCGTATAATTCCATTTTTATCCAAGTATGGATTTAGTTTATAAATGCTGCTTTTATTAGAAATTATTCCACCTTTTAGAAGCTGTTTGTATTCGTTTTCAAACTCATTACGTTGAACACATTTAATAATTGTTTCATTTGCCGCTATCAGTTCGCTCGTAGCTAAGTAGGCAGTATCGGATTTCATCCTGTTCCGGGCGCTTGTACTGAAGCGCAATATCCACGCGACGACTCTTGTTACGTGTGTGAAGGAACTGCATTTATTTAACAATTCAATTATAAAATGTTTTTTCTGTTCACCTTTTGAAGATAGGGTTGTCACGTCTTTTCTTTCGTTGTTTTTTCCAAGGTTAGTTGTAAATAGGCATGTAGCTGTTTCGTGAGGTTCTTCCTTTTTTAAAGTTTTCAGTAGTGGCGGCCCATCCCACCAGAGACTAAAGTTTGCTAATTTGTTTGGATATAGACCTCTTGACGCGCAATCGGCGGGATTATCTTCCGATTTTATGTAGCTCCATGACTCGGGTGGTATCACGTTTTTTATTTTTGTGACCCGGTTTGCGACGTACCTTTCCCATCTTGATGTGTCTCCCTGCAGCCAAGCTAAGACTACTTGAGAGTCACTCCATGCTCGAATGGAAATGTTGAGTCCAGAGAATACTTCTTTGGCTTTTTCTACCAGTTTTGATAACAGTAAGGCACCGCATAGCTCCAGTCTTGGTAGCGTAGTTTTTTGCGCTAGAGGGGCAACCCTAGTTTTAGCTGTTAGCAAGGTGACGACTGGCTTGCCTGTTTCGTTTGGGACGCGACTATAGATCACACACGAGAATGCCTTTTCACTCGCGTCGCAAAAACAAAGTAATTCTATTTCTTGTCGCGTGCCCCCAATCCATCTGTTTATCTTTATGTTTTTTATTTCAGGCAGCTCGCTTTTGAACTTCAACCACTCGCTTTGAATATCCGACGGAAGTTCATCATCCCATCGTAGCTGGTTCACCCAGACTTTTTGAAATAAAAGTTTTGCTGTGATAGTAATTGGTGACAGCCACCCCATAGGGTCGTAGAATTTCGATATTTCAGATAGTAAATATCTTTTAGTTAGTTTCGTTTTAGGGGTGTCTTCTAGATTCCAGTTGAATATAAAAGTGTCAACAGCCGGGTTCCATCCTAGGCCCAAAGTTTTTGTAGTTTCTTCTTGTTTGAAGCTAAAAATGTTGTTTGATGAAATTTGATCTTCGTTTAAATCATGTAGTATAGCTGGGTCGTTACTTGTCCACTTGCGTAGGTTCATACCGGCCCCTTTTAATAAGTTTATTACTGAGGTTTGTAGTTTCTTCGCAGCCTCCAGTGAGATGTGGCCGCTAACGAGATCATCCATGTAGAACTGGTCTTGGAGTACCATAGCTGCCTCTGGATACAGGTGTCCGTCATCCATGGCTAGTTGTTGAAGTGTTCTCATGGCTAGCCATGGGGCGCATTTGGTTCCGTAAGTTACGGTGCATAATTTGAATGCTTGTAGTTCTTGGTCAGATGAATCCCTCCATATGACCTTTTGGAGATTTTGCTGATCTTTAGATAACCAAATACATCGATACATTTTCTCGACGTCAGCAGTAAATGCGTATCTGTATGTCCGCCAATTCAAAATTTAATCTTGAATGTTTTTCTGTAGGTTGGGACCCTTTCGCATTACGCTGTTTAAACTGTTGCCTTTCGTAGTTTTTTGTGAAGCGTTAAATACGACTCTAAGTTTGGTAGTAGTCGAATTTTCTCGAAGAACCCCGTGGTGAGGCAGATAGCATTGTGGGATAGAGTTCGGTACGTTTAACTCTGAGGGTTTCATATGTCCAAGGCTAATATAGTCGTGTATAAAATCCTTATACATCGCGGCAAGTTTGTTTTTTCTTTTCAGTCTGTTTTCTAATTGAAGAAATTGAGAAATAGCGATAGCTTTAGATTGCCCCAGTTTTTCCTCGTTGTAGAGCGGCATTTTCACAATATATTTTCCATCCTGATTTCGTTGTACAGTTTTCTTATAGTATTCCTCGCAGTATTCTTTTTCAGGTATGTCAGCTGTGTTTTGAGAAATGTCTTCGTTTTCCCAAAATTTAGTTAACTCGTTCATGTTAATTAGAGTCACGTGGCAGTTAAAAGTTTTCAGTTTTCCGCATAAAATCCACCCAAGGTGAGTTTGCTGGGCGATAGGAGAGTTCGTGTTTTGTTTCAGGACTCCTTCCATGATTATTTCGGAGTATACGTCAGCCCCAAGAAGTAAGTCAATTGGCCGAGAAATGTTGAATTCTGGATCGGCCAATTTCAAGTTTTCTAAGTGTGGCCAGTTGGCCTTGTTAAAAGTTGAGTTGGGTAGGTTATTTATTAATTTCTTCATTATTAACGCTTCAACGTTGAAAGTGAAGTCAGAGTGTATTGACTTGCAGGTTAGTTCAAGAAGACCCTTGGAGTCTCCCGATACGGCTCCGACTCCTGATATAGTAGCATTCAGTTTTGTTCTTGGTAGCCTTAGTAGTTGAGCAGCCTTCTCCGTAATTAAGTTAACTTGAGATCCTTGATCCAAGAGTGCTCGAAGTGGCAGGTAAGTTCCGTCGTTAGTTTTGACGTTCAGTTGAACCGTAGTTAAAAGAACTTCTATCTCGTTCGAATTTAAATGATTCGAGGTCGATTGTTTTGGAGGTTGTTGACCTGAGTTATTCTTGCCATTATTTGTCGGCGGCGGATTTAGCTTTGAAATAGAGTGATGCAATAGTGTATGGTGTTTCAAATTACACTCCTTGCAAGTTTTTTCCGATGTGCATTCTGTCTTTCCGTGACTGAATAAACAGTTTTTGCACACATTTTGCAGTTTCGAAACCGTATTATTTCTTTGCATTGTGTCCATGTCCATGAACTTTGGACATTGCATCAGCACGTGGTTTCCTTTGCAATATGGACAGGTATAGGTAGTGTAATAAGTTTTCGGAAATTGCTTCTTAAATTCGTAGTTAGTTTTCTTGATAGGGTGTTTGGTAAATGTTTTGAAGGTTGGAGGTTTTTGTTGGTTCGTAAAAAACTCCTTTTTTGGGGTTTTCATAGTTTCATAAGCCATAAATTTGCTTTCCAAGAAGAGTAAAAATTCGCTCAAAACTGGTAGTTCTCTGGGATCTTGCAGATCTTTCATGTAGTCGTTGTAGGTGCTAGAGTCTAGTTTTTGACCCATCAAGTGTACAATAATTGGGTCCCATGCTGTTATTTCTAAGCCAATGTTCGAAAGTCCATTCAAACATTCAGTTGTGACGTCATGCAGCCTCTTTAGATTGTAGGCGTCGGGATTTTGAATGACAGGAAGCTGTAGCATGGTATTCATGAAGGATGTAAATTGAAGACGACGATTGTCATACCGTTGGCTCAGAATGTCCCAACAGGAGGTGTAATTTTCAACGCTGATCGTCAAATGCTGTACCAGTCGCTCAGCCTCCCCTCGCAGTCTTGTTTTCAGGTGTTGCATTTTTTGAGCGTTATTAATTGTTGGGTTATGATGTATAGTTTCCAAAAACAGATCTTTGAAGGAGATCCATTGATGATAGCTGCCGGAGAACTCTGGGACTTCAATTCTCGGCGCTGACTGTTGATAGTGAGCAGTTGCCCAAATCTTGACGTTGAGTTTTTTTCTTAAATCGTCGTATTTGCTCTCAATGTCGACGAACATCCCATAATAGTCTTCATTAGAGCCCTTCAGTAAGGCTTCTAATTCCCAATGTAGTTTATCGATAGAGTCCCACTTCGACTTTAGAATCGATAGATGGTCTTCTAGCTCCCATTTTTCTGATATGGACTTTACGTTAATTTTCGACATAGCTCGGTCGATAGCTTTGAAGTTGCACTCCTGCTTGCTTAATAATTTTTTCAAGTTTTCACCAGTGTCTTCTTCTAGCACTCCAGTTAAGTCGAACTTGACGGGATTATCTTTGTTTTTTGCAAGTTGCATCATTAGTTTCAAAATATCAGCCTTAGTCGACTCGTACATTGATTTTGTTCTTCCATATACGTCTTCCACATAGTAGGTAATGTTTTTGTCTTCGATTTCCATTTGAATAATCTCGTGCCTTTTTTCAAAATCTTGCCATAGATCTTGTAGAGTAGTTAGTCGATTTTCTAGGTATGTTTCAGATTTTCTGGAGATGCTGTCCTTTCGGTAGTTGTTACAGGTAGTTTTGATGCGTTCAAAGCAGTTAGATTGTCTTGCTAAGTTCTCCATTGTAGTTGTAGTTAGTTAGTTCAGTATGTAGTTTAGTTAGTTAAGTAGTTGTTGTACCTTTAGCTCGTCGTGAGCGTGGCGATGGTTCAAGTTACGACACGAAGACCACGAAGTTCCGCAGTCTCACTCCAAATTGTCCGGAGGCTCCTTCAATGGATGATGGTTACTTCCGGTTTCTGAAGTGGTCGCTTCACGGCACTAGATGCTCCTGCACTCTCTTTACGGTAAGTACGACTTCTCAATTGAACTGGTGAGACCCGCTGGTGGGAGGCCAGTCAACCGATTCGCTACCGTATCAAGAGACACAAGAACACTTCGTACCTGTTCTTCCTCGAAGGACCATTAAATGTAGGGTTCAGTTGATCCCCACACTTGTATTAGCTGGTGTATAGTTGTAGTTATGTTGTAGAGTTGTTGTAGAGCACGCAGAGAAAGATGTTGAAATGTTAAGAAGTTTATTACGTAGTTAGTTACAGTAAAATGATTGGCGCTTCTTTCACTTAGCTGTCGACCGTAGTATGGTTCGACGCGAACTCGATAATAATGTAAAATATTATAACTAAAGTAAAAGCGCACGCGGCGGAAAGCAAGTTGCCGCGTGAGCAGAAACTGCACGGTGTCAGTAGTGAGACCGTACACCTACGTTGTCCGTCCGTCTATCCGTCCGTCCGTCTATCCGTCCGTCCGTCCTGTGTGTAACTGATGATTGTTATTATATTATGTGTGAAGGGTAGTGCCCTCGAATAATAAATCAGTCATAGCTCAGCACTCGTGTTTCATTCACGCGCCCACCCTTGACATGGCGCAACCGGGAGATGGGGCGCGTGAATGAAACACGAGTGCTGAGCTATGACTGATTTATTATTCGAGGGCGTTCGTGCGTCCTACCTATTTAGGGCTGCCACTTTTGAACAGTAATGGCTAGATAAATGAAAGAAGTTTGGCGGAAGGTCATATAATTAGAGACGCAGATATAGAGGTCCCATACATGAATGAAACTTAGTAATTCGTGTAGAGTGAAACAAAACTAACAAAAATGTAAATCTGTAGAAGATGTGAAACTCATAATCTGTTTTATTAGATAGTCTACTCAATCTTCTACGCATTCACTGTGTTTATTTTAATGAAAATTCACGATAACCGTACCATATTATGATAATGGAAGAAAACGAAATCACACACACTATCAGTTCAACCAAGCCAAATACGTTCCGTAACGACCAAAAATACCTCAGTGATAATATTAGATGAAAATAGCTGTCGTGGTTGTGTTTTTGATATAAATGAGACAACCACTTAGTAGCTCAGCCGGTTTATTACTGCCTGCTTAAATCTACGTACAAAGGTGCGCACTTCTAATGTATAGCTACGTAGGTACATATACATTATTCCTCCACACTATTTCGAAACCTGTTAACAATAAACATTTTAATATTAATTTTTCAAAAAAAACTCTTATAATCTACTTCTTTTCTGGGTCGTAATTGGCGTGTTAGCGACGGTTCTGTAGAGGTAGAAGCTTGGGCAACGTCAGCGGTAGACGGCACTGACGGCTGTTTGACCTGCAGTTGGGCTGCGGGCATCATCGCGAATTCCCCTCGCTCACACTCCTCACCCTCACAATCATTCCACTCTTCAACCCCGCTGTTCGAATCAGCTTCTGGTTCGTTCATGTCCTCCTCCACTGTTCCCTGAGCACTGCACTCTAAACGGTCCGTTAAAGGATCTGTATGACTACTTGTTTGCGTTATTATAGGTGGAGATGGAGGAGCAGATGACGACAGTGGGGGTGGCTGTGATGACGCATTACTGTTTTTATTTGATTTATCTTTCAATAATTGATCTACATGTCTTACACAAGAAACATCATATTCTTCTATATAAATTTCATACATTCTGTTTCCTATTTTCTTTTTTATTATTCCCGACTTCCAGATTTCCTTTTTTGCGGTGAACCATCTAACTAAAACAGTGTCTCCAACCCCAAATAGTCTTTTGGACGTACATTTTTCATTTAAACATATTTTTTTTTTTTTTAATTTTTTTTTAATATCTTGGACAATTTTCCTACTTGTTGGCAATATTAAGGCGTAATGAGTTTATAAACTCGTAAAAAATCGCATTTTCGATTACGTTTTTTCCATTCAAAATGTAATAATTTTGATTTGAATGAGATATATATTATAGTTGGGGATATTTCCTAGGCAGGAAGGTTATTCAGTACACGATTGGAACAATTTGGCTAGATAGAAAAACATCCCGAAGTTACCCCTCTTTCTTACTTTTAATATCATTTTATATCTAGAAGAAACTGTATTTACGCAAATAAAATATACTATTATCTTGGCCATAACATAAGCTTGGCAGCTAGGTATATTTCGTTTACTTTACTTTATATACTTCAACACAATTCCAAAATATCTACGAAATTTCGAGCGTCTCGCCATTTTGCCGATGCGATACGCCATTTTAGAAGCGCGGCAGCGCTTGTAGAGGTAAGACCTATGTCAAACTTTTCTTCAAATTTCACGTCTTATTTTACAACATTTCCGGCTTTTTTCTGTATTAATATCTATATAAATATTTCTAATATTGCTCAAATTGTAAATAATAGCTGTGATTATTGTAGATATAACTAATTTGTAAATTTTTTTTTGAATTGTAAATTATGTAGGCAAAATGACAGTTCCATCATAGTGCCACAGTTCACGAATATAGCTTTCAGTAGGACAACACCAAAATGACTCGTGGTGCTACGAATTGCTCAACTGATGTAGGTAAAGTTGTTTTTGTAGCGCATAGCGAGGCATCCTAAGAGGTAAGCGGTTCCCAAAGTGTATCTTAGGGTTTCGTGGAAAACAGTAGGGTTCCTTGAATCCAAGAGCGGATACTTACATTTTCTGAAAAGGGATCGTCTTGCGAGTTTAGCTTAGGTATTTTCTCATTTTATACTTTTATTTCCCACTGTACAAAGAAAGTACACTACAATTAAAAAAAAATACTGTAATAAAAATTGCTTTAATATTTACAATTTAGACTATTTTATTTAAAATATACCAACAGATTTTGTACTGAATAAAAATTTTTTATAAAAAATTTAAAACCGACTTCAAATTTCAAAAAGTACCTAAAAATAATAAATATTGCATCCGATGAATTTTACGTTAGCATCTATAAGAATATCATTTTGTTTTATCGAAGTCGCTGTCAAGCCTGTACGATTCGAGACTGAGCTTGCAATAATTTTTTGGCTAGGCTTGACACCGACTACAATAAAACAAAATGATATTCTTAATAGATGCTAACGTAAAATTCATCGGCTGTAATATTTATTATTTTTTACTTTTTGAGTTTTGAAGTCGGTATTCATACTTTGTTAAAAAAAAATTTTTTTTTATATTTTCAGCGTTGGTGTTATATTGGGTTAACATATCCGTTGGACATGTAAAGGGAACATGAACACGAATCTTTTATTTCAATCGTCGATGATATACTATAGATCTTTGAGGAGTCTATTGTCTATCTCCGAAGCCCTTTATCAAATCTTCATCAAATTGAAATGGGACCACTTTTGAAGTATGACCTAAAAGAAAACTTGAACACGAATCATTTATTTCAATCGTCGATGATAGGCTATAGATCTTTGAGGAGTTCTATTGTCTATCTCCGAAACCCTTTACCAGATCTTCACCAAATTAAAATGGAACCACCTCTGAAGTATGACCTACTAAACAAAAAAAAATATCAAAATCAGATTACTCCGTAAAAAGTTATGCGTACATACATAAAAAAAAAATATATATATATATACAGGGTGTAACAAAACACCCTAGTAATACTTAAGGGGGTGCTTCAGACCATCAAATTGAACAACTTTCACTATGGAGCCAACATCAAGAAAAAAAAAAAATCTGCTGTCCCATACATTTTAGTCGAGTCGGTGCTGCACTTTTGTATGGGATAACAGATTTTTTTAATTTTTTCTCGATATTGCCCCCATAGTGAAAGTTGTTCAGTTTGATGGTCTGAAGCACCCAGTTAAGTATTACTAGGGTGTTTTGTTACACCCTGTATACGCGTCGACTTGAAAACCTCCACCGTTTTTTGTTTTGTTTTCGTCGGTTAAAAAAAGCGAACAATTTTGGGCGGTGCCACAAATGGCAAAACAATCAAGATTGTTGATTTACAGGTGCGTACCGACTTCGCGTGGCAAACCATCGAGCATTATCTCGCGCGGCAGCCGCGCATTATCCCTTTACACCCGAGACGTATCGATCGTGCGAGTAACATTTGAAAAATTCTGATGACCGCGCAAATTAATTTTAGCGAACGCAACCGGCACTGATCGCTCATGCGAGTGCTACTCCCGCCTTTCAAAGCGCCCTGCATTAGTTTTGATGCTTCAATAGCCGGTGATTAGACTGAAAAGGTGACTGCGTTTTTTGACCCTAGAAGGCGCTCACGTAAATATTAATTTTTCTCAAACATGCTTGGAAATGTGAGCATTATTTTGACAACCTTCTTCGAGATAAATCGAAATTGCTATACTGGCCAAATACATGCGTGCAGCGGCCGGCAATGTTGTATGAAAATCCATATCTGTCGTGTTTTGCGGCCAAATAAATTACATAGTAAACTCATATCTGTAACTACCGCCCTATCGCCATTACTTCCATTCTCTGTAAAGTCATGGAAAGAGTACTTAACAGTACGTTGCTGTCATACCTAGAAGACAATGATCTACTCAGTGATCGCCAATATGGCTTCCGCCGGGGGCGATCGACTGGGGATCTTCTTGTGTATGTCACGCACTGCTGGGGCGAGGCCATCGAGAAGCACGGTGAAGCACTGGCTGTATCACTTGACATCTCGAAGGCCTTTGACAGGATATGGCACGCTAGTTTGCTGAACAAGCTTCCCGCTTATGGCATCCCCACTGGTCTTTGCAGCTGGATATCTGTTTTCTTGAGAGAACGATCGATTAGAGTTGTCATTGACAGCTGCTCTTCTGACCTTATGGCAATTGATGCTGGAGTTCCTCAAGGGTCTGTTCTCTCCGCGACACTTTTCCTGCTGCACATCAATGACCTCCTTGTGTCAGGTATTGTTGGGTATGCAGATGACAGTACTGTCATGGAGAGATATGTATCTGGCGCAGGGGCCAGCGGGGATAAAATACGCTCGCAGAGGGAGGCCATGGTTGAGCGAACAAACTTGACTTTAAGTCTTGTCTCCCAGTGGGGTGACAATAATTTAGTCAACTTCAACGCCACCAAAACACAGGCTTGTCTGTTCACCGCAAAAAGGAGTCCGTTTAATCTGACTCCTACTTTCCGGGGTACATCTGTCCCTGTTTCCGACAGTCTTGGGCTTCTGGGTATAAGCTTGACCACGAAACTCAACTTCGGCGCTGACGTCGAGTCTAAGGCTCAAACTGCAGCCAAAAAGCTGGGCATCTTAAACAAGGTGAAGCGGTACTTCACTCCTGGACAGCTCTTAGTATTGTATAAAGCTCAGGTCCGATCATGTATGGAGTACTGCTGCCACCTGTGGGATGGCTCAGCCAAGTATCAACTTGCCGCACTCGACTCGGTTGAACGCAGAGCCAGGAGGCTCATTGGCGATAGTAAGCTGGTGGAGGCCAAGCTTCATAGCCTAGCCCACCGCCGCAGAGTGGCCTGCTTGTCGGTCTTCTACAGATTGTACTTCGGTGAGTGTGCCCTTGAGCTGCATGAGCTCATCCCACCTTCCCCTTTCTACTATCAGACTTCCAGTCGCACCGCGGGATATCACCCCTTCTTGGTTGACATCCCACATATCCGCACCAAGCGCCTTTCTGAATCTTTTATAATGCGCACAGCCAAGGAGTGGAATGCCTTACCTGCGTCAGTATTTCCGAGTACTTACAACCCGAATTCCTTTAAAGTACGAGTGAATAGGCATCTTCTGGGTAAGCTCGCTACATCTACGACCCCATCTTCGTCCTGAGGACTGGATTGAGGTCAAGAGCAAACCCATAGTTAATAAAAAAAAAAAAGATGTCTTCCCGTATAATTTTATGAATATGCACCATAGCTGCGTAGTAAAAATTTAGGACGTGTATTATTGAAGGCTGTAGATTCCAAACATGGAATAAAAGTGAAAAGGGTGTTATGGCACTTTACACCTTTATTCGTTCGGGGGTGCGTTATATCCATTAAAGACTCTGCAGGTGCATGTGATTCTGATGACAATACAATAATATGGTATTATCCAGCTGATCTGGTGATGGAGCTGGAAGGTGGCTAGTGGAACTCTTGGATGGCTAATAGTATACTCATAGAATTTCAGCTCGTTAAAATCATCTCGATGAGTGCTTTTCTTTACAGTTTTGTAACAAGTACCTAATTAATGATGGAGCTGAATAACTGTTACAAAAACTGCTCACTGGTATTTTCAATTTGTGTTTCACAACCGATTGCTTCCAAAATCAATATCTGAGGGTCCGCGTGGACCCTGAACACGAATCCGATGTCAGATTGAAGAAAAGTGTCCACTTTAGAGTCAGTATGACTCATCCTAAGCGTCTGTAAAGCGTAGTTGTGGCAAGGCATGCCTTTTTTTGCCGAGTCCAGCGCAGCACCAGTTGGTCGAGTGGTCTCGGTACTCGCCTCCAGAGCAGAGCGGCGGTTTGGTGCGGTTGGCGCGAGTTCGATTCCGGTCGCTAGCAAGGTGGCAAGGAGCTCGTAGCGAATCTTCCTAGGAGTTCGTTGGGACTTTATTATTTAATATATATTTATATTTTTTTTTGTTTTTTATTTTTTGCTGGCGAATTGTCACCTAACCCCAACTATTAACCATCTTTTGAAGCGTGTAGTTTTAGCAAGGCTCACTTATAGCATATAATTGATGATTTCAAACAACTTATTCAATTGCCAATGATTTGTTTTCAACTGTTGAGGAGTTCCATTTACCTGTTTCCAAAGCCATTCATCAGATCTTCATCAAAGAATTACTTATGCCAATAGCCTACAATAATACCTATAAATAACTTTAACTTTGTTATTGGTGTTGTTCAACTGGTATCAATTATATGACATGTTGGTATACTGTGGCATCTTGAAGAATTATTGAACACTCTAATATTTAAATTCAAAATTCGAACGAATTGCTCGCGATCTCCCCTCAGACCCCGCACCTCACCCCCTTTATCGGAGCTTAGCCCTGCCTTCACGTTGCCTTAAGTCTAAACGCGATCTCAAATTCCTGCCAAACATTAATTTAGATGGTGTTTCACCCGTTACGCAGTGAATAGTATTTCTATAATTGAATAGATAGCCCAATAATTTATTTTGTACACTGCTTTGCGTTAGATCATCCTTTAGAATACATTTTAACATTTTTTTACAGGTTCTTACAGAATTTTCCGCTTGGCCATTGCTAGCGGGGTGATAGATTGGTGAAGTTTTATATTCTATTCCGTTACTAGAACAAAACTTATGAAATTCTGTTGAATTGATTTTGACGTCGTTATCTGATACCAAGGTGTTAGGAATTCCAAACATTGAAAAAATATATTTTAACTTTGCTATTAATGCTTGAGTGGTCGTACCGTTATTCATGTGAATGCATTCCAGCCACTTGCTGAATGCATCGATAACAACAAGATATACCTTTTGCCCTATAGTCATATAGTCGATATGGATACGTCTCCATGGGCCCTCGGGACGTAGCCACTGGGCAGGGGCCTCACGAGGTGGTGCTGGCCGTAGGCTTGCGCAAGTGTCGCAGGCGCTTATCCAGCTTTCAACCTGTTGGTCGATTGAAGGCCACCACATTCGACTACGCGCATTTGACTTTGTTTTTATTATACCTAAATGTGTGCTATGTAGTTCTGATAACATACGCTCTCTCAATGCCGCCGGAATAACGACCCTATGACCTCGCAATAAATACCCGTCTTCATACTGCAAATCATTTTTAACTTTGAAATAAGGTGATATTAACTTGCATTTTATTTTCCGGGGCCAGCCATTGTTCATGTATTTAATGACCGTTTTTAAAACTTTATCTTCTTTGGTGGCCACTTTTACGTCATTTAACATGACTGCTGGTAAAACACTGTCTAAAAATTTTAGTGAACAATACGTATCGTATTCTCGATCACTAGCACACATTGAATTCGATAATGGGGCGCGCGAAAAATAGTCTGCGACCACATTATTTTCGCTAGAACTATATTGAACGATATAGTTATATGCTGATAGGATTATAGCATATCTTTGAAGTCGGAGTGCTGTCGTTACCGATATACCGTTACCTTTGTTAAAAATAGAAACCAACGGTCTATGGTCGGTTTTCAGAATGAACGGTTCACAACGGCCATATAGGTATTGGTGAAAACGTTTCACTCCGAATATAATAGCTGTTGCTTCCTTGTGGATCTGGCTGTAATTACGTTCGCTCGCTGCAAGAGACCTTGAGGCATAAGCCAAAGGTCGTTCGTTACCTTGGCCGTCCCTCTGACAGAGCACGGCGCCGAGGCCGGCAGGCCCCGCGTCCACAGACAGTACGAGCTGGGCGGCGGGCTCATAGTGCGCAAGCACGCGCTCGGATGCCAGCTCGCGCTGCACGCGCCGCACCGCGCCTCTCTGCCGCTCGCCCCACTCCCACTCCGCACCCTTGCGGAGCAGCTCATGTACCGGTCCCAAGATACTCGATGCATTTGGAATAAAATTCCGGTAGTAGTTGACTAGGCCTAAAAATCGTTTTACATCGGTGACATTCTCGGGTTCCGGTGCATTCATTATTGCCTGGACTTTGTTTGGACATGTCTGTAATCCATGTTTATTTATAACATAGCCCAGATAACTCACACTGTCTTTAAAAAATTCGCATTTTTCTTTTTGAAGCCTAAGTCCTGCGTCATTCAGTTTACTGAGTACTTTACGCAGTCTTTGAATGTGCGTGGCTTTATTCGGACCTGTTACACAGATGTCGTCAATCCAGCAGCTCACACCTTCAATGCCGGATAATAATGTTTCCATTGATCTCTGGAAAATGGCCGGTGCGTTGGCGAGTCCGTAAACCAGACGTGTATATTTAAAAAGCCCTTTTTGAGTATTAATTGTGGTGAGTTCCTGAGACGTGTCGCTAAGTAAAAATTGATTATATGCATTTTTTAAATCCAACTTACTATAGTGTACTCCACCCCCAATTTTTGCAAAAACCTCCTCAATCCTTGGCAAGGGGTACTTGTCAATTACAAGATCTTTGTTTAGCGTTACTGAGTAATCACCTGCCAATCGAACCTTGCCATTTTCCTTGAGAACCGGCACTATAGGTGTTGCATACTGTGAATGATGTACCGGAACTAAAATACCCACCTCTACAAGGCGATTTATTTCCTTCTCCACTTTGTCTTTTAGAGCAAAAGGTACAGGACGCGGTTTAAAAAATTTGGGAACTGAATTTTCTTTTAATTCGAGCTGCACTTTAAATTTGTTAAACGACCCTAATTCACTTCGCCACAAATCTGGGTATTGTTCTAGTAAGGAATTAATATCATAGTCACTGTTAAAATGGTTCATTTTTGTCGTTAAGACTAGATCAAAAGCTGACATAAAATCTCGGCCTAGCAAGGGCGGCCCGCCATTTTTTACTACATAGATTTTAATTAATTTTGAATTGTTATTGTACAAAGCCTCCGTTGTAAAATATCCTAATGGTGATATTTTGTGGCCATCATACAGACACATTTTCAGATTGCTATTACATAATTTAAATGCAGTAAACATTTCCTTGTACAATTTCTCAGAAATAACAGATTTCCCTGAACCAGAATCCAATTCCATTGTGACGTGACTTTTTCCTATAATTAAATCTATCTTAATAGGCTGGTCGGTCACGTACCTTAAATTATAATTTTGGCACTCACTGCAACACGTACTTCCGTCATCGCTGCTGTCCTCCTCACCGGAGCTCATTTTATTGACGCGCGGACACTTTTTTTCACCTTTGCACATCTTTTTTAAGTGCCCCTTTACACCACACTTTTGACAACGATAACCCTTAAAACGGCACTGTTCTTCCGAATGATTTTTCATCCCGCACACCGAACACTGCGTACGCGAAGCACCTTCACGTGGTCCGCGCCACTGCGCAGAACCCGAGCCGGCGCCGGCGCCGCCGCCAGCACCGCCGCCGCTGCGGCCGGCTCTGCTACCATGTGATGAAGACGCTCGATAGATCGTCTCCTCCTTGACATTAGGGGTTATCACCTTGGCAGCCCTTGACGACTCAGCTCGCTGCGCTACCTCCAGTGCTTGCGAGAATTTCAAGGTAGACGCACTCTGATCGAATAATTTGTCACGCTCAGGACCCGCATCTAATCCAAGGACGAAACGATCCGTTAGGATCCTATCCAGCGCGGTATCGAAGTCGCAATAGCTCGCTAACCCCCTTAGTCGCGCTGCCCAGTCCGCCACTCTCTCGCCTGGAATCCTTGTCGCACCATAAAATTTTGCCTTGTCCGCGAACGAACACTGCCTTGGTGCGAAATGTGAATCGAGTAATGCAACCAGCTCTGCGTATGTTAGCGTAGGTACCTCCTTAGGATACGCTAAATTACGCGCTAGACGGTATGATTCATCTGAAAGGTGCGTTAGGAGAACTGCACTTTTGTCACTTTCTACCACTTTATTCACCTTCAGGAACTGATCTAATCGGCCTTTGAATATCGCCCAATCACCTGTTTTATGGTCAAAACTTGATATCGTACCTAAGTACGCCATTTTATTTTATTTAACGCGAGGGTAAACACAACACTCGTTTGCCACTGATATAAATGAGACAACCACTTAGTAGCTCAGCCGGTTTATTACTGCCTGCTTAAATCTACGTACAAAGGTGCGCACTTCTAATGTATAGCTACGTAGGTACATATACATTAGTTTTGCTACTGCTTTTTGGACGATTTGCATAGATATATTATAAAAGAACAAGATGCACAATCTAAACTATTATAAAACTGTAACAGAAGTGTGTGTCTGTACATTGAAGATATTTACAAAAAAAAGATTACGATATGATTTTTAAATGTCCCTGATTCCAAATCACCAATTTTTGAATTTTTTGTCTGTCTGTTTGTTTGTTTGTTTGTTTGTTTGTTTGTTCGTTTGTTTGTTTGTTTGTTTGTTTGTTTGTTTGTTTGGGTGTATGTTTGTTCGAGTATCACGCAAAAACTACTGAACCGATTTTGATGAAACTTTTTTTTGTTTGATAGCTTATCATCTGACTTAAAATCTGGTATATAATTTATGCGGACGAAGTCGCGGGAAAAAGCTTCTCATATAAAATCATAGCAAATTTTTGTCCAAATTGACACATACTTTTTAAACTTTTGCAAAGAAATTGAAATCACTAGACTTAAAAATTCTTCTTCTATGTATCAATGGAACATATACCTTATTTTCCAGGTATAAAGTTGTAAATGCTTCATGCATGTCTTTAAAAAAATATGTATTTTTAAAACAGCATTTTGAAAAAGGAACAAGATGTCATCTATCAGACGATGACAGCAGTGGTATTTTTGAAAGTCACACGTTCAAATAAGCAGTAGAAAATGACAAAATTACTATGGAGATCTTTCGATCATCTTTCTTTCGAATGCTGATTTAAACGTCTGACTTTCAAAAATCGCGCTCCAGAACAGAGACAAATTATAAGCCACACAAAATAAGTATGAGTGCTGTAGATTGATACTAGTATTTGATATTTGACTATTAAACTTAGTCGTATTATGTATGTTTACAGTCAGAGAGGTAGCGCGGTACTGAGGCAAGAAGAGGTACTTTTATTCGTAAAGGTGGACTTCCGATGCCAGCGGCCGATGCGACTAACGCGCGCGTCTGACGCGAGGTTCTGTCAAATATGACAGAACCTCGCGTCAGACGCGCGCGGCCGACGACAGACCTCACTTCCGAGGTCAGCGACTGACGCGTGCCTATTGTGCAGAGTGTTATCACTTTAGGGTATTTTCCCCGAAATTTAGGGTATGTTTTTTTTTATGTTTTGGTGTTTAAACAAAAACATAAAAACACAAATAAAAAAACAATACATATTTTAATAAAGAATATTTGATTGATTGATAGATTGATAGGTTTAGAGAATATATGAATGCATTTTTTTTTTACAACATTTTTGATAAAATACATTTTTAAGAGTAGTTTAGTTAGACTAGACAGGGATGCGTTGCGTCCCCTTGGCTTTTTAACCTGTATATGGATCGCTGTCTAGCTAATAATTATGTAGGCAAGAGGGATTTTCCGAAAAAAGAAAAATTAGTTTCATGTGGCTCGATAGATGATATTATCGCAACGTGGATGAGCGACCTTGCAGATAATAAAATACAAATAAAAAATAGTGAAAATTAAGCAAATTTTCGGTAAAAACTTCGTAATATTTCTGGCAAACATTCTTGTTCTGCGTGACGTCAGAGCATAGCCGCGCGCGGCCGCGGCCGATGCGATAGACATCGGCCGCGCGCGTCTGACGCGCGCGTCAGTCGCTGGCATCGGAAGCGGCGCCATACGTTTTCATAGTAACTAGTATGGCCGCATCGGCCGTCGGCCGCGAGCCGCGCGCGTCAGACGCGTCGGCCGCTAGCATCGGAAGTCCACCTTAAAGTACCTCATTTGGGTCTGCCATTTTTGGACCGCTGATTGTGTATCTTGTTCTGTAGTATAATATATCTATGACGATTTGTCTATTTTACTAGTAATTTCTACTTTTGAATCCGGACTTCTGGAGAGGTGAAAGTTTAAAAAAAAAATGCCTTAATTTTTTCTGTTTTTTAATAGTTATGACCGCCGTCCTGAATGGCTTCTAGTTTACGTAAAAATGGCTGGGTCCAAATCTGCCAATGTTCTTTTCTCAGATTATGCGTTATTACAGCGGATTTGCTAACAAATAATAAAAATGTCAAAAAGTAAAAAATTAAGGGGGGTTCTCAACGTTTTTTCTTCACGCTCTATCGTAAAAACTTTGTGTGATTATAGAGCAAACTCTACAGAATAACAACAAACACTAAGAACCGGCTAAAAAAAGTTTTTTTTCTAAGTTAATAATGTTGTGTTCTGTGGTGGTGTGGTACGGAACCCTCGGTGCGCGAGTAGCCCGACTCGCACTTGACCGGTTTTATTTTAATATTATTCCTTTTGGAAAGGCAATGGGAACCAGCCCTTACAACTGCAGTCTTCAGTAATTTTATTTTCTCTGCTTGATCTTAAAGTCCGCCACACACATACGATACGAATCGAAAATACCGAAGACTGTGAGCTGGTTGGTCTGGATACGAGTGTATTAAATACAAAAACAGTCATTTTAGAACTTTTAGTTAGAAATTTTACTCAAAACTAAGAATCAGCTTGGATAATTATCCGATAATTGGCTACTTGACAACTAGTCACGAACATTTGTACTAAATATTGAGTTGTGACGTCATCAACATTTTCATTACTTTTTATAGTTTATCTTGTTATTAAAAATAGTATTCAAGCTAAAAACTCAATGAAAATGGGAGTTTAACGTTATTTTCTAACCCATTTTTTATTGAGTAGATAAAAATAAATATATTGAATGTAGTCAAATACCTAATTATCAAAGAAAATAATTATCTTGATAATTTCGAACTCTGAATACAGTAACAAAACACGTTAGTCATTTTTAGCGACTTTAGCGTGAACCCACATCAGTCAGCAAGGAATCGCATTTTTTCATGCTTTTTACTTTTCTGTCGTTCATGTATGTTCTGTTTTATTGTGCAATAAAGTATAATTATTTGGTTTACGTCATACCTTATTGCAAGAGACAGCAGTGCCCATAATCCTGCGCCATATCCTCTCCATAGTGTTGTACTTCTTAGCTTCGAGCGGCAGCTGGCGCGAGATGTCCTCCGATGTGAAGATAGGCTCCAGGTACATCCATTCCCTTGAGGGAAGATTTAGCGTAAGAAAAAAAATTTATAATAAACGAATGCTTTATTATTGTATGAGCGTTATTCAGGATTGCGTAACAAGTATTTTCATGAAAAAACATACCAATTTGTAGTCACTACATCTAAAAGTTTGGCGCAGGGTAGCGATTTTCACTATGTTCAAAAAAATTACAAAATCTCGAAAACGATCAAGAAATAGGTACGAAAAAGTATCTAGTACTACATACAGTACGGACACTTCCTGTCCCCCACCAATTTTAACCTCACCACCGCTTGGTTTCCTAACAAAAATGTAGGCAATGGCGTATTCCTGTCTCGCCTGGACTCATTCAGTATCTTCCATGCTTCCCTAACTGCTAATGTCTTGTCTTCTAAGTAGTCTTTTGAGGTACTATAAATAGACTTATCAGTCAGTCCGAGAATTCGTATTTGAATCTCTCGAACACTGCACTCTCTAATGAACATGTTTTGATCATAATTCGTTATCAAATATTTATTATATTTAATTAAAAAAATACAAATTACAGGATATTGAAACACAAACACTGTAGCCACATTAAAAGCTAAGAAAGCGCAACATTTTCCACTAGGCACTAAATTCTCCGATACGGCGCTAAACATACCAAAAAAGCGCTAAATCTAGCGCCTCGAACACTAAGGTGGCAGCGCAGCACGCGACACGTGCGCGTGCGCGTCCCGCCTCGCCGCGCGCTCCCCTCTCTCACCTTACACAGTACACACACCCTCCCGCGCGCCCCGCAGACCATGGGAGTGCCGCGTACGAACTTGATAACCTATAGCTTAAATTCAGCTCTAACTACGACCTCGCGACGAAATGATTATGACACTAATTGTAACAGTATACCATAACACGTATGAAGTATAACGGAAGGCGACCCACTTCTGGCACTCCATCCACTCGTCGACGACCTTCTGGGTGAGGCGCAGCTTGTCCTCCCACTCCTGTATGCGCAGCTCGAAGGCGGCCTTGAACGGGCTGAAGCCGAGCTGCTGCGTGGTCAGCATGTGCTCGTCCAGCAGCTGAAGAGTCTCGTCCGCTATCTTCATTATATACGTGCCTGCGGTATAGTCAATGAGTTTTTATAACCATAGAGCATACACGAAGAATTTTTCGCTTACGCTGGTAGACGGAATATCAGTGTAACCGGGTATAAGATAGCGATAGTCATAAAATCCTATACAATTTATACAGGGTCCTTGTTAATATGCTGACACTTTTTTAAGGGGATGATCAGACCGTCGAACTGAACAACTTTCTCTAATGGCACCAACATCGAAATCGCGAAAAAATATCAGCCGTCCCATACATTTGACTCGAGTAGGTTTGCAGTTTTGTATGGATGAGTTGTTATTTTTTTGCGATTTCGATGTTGGTGCCATAGAGAAAGTTGTTCATTTTGACGGTCTTATCATCCCCTTAAAAAAGTGTCAGCATATTAAGAAGGACCCTATAAGTGACATGTCGGAGTCAGGTGGAGTCAGTACAAAAAAGTGGTTACGCCGATAACGACAGCAATAAGGTAGCGATCTCCTTTTTTAACTAGAGCGAATTTGCTATGTGCATCTCTTATTGAGTGAATATGACAAGACACGTGCTTCTTTCTAGTACCTTCTCTTTCTACGCCATAGAGTCATCACGTCATACAATAACAAAGTCTAAACATGACACATATTTCTAATGTCACCTTTGTATGCATCAGTTATGTTTAGCTGTCATACATTGCCGCTGATATTCCAGTCTTTTCAAATATTGTATTCGGTTACAAAGCAGTAATGTTAAACAATCGGGCATAACTTAGTGGTCCTCAATGACATTAGTAAACAACAATGGCCTTACGCGAACATTTCAAACCAGAAAAATGACGCAAAACAATTGACAGTTTTACTTCGAAAATTTACCGAGATGACAGACCAAGTACCCTAATTTGTATTGAAGTGCCCTAGTTTTGCGTGCTTCAACTTAAAGCGCTTTGGGCCTATCCATTCATTTTACTTTGACCTAAGGTGGTCCTGTTAATAGCGCACTTATGCGAAGACCTCATGTATAGAATATCTTTGGGTATAGTTAGTAATTTCATCACAATTAGCACAAATTACTAGTTACTATGTAACAGATACATAACTTCTTTAGAAAACGATAAATTAATATATATATCTTGGACAATGTCACACAAATTATCTAGTCACATTTAAAGTACCAGAATCTAGCCTGGACTTGTATTATGATGACTAGACAACGATATAGAATACATATATAGATACAAACATCCATGACTCGGGTACAAATATTCATATTCATCATACAAATATTTGTCCCTTACGGGATTCGAACCCGCGACCCTCGGCACAGCAGGCAGGTTCACTACCGACTGTGCTACCGGGCTGTCATAAATTAATCCCTATTTAATGGACAACATTTCCTTTTAGTAAAGGTACCAAAATTCGAAAACCATTAGGAGATTATGTCACACCAAGCGTATACAGGGTGTAAAATTAAATGGGACACTTACTTAAAGGAGTGCTTCAGACCATCAAACTGAACAACTTTCCTCTGATCATCATCATTATCTTCAGTCCAGACACTCACCTGTGGTCTTATAAGGCACGAGCTCGAGGGTCTTGTTGGCCCAGTCGGCGACCATCTTGTCCAGGACCTGTTTTATCACGTACTATCACCATCAACCTCTGATCACCATCAGCGCCTGCAATGTCTTCAGTCTCACCTGTGGTCGTATAAGGCACGAGCTCGAGGGTCTTGTTGGCCCAGTCGGCGACCATCTTGCCGAGGGCCTGTTCTATCACGAACTGTCACTATCAACCTCTGATCATCATCAGCGCCTGCAATGTCTTCAGTCTCACCTGTGGTCTTTCTTATAAGGCACGAGCTCGAGGGTCTTGTTGGCCCAGTCGGCGACCATCTTGCCGAGGGCCTGTTCTATCACGAACTGTCACTATCAACCTCTGATCACCATCAGCGCCTGCAATGTCTTCAGTCTCACCTTTGGTCTTATAAGGCACGAGCTCGAGGGTCTTGTTGGCCCAGTCGGCGAACATCTTGCCGAGGACCTGTTCTATCACGAACTGTCACTATCAACCTCTGATCATCATCAGCGCCTGCAATGTCTTCAGTCTCACCTGTGGTCTTATAAGGCACGAGCTCCAGGGTCTTGTTGGCCCAGTCGGCGACCATCTTGTCGAGGGCCTGTTCTATCACGAACTGTCACTATCAACCTCTGATCACCATCAGCGCCTGCAATGTCTTCAGTCTCACCTGTGGTCTTATAAGGCACGAGCTCGAGGGTCTTGTTGGCCCAGTCGGCGACCATCTTGTCGAGGGCCTGTTCTATCACGTACTGTCACTATCAACCTCTGATCACCATCAGCACCTGCAATGTCTTCAGTCTCACTTGTGGTCTTATAAGGCACGAGCTCCAGGGTCTTGTTGGCCCAGTCGACGACCATCTGGTCGAGGGCCTGTTCTATCACGTAGTATCACTATCAACCTCTGATCATCATCAGCGCCTGCAATGTCTTCAGTCTCACCTGTGGTCTTATAAGGCACGAGCTCGAGGGTCTTGTTGGCCCAGTCGGCGACCATCTTGCCGAGGGCCTGTTCTATCACGAACTGTCACTATCAACCTCTGATCATCATCAGCGCCTGCAATGTCTTCAGTCTCACCTGTGGTCTTATAAGGCACGAGCTCGAGGGTCTTGTTGGCCCAGTCGGCGACCATCTTGCCGAGGGCCTGTTCTATCACGAACTGTCACTATCAACCTCTGATCATCATCAGCGCCTGCAATGTCTTCAGTCTCACCTGTGGTCTTATAAGGCACGAGCTCGAGGGTCTCGTTGGCCCAGTCGGCGACCATCTTGCCGAGGGCCTGTTCTATCACGAACTGTCACTATCAACCTCTGATCATCATCAGCGCCTGCAATGTCTTCAGTCTCACCTGTGGTCTTATAAGGCACGAGCTCGAGGGTCTTGTTGGCCCAGTCGGCGACCATCTTGCCGAGGGCCTGTTCTATCACGAACTGTCACTATCAACCTCTGATCATCATCAGCGCCTGCAATGTCTTCAGTCTCACCTGTGGTCTTATAAGGCACGAGCTCGAGGGTCTTGTTGGCCCAGTCGGCGACCATCTTGCCGAGGGCCTGTTCTATCACGAACTGTCACTATCAACCTCTGATCACCATCAGCGCCTGCAATATCTTCAGTCTCACCTGTGGTCTTATAAGGCACGAGCTCGAGGGTCTTGTTGGCCCAGTCGGCGACCATCTTGTCGAGGGCCTGTTCTATCACGTACTCCTTGGAAGCCAGCTCCCCTATCTCGGCGATCAGCTCCGCGTGGGCTGCCACGCCCTGCTTGAGGCACATCTGGAAGGTCTGCTTGTCGTTCATAGTTACTGTTATACCTGTAAACAAATTACTGAACGTTTAGAAATAGAATATAATAATTATTTATTAGTCTTTAATTAAAGCACAGGAATTATACAGGATCTCCCAAAACTCAACTTCAAGCCGTTTATAATTGACGAGTTTTTACCCGCGACTTCGTCCGCATAAATTATATACCAGATTTTAAGTCTGATGATAAGCTATCAAACAAAAAAAGTTTCATCTAAATCGGTTCAGTAGTTTTTGCGTGATACTCGAACAAACAAACACCCAAACAAACAAACAATCAGACAGACAAAAAATCCAAAAATTGGTGATTTGGAATCAGGGACAGGTAAAAACCATGTCGTAATATTTTTTTTGTAAATACATCTTCAATGTACAGACACATTTCTATTACAGTTTTATAATAGTTTAGATTTGGGAAAAAAACGAAGTCTGATCGTTTCCGAAAACGTAATTGTTCAGAACATTGTAACAAAACGCCACTCTGCGCCTTTAGATGTAGTGACTACAAATTTGTATATTTTTTCGTGAAAATACTTGTTACGCAATTCTGAATAACCTTGCCAGAGTGGAATTTTAAATTTTTAAAATTAACTTATCCTAAACAAAATGCATGACTTTTTTCAAAAAAGAAGTGCCAACTGTGCTGTGATCCTGCTGTAATACCATTATCAAAATTTGATTAAATGGTCCAACTTTTACAGTAACTTGCCAAGTTAGCACTATACATTTTTTATGAACTCAAAGTAGCAAAAGAAAATAGTTACCGCAGAAGTCTGACAAAAGATAGTGTTTTCTTTATTTTTTCTCGTCCTGAACAAGATAATGTCACAAACCAGCTCTCTCCATGAACTCGTTCCAGTGCCTGTCCTTCATGCCGGGGTTTCTGACGGCTTGAATGATTGGTATCAGCGGCCTGAACTCGTCTATCTCGTCCTGTAAAAAACACCAACTGAAATATTCTATTACAGGCCGTGATGTTGAAAGTGTCATGATCTTGTATCTCGAGATACAACCAGTGGGTAGATAAGTAAAAGATCACATATGCAAATGTAGATAGCGACCAGCTGTATATTGAGCATTTTTTTTTTAATTACTGAAGTCTATCATTATAAACTCTACTAAATATAGATAGACGAAACGCGATCGCGCGCGGCGGTGCTGCGGCGTGCTGTCGCGTTCCGTCTACCTTATTTGCTCTAGCAAATGACGTTCCTGAGTGACAGAAGAGGATGGAGCGACAGAAAAAAGCGATGCGGTGCTGTCAGATGAGGTTCAACTAGGGTTCAACCCATACCCTAATGTTGGTAGCGACCAGCTGTATCTTCGGCATGACAGAGAATTTTCTCACACACTTGACGATGGTCTTGACATAATCAGTGGGTAGATAAGTAAATGATCACAAACCCAAATGTTGGTGGCGACCAGCTGTATCTTGGGCATGTCACAGAAGGTTCTCACACACTTGACGATGGTCTTGACATAATCAGTGGGTAGATAACTAATTTGACACAAACAGTGGGTAGATAAGTGAATGATCACAAACCCAAATGTTGGTGGCGACCAGCTGTATCTTGGACACGTCAGAGAAGGTTCTCACACACTTGATTATGGCCTCGACATAAACAGTGGGTAGATAACTAATTTGATATAATCAGTGGGTAGATAAGTAAATGATCACATACCCTGATGTTGGTGGCGACATGCTGTATCTTGGGCATGTCAGAGAAGGTCCTCACACACTTGACGATGGTCTTGTAGTAGTCGTTGACGAGGGGTTCGATGCTGTCCGCGTCCACGTACATAAGCGGGTTGTCGAACCACATCTCTTTGGCTTTCAGGAAATCTGATACAAGAAACGATACCAAAGTCAGCAATGCAATTCACTACGCGCAAACATCGTCACAACCTTAAATTCGTCGTTGAAACAACGGCGAGCTCACAATTCGGTATTCGCTATGGTTATGTCATGGGTCAAACTCATATAAAAACTTCCCTGATCTGAAGGATGCAAGAAAGATGTTACATTTGTGAGCTCATCGATATTTTTGACAGCGATGTGACGCTTAGTGAATTGCACTCCAGACCATTGGCATTCCATACAACGACTTCAATCAAAGTAAAATGAATGGATTATACAATAACGTTATTCTATTTAATTGAAAATAATAAAAAGTACATTCTATAGTCATATGCTCACGACTATATTCCGCTAGGCCTAGGGGGTAGTCAGACATATTGTGAGTCGTAGTACCGAAACTGTTCAGTGCTTATATTTATCCAGTGCTTGGGTGCAAGACCTTAGGTGACTGACCTGACGCGGTGACCCACAGGTTCCTGTAGGGCTCGAACTCTTTCACCAGCTTGTTGAGGTCCACGAAGACCACGACGGGCTGGCCGAAGAGCTTCTGTCGCTGATTGAGGATCCTGCCCCAGTCCTGGGCGTCTTTCATGCCTTTCCACGCTTTCTTTATGTCGTTTGCTATTTCGTGCACCTGAAGTAAAGAAGAAATAATAGAAATTAATATCTTTGACTTTGTGGCGCTCGCTCGGTATTGGAAACGGTCAACGAAGTTAAGGCTGCACCGAGCCTATTGTGCTGCCCCCAATCGTATTTTTTTTTATTTCTTAACAATTAAACAATATCGCCGAAAAACAAGAATGTCACATTGTAGTCATTGCTGATTTTCAATTTATCGGGTCACTGCGCATTTGATTTTATATAACGTTTGTAGTTATTATTATCTTTAAAAATGCCAAAAGTGGCCACTTTTGGCGCATTTAACGATAATAGCTACAAGCATAAAACATAATTATCCGTGATGTTTCAATTGAAAGCCTATCAGAACTAATTATTTTTGGAAATGTTTAATTGTATTGAAATACAAAAAAATACGATTGGGGGCAGCAAAATAGGCTAGGTGCAGTCTTAAGCAACGTCAAATCCGGGCACACTATGGATGGTTGACGTATGAAGCACGTTAAGTAGTTGGTCCTAGATAGAATACAATACACGACTAAAGTTTACGAATAAACTTACTATTTAAGAGGCTTTACCTTGGAGAAGTCGTTCTGCAGGGTGAGCGCCATGCACTGGGCGCTGTAGAAGTCTATCTTGTCGTAGAGTGTCTGCTCGTCCTGTTGGTGCAGCTTCCAGAACTTCTCCTGCTCCTCCTCCAGGAAGTCCGTAGTAATGTCCACCTGCACAGTAATTATGCAACTGCTTTTAATATAACTTCGATTTTAGGGTTCACTTCACATGGCCTATTCGGACAACATCACGCATGACAAATACGCGTTTCCTGTTGTCGGTTTTCAATGCACATAAAAGGAGTGAAATAGGCAAATTTGCAACCAAAAAATTCCCTTGGATCCACGTTTTTAGTTTTAGGGCGCCTTCAAATTTGCCGCAAAGTGTCAGGCCGCGGCAGCGCGGCTGCAGCGCTGCGCTGTCAAATTCATACAAATAAACAAAACGCGGCCGCAGCGCGGATGCAGCACTACAGTCGCGCTGCGGCCGCGCTTTGTTCATTTGTATGAAATTTGAAGGCGCTTACAGCCAATTTTCACGTAGAAACGCGTATTTGTCATACATGATATTCAAATAGTCCATGTGAAGTGCCTATTTGGCACCATTACAACAGCGCACGTGCAAACAAAATGAACTGAGTTATTCAATTTACATTTCATTCTCCTCTTGGTCGGGAACAAAGAGATTTTTCTGAAACATGCTTGGAAATGTGAGCATTATTTTGACAACCTTCTTCGAGATAAATCGAAATTGCCGTACTGGCCAAATACATGCGCGCAGCGGCCGGCAATGTTGTATGAAAATCCATATCTGTCGTGTTTAGCGACCAAATAAATTACATACTAAACTCATATCTGTCGTGTAATTTTAAAATGGAACGATCTTTGTCTCCGTAACATGGCGACCAAGGAGGTAACTTATCAAAGGTTTTATTCAAATTTCGAACTGGCTTGCAAATAGAGAGCTGTTTATTGAAAAAAAAAACTAATTGTTGTTCGATGTTCGTCATTGATTTTGAAAAGAGTTTTAATTTCCGCGAATTATTTGAGAAAATCTACTGTTTTAATTTCCGCGCATTATTTGAGAAAAGTACTATACAAGCCTTGGCCACAACTAGGCATTGATGGACTTACGTATGTGTGCCTCGGCTTCGCCTCGGCCCACATTTACACATTCGTCCATCAATGCCTCTGTTGCTGGCCTCTGCAGTAATGTACTAATACCTAAAGGCATAGAGGGAGTAATAACATTGAAAGAATGTTTTTTTGTGTTTGAGTGTGTGGTGTCAAGTAGTACGGGTAAAAGAGACCAAGTGACATAAGCCCTAATGTTTACGGTCACTTTTCACACACACTAGCATAAAAAAAAGTGGACAGCCGCTTATACAAATATCTATAGTTCCGTCTCCTTCTACTATTAATTTTACTTCGATCTAAGGGTTAAACCAACATGAGATGGGTAGGCGTATCTTGACATTTTGCAGGCGAACCTTGACATATGGAATGGCGGCCGAGAGTACCTAACTGTCTAGTGAGACAGGCCTGGTAAAGGCTAACCTGTTTAGTGATGGTCAGGGGCCAGCCGATGGCCTCCCACAGAGCTCTGAAGTCTTCATTCTCGAGCGCCGTGTAGAACCACTCCAACACCTCGTAATCCTACAACAAAAGATACTCATTTTACACACAATCATAACTAAGTCACCATATAAAAAAGAGTATCTATTACTAGTTACAGTACGGACACTCCCTGCCTCCAACTTTTTACTTCACTCCCTCTATTGCCCTCCGATTACCTCGGCAGTTCCCAGAAGCCTAGACTGACACCACAATTGACACGCTAGAATTTATGTTTTCGAAACAAAGAAAGACAATAACGAAGGATTAAGGGTTGAACCTCATGTGGCAGAACCGCATCGCCTTTTTCTGTCGCTCCATCCTTTTCTGTCACTCAGGAACGTCATTTGCTGGAGCAAATAAGATAACAGGAACGAGATCGCGCGCGGCGGTGTGCGGTCGCGTTCCGTCTACCTTATTTGCTCTAGCAAATGACATTCCTGAGTGACAGAAAAGGATGGAGCGACAGAAAAAGGCGATGCGGTTCTGTCAAAAACTGAAAAACTTATTGGTACGAGTCGGCCTGGACAGGGATCGAACCATCGCCTCCTGCACGGCAGGCAAGGTTACTCGCCACTGGACCACCACGGCTCCTTTTGGCGACAAATTAGCATCTCTTGAGATTCACCAGAAACCTACAACAAAACCAGTACTCACAGTGTGAACTTTCCTCATGATATCCTCCTGGGTCTTCAGCCCAAAGGGTATCGACTCCATCCACTCCCTGATCTCGAACACGTGCTCTATAGTGTTGGGCTTCTCGCCCAGCTTGCGCATTATAGTCTTGTACGCCTGTATGACGTCATCTACCACCAGGCGGACCTCCTCCGCCCACATGGCGAGCAATGCCTTCATTATGTCTGTACGCTTTGTTACTAGGATTTGCTGTAACAAAGTATTAAGGGAACATAGGTTCAGGCGAATATTTTCTATGAGAAACGCTATTTCCTAGCCCTCCGAAAAGTGCGTGCGTGTGCCGTATTTTCGATTAAAAAGAATTAATAAAAGTACTTTCTATAGATTTTTTCGATGTCTGGCCTATGGAGAGAGGTATTTAGTGCCCCTTCTGGCTAATTCGTGTACTTTTTCGTTCCCTTCTAGGTCTGAGTGTCCGCTCTCCCTAATATAAGGTCTAACAAAATTAGCTGAAACTATTTTAAGGGGATGATCAGACCATCAAACTGAACAACATTCTCTATGGGACCAAAATCGAAATTGCGAAAAAAAATCTGCTGTCCCATACAAAACTGCAAACATAACTCGACTTAAATTTAGGGGGACAGTACATTTTTTTTCGCTAGTTAGATATTGGTCCCATAGAGAAAATGGCCAAGTGTGGGAAGGTGTAGGGTAGGTGTAGGGAAGGACGAATGGCAGGACAACGTCTGCCGGGTCAGCTAGTTATAAATAAGTAAACCTTCAATGTGTCGATGTTCAGAGAAAAAGGTCCGATGTTGATGTACTGAGGCAGTCTCCAGATGAGGTCCCATTTGGCGTCGTAGTGGGTCTGAATCTCCTCGCGGGTCTCCGACGCCGAATGCTTCTCCAAGCGGAAGGCTCTGTGGATATCATTAACATAACATTCATATTATTTACTAGAGTTTACCCACCACTTAGGCTGCCTGTCCATTGACGCGAGCTGGCTGCGCTAGCTGTGTAAATATTAACCAATCAGGAGCTAGGCCGAGACTGGCCGAGCTCCTGATTGGTTAATATTTACACAGCTACACAGTAGCTCGCGTCAATGGACAGGCAGCCTTAGGGCTCACATATTACTGCGAATTCGCATCTCATCGCAAATATCTGCGAGCGCTATGATTGAAAATCCTACTTAATATTATAAACGCGAAAGTTTGTAAGTATGGATTGATGTTTGTTCCGCTTTCACGCAAAAACTACTAATCGGATTTTGATGAAATTTGGCATGCAGACCATGGCCTGGATTAACACATAGGGTACTTTTTATCCGGGTAACGCAGACGAAGTCGCGGACAACAGCTAGTCATTCATAAGTCATCGTTATAAGAATCGAGCGCCCGCAGATATTTGCGATGCGATGCGAATTCGCAGTTATGTGTGGGAGCACTTAATCCGCACAAATTTAGACCAATTTCAGTTCTAACTACTATAATATACAACTTAAGACTGCGGTAGTCCCAAGGTCATGGAAGCTTGCCAACGTGCAACCCGTGCCCAAAAAAGGCAGTCGTGCCGACCCTGTCAACTATAGACCAATATCAGTCACTTCCATACTCTGCAAGACTATGGAACGTGTACTTAACAACCGGCTCCTGGCATACCTGGAACATAACGACCTCCTCAGTGACCGTCAGTATGGGTTCCGCCCAGGACGGTCCACGGGGGATCTTCTTGTGTATGCCACTCATCTGTGGAGCGAGGCTGTCGAGAGATACGGGGAGGCACTTGCCGTGTCTCTTGACATATCCAAAGCCTTTGACAGGGTCTGGCATGCAAGCCTTTTAAGCAAGCTTGCTTCATATGGAATTCCGATTGACCTATGCAACTGGATAGCTGACTTCTTGAGCGAACGATCCATTCGAGTACTCATTGATGGATACTCATCGGATCAAATGGCTATTAATGCCGGTGTTCCTCAAGGGTCAGTTCTGTCAGCCACTTTATTTCTGCTGCATATAAACGACATGCTTGTGCCCGGAACCTTTGGGTATGCAGACGACAGCACTGTTGCTGACAGATATCTGTCCGGTGCAGGGGTCAAATTGGACGTTACTCAGTCTTGTCGAGAGGCCATGGTGCAGCGAATAAACTTGGCCCTTGAATCTGTGTCCGACTGGGGTGATACTAATCGGGTCAGTTTCAACGCAAGCAAAACACAGGCGTGCCTTTTCTCCACAAAACGGAGTCCCTTCGCTTTGACCCCGACTTTCCGAAATGTGTCCATACCGATAGCTGATCGCCTGGAGCTCCTTGGCATTAACATATTCTTCACTTACGTGAAGGAAATGTTGAGATCAATGGTATTCCTGAACATCGCACGGAAAACCTCTGCAATTGTGTGATGCAACTTGCCAGAACTGTTCAGGCCCCACTTGCAGACGAGGACATATTGCGTGTCACGCGAGTCGCTAAACTGGATAGAGAGACCGGCAGACCCCGCACCGTTATTGCGAAACTACGTAGCCCGCGACAACGTGATATGCTGCTGGCTGCAGTTCAGAGCTACAACAAGAAAAATCCTGAACAGAAACTTAGCTCACACGACTTGGGCTTGGGCGGAGCGAAGTGCCCGGTTTTTGTGGCTGAACATCTTACGCCAGCAAACAAATCTCTTCACGCCGAAGCAAGACGAAAAGCCAAGGACTCCGACTACAAATTCGTCTGGGTTCGAAATGGCCGTATTTTCGCCCGGAAGAACGAAACTTGTCAGGCATTGATTATTCGCAGCTCTGAGTGCGTGAAATTAATGGTTTAATTAGCGATCGATTTTAATTTCGCCATCATTGTCAATGTTGTGGAATACCAGTTTTAAAATGCTCAACATATACTATCAAAATGTACGCGGAATAAGAACAAAAACAAATGATGTTTACAAAAACATATTGCTGTGCTCATATGATATTATTGTACTCACCGAGACCTGGCTGCATCCAAACATATCCAACAACGAAATAATTGATTCCAGATATGTAGTTTATCGAAGAGATCGTCCTTTCCATCGCACCAAAAGGTTGGCTGGAACAACAAAGAAACGAAGTGACCCGAAAATGGATGGCGGAGGAGTGTTGATAGCAGTCTCTCGGAAAATTCAGTCCTCCAGAGTTATTAACTGGGAAAGTGAGTGTGAAGATCTGTGGATAACCATTGACATTCAAATAGGCAGTGTACCCAAAAGGTATGCAATTTGTGCTGTATACCTTCCCTCTCCCCCTAAAAGGGAGACGCAAACTAGGTTTCTGAGAAGTGTGAATAACGTCCTGAACCACATCGACGATGTTATTATACTTGGAGATTTTAACCTCGGTGACTTGCAATGGAACATTGAAAATAACAGTTCTTACATGATACCGTCTAACCAACGTAGTGACTTGGAATGTGAACTTGTAAACTTTTTAACTGTTAATAATTTGTATCAATTTAGTAATATCTTAAATTGTCATGACAGAGTGTTGGATCTTGTGGTTAGCAGTTATCCTAACGGCAAAGTGTCTAAAGCTACGGATTTGCTAAGTAAACTTGATCCTCAGCATCCCAATCTTTTGTTCTGTCTCGATAACTTGGTTTCATGTCCGCTACGTAATAACACTAAAATCCGTTACAATTACCACAAAGCCGATTATAATATCATCTCGAAGGACTTGGAGGCTGTGGATTGGGAGTCGGAGTTTTTGAACTGTAGCACTGTGGATGAGATGGTCACTATTTTTTACGATATCCTTCAAGGTACAATTGCGTTAAACGTGCCAAAGCTAAAAGCCAAAAAATCAAACTATCCTCCCTGGTTCTCTCCCGCACTCATCAAACTTCTGTCTGAAAAAAATAAAGTCAGAAATAAGCATAAAAAGTTTGGCAATCCGCGAGATAAAATTGAATTCGAACTACTGCGTGAACGATGTAACAAGCTTTTTGACTACAACTACAAAAATTACAAATCTAAAATAGAAAGTGCTGTTATCAAAAATGAAAAAGTTTTTTGGCAATATATCAAGCACAAACGTGGCGGTAACTCTTCGCTTCCCTCTAAGATCCATCTAAACGATGTGGTAGCCGACAGCGGCCCTGACATTGCAAATCTCTTTGCCCTACATTTTTCATCCGTTTATTCAGATGTTTCTCTGGAACCACCCAAATTACCTAGCTTTAATCACGACCATTTACCAGGTATCATTCGACTTAGTGAAACGGAGGTCCTCTCTAAACTTGAACACTTGGATACTGGAAAGGGAGCTGGTCCCGATGGCATCCCACCTGTATTTTTCAAGTCGTGCGCTTGTGCTTTGGCCGGTCCTTTAACATTAGTTTTCAATCGTTCCCTTGCATATGGGTTTTTCCCGACCGAGTGGAAAAAAGGCAGAATAGTCCCAATATTTAAGAAAGGTGACCAGAGTAACGTCAAGAACTACCGGCCCATTTCCATTTTGTCCTGCCCTTCAAAGTTGTTTGAATCCCTTCTGTGTCCAATAATCACCCGCCACATAGACAAATATATATCACCACATCAACATGGCTTTAGGGGTGGTCATTCTGTCCAAACGAACCTGGTTTGCTTTGTGTCCGATCTTTCCCGGGAAATGGACCGGGGAAACCAGGTGAACGCTGTGTACACCGACTTCAGCAGTGCATTTGATAAAGTAAACCATTTAGTACTTTTGCACAAACTAGAGCACCTCGGTGTACACGGCCCACTTCTGTCCTGGTTCGGCTCATACTTGAAGTGCAGACCTCAGGTTGTTGCTGTAAAGGGCTATGAGTCATCAATGTATTATGCCCAATCTGGCGTCCCACAAGGATCCCATTTAGGACCCTTACTCTTTATAGCATACATTAACGACATCACTTCACACATCTTGCACTGCAAATATGCTCTTTTTGCGGACGATCTCAAAATTTACAAGACAATCGAGACTCCTCTTGATGCAGCACTGGTTCAGAGAGATCTCGACGGAATCAAGCTCTGGTGTGACTCCAACAACATGGTTCTGAATCCAGTAAAGTGCTCATCTATTTGCTTTAGTAGAAAAGTCCAGTGTCTGCCATCAGAGTACAGCATAGACGGTGTTGCTTTGCAGGAGGTGGATGGGATCCGGGACCTAGGCGTTACACTTGATCGCAAACTCAAATTAACTTCACATGTATCCGGGGTAGTTAAGAAATCCGCGCAAATGTTGGGTTTCATAAAGAGGAACACCAAGAATTTCAGTGCTAAAACTAAAATAGTGCTTTTCAAAGCTTTGGTTCGGAGTCAACTCGAGTATGCCAGTGTCGCATGGAATCCTGTGTACTCGGTACATTCCCAGCACCTTGAATCTGTACAAAGGGCCTTCACAAGGCATCTCGCATTTTTCGCTCAGGGTATTTCTCACAGATGCCCTTACGACCAACGTCTGGCCTTCTTTGGGATGGAGCCGCTGAGGGCGCGTAGAACTCTGCACGACTTAGCATTTCTTCATAAAAGTGTCAATGGACAAAGCAAATGTGAGCAGGTTCTCGGCAGCATACAGCTCTCGGTTCCATACCAACTTCCAAGAAAGCCAATCACAAAGACCTTTCATCCGCCCCCTAGCAGAACCAACATTGGCAGTCACTCACCTTTTGCTAGACTTTGTACAGAGTTCAACAGGGTTAGTGCGGGACTGCCAGATCTGGATATCTTTTTTGACTCGACCAATAAATTCAAAAATACAATACGAAAGTATCTCACCCACTAACTCCAGTTCCAAGATTCTAAATTATTATTATTATTATTGCTTGCTTAGTATCCACAAATATCGTCCTCTTCAAAATTGTTATGTTGTAATTTCTACTGCTTCTAGATTTAATCATGATTGTAATACCATGTGATTTTTGAATGTTGTGTATACCTTTAATTGGCCTATGTATTAGCGACTAGATTTATATGGAAATTTTGTTTGTAATGCGAAATACTTTAAGCTGTTGGTGTACCTATTAAATAAATTAAATAAATTAAATTAAATATCGTCCGATCTGAATTTCGGACGGTACATTGAGTCCATGGCGAAAACCGCAGCGAAAAAACTGGGCGTCCTCTCGAAGGTCAGACGGTACTTTACTCCGGGACAGCTTCTACAACTTTATCAAGCACAAGTCCGATCGTGTATGGAGTACTGCTGCCATCTCTGGGACGGGTCTGCCCAATACCAGCTGGCCGCGCTGGACTCAATCGACAGGCGTGCCAGGAAGCTCATAGGTGATCCAACCTCGGTGGCGAAGCTACAAAGTCTTGAGCATCGTCGCAAGGTAGCCTGTCTGTCTGTTTTTTATAGGATACATTTCGGAGAGTGTGCGACTGAATTACACGATCTGATACCACCGTCTCCCTTTCATCTGCGGGGGACGAGACGCAGACTGGGTTTCCACCCCTATGTCGTTGACCTACCAGCAATTCGCACGAAGAAGTTTGCTTCTTCTTTTATAATGCGCACGGCTAAGGAGTGGAATGCCCTGCCTGCGGACCTGTTCCCTGAGCAATACAACCTGGGCCTCTTCAAGGCGAGAGTGAATAGGCATCTTTATAGGTAAGCATGCTACATCTTCGGCCTCATCATCACTCAACATCAGGTGAGATTGGGGTCAAATGCTTACCTATCACACATAAAAAAAAAAATAAAAAAAAAAAACAACTGTTTAATTCCGTATCACGCTAAACTTGACTTATTTACTATGTGACTGTCACTGTATTTACTATGTGCCTTTAACGGCTGAGCGATCTGTCAAAACGGCTTTAACGGCTGTCAAATGAATAGCGCAATACCGAATGTTTTACAAGTTGTGGTTCGCACGCGGTCCATTCATGGTTCATTTGCGATTTATTTACCAATTGCCCTCCTGATTTTAAGTCAAATCAATATACTATCAAACAAAAAAAGATTCATCAAAATCGGTTCAGTAGTTTTTGCGTGATGCTCGAACAAGCAGACTGACAGAAATTCTAAAAAGGTTGATTTTGAGTCAGGGACACCTATAAACCATATCGTAATCTTTTTCTTGTAAATACTTCAATGTGCAGAACTTCTGTTAGGTGCTGTTTCTACAGAAGAGACGTATGGTGGTGGCGGATAATCAAAGTAACACAATATAAACCTTATAGTACGTACCATAGCGTCGTTTTTGTCGTAAAAGAGAATTGCGCCCGCGCGACGTCGCCTGGAGGCGCGGGCGTAATTCTCCAAACGACGCTATGCTACGTACTATAAGGTTTATGCAACGTGTTAATGAATTAGCGCAAAACCTCATACACCCCAACTGATTTATAACAAAATAATTATATTGAAACAATAATTTAATTTAAAAGTTATTCGCATTTTAAGTTTTGAGGCAAAAATGATTTGATATTCTTTCAGCACTGAAAGAAAGCGCTAACGTACTCATGGATACATTTTTATAATCTTGTTTTGGTAGTAAGTAGGGTGAGTGTGCCCGTGCGGTGGGTTGACATCGAGTTCAGAAAATTTAAAATTTTGCAAACAAATTATTTAATATTTTGACAAAAATTACCTATATTGAAACCATGATAATTCGACTCTGCTCTCAATTCTAAACAAACTACTTTTTAGTTTTGCGTTAATTCATTAACACTTTGTATTGTGTTACTTTGACTATCCGCCACCGCGACACGTCTCTTCTGTATAAACCGCGCCTTACAGTTTTATTATAGCTTAGATTTACATACCAAAAAACACAAAAAACAACAATTAGAATAGCATAGAACAGGCTGTAAAATTAAATGCGTAATGCTAATGACATATCCATCTAACTGAAAAACTTTCACTATGGAGCTTGTATCAGGCTGTTTTTCTGGTAGGATATCCATTCGGTGCCCCAGCAGCTGTGGGAACGCATAGGCTGATGATGATAATGTACTAACTCCACGTATGACTCTAGTCGAGCAGGTATATCTCTCTGTAGCACTCGTACTGGCGCGCGTACGCTATCAGACATGACGGTAGAGCAGTGGCCCAGCTCGGGCTGATAATGTACTAACTCCACGTATGACTCTATGTTGAGCAGGTATATCTCTCGGTAGCACTCGTACTGGCGCGCGTACGCTATCAGACATGACGGTAGAGCAGTGGCCTAGCTCGGGCTGATAATGTACTAACTCCACGTATGACTCTATGTCGAGCAGGTATATCTCTCTGTAGCACTCGTACTGGCGCGCGTACGCTATCAGACATGACGGTAGAGCAGTGGCCTAGCTCGGGCTGATAATGTACTAACTCCACGTATGACTCTATGTCGAGCAGGTATATCTCTCTGTAGCACTCGTACTGGCGCGCGTACGCTATCAGACATGACGGTAGAGCAGTGGCCTAGCTCGGGCTGATAATGTACTAACTCCACGTATGACTCTATGTCGAGCAGGTATATCTCTCTGTAGCACTCGTACTGGCGCGCGTACGCTATCAGACATGACGGTAGAGCAGTGGCCTAGCTCGGGCTGATAATGTACTAACTCCACGTATGACTTTATGTCGAGCAGGTATATCTCTCTGTAGCACTCGTACTGGCGCGCGTACGCTATCAGACATGACGGTAGAGCAGTGGCCTAGCTCGGGCTGATAATGTACTAACTCCACGTATGACTCTATGTCGAGCAGGTATATCTCTCTGTAGCACTCGTACTGGCGCGCGTACGTTATCAGACATGACGGTAGAGCAGTGGCCTAGCTCGGGCTGATAATGTACTAACTCCACGTATGACTCTATGTCGAGCAGGTATATCTCTCTGTAGCACTCGTACTGGCGCGCGTACGCTATCAGACATGACGGTAGAGCAGTGGCCTAGCTCGGGCTGATAATGTACTAACTCCACGTATGACTCTATGTCGAGCAGGTATATCTCTCTGTAGCACTCGTACTGGCGCGCGTACGCTATCAGACATGACGGTAGAGCAGTGGCCTAGCTCGGGCTGATAATGTACTAACTCCACGTATGACTCTATGTCGAGCAGGTATATCTCTCTGTAGCACTCGTACTGGCGCGCGTACGCTATCAGACATGACGGTAGAGCAGTGGCCTAGCTCGGGCTGATAATGTACTAACTCCACGTATGACTCTATGTCGAGCAGGTATATCTCTCGGTAGCACTCGTACTGGCGCGCGTACGCTATCAGAGGTATGATCGCCTTGCGGTACGCCTTTAGCAGCCTCTCTCTGTAGTCTACCACGTTCGGCTCCATCAGACCTGCGAGCACAGATTATACTTAGATATATCACTTCCTTAGAAAACGATAAGTTTCACGCATTAATCATTCACTGCCAGACGGTACGCGCGAAAATGTGCAGTGACGGAGGCCTGCTGCAAGGTATTAATAATACAGTCATTTTTAAGCGTGAGTAGCAGTCGAGAGAAATTTTTATTCGTGAGACCCGTGCCTTGCATAGTGGGAAGGAAAAATCTGGTTTGAGATCGCAATAAAGACACTTTAATACATTGTGTTTTAACTAATATTACTGTTAGTTATACTGTAAGTACACAGAATGAAATTGATATCATTAGCATCCTTTTAAACTAAGAGTCTACCCATCAAACTGAACAACTTTTACTGTGGGAGCAAACCAATCTGAGCAAAAAAAATCTGCTGTTGCATACATTTGTGTCGCGTAGGCATTGCAGTTTAGTATGGAACAGCTGATTTTTTTGTTGCTCCGATCGGTTTGCTCCCATAGTGAAAGTTGTTCAGTTTGATGGGTAGACTCTTAGTTTAAAAGGATGCTAATGATATCTATAAATTTCACCCTGTATATAGCACTTTTGTCGAGATTTGGTGGCTATATAGGCTGAGGACCCTGATAAACCTTAAAATTGATATAAATGTACAAAGAGAAAGCTTATTTCTAAAGATATTTCTTCCAGCATACCAGCAAAAGAGACAGTTAATTATCACATGGCAAATTTATTGTGTACAAACAAACAGTAAATAATTAATTAAGTTTTGAGGTTATAATTATTAAATACTTACGAAATATTAAATATCTACTCAAATTTACGATATTAACCGGGGATATATATTATTGTTAAAAGTAAAACGTATTGAACGAAGCCGTCCTGTACAAAATCACCAGTTTTCCATTTTTTGTTGATACCCAAAATGTTATTTGTAAATGTCTTAAATTATTCCATAATACACAATAAAAAATCGGGGATTATTGAGAATTTATGTTTTTCAGGTATGTATCTCCTAATATTTCAAACTATCACCAAAAGTGCAAAAAATTTATGCAACCTACTCCATACAAAAATCCGTAGATTTCCCCGACTAGTTTACTTACTTCAAACCTGACCAGAAATGTAAAAATCTTGCTTTGCGGGCGATACAATCGACTATAACCTTTAATGATATCCTTTACAATGATATCCCGCGTGCCTGACCACTTTTACTTACCTAACTAGTTAAGCTACAATCTTTATGTGTATTAAGACTAACCAATAGAGGTGAGAAAGAGTTCCTTGTCAAATACGAGCCCGGTCATAATCATGGGGTGCACTTGTAATATGAAGTGACACCGGTACAGCATCTCGCGGAAAAGTCGCTGGATCACTATCTGTAAAGCATAACACACCATCATCATCATCACGGAGCGGAATCTCATTGAAAACAATTGAAATGTAATAGAGATTGGTCATTGTTTTTTATAGTCTTTTCAGGCTGTCGAAACTTTTTTGTTTTAATCTTCGTTGCTTAATCAACTTTTTTTTTAATCTATAAAATTCTGATTGCTACCACGACTTGGGAAGTTTATGACCCCATTATGATTTATGATATTTGATATATCTCTCTCTCTCTCTTACTGTCTTTAGATTACCGTAATGTACATGGTACAATAATATACTGCGCCTGGTATTCTCTTCCGATCACGTGACTGACCATGTGACTGACACAAGCCTACGTCATTTTAGCCTACGGCCTTTTACCATGTTTAGCGGCCATTTTTTTGTGACGTAGGCTTGTGTCACTCTGGGAATAGAAGACCTTGTTTTTTTAGACTATGCGTAATTTATTGCAATGAAAATATGTCATATCTAACTAAAAACTATCGATAGCTTGAATACTCGATAAAAAACAATGACCCATCTCTATGACATTTCAATTGTTTCGCCATTAGATTCCGCTCCCTAATCATCATTAATGAATGAGGGATTACCCGAAACCCATTAAAAAAGAAAAAGTTGTTCCAAATGGCTCGATAGATGGTGTTCAAAACATGATTCAATTAAATTTTCTCGATAAAAAAAAGAACCAAAATAAGTTAGATTTCAGATTTGTAACCAGTTTTACAAGAACCATACACCATTTCTTCTGAATATATCTTCATTTGAAAACTAATTAATTATAGCAGGGATTCTAGCCTTTATTTTTAGAGCACCCAAGCACCCAAGAGAAAAGATATTGATGAAAAATACGTTTTTTTGCGATCTTGCCTTCAATTGAAGCGGGATGGCTAATTGCAAACGTTTGCTAGTAAGAAAGAGACGCTTGCACTTGTAATACCTGGCCTTAAGGTCATCACAGACAGCCGCTACTACTTTCTGTACTCTGCTGCTGCTAATCGCTTCCTCTGCAGGAACGAGAGGTCCTTATGTAATTTTACGTGCGTTAGAAGAGAAACATATTATAGCGGCCTTCTGTGACGACCATTACGCCAATCTGAACATACCTCAAACTGAGCCGGGTTGGTTGTGTAGTAAGGTCCGTCGTTGGACATCATGAGGTAGAAGTAGAAGAGGGTGGGGGTGGGGGACCGGAAGGGGGTGTTGATGAGGTCCGTGGGGTCCCACTCCCAGCCCTCCTCGCATATATAAGTGCACAGGCAGGGAGTCTCGCACAGCGTCACGAACATCAGCATCGACTGCTCGATGCAGTACCGGAGCGCGTACTGACAAACATACATTGTTTATTAGTTATACAGGGTGTAAGTGACAGCCTAGCAAATACTGAAACTGAGACCATCAAGCTGAACAACTTTCACTATGGAGCCTACCTCAGGAAACGCGCTGATTTTTATTGCGTTTCCATAGTTGCATAGTGAAAGTTGTTCAGTTTGATGGTCTCCGTTTCAGTATTTACTAGGCTGTCACTTACACACTGTATTTACACGCGACTTTGTCCGCACAAATTATGCATGGTGTAAAAAAACCGTGTTGACCTTAAAGGGTTGCTTAAGATCTCTATGGACCAATATCGAAACCACGAAAAAAAATCTGCTGGCCCATACATTTCGGTTGAGTTATGTTTGCAGTTCTGTATGGAACAGCTGACTTTTTTTCGCGATTTCAATGTTGGCTCCGTAGTGAAAGTTTTCAGTTTGATGTTCTGATTTTACAGTTTCAGTATTTGCCAGGCTGTCACTTACAGCCTCTATATTTTTTTTGTAAATATCTCGCACACTCTTTCGCACAAAATCACACACACTCTCAAATACATACACGAGCGCGTCCGCACTTGCATGGAAAATAAAGATTATTTTATAACTACTTACCTGCATTCTGAACCTGACGAGTTGCATAAACCTGCACAGTTTGCTGACTTCATAAAACCGCCAGTCCTTCTCGTATATATTGAACCAACTGCCGAAATACCATGGTTTTTAAACATTATTATAAGTAGATTTTTTGAAACCTATATTAGTACTAGGGGCGGATCCAACCCTTAAAAATGGTTGAGAAAAATGGATAAAAAAAATAGAAAATAACGCTCACAGGCACATACATTGTAATGATCCCAAGTTAAGCACTGTAGGTTTTTTTTTATATAGTAACCATACAACAACGGCACGAACATATAACATCCATGACCGAACCGGGATTCGAACCCAGGACCCTGGTTGGCAGTCCGGCGTGGTAACCATTACACCAACCGGGTCCTCTGGATGATACTGAACAACGATTCCTAAGAAAAATACAGCATATTCGCAAAAAAAAAATCGACTTTTCATACAAACGAGTATGGAAAGCCGAAAATTATTTTTGCGAATTTGCCATCGGTTTTTTTTGGGAAAGTTGTTCAGTATCATGGGTACAGTCACCCCTTAAAGTAGTGCAACTGTTTACCCTAACATCCTGTATACATACCCTTTGCCGACATCTCTGTAGGACATCCGTATCGCATGCGCAGTGTTGTTCAACCACGTTATATTGAGGTACTTCAACATCTGCGGTCAACGGTTACGTTATATTTACAAGTGTCCATGAAAATCGTGATCCGAGAGTATAATTCCCTTAGACAATTTATATAGGGACGAGTTACGCGTGTCATTCTACTAAGAAACATTTCTGCCACTTTTTGCGGGGGGCGAGGTAACATGAAATCCGCAACTTTGGATTTTATTCCCCATAAGCTTAGATTATAATTTTGAATGTTAAAAATCATGAAAAGTAGTCTCGTGTGAACCAATGACGTTTTACAAATAGACGCGTTATACGCTGACATCACTGCACTTTAAAATGGCGCGATATAGTGACGTGTAGCCAGTACACCCCGTACACTAGGCGGCGCGTGACTATGAGAAAGCCGGGCAGTTACCTTGCTTTTTTGTTGCCATTTTGAAGCGCGGGCAACGCATCTACGTATAAAAACATCTTAGGTGTGAACCCCAAACGTTTTAAGTTCAAAATTATTGTTTCGCTATTATAGGCTGTCTCGTTTAGTGATAAGGTATAAAATTAGGTGTAAATGCGCAAGATCAATTGTTCTTATACCGTGGCAGAGGGGAAATGCTACCACAAGGCGAGTCCCTATATAAATTGTCTAAGATAATTCCCACTGCTAAATGTTTTTCAACACACTTAGAAGGAAAAATTAAAAGGAAATCACAAATAAGTTTAGACAAATATTTGTGAAAAGTGGCACGCGATTTTGTTTTTTTGCGCGGTGTGCGCCTGTGGCTGAGTAAGTTATGCGCGCGCCGGTGCGGTAATGTAAATTAAAACGCACACGTGTTTTATAAGCTGCATTATGAACCTAAAAACGGTGCAATAAGCGCCACTTTACGTCAAAGTGTATTAAACAAAATATTACTGACTTATTAAAATACAAACTCATGGTTTTCTTGTTCTTCTTATATTACTACAAATAAAGTTTCACCATAGAAGTGCAGTGCTGCTGGGCCGCGTCGAATTCAGCTAGACTGACGTTCCTGCCGTAGTTTGTCGTGAAGAATAGCATGCTTTCAACCTGCGTATTAAAATATAAACGTATTTCAACCTATATTATATTCAAAATCGCCTGTAACCTTGCCTGCCGTGCAGGAGACGATGGTACGATCCCCGTCCAGGCCGACTCGTACCAATGAGTTTTAATTTATGTACGATTTGTAACACCACTGGCTTTTCAGTGAAGGAAAACATCGAGATAAAACCTGCATGCTTCAATTTCGAGGCATGTATTGTACCCACTATCCATTACAAGTGGCGACGGGCTCACTCTCCGTCCCATAGTGAAAGTTGTTCAGTTTGATGGTCTGAAGCACCCCCTTAAGTATTACTAGGGTGTTTTGTTACACCCTGTATTCAAAATACGGAAAAGGAAAATGCAGGTAAAATTGAAAGACTGATCACGTGCTTCAAAAACAAAGACCAAGTAACTAAGTTGTTACATACATACATACATATACTCGCGCCTGTGTCCCATTGGTGTAGGCAGAGACAATAGATCGCCATCGGCTACGATCCTGACACACCTCTTTCGCCTCTTCCACACTCATAAGTCGTTTCATACACGTTCGTCGGTTTCGGGTACATTTGATGTGACCCTTCTTAAGTATGCTGCCAATTTGCTTCGCATACGTACGTCTAGGGCGACCCCTTTCGACTGTCCCATTCGCACTCACTTTATATATTTCATTCGTCATTCTGCTATCACTCATTCTTACCACATGACCAAACCATTTCAGCATTCCCTTTTCAATCCTTGTTACTAGGTATATCCTCTTATATTTGAGTTCCCGATATTTCGGCAGTGTTACAACTGCCATGATCACGGGATGACTGAGGAACTGCAGGTAGATTTTTAAGAGCAGACAAATCTGTCTACCCTAACTTTTCGTCGTTTGCTCCGACCACTACTATCGGAACTCGCTCGGGAACTCAAATATACCAAAACGCGGTAAGAATCCGTTAAAATGTTAAATTGTAGATTAAATAATAACCGCGTAACTCTCAATACTAAATAATATTTTACTTTTCGAAAACATTTGAGCCGTCAAAAGTTTATAAATAGGGAATCTAAAAGTATACACGATAATTGGACGCACTATACAGGGTGAAATTGATATCATTAGCATCCTTTTAAACATAGTTTTAAACTAAGAGTCTACCCATCAAACAGAACAACTATCACTATGGGAGCAAACCGATCGGAGCAACAATCAACTGCTCCATACTAAACTGCAATGCCTACTCGACTCAAAATGTATGCAACAGCAGATTTTTTTGTTGTTCCGATCGGTTTGCTCCCATAGTGAAAGTTGTTCAGTTTGATGGGTAGACTCTTAGTTTCAAAGGATGCTAATGATATCAATTTCACCCTGTAGTGGCTGAACTATACGAAGAAACAGTACAAAGCCTTGCGGGTCCAGTTTAATAACGCATTCAGGGTGCTGGTGGAGCTGCCGCGATTCTGTAGTGCGTCGGGGATGTTCGCCGATGCGCGAGTATATTGTTTTTACACTACTATGCGCAAATGGTATACATCCCTCATGCGTAGGATAAGCGGCAGCGCCAACAGCATCTTGAACATGTTTGTCAGTAGGTTTGATTGTCAGTACGTGAACCATTGCTGTATGGTTCACGTACTGACAAACAAACAGTTATAATGTAGTAATGTGTTGTGTGTATAAACTAACAATAGGCTAAGTGTGTTACTAACAAAATTATGATCTCAGTTGGTCGAAATAAAGTTTTTTCTATTCTATTCTATTCTATTCTATGGTGTAGAGATGACGTACCTTGAGACATTCATCGACGACCATGTGTATGCAGGAGACGCTCTCGGACAGCACATAGAGCGAATACCACTGATTATGCTTCATGCGATCGGCGAAGTCCTCCATTATACACTCGTACCGGCCTGCCCGACAAATTATACAGTGTATTATCTGTGGTTTTGGGCCTTGACAGGCTTGCTAAGCCAGTATACAGTGTAAGTGTAGAGTCTACATTTACTACTACTACGGCACACCCCGGACACTGCCTACAAAAAATATATACTGACAAGATGACGTCAGGCCCTGTACTTTCGATGTTCGATACATCCCCACTGTTTCGGTCCGCACTTCATTGTAATCGAGTTGACATTGGAACGAAAACGTTGACACAATTGCGAAGTTCGAATGTGCGGGTAGAGGCCCAGCACATGCGAAACTGAGTCTAAGGCTGCAACTTTAGCTGCGTGCAAGCGAAATGTTTTTAATATATGCTGCGTGCGGTACCTATATAACTTTTTCATTAATAAAACGCATTGACACCCGTCTATTCAAAAATAGTTTTTATCCTTCGTCCTGAGATTATAGGTATTATCTTTGTTTCGAAAACATAAATTCTTTTTCTCAAACATGCTTGGAAATGTGAGCATTATTTTGACAACCTTCTTCGAGATAAATCGAAATTGCTGTACTGGCCAAATACATGCGCGCAGCGGCCGGCAATGTTTGTATGAAAATCCATATCTGTCGTGTTTAGCGGCCAAATAAATTACATACTAAACTCATATCTGTCGTGTAATTTAAAAATGGAACGATCTTTTTCTTCGAAACATGGCGACCAAGGAGGTAACTCATCAAAGGTTTTATTTAAATTTCGAACTGACTTGCAAATAGAAAGCTGTTTATTGAAAAAAAAAAAAATGTTCGTTGTTCGTCATTGATTTTGAAGAGTTTTAATTTCCGCGAATTTTTTGAGAAAATGTAGTGTTTTAATTTCCGCGCATTGTTTGAGAAAAGTACTATACAAGCCTTGGCCACAACTAGGCATTGATGGACTTACGTATGTGTGGCTCGGCTTCGCCTCGGCCCACATTTACACGTTCGTCCATCAATGCCTCTGTTGCTGGCCGCTGCAGTAATGTACTATTGTTCTGACAGGTTTGCTCCCATAGCAAAAGTATGTAGTTTAAAGGTTAATGATACTTTTTCTTAAACCCTGTATACACTATACAGGGTCCTTCTTGATATGCTGACGGTTTTTAAGGCGATAATCAGACCATCTAACTGAACAACTTTCTCTATGGGACCAACATCGAAATCGCGAAGAAAAACAGCTGTCCCATACATTTCAGTCGAGTCGGTACTGCAGTTTTGTTTGGAACAGCAGATATTTTTTTCGAGATTTCGACTTTGGTCCCATAGAGAAAGTTGTTCAGTTCGATGGTCTGATCATTCCCTTAAAAAACCATCAGTATATTAAGTTGGACCCTGTACGTATGTCATCATCATCAGCCTGTCATCGTCCACTGCCGGACATACGTCTCTCTCAAGGCGCGCCACAAAACTCTGTCTTCTGCCTTCCTCATCCAGTCGCTCCTCGCTACTTTTTTTAGGTCGTCTGTCCACCGGGCAACATGGCGTCCCACACTACGCCTACCAGTTCGTGGTCTCCACTCTAGAACTCTGACACCCCAACGGTTGTCAGTTCTTTGGCAGATATGACCAGCCCATTGCCACTTCAGCTTGCTAATTTTCTGAGCTATTTCAACCACTTTAGTTCTCTGATGTATCACTTCATTTCTGATGTGATCTCTCAGAGAAACACCGACTTTAGCTCTCTCCATAGCTAGCTCAGTGTAGGTATGTTACAGTACAATAAAATAAACAAATGTTACCGTAGTCCGGTACGGGCGCCACGTAGTCTTTAGAGGGCACGTTGATGAAGTTGTAGAGGTCCCGGTATTTCTGTATCGTGTATATGATCTTCATCTTGCCCTCCATCTTACTGTGCATCAGCTCAGCCTGAACCAACCATTTTATATTATGATGATAATCCTTGCAACGCGCCCGAGCGTTTCAACAACACTATAGAACGGCCGACTTTACTTGACACCTGGCTCGAACGAAAATCCCAATAACAATGACAAATAACAGCAAAAGAATAACTCGAAAATACTAAAGCACAGGGACACGTGAAACGGTAACTGAGATGCATCGCTACTGGCCTCGCACGACGACGGCGGGGTCGTAGGAGGGGTCTCGAATTCCGAGCCAGGTGTCAAGTTAATTCGCCCGGGTTGTAGTCTACAATAGGGTATTTGACAGCATTTAAATATAGGAACTATTGATGGCATCCGTATTGAATATAAATTTTGAAAACGAACTATTTATACATGACGACCCGGTTGGTGTAATGGTTGCCACGCCGGACTGCCAAACCAGGGTCCTGGGTTCGAATCCCGGTTCGGTCATGGATGTTTATATGTTTGTGCCGTTGTTTTATGATTCCCATAACAAAAAGTCTAAGGCTTACCTTGGGATCATTACAATGTATGTGCCTGTGAGCGTTATTTATTTATTTTATATTTATTATTTATTTAAGAAAAATACTGGATATTTTAAGAGGAAATCGACAAAGAAAATATGTTTTTTTGTCTACTTTTGCCACGTGATCGTAAACGAGACGACTGTGATTGGCCGAATGGTTGATGACGTCAACTGCGTGTAGACACGTATATTGCTAAGAAAAGCGTTTTCGCGGGATATTTAATAGTTATGTTTTATGCAAGGCAGTTGGCAGTTGCTTTTTGGCGCGAGTTCTTGTATAGAATCCTGAGCCTAGCGAGGGTTTCAAAGGTACGAGACGCAGAATAACTTTGCTGCCGAGCGAAACACAGAACTTTTCACCTCACAACAGCGAGAAAAATGTCATTGCGCCAACCTCATTTTTAGAATAATCGCAATGGCCAGCATGAAAAAAGTCTGTTTTTCTTGTTTAGGCTGTTTTTCTTTATTAAATAAAAAAATTCTGATTTTAAAAACTCTGTCCACGCTAGCGCATAAAATGCACTTTTGCACTCAGATTTCAAATGATAAACAGAATCTTTCCGAGCTTGTGAGGTGAAAATAATATTTTTTGATCAGTTTGATGGGTAAATAGAAATAAATAAATAATAAAATATCTTGCACAATGTCACACAAATTATCTAGCCACATTTAAAGTACCAGAATCTAGCCTGGACTTGTATTATGATGACTAGAGAACGATATACAATACATATAATAGATACAAACATCCATGACTCGGGTACAAATATATTCATCATACAAATATTTGTCCCTTACGGGATTCGAACCCGCGACCTCGGCACAGCAGGCAGGTTCACTACCGACTGTGCTACCGGGCCGTCAGAGTAAAGTATGTGGTGTATTAATGATACTTTTCCATACACTCTGTATAGTTTCGCTTACATACTCTAAAGATACAGCCGTGTCGGTGGTTCTGATGTAAAGGAATTACCACCTTCAGGGACATGTAGGGGTTAATAACGAGGAGGTACCTCCTGACTCAGGTTCTTGAGGTGATCCTCGTCCAGCTCCTTGGCCTGCTTGTGAATGCGCACCATGCGGAGTATCTTCGGCATGTACGGGATCGGCATCATGGGCAGGCCTTCCAGCAGTAAGCAGTCCAGGTATAGGTAGAACCTGCCGAATATACAGGGTGTTAGGGTAAACAGTTGCATTACTTTGATTGTACCCATGATACTGAACAACTTTCCCAAAGAAACATATAGGAAATTCACCAAAAGATATGAAAAGAATACAGTTCGTCACGTGGGCAATGTCTTTTGGCATACATGTATCTTTTACAGATGTGTGCTTCAATCTAGAAGTAGCAAAACGTCGATTAATGAAAGTTCCCCCACAATTGATGTCCCCAATCGTGTTTTTTTTTAGATTTGTTTGAAAAGGGTTAAAGCTACGAGAAAACTGTCAAAGGATATGTTTATCATTAAATTCTCTAAAATAAAGTGAAATATGATGAGAGCAGGAGGTAATTGAGAGGGTCGTAGATGGTGGTAAAAAGCGATTTATTAATGTACGAGCTTTTACCCGCGACTTCGTCCGCATAAATTATATACCAGATTTTAAGTCAGATGTTACGCTACCAAACAAAAAAAGTTTCATCAAAATCGGTTCAGTAGTTTTTGCGTGATACTCGAACAAACAAACACCCAAACAAACAAACAAACAAACAAACAAAATTCTTTTTTCAAAAATTTACAGTTTTATAATAGTCAAGATTACATCGATATTTATAATAAGTAGGTATCGCTGATCCAAGCAATATGCGTTCATGTAGCGGTAAACCAAAGTGTTAGTGCTAAACACTAAAAATTGCCTTTTGCTATGTTACCATATTACAAAAGTCTTAATATGTATGCAGGCTGATAGGTCAAAAAACGAGATAATTTCTTGGACCTCCATGCAAAAGTGCGGATCAGTCGATAGATTTTCTATGGAAGGTCCAAAAAATTGCAAAATTGTTTAGTGTCATTGTCTGAATAGACCCTTAAAAAGACATTGCCCACGTGACGAAGTGTATTCATTTCGGGTCGTATCGCAGCTGGCGAATGTGTGTGATCAAAGAACACAACAAATAGTATGACAGCTGAAATTATACACAGGATAGGAGGAATATCGTGCTTCCCAATGAAATGGAAATTATCCTTTTCTATATCGTGGCATTTCTTATAAAATTCAACCAGTTTTTTAGGCGAAACGGGATTGGGCGTTTTCATTTAGTAATTAAAAACTAACTAGGGGTGAATCAAATTAAAGATTGAAAAATTCAGTCTCGGGCGGGACTTGAACCCGCACCCTTCCAAACCGGGGAAGTGCGTTATCCAATTTCGCTACCGAGCCCACTAGCCAGAGAACGAATTTTTCAATCTGTTGCGTCTTGAGGGGACGTGAGCGACATCTACTGGCAGCTATTACAAACTAGCCAACCCGCAAGTTCAGAATTACAACTGAAATTCATACGGTATAGATGACACACCCTGTTCCAATTTCAAATATTATTGATTTTGAACATGTTACAGCCATGTTGTGCTATTTCGAATCAAATTAAAGATTGAAAAATTCAGTTGGCTAGTTTGTAATAGCTGCCAGTAGATGTCGCTCACGTCCCCTCAAGACGCAACAGATTGAAAAATTCGTTCTCTGGCTAGGGACTTGCTAGCGAAATTGGATAACGCACTTCCCCGTTTGGAAGGGTGCGGGTTCAAGTCCCGCCCGAGACTGAATTTTTCAATCTTTAATTTGATTCGAAATAGCACAACATGGCTGTAACATGTTCAAAATCAATAATATTTGAAATTTGTAACTAGGGGTGTATTATATCTCGCTACGATGACGGAAGCCGGTGTTAACGAAGTCAAAACCTCGTGTTAGTATCATCATCAGCCTATAAACGTCCCACTGCAGGGCACAGGCCTACCCTCAAGGAGGGTTTATGGGCATTAGTCCACCACGCGTGCCCAATGCGGGTTGGTAGACTTCACATACACATCAGAATTTCTTCTTCAGTGTATGCAGGTTTCCTCACGATGTTTTCCTTCACCGTTTGAGAGCAGTCGGTTTTACGTACATAAGTTAGAAAAACTCATTGGTACATGGCATGTTGTCCGTGCTGATTCGAACCCGGACCCCCATAATTGGGAGTCCATACCTCTCCGCAACGCGCCACCGACGCTCTGCGTGTTAGTATAAAAATAGTCAAACCTGAGATTATTTTCGATCTCACTGCGCAGATCGATGGCAAATTTGATGCGCTGGGTAAAATTCTCCGGATCATCCGCCTTAAACATCAACCGGATACGCGGGATACTGCAGAAAATTACAAATATCTTGGGCATTGTCCACTGACCTTAAATACTATAAGACTCCAAGAAAAATCGTAGAAAATTGTTGTCCGAATTGACAGTATAACCCACATAAATCAAGCATGTATGCTGTTGGGTGGCACTATTACGTTTTTGTAATAAACTTACGAGCTTTGAGCTCTAGAGGTACTAGAGGTGAAAGAAAACATCGTGAAGAAAACTTCATAACCGAGGATGGAAAAAAGTTCGGATGTATGTGTAAATAAAATGTGGGTGAGCTTGAGGCGAACACAATAGACCAGCCATGGTCGCAGTGTTGTATAACAAACCTTGCTTGAAATAATACATAACTAGCTGACCCGGCAGACGTTGTCCTGTCATTAATCGAAATGAAAACTATCCTATCTCTCAAGTTGGACCAAATTACACATAAATGCCAACTTTCATCAAAATCGGTTGATTTGGTGAAGAGTTCACTGGGAACATACATCATGACACCAGGGCCGAATTAAGCCATGTAGAAGCCCCTAGGCAATGCAAGTCTCGGGGCCTGTATTCCCAGGGCCGTAGCAAACATGTCTAAGTCACTACGACATGATTTAAAATCTTTGCAATATTAAATAGTCGTGGCGCAAAGCTACACGAATAAAGCTATCCTGGAGCGAGCGAAGCCAGCTTGAGATTTTACTGCAATATGATTAGGTCATTGAAATAACATCTAAAATAAGGTGCGAGCGAAGCGAGTCCGAGATTTTACTGCAATAGTATCAAGTCTTCGTTGTGCAATGCAATTTAAATCCCGGAGGAATCTTTGAGATTTGTCTTTTTTTTCTCTCGGGCCGCGGGGCCCTAGGCAGGGCTGGGCCCATAGGCAGTTGCCTAAATTGCCTCTATGGATAATCCGGCATTGCATGATAATAGACGTATTTGGTATATTTATGTTTACTGTCAGCTAGTATGTGCATCTAGGGCGACCCCTTTCAACTATTCCGTTCATTGCTTTGTGAAGATGTATCAACCTACTTCACTCATTCATTCCCTTGATCCCTTGAATCAAATAATAAAATTGAATAAAATAAATAAATAACTTACTTGAAACGTCGTTTGGTGCCGTCCAAAGCCATAACTTCCCACGTATCTTCAACCTTATCGTAACTGAATACAGCTACATTGATCCACTGGAAAACAGTATAATATCATAAGTTAACATTTATCCAAGCGATATAATTTGCAGACAGCAAGACTACAGTATAAGAAAGAGTATCTAGTACTACATACACGGACAGACACTGCCGCACGAATTTTTCATGTCCATAACCATATCTCCTAATACATTTCGTTTGACAAATGGTCATAACTTCATATGTCACTATGACAATTTAATGAAGATTCAGTCGTATAACTTATTAAGATAAGGTTGAATTTAATTAGATAAGACACTAGTTTTCAAACAAAATAGTCGTAGTAGATTAGTATAAAAGCTGAAGAATACCTCGTACGAGGTCTTGAGAGTCTGTATGATATCGGAGGAAGTCTTGATCACCTTCCCGACCTCTTTGGGGAGAAAGAAAATGATAAGTATTAAAGCTGAACAATAACTCGTACATGTTGTTGAGAGTCTGTATGATATCGGAGGAAGTCTTGATCACCTTCCCGACCTCTTTGGGCAGAAAGATAATGATTAGTATTAAAGCTGAACAATACCTCGTACATGTTGTTGAGAGTCTGTATGATATCGGAGGAAGTCTTGATCACCTTCCCGGCCTCTTTGGGGCGGAAGATAATCATTAGCGATAAAACTGAACAATACCTCGTACATGTTGTTGAGAGTCTGTATGATATCGGAGGAAGTCTTGAGCACCTTCCCGACCTCTTTGGGGAGGAAGATAATCATTAGTATTAAAACTGAACAATACCTCGTACATGTTGTTGAGAGTCTGTATGATCAGGAGGAAGTCTTGATCACCTTCCCGACCTCTTTAGGGAGGAAGATAATCATTAGTATTAAAACTGAACAATACCTCGTACATGTTGTTGAGAGTCTGTATGATATCGGAGGAAGTCTTGATCACCTTCCCGACCTCTTTGGGGAGGAAGATAATCATTAGTATTTAAACTGAACAATACCTCGTACATGTTGTTGAGTCTGTATGATATCGGAGGAAGTCTTGATCACCTTCCCGATCTCTTTGGGGAAGAAGATTATCATTCATATTAAAGCTGAACAATACCTCGTACAAGTTGTTGAGAGTCTGTATGATATCGGAGGAAGTCTTGATCACCTTCCCGACCTCTTTGGGGAGGAAGATAATCATTAGTATGAAAACTGAACAATACCTCGTACATGTTGTTGAGAGTCTGTATGATATCGGAGGAAGTCTTGATCACCTTCCCGGCCTCTTTTGGCAGGAAGGCGAGTGCCGGACATGGGTACTGCTCCCCCTCGATGAGCCCAAGGCCCAGCCATTCTTCTGGGATCCTACAATAACAAAATAAAATTACAAATCTGTAACAGAAGCACACCTTGGACACTGTCAGCTGATAGCTGTCATTTCATAAAAATGGGAAATATTGATAAGAGTTACGATACAGTTGCGTGCGAGCGTGACAGGAATACGCATTTGCTTAAACCGCGATTCAACCAGAGAGGGTGAGGTAAAAAGTTGGTGGGATGCAGGGCAGTGTCCATATTAGTACTTGATACTCTTTCTTATACTGTGACAGAAGTTTGTACATTGAAACACTATTTAAAAGAAAAAGATTATGATATGCTTTTTAGGTGTCCTGGACTCCATATTAATTTTTACATTTTTTGTCTGTCTGTCTGTTTGTTTGTTTGTTCGAGCATCACGCAAAAACGACTGAATCGATTTTGATGAAACTTGTTTTGTTTGAAAGCTCATGAATGATTTGACTTAAAATCTGGTATATAATTAATGTGGATGAAGTCGCGGCGCGGGTAAAAGTTCGTAAATAAATAAGTACCAGAATCTTGACTTGATCAGGACTTGTATAATGATGAGTAGACAACAATATAGATATGTATATAGATGCTAACATCATCGACTCGGTTACGTATTCATATTCGTCATACAAATATTTGCCCCTTACGGGATTCGAACTCGCCACCCTCGGCACAGTAGGTAGGTTCACTACCGACTGAGCTATAGGGCCGCCTTGCCTCCACCAATCTACACTAGGCTAGGACTATAGATTAAAATGTATTATATAACAAAAAAACAGTAAAAGAAAAAAGAAATATTATGAAGAATATTTATGTTATTGTTATACTAGGCCCGTGTTGCGAAGTATGGCCTCCCATCTCACCCTTAGGGTCAATCCACACTAAAAGAGCAGCGGCATGCAGCGGCCGGAGGAGCATTTTCGGTGCAATAACTAATCTAGCATTTGGAATCTTATTATCTCATCTTATTAATTGATTTAAAGCGATAGACGGGCAGCGCGAGGCCGCGTGCGGCTGCTCTTTCGGTGTGAATTGACCCTTATCGGTACGAGGACTTCGTCCTGCAGTCGGATCCTACAAGCAAATTGTTTATCCCAAAAAGCAAATCGACAAATACAGACCGGCAATCAAAGTCCTTATTGTCGAAGACCTCTAGCGGTAGCTTCGGGAAGGGGCTGTAGAGGCCGTAGAACTGCTGGTCCGATATCTCGAACTCGCTCGGTGGCAGCATCGTGTAGGGCTGCACGCCAAGCTCGCGGAGCATCTTCTGTAATGTTTTTATAAAAAAAGCCAATGTTTAAAAATGGTGCCTTTTATCTTGGCGCGGCCATCAATCACACTTGAATATCATAGTTCAGAATAAAGTTACAAACAAAACTTGTTATTACAAATATCTCGAAACTCAGTCCGAACTGAGATAGAAAGGCTTGAAGTAAACGTAATGTACAAACCGGGCGAATTAACTTGGCACCTGGCTCGCACGTGGCTCGGAATTTGACACCCCTCCTGCTACCCCCCGCGGGACCCCGCCCTCGCCGTGCGAGGCCGTAGCATAGCAATTTAGTTACTGTTGCACGTGTCTCTGCGCTTTAGCATTTGTGAGTTATTCTTTCAGAGTTTTTTATTCCGAGCCACGTGCGAGCCAGGTATCAAATTAATTCGCCCGTGTTGTATATGGAAGAAGATCTTTCTCTTTGGCACTATTGCCATCAATATTAAATAACCTTTCACTTGAGTTCAAATGCCTAAATGCAAGTAAAAAATATTGTTAAAAATTAAATTAATACCCATGTAACTACCGAACCTATAATTGACGGATACAGGTTTAGGCTGCCTGTCCATTGAAGCTGTGCGAGCTGTGTAGCTGTGTTTTTTTAACCAATCAGGAGCTCGGGCGAGATCGGCCGCGCCTCGCCCGAACTCCTGATTGGTTAAAAAACACAGCTACAGAGCTCGCACAGCTCGCACAGCTTTAATGGACAGGCACCCTAAACATAATGTTACCCTGTATACCTAAGTGGTGTATTGCTCCTCCTACCTAATGGTCTAGTTATTAACTTTGTGCAATCCGACCCCAAGACATTGTCGTAGGGCTAGGTAGGAGGGACGAAAATGATAAAGACAATAATTATAATTGTGTTGTTCTGTAAATGAAAAAAAATATATTTTTATTTACCCTTTCTTACTTCCCAAATTGCCGATTTGATTTATGATATTGAACCACCAATAGGGGAGCGGACTGCATAAAATATATTTTAGTTTTATCTTCTAAGTAAAAAAAACATTTGAAAATAACGCTATTCTCACATTTTTTGTTTTTTTCTTACGGTCTCTGAGAAAAATGCCTGTGACAGACGGACGGACGGATGGACAGACACCGAGCTGATTCCATATGTGTTCCGTTTTTCCAATTTTGGTACGGAACACTAAAAATAGAGTTCAATTTTTACCTTGACGTTGGCAGCGAGGAACTTCCTGCGCAGCCTCTCAATCTTGACGAGCCGAGGCAGCTGCTTCGGCAGCACCACCGCCAGGAACTGCAGCTTCGGCACAAACGCTTCAAACGGAAACTCCTGTACAAAAGTTACATTTTATGCTGATATGTATCCATGTTTAGTCAGTAGTTGTAGCAGAGCTTCTGACCACCCCGAAAGCACAGTATAAGGAATAGTATCTATTACTAGATACAGTACGGACACTTCCTGCCACCCACCAACTTTTTACCTCACCCCTCTATGCCCTCCGATTACCTCGGCAGTTATCTGAAACCTAGAATGACCCCACAATTGACGAACGAAGAGGATATAATCTCAGGATGAAGGAGAAAAACTCATTTTGAATAGATGCGGGTGTCAATGCGTTTTTTTTTACAAAAAAGTTAAGTTATGTAGGTGAGACGTCATCTGGTCAATTTCTATTTTTTGTTAGCAGTATCCGTCTGTATGTCTGTGTCGAAAGGGATTATATAAATTGTGCAAGTAATTATATAATAAAACCGGTCAAGTGCGAGTCGGGCTACTCGCGCACTGAGGGTTCCGTACCACACCACCACAGAACACAACATTATTAACTTAGAAAAAAAAACTTTTTTTGTCCGGGACCTTTAGCGCGAGACCAACTCACACTTGGCCGGTTTTTAGTATTTGTTGTTATTCTGTAGAGTTTGCTCTATAATCACACTAAGTTTGACGCTTGTATGTATTACCGTTTTTACGATAGAGCGTGAAGAAAAAATGTTGATAAAAACTAGTTTCTTGTTGACAACCCCCCTTAATTTTTAACTTTTTGACATTTTTATTATTTGTTAACAAATCTTATTATTTGTTATTTATGCTATTACGGTTTAAAAGTTACAGCCCTAAATAGGTAGAACAGACGGACGGACGGATGGACAGACAGACGGACAGACGGACAGACGGACGGATGGACGGACCACTTTTTTTTTTTTTTTTTTTTTTTTTATGTGTGATAGGTAAGCATTTGACCCCAATCTCACCTGATGTTGAGTGATGATGAGGCCGAAGATGTAGCATGCTTACCTAGAAAGATGCCTATTCACTCTCGCCTTGAAGAGGCCCAGGTTGTATTGCTCAGGGAACAGGTCCGCAGGCAGGGCATTCCACTCCTTAGGCTTAGTAATAGGGTCCCGTTTTCACCCTTTGGGTACGGAACCCTAAAAATGATTTATCTATCTACTCTTCTGTCCCAGATAATAATCTAAAATCACTATAGTGATTGATCACCAGAGATCGGAATAGGTAGATTTGATTAGGCGTAAAAGGAAAGCGGTTAAAGAAAGCTATGGGGTTTAAGAACAGGGAAACGTGCTACCAAGGAACAACTTCGTCAGAAAATCATAGCAGCGACCATTTGTCTAAGGCGCTGTCCTATTGCCATCGCTCGCGCGATCATGCGTTCGTCCGACGAAAATAATTGTGCCACTGTACTAAGCCACCACCTGTTTATTAGTATTTTTGTAACATTTTGTATAAGAATTCACTCACAATGCTGTCATCCTCCTTGTAAGTCGTCCAGCGGCCTGGTGGAAGCAAGAGCTTCGGTTTATTAGGCTTGGGCAGCGAAGTCAATGTCGGCGCCAACTTCTCCGTTTTGGCCTGTCGATTTTTAAGGGGCTATGTAAAAAAAATTGGATTCTTCAAAGCTCCATATATCATGAAGTACTAACAGTAGGAGTATGATTTGCGGATATAATCCCCGCAAGTTGATATTGCGACTGGCGGCCATCTAGGTGACGTAATTTTGACGTAGTCGACTGTGCAACATCAGTACCGTTCGCAAGGTTAGCCCGTGCTTGATGACGTCACTCAGCGGTTATTGTGACAAGGTTCCATCGCAATATCAACTTGCGGGGATTATATGTGTAAATTGAACATATAATTGAAGTTTTGATTAGAGCCAAAACACGATTAAGACAAATTTTCTCGATAGAAAAACAAGCCAAAGTAGCCTCCGTTTTTGTCTATAAACGCTTGTAACTGCTAAACGGTGAATAATAGAAACATGAGACTTGATTTAAAAAAAAGAGATTGCTATTATCTATGTTTTGATTAGAGCAGAATTGAACTTACATAAATAGTACAATCACAATTAAATAAAGTTTGTTTTTTCGCTTGATTCGATCCAGGCGCGCGCGCCGCCCCATCTCTTTCTCTCGCATCTGGCAGTAATATAAGCTATCACACGCCTGTTTCGCTAAAATTATTTTTCGACATAGGCTCTTAACATAATTTGTTCGTTTGCATTTTTCTTAGTGATTAAAATGAATAAAAGACATACATTTCAGGAGTTTATTATAAAAATTTGAAAATTTCAAAACTTTGTCTAAAATTTTTTTTTTTTTTTTTTTAAACAATTTATCCTTTCGGAAATGCAACGGGAACCAGCCCTTACAGCATGGTCACAAGTTACATTTTTCTTTGTACTTAAAACTAACTTAACTAATCTTACACCTAAATATTGAAATGTGTGGGTGATACACACATTCCAAGCTCAAGATAAGTTTTACGCGAGGATCAATCCGAATCAAACGGGAGCGCCTTCTTTATTTCTCACTTTTACTATATTGTTCTTCATTGATGACACATTATTCAACTAATTTCACCACATTAACACAATAATAGCCACGAAAAACGAATCCAGAAAATTAAGAAACAAAGCCCGTCCTTATCCTCATGATTCCCGTGCAAAACCATCCTGATGACGATGGGATGATGAGATGATAGGATGACGATGAAATTGTGGATGATTTTGTAAGCTCGCGCGATGCCGCCAAAACCACCGTGTACGAGTAAACTTCTGTAAACTTGCACCAAAACTTTTGTTCTTTCTTCGTATGTATTTGAGATTCCTGTTATGTTGGTCGATCTACGCAACCGTTTGGTACACAATCCGCACGAAATTATGTCACAAATATCACTAAAAACCAACTTTTCACAAATATCAAATACAGACACAAACGAACAAAATAATGGCGGCAAGCAAACTCTCCTTTGTCTAAAATCCGCCAAAAATTTCACGACCTGAAGTGCGATTTTTGAAAATCTTACGAGCGACTTGGCAGTAGAAAGTGTCAAAATTACTATGGAGATTATGCATCTTTCTACTGCCAAGTCACTCGTATGATTTTCAAAAATCGCACTTCTGTCAATATATTTTTTTTTTTTGATCAGTTCAAGGTAAAGGGTATAGGTATATATCCCATACAACCGATGTCTTCAATAAAATTCTCTCATTTATAGCAATTAAAACGTTGGTGTTCGACGTTTTAACGCTTCTTTGGAGTTTTTGGAGGTAATCGAGAAACGCAGGAAACGCAGAGAAGTTCACAGGAAAGAGGTGAACCGAACCGCTTGCCGCTCTACAAAAGAACGGAACACTTTTCCTGTTTACGACTCGTACACCATCATATTTCACTGAACTGTATATTGTCCACTTGCACGACACTTTGTTACGCAAAACGACACCAATTTTAGGTACGAACCAAAACTAAATACACATTAAAAATTCGATAAAATATGTGGTCTCCAAACGTAGCGAACGAATTCCCGCCAAAAACTCCCCCTGTCAATGTCAAACTTACGATGTCAATCTCAACTTTTTTTCCGGCGTTGATTTCTGGGGCTGAGATTCAGAGACGAGTTTTTAAGTCATTGTTCGAACTAATAGGGTCAAAATTTGGATTTTGACATACGGGAGTTCGAACTAAGACTAAAAAATCGTCTCTGAATCTCGGCCTAGGTCTTTTGTCTTTTATTCCACTCTTGATAATCCCAAGGACCTCACGCTTCATCTCATCATCATCATCCTATCCTTGTGATCAGTATATTTCCTCTTTCTCCTAGCTTCATGTTTTAATCATAAAGGTATTATGGTTTTTATATGTACTTTCAAGCGGCGTCGTGGGAAGCGACGTAATGGGAATGATTCCTTTCAATAGGTACCGTTGATAACGGCAGTTGATGAACATTGTCTCCTTTATTTTTATGAACCAAAATAAAGTTCATAAGTGTTCATCAACTGTCGTTGCCGACTACTCCCGTCTGGCTATTCAACTACGAATCAAAGAACCTGTAGAATTAGCTTCATCCGTTTTTTGGCACAGATATCTCTTGTAGGGTCATCCTTTGTCATTTCAGAGACCAACTCTGAATAATAGCCTCTTTTGGGGATTGCATCTCTTGTGGTATTATCGTACACAACATCTTGTCGCTTAATCTTTTTCCTCTTGCTATACATAGTTTGTAATACTTATTTAGCTAAGATTTTACTAAAATTATTATGTTAAACTTTGACTATTGACTTTATACGTCAAATATATGTTCCTTGCGTCAAATTAACATCAACGCCATTTGTTCTGTTTTCAAATCTTACCGAAGTTATAGTCCACCAGGAAAAAATGATTTATCCATGAAGATAGACAAGTAACCTCGGATAATAAATCAGAAAGAGCCTATTCACACTGCTTTTCACAACCGGTATGGTCTTTATATTCTGATAAATCCTGGATAAACCACCTCTTGCTTGGAAGTGTGCATTTTTCCCCTCGGGAGTTTATCACAAATTGCACAATACCAATACTACCTACCTATAATACCTACTCATTGCTCATATGAATCGATTGATTAACTAAAATGCGTCCCATCACTAGTCCATAAAGGACTTCCTTGGGATTTCCATTCATTCATTAAGAGTCCGTTTCAAAACGTATGAAAATCATCGGGGTGCCGATACGAAAGAGAAAAAGCATACAAAGATATGTATGCTAGAGTGAGAAAGCAAGACTCGCCGAGTGATTTCTTCGTTTTGAAACAGACTTTACATTAAATAAAACCATTCATTCTTTCTTTTCTGTCGCAAAGGAAAAAATGGCGGTAAAATTGAAAGGAAATATGGAAATATTAATATCGCTAAAAAATACAGAAAGAAAGTTTAATCAGCTCTTGATGTCGGGAGATTGGGCAAAGGATTCGTAATTTTTAGGGCTCCGTACCCAAAGGGTGAAAACGGGACCCTATTACTAAGCCTACGTAGTCCGTCCGTCCGTCCCTCTGTCCTACCTATTTAAGGCTGTAACTTTTGAACCTTACCTACCTACCTTCCGTACCAAGCGTCAAACTACTCAAACTTGGCGTGATTAATAGAGCAAGCTGTACAGTATAACAACAAATAATAAAAACAGGCCAAGTGTGAGTCGGTTTCGCGCTAAAGGTCCCGGGCATGGTCTAAAAAAACAAGGTCTTCTATTCCCAGAGTGACACAAGCCTACTTCACAAAAAAATGGCCGCTAAACATGGTATGGTATGATGATGTAGACTTGTGTCAGTCACGTGATCGGAAGAGAATACCAGGCGCAGTATATTATTGTACCATGGTCCCGGGTAAAACAAAACCTTTTTCTAAGTTAATATGTTGTGTGGAGGTGTGGTACGGAACCCTCGGTGCGCGAGTAGCCCGACTCGTACTTGACCGGTTTTTTCATCTTTCCCATGATGACGTAGACTTGTTTCAGTCACATGATCGGAAGAGAGTACCAGGCGGAGTACTATCAGTAACAATGTACATGACCTTGAAGGGCCGTTCGATAACTTCACTCGGTTGTAAAGGAATATAGACTCTATGTACCTACCTAAAGGAAATAATCATTTGAATGACTCGAGTGAAGTTCGTGTGATTGAGTGACGTCACATTTGCAGGCGAGGTCATGCACATTGTTATTTTAAACTGATAGTATATTATTGTACCATGATCTTTCCTGAATTTTTAGACCTATCATGTAAAGGATTATTTTATGAACGTAGTAATTTCATCGTCAGCTTCTAAAAGTCTCCACTGCAAAGGAATTCTACTCTCACGGTGAGCAGCTACGTGCCCTAGTGAACTAAATAAAACATCCTCTGGGAACACAGTTTTTATTTTTCAATAAAGTAAAAATCTGTTACATAGGTCCATACTTATTATACAATTTGCTTATAAGTTCAACTAGTGGTTTGTTTAGAAGGCTGCCGAGGTCCTTGGCGAACATAAAGTCCAGGTGCTGGAACTTAGGCCAGTCGCATGCAGGCCGTACTTCTTCAAGAATACCTGTACTGTTCAACTCATTTGCTAGCCTCATTATTTGCTGTGAACAAAACAGTTTATTAAATTATCAGGGTATGTAAATACGTAAGTAAAGTCAACAATGTGGCACCGTTATCGTACAAATAAATAGAAGTTTATGGGTGGTAACATTTTTTTTTCGCTTTGCGTATCTAAACTTTCGACTTTAAATTGTGATAAAACATGGGCTTGATGCTATTTTCGACATCAAATTGTGATAAAAATGTCATCATCATCATCATCATCTCAGCCGATGGACGTCCACTGCTGCACATAGGCCTCCCCCAAGGATCGCCATAAAGAGCGGTCCTGCGCTGCCCTTATCCAAAGGGTTCCCGCCGCCTTCACCATGTCGTCGGTCCACCGTGTGAGGGGCCTACCCACGCTGCGCATTCCGGTACGCGGTCGCCACTCGAGAACTTTTCGGCCCCACCGGCCATCGGTTCTGCGAGCAATGTGTCCCGCCCCAATTCTTTGGGCTATGTCAGTTACTCTGGTTCTTCTGCGGATCTCTTCATTTCTGATTCGATCTCACGGGGAAACTCCGAGCATAGCCCTCTCCATTGCCCTTTGGGTGACTTTCAGCCTTTTTATGAGGCCTTGAGTGAACGACCACGTCTCTGTAAAAATGTGCTTGATGCGCTTGATGCTATTTTTGCCTTCAAATTGTGATAAAGATGGGCTTGATGTTATTTTCGACTTCAAATTGAGAGAAGGCTTGAGCATCTATGGGCAGTGAAGAATCATCTATTGCAAAAACGCACAAATAATTAAGCGGAATTTACTCGGGGCGGTTTTCACATTGCTGTGTGAGCTCATTTCGTTTTAAGTTTATGCACAGAATAAATAAGAGTACAAGTTTATGTCAAACTAACTAGTCGGTGTAGGTACCTCAAATCGCGCTAAGCAGTGTTGCCACCTTAGTTTTAGTAATAGGGGAAACTAAAAAGGGCTAGATCGGGCTCCTTGACTACTTATCGGGCTAGATGGAGCACAAATTACCAAGAAAACACTTGCTGTAAAAAAAGGCTAAAAAAACACCTTTACTAATGATTTCAATTATGTATTTATTGAATCACAATAACATTTTTCAAAATAAAACAGAATTTGAAGAAAAATTTTACCAATTTAATAGGTACAAAAATTAAAAATATTACTTACCTAGTTATTTAACAAACTAATCCCGGATCGGCGCGCCGTAGAGATGCCGTAATAGTACTGTAGCCACGGGACTTTTTAATTACAAAAAAGATTACCGATTGCCGTTTTGATATTATTGTAGGGTACGAAATGACTTATATAAAAACCCGAGTCTTAAAGATCACAACCCGCCGTAGCAAAAATAAACTAAAAAAAAAATTCTCAAATTTTTGAATTTCGAGGTTACCGTTTTTTTTCTATACTGTCATCACGGACCTGAAAAAAAGACGGACGGAATCTCGTCTAATCAAAAGTGAAGCACCCATTTATATGACTGTGCGTGCTGTCGCCCTGTTGCGCGGGACAAAATGGCGGCGGGTTGTCGCACCTGCGCCTAGAACTGGTGCGTCTGTGTGAGTGTAGGTGCTTTGTAGAACAAACGAAATTTGCAGCACCTTGCTGCTTCACCTCTTTTTAATGTGACATTACGTCCGTCTTTTTTTAGGTCCATGACTGTCATGTTCTTCACCTTAGTTCAATACCCATACGTAATAGTAAGACTGTCTAAAGTTGCCATACAAAGCTATAAGACAAGATGAAAAAGTCAATTTCGATGGGTCTTATAGCTTTGTATGGCTTTAAGACTCGGGTATTTATATAAGTCATGTCGTACCCTACAATAATATCCAAACGGCAATCGGTAATCTTTTTTGTAATTAAAAAGTCCCGTGGCTACAGTACATGTTGGCCATAATCGAACAAATGGTATCTACCACAAAAATATAAATACATACATACATATTCTCACGCCTGTCTCCCACTGGGGTAGGCAGAGACAACGGAACGCCACCTGCTACGATCCTGACATACCTCTCTAGCTTCCTCCACATTCATAAGACCTTTCATGCATGCTCGTCGGTTTCGGGTAGATCTGACCTGGCCCTTCTTAAGCACGTCGCCAATTTGGTCCGTATATGTACGTCTAGGCCGTCCCCTTCCAACATTTCCACTTACGCTTGCCTTATAAATTGCTCTCGTCAATCTGCTCTCATCCATTCTTTCCACATGACCAAACCATCGCAACATACCTTTCTCTATTTTTGTCACTACATCCTCTTACAGACCACAGCGTTCTCTAATAAAACTATTTTTCAATTTATCCATCACATTTACACCACACCGCATTTCCACTGCGTTAATCCTACTTTCATGCGTCTTCTGCCATACCCAAGATTCACTTCCATACATCAATGTCGGGACTAACACTCCATTATGAACTGCCATCCGTGCCTTTTTGGACACGTGTTGGCTTTTCACAAAGGAATTCAGAGCTCCATTTACCCTATTTCCGGCATTCACTCTTCTCTCAATATCACTCTGACACTTACCGTCTCTGGTAAACATGCATCCCAAGTACACAAACTCATTCACCTGTTCCAATTTTTCATCACCAATCATAATACTACATAAGGTACGGTCGTCATTATCATTCCTCTCTAACACCATAACTTTTGTCTTACTTACATTCACTAAAAATATAAATAAATCAATATATGACACAAAAAGCCAAAGTTAGATGTTATTGCGATGTTAGCATGGCGCAAATTTCAGATTTTGGTACAATATATTTAAGAAAATGAAAAGGGCTAGATTGCCCTTTCCGGGCTAAATCATTAAACAACGAGTTCACCTACAGTAAAAAGTGCTAGATCTAGCCCAAAAAGGGCTAAGGTGGCAACACTGGCGCTAAGTAGCGGCACGGCAAAAATCGACTCGTGTAAGGGTCAGCGCACACCCAGCGTAGAACTGCTCGCGCATGCTCGAGCATGTTCTTTGCAGTCGCGCACACCTAGCGGCAAAATCCGCCGGCGGCAGCGGCGGAGCATGCTCGCGCGTGTTCGAACAGTCTCGCGGATGCTCCCGTGTTGCTACAGTTGACGTAGTGAATTTTGCGTTGTGTTTACAATATTTTATAGTAAAGACGTGCGGAAACAACAATTTTAAAGTATGGTAGACTGGGATTTGGTAATTATTGGGTTACTAGCAAAGGAAGATGAGCAAGAAGAGCACATCAATAAGATGAAAAGAGGCAAGAAAGATGTACTTATATTTGGGAAATACTACGCCCTGTGCTGTGTTACGGTTTAAAGTTCTAGGGACAGTTATTTTATGGCTAGGAACTATAAAATGGAATATGAACAATTTGAAAACCTACTAAATCTGCTTCGACCTTTCAGATTTTCTTTGTATTTTCAAAAAGAGTTCGATTATTATAAAATATTATCTGTAGTAAATTGCCCTTTTCGGGCTAAAGTAGTTAAAAAATATGCTAGATTTAGTCCGAAACCGGCCGAGGCGGCAACACTTACGACGGATCGCAAGCATCGACACGGGCGTATGCTCGAACATGCTCGAGCATGCGCGAGCATCCGCGCGCATGCTCGCGACTGCTCCCGTCGCCGCGAGGAGCATACGCGAGCATACTCGAACAGACGCTGAAGGGATTTAATCACTTGCAAGCTATTTTCAACTTTATTTCAATGGAAATAGAGTTCATTATCAATTGAATCAATGAAACCTGCTCGCGCATGCTCGAACAGTTTTACGCTGGGTGTGCGCTGACCCTAAGTGCTACCACACAAAACTGCGAATTCGCATCGCATCGCAAATATCTCGAGCGCTCGTTTCTTATTACGATGACTTATGTATGATTTTCAAATCGTAGCGCTCGCAGATATTTGCGATGCGACGCGTTGTATGTGGGGGGAGCCCTAAGTCCCGCTTAATAGAGAAAGAGAAACTATCTGGCCCTCTACCCGCACATTCGAATGTTTTCGTTCCAATGTCAACTCTATGACAATGAAGTGCGGACCGAAACAGTGGCGTTATATCGAACATCGAAAGTCCGGGTACAAGGCCTGCTCTGATTATGGCTATCGTTGCCTGATTGCAGATTAAAATAAATTGAATTAAAAAAGCTTAATGTACAGAGGTATTAACTTACAGATTTTTCAGTCAACTGGTCATTTTCTCCATAGATTAGAGTGACAGGTACTTTAACATTAGTTAACTTGAATGGTTTCACTTTGCCCCAGAGACCATCCTCCCAGGATGTGAAGACTCCTGGAACATTGTTTAGATTAACTGGTTAGTTTCAAGTCCCGTATATACTATCCCCGCAAGTTGATATTGCGATGGAACCTTGTCACAATAACAGCTGCGTGACGTCATCCGTCGCAAAAAACTCTAACGTAAGCGCGGGCTGACCTTGCGAACGGTACTGACGGTGCACGTCGACTACGTCAAAATTACTTCACCAAGATGGCCGCCAATCGCAATATCAACTTGCGGGGATTATAAATGATAGTCGGGACTCGGGACACTTGGCTAGAAGTGAAGACGGAAGGTTGACCAATCACATCTCCAATGGCGTTTTTAGAATCATGCGTATTTCGGCTCGCACGCGGGATTGCCCCGCAGTCCGCACGCGTGGTCCATTGTGACGACCCGGTTGGTGTAATGGTCGCCACACCGGACTGCCAAACCAGGGTCCTGGGTTCGAATCCCGGTTCGGTCATGGATGTTACATGTTTGTGCCGTTATTGTATGATTCCCATACCAAAAAGCCTAAGGCTTACCTTGGGATCATTACAATGTATGTGCCTGTGAGCGTTATTTATTTATTTATTGTACCTTTCAAGTGAATAGTATGGACTAGCCTCTTGTCAAATATAATTCAAATCTGAAGCCGACTGTACCTGTCAAAGCTATCTTTCCGATATGTTCAAACTGCCTCCATGAACCTGGATGGAATCTGGCTATAATAACTGGCGTCATCTCCTGAAACAATTTAGGATAGGTAATTTTAATTAATAAGAAATATTTGTTTCTCTGACAGTGTCACTATAACTTTCACTGTTTTTGAGTAAAGTTAAACATCTATTGACGCAAGAATCACCAAAATCGGTCCACGCGTTTGGTCTCTAGAGTGCCACAAAAGAACAAACTTATACATAGGCTGATAAACACATTACTCTTCTTTTGCGTCGCGCAGTCAGGCAAAAATACTGCAAAACGGGACATATTTAGTGGGGTGAGGGGAGGATGCCAGCACCCTAGGGGTCAGGAATTTCAAGAGTATACTTCTGTTGTCCTAAAGAACATTTCAGCACAATAGTGTAGATTTGTTTGTTTTTTTACCTAAACCATAAAATGCCCGTACTTATTACGTTAGAGGGAGGTTACACGTTCAGTATTTCGTCATTCTGGTCCGAAGTCGAAGTCTGTCTGGTCAGTCTGGTTTGAATGACGAGAGAATGACGGGAGAATGATGGGAGAATGATGGACTGACGGAATGATGGTAAACCATCCATTCAGACTGATGAAAATTAATTCCGTCATTCTATTGTGAATGATGAAATACTGATCGGAAACTGGAGTGCGATTTTTGAATCTCATTCGCTGAGTTCAGCAGTTGAAAATGTCAAAATTATTGTAGAGATATGCATCTTTCTACTGCTGATTTGACTTTTAAAAATCATACTTCTGGAGAGCGATTTTTAAAAGTCAAATCAGCAGTAGAAAGATGAGTATCTCCATAGTAATTTTGACATTTTCAACTGCTGAACTCAGCAAATGAGATTCAAAAATCGCACTCCTGATCGTGTAACCCACTCATCATTCTGGCATCATTCTGGCGTCATTCTGGCGTCATCCTGGCGTCATTCAGAATGATGGACCAGACTGATGACATATTGACCGTGTAACCTCCCTCTTAGGGACGTGATCATAATGATCAAAGTCTGAAATCATTGACTAAATATTCAGAAACAGAATAGCATGAGCGAGCGGTTAAAAACATAATCGACATGCGAATTCTTTTTAATTTTGAAATTTTGAATTGAATAGGTTACGCTACAATATGTAGGCGTCCACGCAAAAAGGGTATAGTTGTCGGGTTTTCAGTTAGGATTCGATTCAGCATCAATTTATTTATTTATTTAAGTTTATTGAAGTAAACAGCGTTACAAACCAGTTGTACAAAGAAATAGTGAGCTTAACATAGGGCCAATAATAGATTACTCTAAATTAAAAAGTTAATACAAACGTGGCAATAAGTTCAGGTTTACCGGTCTATTAAGGCCAATTCACACGTACCACAACCACACCACGTCGCAGCGACAAAATGTGATCAAGCTGTGGTTACGTGTGAATAGTGTCGCAGCGTCTTTTTGCAGTTGCGTTGTGGTACCGACAAAATGTCGAAATGTCGAATCGAAATGTGTGATGTGGTTGCGTTATCGCTGTCGTTGCGATGTGGTAACCACGTGGTCATGTGCAGTTATACTCCTTTCGTAGAGGAAACACGGCTTGACGGCATGTCGTGGCGATGTGGCCGCGGTGCCGCCGCCGGTGGTGGCGTTGCCGTCGCGATGTGGCCGTATTGCACAGGTGGTCGATAACAACGGCAAAATGTGGTACGTGTAAATTGTAATATTAATTTTCAATACAAAATATACGCCCGACCACATGGCGTCGTTGTAGTGTGGTTGTGGCTGTGGTGTGGTTGTGGTACGTGTGAATTGACACTTAGAGTACTTGCATTACCTGCAAGTACTTGGGCTGGTAAGTAGAATTATTTAAAGGTATTTAATTTTAAGCGAAATACTACAGCATCATAAAAAAGTAGGTAGTACCTAGGTCTTATTATTATCAGTGCAGTGCGAATAAGAAATTGAGTGTGTCTAACTCTATGTGTGTGTGTGTGTGTGTGTGCGTGTGCGAATGCTGGTGTAGTGTATTGCTGATTTAGTGTTTAGGCACAGAATAGGTAGTAGTATATAGTTCTACATACAGAACGGCCACTCCCCGCCCCCCTCTGACTTCAGTTACCTCACCTCCCCTCACACTCTCTGTGGTAACTTGAGGGAAGCCGAGTAAGGGAATGCAGTCAGGCGCGCGCACCCGATGGATTTGACTACATAAAATATATTTTATTTCCTCCTCACAGTTAAAATAAACGTTGGAAAATAACGCTAAATTCACATTTTCTTCTTAAAAACTATTTTTAATAAGAGAATGAACTATAAAAAGTAACGAAATGTATAATGTAGTTCATACGATGCGTGTTAAGTCAACCCTACACATATGTTATTCACAATTTTCGCAAAGTGCGCATGTCCGAACGTCATCATGTCAAATCTAAAACGTTGTTTGAAGTGCCGGACCTGTGGTTTAGGGTAGTGCTGGTATAAGTATGAGCATAGAACTAATAGGAGAGTATTTGAGCTAGAGAGTAAGTATAAATATAAGAGTGTATGAGTTCTGGTAGGTCCAGGAGTGCGATTTTTGAATCTCATTAGCTGAGTCCAGCAGTTGAAAATTTCAAAATTACTGTGGAGATATGCATCTTTCTATTGCTGATTTGACTTTGAAAAATCATACTTCAGGAGTGCAATTTTTGAAAGTCAAATCAGCAGTAGAAAGATGCATATCTCCACAGTAATTTTGACATTTTCAACTGCTGAACTCAGCGAATGGAATGAGATTCAAAAATCGCACTCCAGGTATGAGTGGTCTAGATCAGTAACATGATCATATGGAATAATAAATAGATGGGTTAATATTCCGACATCTGGACGCTTCTTGCGTAGACGCCCACATTTTTTTTTTTTAATGTTCGATAGGTAAACATTTGACCCCAATCTCACCTGATGTTGAGTGATGATGAGGCCGAAGATGTAGCATGCTTACCTAGAAAGATGCCTATTCACTCTTGCCTTGAAGAGGCCCAGGTTGTATTGCCCAGGGAACAGGTCCGCAGGCAGTGCGTTCCACTCCTTAGCCGTGCGCATTATAAAAGAAGAAGCAAACTTCTTCGTGCGAATTGCTGGTAGGTCAACGACATAAGGGTGGAAACCCAGCCTGCGTCTCGTCCCCCGCAGATGAAAGGGAGACGGAGGTATTAAATCGTGTAATTCCGTCGCACACTCTCCGAAATGTATCCTATAAAAAACAGATAGACAGGCTACCTTGCGACGATGCTCAAGACTTTGTAGCTTCGCCACAGAGGTTGGATCACCTATGAGCTTCCTGGCACGCCTGTCGATTGAGTCCAACGCGGCCAGCTGGTATTGGGCAGACCCGTCCCAAAGATGGCAGCAGTACTCCATACACGATCGGACTTGTGCTTGATAAAGTTGTAGAAGCTGTCCCGGAGTGAAGTACCGTCTGACCTTCGAAAGGACGCCCAGTTTTTTCGCTGCGGTTTTCGCAATGGACTCAATATACCGCCCGAAATTCAAATCGGACGATATGTTAATGCCCAGGAGCTCCAGGCGATCAGCTATCGGTATGGACACATTTCGGAAAGTCGGAGTCAAAGCGAAGGGACTCCGTTTTGTGGAGAAAAGGCACGCCTGTGTTTTGTTTGCGTTGAAACTGACCCGATTAGCGTCACCCCAGTCGGACACAAATTCAAGGGCCAAGTTTAATCGCTGCACCATGGCCTCTCGACAAGACTGAGTAACATCCAATTTGACCCCTGCACCGGACAGATATCTGTCAGAAACAGTGCTGTCGTCAGCATACCCAAAGGTTATAGCATACATAAATGGTCTTGATCCTCAACAATTTTACCAACAAGTATAATAAAACCGGTCAAGTGCGAGTCGGGCTACTCGCGCACCGAGGGTTCCGTAGCACACCACCACAGAACACAACATTATTAAATTTGGAAAATTTTTTTTTGTCCGGGACCTTTAGCGCGAGGCCGACTCACACTTGGCCGGTTTTTAGTATTTGTTGTTATTCTGTACAGTTTGCTCTATAATCACACTAAATTTGACGGTTGTATACACCGTGTAAAAAGACATCTCCCGAAAACTTTAAGAACATATCACTGAACCTATATAAAAATTAATGGCGCTAACCTTTTAAATTTAAAAAAATTATTCGTGATTTTTCCATTTTCTTGCCACGCAATGTAAAGCGTACAACACGCTGCTGTCGTAACACTACGTCACACGACCGTTTGCGGTTATGTAGGTACAAACTGTAGCAGAGAAGAAGCGCGCCAAGGTGCGCGCGGTAGTCACGGTCGCGCGCCACTCAGCTGTTAGGTTAGTGGCGCGCGACCGTAGCTTGGCGACGAGTTTGATGAGTGCGTTTTACATTGCGGATTTTTGCTATTTTCGAAATGCTTGTGTTTAACAATTAAAATTGTATTGCATTATGTCACTGGCAGGCTTTAATGTTCATAATTGTAGAAATAAAGGCCCGAAAAAAAATTAAATTTGTGAAAATAAAAAAAAATAATTTCAGTGCCAAAGTGTTAGGTATCATGGTCTGAATCCATAGTTTCAGTTTTCGGGAGTAGTCTTTTTACACCCTGTATGTTACCGTTTTTACGATAGAGCGTGAAGAAAAAACGTTGATAAAAAGTAGTTTCTTGTTGAGAACCCCCCTTAATTTTTAACTTTTTGACATTTTTATTATTTGTTAGCAAATCCGCCGTAATATCGCATAATCTGAGAAAATTTCAACTATCTAGCTATTACGGTTCAAAAGTTACAGCCCTAAATAGGTAGGACAGACGGACGGACGGACAGACGGACAGACGGACGGACAATGTAGGCTTAGTAATACGGTCCCGTTTTCACCCTTTGGGTACGGAACCCTAAAAACTTACCCAATCGATTTGCTCAAAATCTTCTCCGACGATTGTGAAGAGGAACCGCATGCAGATGTCTTGCTGAGGATCCTCCACCGAGCATACACTCCCGACCAGGAGTTCCAAGACTTCAGGACGGAAGTTCATTGATATCAGGCCTCTGGAGCGCATTATTTCCTGCAAACAGAAAAAGGAACTTTCTATAACCCTACTAAATTGGATCTCAAAACCCATGCGGGCGTAAGGGGAATTTTATTATTTTGGTTGTAAGGGCTTGGTCAATAACCAATAGCTACTGCGACCTGAATAGATCTATTGTAGCTGTCACCCTAGACCTAAAGGTCGTTTCCTAGGCCCACGGACTTCATGAACCGTGTTATGCTTTTGGAGGGGAGGTCCCTAATGTCAGTAGGTGTTATTACGTATCCACCTAGATGGCGACTCCTGCTGTGAATGAGCACTTCGCATTCGCAGAGGAGGTGTATGGGCGTTTCCTCTGCTTAACAGCAGAATCTGCAGGTGGGTGAATCTACAAGCCCCATTCTGTGTAGATGCTTGTTTAACTTGCAGTGTCCTGTTAAGGCTCGCACTAAGAGCCTTAAGTCGTTGCGGTTTGAATTGATGGCATCTGAGGTAAGTCTGTTTGAGAAGCCGGTCACAAGTTCTTTTGCGTGCCTCAGTCCTGGTGTATCCGACCAGAGCTTAGGGGAAAGCTGGCGTAAGGGGAAAGCGGTGGGAATAATTCGGGGCGAGTATATGGGGATTAAGCTAACATGGCATACATGTAAAATCAATAAATTTAACTTTAAATTGTAATTAATACAATAATGACATTATTGTTTCGATTCAATTGGCTACTTGACAACTAGTCAAATCAGCTAATCTTTATCGGACGTCAAAAGATGCGCTTTGTATGAAGATTTGTACTAAATATTGAGTTGTGACGTCATCAACATTTTCATTACTTTTTATATCTTGGACAATGTCACACAAATTATCTAGTCACATTTAAAGTACCAGAATCTAGCCTGGACTTGTATTATGATGACAAGACAACGATATAGAATACATATATATATATATATATATATACAAACATCCATGACTCGGGTAGGTACAAATATTCATATTCATCATACAAATATTTGTCCCTTACGGGATTTGAACCCGCGACCCCCGGCACAGCAGGCAGGTTCACTACCGACTGTGCTACCGGGCCGTCGATAGTTACTAGTACTAAGTATACTTTTTATAGTTTATCTTGTTATTAAAAATAGTATTCAAGCTAAAAACTCAATGAAAATTGGAGTTTAGCGGTATTTTCTAACCCTTTTTTTATAAAGAAGATAAAAATTAAATATATTGAATGTAGTCAAATACCCAATTATTTCAGTGGAAATCAGTTGGGTTGTATGAGGTTTTAACACGTTGTATACGCATCAGGGGCCATGGGGCAAGGCAATTAAATAATCATTTTAGGTTTAGGGCCACAGGTGTTCGTCTGCTTACTGCCAAAGGAGTTCGTAGGAAAAAAAATCTGCTTACGAAATTCAACATGCATTTAACATTAGTTTCACACCCAGCAAGCAACCCCCTTTTTTCATTTACGCAGAATAAACCCTCTTAAAATACCAACCGGAACATTAATAGTGTTCAGGAGCGTGGTAAGCAGGGGCCTTATTGTGTCCAAGTAAACAGCTGGGGCGAGCGCCACAAAAGCGACCACCTTCTCGTTGTACTCTGGTCTCTGAGACATCATGGTGAAGAAGCTAGTTGTACCCATGGAGTAGCCGACGTAGAAGAGCTTCTGGAGACCCGTTACGTTTAGGACCCTGTCGATCATGGCTGGGACGTCGTATTTACCGTGTTCGTCGAAGCTGGAAAAAATTTTATTTTGATTAGTAAAGCCTTTAGTTTAGTCAATTACCTCTTACTTGCTGGATAAAGGCTTTTTCTCTTCCAAGTCCCTGTTTTGAGATTAGTTTACGGTGCCCACACATAACTACGACGTCGCATCGCATCGCAAATATCTGCGATGCGCTGCGTGCAATAATCATGCATATGTCATCGTAATAAGTCATCTAGCGCTGGCAGATATTTGCGATGCGATGCGACGTCGCAGTTATGTGTGGGAGCCCTTAATCCTATCAGAATCAGTTATTTAAAATAGTAATTAATAAAATGTTGTCTAAAAAATCTCTTAGTGTTTTGGAAGGTGTTGCAAGAATGGAAATCACTGTGGCTATGATAACAGGTTGGGACTTTGTAAACGAAATGTAATGAGCTTATTCATTTGTCCATGGTTTTCTCCAATCTTGCTTCATTTTTAATTTACCCTATCTTTGATTAAATTCGTTACGGGTAGATTTGAATCATTCCTCGAGTTCGTTGGGCTTATATTGTGAGAGGTCACCGCTCGCTGTGGATTCCGATTTATAGAAGTTATCTACAGTAATGGGAATGTGTAGTGGTCCTCATGATCGTCGTCAGGCCTTGTCTTAAATAAATCATAGGGTTCTTAGATCTAAGTCTCGTACCTGTAATCCCAAAACTTGGTATTATTTCTGGTCAAGGTCTCATGGGTCGTGTATAAGTTGCCTCGTAAATTGCCCAGCCACACGTCGTACCCAGCGTCTGCTAGGTAGTAAGCTGAAAGATACAGTTTATAGCTTTGTAGAGCGTGAAATTGTAGCTTGTTTACCGTGCTTACCCTCATCAATACCTTATCCTTCCTTTTATAGCATTTTTATAATCTATAATTCATACTAGCATTGTTTGTTTCAATTTTCTACCTACGGCCCCATGAGTGTCGCGGGTTAAGACCTTATACTGGACCTCCCAAACTGAACCAAATTTGTAACACGACAAAATATTTAAAACAGGCCAAGTGTGAAAAAAACGGTTACTAACGGTCCCGGAGAAAAAAAAACTTTTTTATAAATTAACATTTTATGTGGTGGTGTGGTACTGAACCCTCGGTGCGTGAGTAGCCCAACTCAAACTTGACTGGCTTTTTTATTACGCTAGTTCTCGATAGAACTAAAAAGTCCTCATACTATTTCTCTTTTCTGTGAATAAAACGCTCTTACCCAAACTCCTCTGAGGTCCCATGATGACAAAGTCGCAGCTACTTCTGAGCCAGCCGTGTACGATGAGCACTGCCCTCTTGCCCTTCGCACTTGGCTCCCCGGATCTCCGGGCGGTTCTCCTGCCGGACGGGATCCGGTGCAGCTGGAGGATATAGCCGTCCGAGGTCCGGGCTCGGTGCTTCTCCGCGGGGTAGCCGGCTTGTGAGATTAGTTGAGGCTATGGAGTAATCGAAATTAGGTACCGTAAGTAGCTTTTTAACAGATATTAAAGATAACGAAGGAAACTTTATATAAGAACAGCAGTCTTGTGTCCGTTCGTCCGTCTCGTCACAGACGTGCTTTTGCGTGAATTGTATGCTTTCTGTCAAGGCCGAATGGACCATTAGCCAAATTCCACTGTCTAAAGGCGGATCGCACGATTGCGATTTTGATCTCAGCTAATGAGGAGCGCGCCCTGCTCCCCTCCCAACCATTTTTTCTATATGGCCTTGGCAGAAAGCATGCGATCATTTGCACGTCTAAAAGGTAACAGTATTCCAAAAGAAAGAAGATACCTAAAATATAATATAGATAGATAATAGATAATAAGATAAATAAAGAAGATATAGATAAGTAGGTAGTAACCTACTTGTATCGATAAATCAAGTAACAACGAAGACATTTTCAAAATGGTGTGACCAATTCCTGGATGAAAATACATCTAATATTGTTAAATGCTACGCTTCATTCATGGAAAAGTTCAAAGGGGTAACTAGATACACCATGGATTTTAAATTATTTTAATCGCATGTAAGTATATTTTTGCAGTCATCTAAAAATGAATATGAAGAAAACATGGAAACAAACAACATTGCCCCAAAAAAATTAAAGAAGATCAACGCATTCAGCCGCATGAGAGCTCGGGCAAATTCAGGAAGCATGAAAGAAATAAATAACTATAATAATAGGTACTTTAAATAATTATACAGGGTGTAAGTGACAGCCTAGCAAATACTGACACGGTGAAATCAGACCATCAAACCGAACAACTTTCACTATGGAGCCTACCTCAGGAAACGCGAAAAAAAATCAGCTGTCCCATACATTTTAGTCGGGTAGGTAGCAATTTTTTGTAATCTCTTATATATTCCGTGATTTTGTATGGGAGAGATGATTTTTTTTCGCGTTTCCTGAGGTAGTCTCCGTAGTGAAAGTTGTTCATTTTGATGGTCTGAGTCCACCGTTTCAGTATTTGCTAGGCTGTCACTTACACCCTGTATACATACAACTTTACATATAAAAAGTATTATAGGTAATTGTTGCATGTCTAATAATGGAGATGAAATATATTTTTTATGAATTGAAGTAGAAAATAAGGCATGCAAATGAAGTGTAATACACTAAGAAAATGAATAATAAAGACTCAATAATGATAATTTTTTACATTAGTGCAATTTCATTAAAGGCACATCTTTGTTATGACACTGTGCCTGTAAAGCCATAATGCAGATTAGATCAACTACAATACAATAAAGAAACAATTATATAACGATGATGGTATCATAGTACCAAAATAGTTTAAATACATTTAATATATAGGTGTAGATTTTATCGAAGCACACCGCCATCAAATTACCGGATGATCGTAATGTGTAAAATTAATAATGGCTGTAGTTACAATAAAATTAAGACCACTGAAATTTGTTTTGTGAATAACAAAATCCAGTAGATGCTGGTATATTTTCTGTCTTATACTACAGAGGACGTTTTCTAAGCAGAGATTCAGAGACGTTTTTTTTAAGTTCGAACTCCCGTATGTCAAAATCTGCACTTTTTTGACCAACTCAATCTCAAAAAAAATCTGGAGACAGAGGTCAATAGTATTTGCACTCTACTTTTCTTCTCTTCCTGTTTTATTTAGGTACGAGCTTTTACCCGCGACTTCGTCCGCATAAAATATATACCAGATTTTAAGTCAGATGTTACGCTACCAAACAAAAAAAGTTTCATCAAAATCGGTTCAGTAGTTTTTGCGTGATACTTGAACAAACAAACACCCAAACAAACAAACTAAATTCTTTTTTCAATAATTTACAGTTTTATAATAGTCAAGATTGATCAATAACTTGACTTTATCTGAAATACTGTGGAAATACTATACTTACTTACTTTTTTACAGACTTTAATATCTATACAGGGTATAACATTAAATGGGATACTTTCTTAAAGGGGTGCTTCTGACTTTCTCTATGGGACAAATATCAAAATCGCGAAAACAAAATCTGCTGTTCCTGTCCCATACATTTTAGTCGAGTTATGTTTGTTTTGTATGGGACAGCGGATTTTTTTTTCGCAATTTCAGCGTTGGTCCCATAGTATAAGTTGTTCAGTTTGATGGTCTGAAGCACCCCTTTGAGTAAGTGTTCCATTTAATTTTACACCCTGTATGATGACCTTGGAACATTGAGTAGCATAATTAAGTAATATGAAACTATTTATAAAATAGACGGAAGTTACCAAAATTAGTAAAATTTTATAATAATTACATTGAATCTGTAATTGAGTCCTCTATATCTTTTTTATGAAATATGATTTTAGATTTGAACAGATAAATTATAATTTACGTACTTACACATTTTTGACAATAAACTTCCATTTGTGATTATCTGTTATTATAAAAATTTCATTATTTGTTATCATGCTCATCATCACAAAATAATTTTGTACTGTCGGGAAAATTCGGTAATCTATTAGGTATAAAGTTTTAAAATTATAAGTTCAAAAAATCTACGAATGCAGTTTTACTTAGTAGGTATATTTTTGCAGGCCCCTCGCGCGTTCCAATTCCTACTTACAGCAACACTTCTCGTTTTCCCTATTGTTGGTCATCATCATCATCATCATCAGCCTATAAACGTCCCACTGCAGGGCACAGGCCTACCCTCAAGGAGGGTGTATGGGCATTAGTCCACCACCCATGCCCAATGCGGGTTGGTAGACTTCACATAAGTATACATCAGAATTTCTTCTTCAGTGTATACAGGTTTCCTCACGATGTTTTCCTTCACCGTTTGAGAGCAGTCAGTTTTACGTACATAAGTTAGAAAAACTCATTGGTACATGGCATGTTGTCCGTGCAGATTCGAACCCGGACCCCCATAATTGGGAGTCCATACCTCTCCGCAACGCGCCACCGACGCTCTCGTTGTCCTATTGTTGGTGTGTTGTGTCTTTGTAGTGTTTTGCAGCTGAGTTTGTCTACCAGCTGACGCTCTGTCAGTCTACATGGGCGCTATGCATGCATGCATGCATGGGGCTACATGGGTTTATGGCCCTTGTTGAATCACGTCTCAGATATAGCATTGCGTTGTGGGGCAATAGCTATGATTATAATATTAGGAAGGCATTTGTCATACAAAAGCGTGCAATAAGGACAATGGTACGTATACCTCAATGGCAGTCATGTAGAGAATACTTTATTGGGCTGAAAATCCTTACTGTGCCTTGTCTATACATTCTGGTAGTACTGACAGGTCTGATGAAACATCCTGAAAGATATGAGAGCGAAGGAGAAAGGACCAACCGCCAAAAAACGCGCAGGAAAGATATTCCAAATAGTATTGCCCCCAAACTAAGAATTGTCCACCAAAGTGTTCGTTATCAAGCCGTGAAATTGTTTAACAGTTTGCCAAATGCTCTGAAACTGGTTAATAAGTATAGTATTTTTAAGACTCAATTAAAGGACTCTTGTTAGAAAAATGTTTCTATTCCACAGAAGAGTTTATTGGACAATAGAAAAGTACGTTTGTTTTATGACTTTTATACTTAGCAAATGATATTATATACTTACCTATAAAATGGAAGATAATTTTATTAAATATTTTTGTTGTTGTTATAATATTATTGTATACCAATTCATTATCATTGTTTAAAATTTTTATTTTTTTTTATTATTATTGTTTAAAGTTAGTCCTAGTTTATGACATTATTATCTTTGTTCACGACCACTGTATAATAAAATTGCTATTGTTATTTAATATTGTGATGTGGGCGTAAATTTGTAATAAACCTAATATTAAGATAATTATGTAATTCCGACACAATGTATTATTGTTCATGGAAATAAATAAATGAAATGAAATGAAATGAAAATTATACAGAAGAGACGTATGGCGGTGGCGGATAGTTAAAGTAACACAATGGCCCCGATTCCGACTTAACTTAACTAAATATATTCCTGTCACTTTCTAAAATAAGATTAAGAAAAGAGACAGAAAACCAACAGCAGCTTAGTGCTGTCAAAGTGACGTTACATGCCCAAAAACGCTTTAAATAAGATGGCGTACATTATGATGGCATCTTATTTTGGTCGTTTAACGTAGCTGTTGGTTTTCTGTCTCTTTTCTTAATCTTATTTTAGAAAGTGACAGGAATTAATTTAGTTAAGTCGTGGCACAGTCCGAATCGAGGCCAATATAAACCTAATAGTACCTAGCATAGAGAATCGCGCCCGCGCCGTAATTCTCCAAACGGCACCGCCCGACGTCTACACAATAAACACTCCAAACATGGAAGATTCATTGCTCTCATCTCAAACGAATATCGAAAGGCACTTGTCCTGCCCATCCTCCGGTAGATTCCTTAGTCGCCTTTACGACACCCACGGGAGGAAATGGGGTGGTGCTATTCTTAGCCGACACGACACGGACTTTTACAATAAATGTACGAAATTGTACTTCCAATTAAAAACAAAAATTAACGAGAAATCATATTGTTCAGTATTGATGCCACTGTCTTATGTAAAAACTGCTGTAGATACCACAGTTGATCAGCAAAAATATAGTTACAAAGCATTTGTTTTTATACACAACTAGCGGCCCGTCCCGGCTTCGCACGGGTGGACGTCTAATCTTTTCTAGCAATAAATATAGCCTATGTTACTCAGGGTGAATGCAGCTTTCTAATGGTGAAAGAATTTTTTAAATCGGCCCAGTACTTTTTGAGCCTATTCATTACAAACATACAAACATACAAAAATAGGTACAAATCTTTCCTCTTTATAATATTAGTGTAGATATTAAATGAAAATTAAAACCCGGTCTATTCTACAGGGTGTAACAAAACACCCTAGTAATACTTAAGGAGGTGCTTCAGACCATCAAACTGAACAACTTTCACTATGGAGCCCACATCGAGAAAAAATAAAAAACATCATCTGTCCCATACATTTTAGTCGAGTCGGTACGAAGTTTTGTATGGGACAGCTGATTTTTTTTATTATTTCTCGATGTTGGCTCCATAGTGAAAGTTGTTCAGTTTGATGATCTGAAGCACCCCCTTAAGTATTACTAGGCTGTTTTGTTACAACCTGTATACCAATATGTTTAAAAGTTAAATTTAACACGTGTAGTAAATTCGTAACAATGTAACTACTTATTAGAATGCTGTGCGTGTGCGCAGTCATAATTGAGGTGCAGATGTTATTTATAGTATAAGAGATAAGTGTACTTTTTGCAACCATCAGCAGCAAGGCTGATTCAGTGTTTATGGGGGGTGAAGAGCGTCTCTGTGATGGAGATGAACCAGGTCTGCCTGCATAACTCTAGTCGTTTTAGGAGCTACTGATGATTAAAGGCATGTAAAAAATTAACGAGCAGCTGCAAGACTGATCGTATGTTATTGTTGTAGTATGCACTGTAGCTATGTGAACAGTACAAAAACTGACATGGTTCATCAGTCGGTTTAAGAGATACAGCCGTACTAATGTCGAAACTTTGACTGGCTGTATCTCCTAAACCGATTGTCAGAACTTGACAGTTTTTCTACTGTTCACACAGCTACAGTGCATACTACAACAATAACAGACGATCAGCCTTGCAGCTAATCGTTAATTTTTTACAGGCCTTTAATCATCAGTAACTCCTAAAACGACTAGAGGTATGCAGGCAGACCTGGTTCATCTCTTTCACAGAGATGCTCTTCACCCCATAAACACTGAATCAGCCTTGCTGCTGATGGTTGCAAAAAGTACACTTATCTCTCGGAATATTAATTTGTAATATTTTTAAGATCGAGTTTTAGTTTGTACTTTGTTACTGTGCCAAATAAATAAAAATAAAATATGCCAAATGATATCAGGTACACACGCATAGGTACTTTAGGAAACATTTATGACTGAGTTAAAGCATAGATTAAAAACATGAAAAAGAAACCAAATGAAGTTGTATGTGACGATTCTTCTGCTTTACAATACAATACAATACAATACTCTTTATTTGCACACCAAAAACATAAAATAACAATAATAAAAGCAAACAAAAGGGTACAAATGGCGGTCTGATCACTAAAAGCGATTTCTTCCAGACAACCATAGGATGGAAGAACTCTTTAATAAAAAATATGTGGTGCTTTAATGGGTGCGATCGCATTTAAAACCTTATACAAGGTTTAATTCCAAGTTTTTTGGTATTAGAGGGCAGCATTGGCATCGACCAGAACTGCTTGAATGTTTCATACGTTAAGATCTCACTTAAAACCACCAAAACTTTCATCTCAGACAATGGAACAGAACAACTTTCCCTAAGAAAAATGGGTCGAAAAAAGATAATTTTTTTTGGACCTCCTATACAAATGCGAGATCAGTCGATCGATTTTCTATGGAAGGTCCACATTTTTTTCGTTTTCCATGTTCCTTACATCTGAATTAAGTTGAATATCTTTTAAACTACGAGAATTCTCCCTTAAGGGGATCATTTCGTACACCTCTCATGGCTTAGCGTTGGATTCAGGTGCTAGGGTTTAAAATATGTTTACTCACCACTGAGAGGTAAGCTTCCTTCTTCAGAATTTGTGCGCCACAGTCTAATTTTAAACTTAAACCCACTACTAGAGCTAATGTTATTTTTACTAAAGCACTCATTTTTACTAAATACTATTTTCATCTAAAATGTTTAAATCAAATAATATTCTTGTTTTTTTTTTTTTAATTTGGTATATCTCTAAAAATATTTAAGTCTGAATTAAGCAATGAAGCCGCGCGTGTCTTTAGCCTTTTTCCGCGCTATAAAATGTGTTTTAATTTTCAAATGCGGCACGCACTACGTTCTGTTCTGATGAGAATTGCTCAATGGCAGTGTTCTGGGGGCATTTTTATCGCCTCATCTTTAAGCACTTCAATGATGTAGTCATAACTGGCCATCATAGTGATGGGAAGTGGAAAAATGTTGGACGGAAAAGTAATAAATAATCCATAGATATCAACGCAATTTTTTTATTCTTGTAAGGGGTACAGTCTTATAATATATTCTTAACCTAAAACAAAAATAAAGACCGAGAACTTATGCTATAAATAATAAAACCGATCAAGTGCGAGTCGGACTACTCGCGCAGCGAGGGTTCCGTACCACACAACAACACAAAATATTAAACTTACAAAACACTTTTTTCAACGGGACCTTTAGCGCAAGACCGACTCACACTTGGCTGGTTTTTATTATTTGTTGTTATACTGAAGAGTTTGCTCTATATTCACACCAAGTTTGACGCTTTTATTTATTACAGTTTTTACGATAGAGCGAGAAGAAAAAACGTTGATAAAAGCTAGTTTCTTGTTGAGAATCCCCCTTAGTTTTTAACTTTTTGTATAATAATAATATAATAATATGTAGCTATTACGGTTCAAAAGTTACAGCCCTAAATAAGTAGGACGCACGGACGGACGGACGGACAATGTAGGCTTAGTTATAGGGTCCAGTTTTCACCCTTTGGGTACGGAACCCTAAAAACGAAGCCTTACTGGCTAAAACTCCCATAAATTTTTACGCCATCGGGCTTATGTTATTTACGTTGACGTACGACATGGACGGTTGCTCGAGGTATTCAAGGAGTATGACGAGTATAATAAGAAAATATTATTTCTGGATCCTAGCGATGATGAGGATACAGGAAAATATGAAGACTCATATAGTCTAGCAATGGCGTCTTTAAATATCGAGATGAAGGCGCGTAAAGAAAAGGCGGTTACCGAGCCGCAAAAATCAGGTAATAATGATTGCAAAAGGCTGCCTCAAATAGATTTGCCTCAATTTGATGGCAAAAATGTAGTGGAATACACGCGATTAATACAAGGCAAATACATGCTAACGTTAACCTTGGCTTATACCAAAAGTTGTACTAGGTATTTGCGAACATTTTTGGCGGGTAAGGCGCTAGATCTCATTTGGCACGGTAGCCTACCCGGTAACGCAGGGGAGCAGCCATACAAATTTTTAGTACTAGGTAATTATATTCTAGGTCTATATGATCTTTAATCACACTGTCACTTTGTTAATTAGAAAGTTTTGATTCACAAAACATCAAAAAAATGGGGCTCGGGAGAAAAACTAGAATGGCGCCGGATGAAAACAAAAGGTGCAGATTAACACAGCCTGAGGCAAATACACCTGAACGAGATCAGTTTTTGAAGTCTCAATCTGCTCAAAAAGCTGAATCGTAATACGTATATTAGAGAAAATTCAAAGGAAAGGCAGTGTCGTTGGCATGTGTCGTTTAGTAAAAGACGCGGCGGCTAAAGCTTCCAAGAGATTAAATCAAAGTACTGATGAACGTTGTTTACGTCAGGCGAAAAATGCTAGATATACCAGTCTTTCAAAATCTAATGAGAATAAACAGCAAAGAGACTCAAGGCTTGCCACGGAATCGGAGGCTACGGCTAGATCTAGATTAAAGGAGACTCCAGTACAACGGTCCTCCAGACTTGACAAGGAAGCTGAGGCTACGACCCAATGTAGATTAAACTAGACTCCAGAGCAACGGTCCTGCAGTCTTGCCAAGGATGCTGAGGCTACGACTCAATCTAGATCGTTAACTTACCATCTCGTGGCGAGGCGTGCCTATTACCCACTGCAGCCACCTCAAGTATCTCGGTGTTGTATTGGACAGAGCGCTGACGTTCAAAAAAAACTGTGAGAGCGTCAAACAGAAGGTGTTTGCGCGTAACAACCTTCTACAAAAACTAACGACCACCAAATGGGGAGCGTCGCCTCAAGTCCTGCGAACTACTGGTCTAGCTCTATGCTTTTCTGCAGGTGAATACGCGTGTCCCATATGGAGTCGTTCCGCCCATTCAAAGCTTGTGGACACAGCTTTAAATAAAACATGTCGGATCATCACTGGCTGTATCAAACCGACACCAGTGCAGATGCTGTACCCACTGGCTGGAATTGCGCCAACAAACGTTCGCAGGGCCGTTGCAAGCTCAATAGAGAGAGCCAAAATGGAAGTCGACACACGGCACCCGATGTTCAAATATCCTACAGTGCCCCAAAGGCTCAAGAGCCGTAAGAACTTCTTGAAGTATGTCGACCCAATTCAAAGTGAGGCTCCCCAAGCTAGACGCGGTCTCTGGCGGGAATACACCACTCTCCCTGACCCGTTTGTCCCTCTTATGGAGAGCCTCCCTCCAGGACATGAGCTGCCCAGGCCGATTTGGAGGTGCTTAAATAGACTTCGAACTCAGGTCGGCCGGAGTAAAGATAACATGTTCAAGTGGGGCTACATAGACGGGTCTAGCCTCCACTGTGAGTGCGGTGTTGCCCCACCGACTATGGCCCATCTCATATCCTGCCCTTCCTGCCCTGACACCTGCACGCGAACGGAGCTTATGGACGCTGCCGGCAGTGCTATCCGTGTGGCGAAATACTGGGCTGGAAGAATTTAAAATGACTTGCCATTGACTCGATAGAAGAAGAATCTAGATCTGGGATTCCCTAAGTGGGGGGCGCAGAGACCTTTAAAGGGGGGCGCGGGCCACCTGTGTAGTTAATTATAAAAAACCTGCGACCGCTGAGAGAACGCATTCCAGACTATTCAATACGACCAACAAAGAAGATAGTTCTGCTCCCAAATACGATTTTGAAAAAATGGGTCAATCATTGTTTCGGGTCAAAACGAAATATTTCTCATTTACCCCAAAATAGCAGAAAAAGCACTTCAATTGTACTTACCCTTCTCAAGTACATATTTGTGCGAAAGGGGATTTTCTGCTGTAGTTGCAATAATATAATAGAAATAAACTTGACATTGGTGGTGGCTCACAAAGTCCTCAATGACTATTAGGTCATGGGTCCGTCAGTATTCATTCAAAGGATGTCATTTCCATCTTGGTCAAATAATATACAGAAAAGTACAACAAAGGGGTTATCAAAATGTATTGTATATGGCAAAAATGAAACTTTCCTTTGAAATAAAATGTTTATAAGGTGCATTGGGGTAACTTCGAAAATGGGTAAATTCCGAAAATCGCGGTTTACTACCAAACTATGAATATATTTTTGATCAGGCAACACTCACCTAGACGCCATGTTCATGCGCTCCCCCCCTTCAGTTCGCTCAAGTTGCTAGCTGCAAGCGAGTGTGTGCTGTGACATTATTTCTGCGAAAGGAGCTGTTACGTGCGTTTTTGGGATTTTTGAAATTACCCCGTTCCGTATTACTCAGGATTTTGGTAAGTTAATTGTTTATTTGTTTGTTTTAACGATGGATTGACGTTTTTGATGCGTTTTTAAAGTGGTTGTAGCATTATATCTGTAGTTTTAGAGATACATTCAAAATTACCCCACAGGCAAACTTCGAATGATTATCTTTTCGAAATAACCCCATTTCTTTTTCTTAGTCAGATACCAGGGGTTCTCAACCTACAGCTTTTATGTCTTATTTTATGATTATGTACGATATTATGATTTAATGGTATCGTTGGTATTTTGGTTAGATTCGACAGAGAAATGATTTAAAATAGGGATGCAACGATACCTATGCCGATAATCGTAAACCGCAGGTTATCGTAATTTTTGACGATCATCGGTATCGTAAAAAGTATTAAGATTTATAACGATTCTTAAACTAGTTTGATGTAATGCAAGACAGCATCGATGTTTGCGCTGGCAACACTAATGACAGCCAATTTTCCCTAATTTAAAATTCTTCTTTTTACTTACAGATTACCATTGCAAGTTATTCTTCAATGCAACGCAGGAACCATGCCTCGGACTTATATAAAAAAGAAAGTACCGAAATATTCTAAAGAAGATCTCGATAAAGCGATAAATGAAGTACAAAATAACCAATCTTCAATGTACGCCGCTGCGCATAAACACGGTATACCCACAACTACACTTTATGACAAGTTAAAAGAGAACCACACGTTAAATGTGGGTAGACCGCAAGCTATACCTTTCGAACAAGAACAGCGATTAGCGGATGGCCTTAGGACAATGGAAAAATGGGGTTTCGGATTGTCTAGGAACGAAACGTTAGAAATAGTTGCCGACTATGTCGAGAAGAACAATCTAGAAACTCCATTTGCCAATAATAAACCAGGGCCGGATTGGTTTATTAATTTTAGAAAAAGACACCGTCTATCGGTGAAAAAACCTCAAGCAGTAGAGTATGTTCGAAAGAAGATGACGGACCCTTTCATTATTCATGAGTACTTTGAGATGTTAGAAAATACCCTGACTGAACTAAATTTACATGAAAGGCCAGATTTGATTTGGAATCTGGATGAAACTTCACTATGCCTAGACCCTACTAGAACCAAAGTGGTAGGTGCGGTAAATAAAGCATGCTCGAGGACGACCTTTGGCAGTGCCAAAGAGAACATAACCGTATTGGCAGCTGCGAGTGGCTCTGGCCAAAAAATATCACCCTTGATTATTTTCAAGGGTAAAAACGTGTGGAATCAGTGGATGGCCACCACAGATAATTATGATTTCGAGTTGGCTTACGCAGCTAGCACCAAGGGCTGGATGGAAGGACCGATATTTCTCAATTATTTGGAAAGAGTATTATTTCCAGCTCTCGGTGAAGAACGCCCTGTATTGATTGTTTATGATGGCCATTCAACACACGTGACTCTAGATGTTGTACAGCTGGCTATCCGATATGGGATTACGATTTTGAAACTGCCTCCTCACACATCCCACTTATTGCAGCCCTTAGATGTGGCAGTTTTCAAATCTTTTAAATGCAAGTGGGACGCGAAATTGGTGGCATGGCAGCGGCGCAATGTAGGAACCAAAATGCCAAAAAACATTTTTGCTCAGACATTTGCAGACACGTGGCAGGAAACAAGTCCCGAAGTAATCAAAAATGGCTTCAAAAAAACTGGGATTCACCCATTTAATCCCAACGTTATCTCAGAAGACAAATTTGAACCGGCTGCTTTTAAACGATTCAAAGAAAAGCAAAGCACACAAGCGCTCAAGAACCCAAAACCTTTACAAGAGTTATGTATTGATGTTGTAAACGAAACTTTACAGCTTTCGAACAATGTCTTTGAATCTGAAAAATGTACACAAAGCCTTGCAGAATCTAATTCCAACATTACTAATGCCATCTTGGCTACAACACGAAACCTTGAAGAAGCTGATTTCAACACTAATAATGCCACCTTGGCTACATCACAAAACCTTGAAGAAGCTGATTTTGGTACTAAGAATGTCACTTTGATTGCAAAACTTTCCCGAAAAGATGACCAGACGCAACCATTTGTGGCAAATGACACTTCGAGTTTACCAAAATGCTTGACATTTGGACAAAGTAGAAAGCCTGAACCTAAAGTAAAAATTATCTCCAACATAAAGATCAATTTTGAAGAACTATTGCTCGAGAAAATAAAACAGGATAAAAAGGATAATAACTGTTCTACAAAGAAAAAGCGGGTGGCTAAAGGAGCCGAAGTAATAACTGCAGCTAAGCTTGTTGAAGAAAGAGAAAAGCAAGTAAAAGAAAGTGCTTCAAAAAAGTCAGAAAAGAAAAGTGATAATAAAAATAAGAAATCAACGGCAGGTAAAAAAAAGTCAGAATATAATGCTCCGGGCCCGTCAGGGACAAAAAAAATTACTAAAAAACAAAACAAAAAGAAAAGAAAAAATTATGACACAGATTCAAATGACTCTGCGACTGATATTTCTGACATAATAAGTCTCTACAGTGACATAGATGTTGAGCAATATTATGACTATGATACACTTGGGGTAGAATACTGTGCGGAAAATAATGAAATTGAACAACCTGATTCTCTAAAAAATGACGATAATGATGAAGAAGCTGCGACTGGTCATGAAATAAGTAAAAATACGATCAACACAACTGTGTCGGTAGATAAAAATGCTCTCACAAAAACTAAAAATAAAGGTAAGGGTAAAAGGAGCAAAGGAAAAGAAAATAATGAAGACATAAAGATCAAAAAATGTAATAAGACTGATGATGACCAAATTTCACGTAAAAGTGTCCTTTCAGAACATAATGAATCTGAAAATGAATATCCAACTCACCAACCCAAGGATACAGATCTACAACGAGTTGAAAATTACAATATAAACGATTCAGTTCTTGTGAGATATTACAACAGAAAGAAGTGGACCTATTACATCGGTTTCATAACAAATATTATACAAAAGGATGAAGACACTCACTACTGTGTGGATTACTTGAAAACCGTGAAGAAACCCCAACTCATATTTATAAAACCTAAAAAAATAGATCATGACGTAGTGACAGATTTATCGATTGTAAAGAAGATAAAATTACAAAAGAAAGGTCAAGAATATAGCTTACTTGATGACTGTGACAGCGCATTTTTTTAAAACATAACAAAATGTTCTAGTTTTCTATTAATTTTATGTTTTTTTTTTTATAAGAAGTATTATTATTTTTGTTATAGACTATTATGTCGTTTACTATTTTATTAATATTAAGTTTATCGTGCCTGGATTCTTTTTTAGAAAAAGTTTAATATTTTCAGTGTAATTATCGCTGCTCTTAATTTTAATAGATGACTTTAGGCTGGTTTTCCACTAGCTAGATATATGCGAGGCAGTAAGTTCTCTAGTTTGCAATTGAAAAATTCTTTTATTTTTATTAAGAAGTTAAAATTTAAACACTTTAAAAATCTTTACTGTGTGTACTGTGTACCTCCCACGTCTCTGGAGAAAAACAAAGCTGACTGATGTTTTAGATTTTTATTACTTACTTACGTATTTTAATACTAGATTTTATCTCTATTTTCTAAAAACTACAATGTACGTAGTTATTTAAATGTAAGTTCAAACTTAAATAAGATAATCCCGAGACTGATTATTGGATAAATACTTGTTGCCATAATTTAAGTGATTTCATACTAAGTCAAATCATAGTTTTTAAGTATTTCATAAGTACAGAACTGTTATACAACCGTATCTACGATTTTAATTTGGTTCCTATTTCTCAACGGATGTTACAGTAAAAAATTACATACTGTTTAATTTATTTCACGTTTTTCATTTTTCCCTACTTATAATTTCCTAATAAAATGTTGAGGATCACTGACTCCGGCTGGGGTAATTTCGAAAATAAATTGTCAAAAAAATAAGTTGTGGATGTTCCTTTACTTTAATCAATAATATTTTCTGCAGGGGTAAATTCGATTGAAAAAGAAATGCAAACCTTAAGTACACTTAGCAAACAAACCATTTTTGACTGTCATTCGAAATTATCCCTCAGTCTTTCGAAATTACCCTTTGAGAAAAAAAATAGCCCATCTTTGAAAAATATATAATTTCTATATCCCGCAAAGTTTTATAATAGTACTCGTTTATAGCATTTAATAACAATTATTTAAAAAACACAATTTTGGTAACGGTTTGAGGTAAATAATCGTAGATCATGAATTTTGAGTGAAAACATGAACGCATTCTACACTCACCCAAAAACGTTTCGAAATTCCCCCAATTCACCTTATGTGTAGTATAACGGAACGCAAGTTAAAGGAGACTGACAGTTGCTGTCAGTGTCACTGTCAACACAGAGCTTTGACATATAACCTCGAACCTCAGACATCTTGTAACGTAGCTAGGAAGATATTATTAATATTAAGCAGCTGGAGTCACGTTGCAGGAACTGACCCGAGTACACGTCTCGCGTGGTTTCGCGCGTCGCGTTTGTGCCTGCCACGAGGCTCCACATTCCTCAATCTCTTCTTGTTCTTGTCCAAAAACAGTCCCTGAGATTGGGATAGATTCTCCCAATAAACTACACTTGACACTGGCGGAAATGCAGTGCTAACGCACAAGCAAGAGTCCATTTAATTATAAATAAAAAAAATATATATATTAAGCAGCTGTAAAAAGACTGAAATAAATGGCGTACACCACTGAAGACCATCTTTAGTTACATAACAATACATGGCAGCAGTCGGAGAAGAACTAATACGAAGAGATTAAACGAGATTGGGATTGATTTTTTTTTTGACGGGCACGTCCTCGTCACCGAAGGTTACCACGCGGCAAGATGACGGAAGAAGAAAAGGTGGAGATGTGTGCTGTCGAGCACAGAATGCCCCAAGGTCTAAACCTGGACGATATCGAAAATTCCTGGCCAAAGTGGCAAAGATTCAAGGAATCATTTAAGATTTTCTTGCTGGCAGCGGGGTACGACAGATTGGCGGAGCCATCAATAGAAATGTGTTTTATCGGCCCAAAATGATGGGGACCGATAGCACAGGCCCGACACTCCTCGTACGTGTGAGCCCCCGCGTCGGTGACCTTGAGGCGGCGTGTGTAAGCAATAGGGTTGAAACTTGCGGAAAACGAATAATGTGTAAGTTGACACTGGTGCAAGGAAATAATAAAAGATAGGTACTTAATTTTTATTTTCGTAAATTAAATTTAAATTATCTTAGTGCAATTGTGGGCGTTGTGGCATACTTGATAGAGAAGGTAGGTAATTTTTAGTAATATAGTAAGTAGGTAAAACTGAACAGACAGTGTGGTGTATGGTAGTGTGGGTCTGTTGGTACCTACCTAAAACTGATCTTTACTATTATTATTTGTTTTTAACAGCATCACGCAAAAACTACTAAACCGATTTTGATTAAACTTTTTTAATTTTTTTGTAGGTGGGTTACAACGTATTACAGCTGGTAATGGTAACTATAAAGACTTACGACGTTTAAAAAAATTATATTAGAGTTTGAGCCTAAAATGTTACTTATACGACAAAGTTTTTATATTTTTGTCACTTACTACAAAATGATGGGCCTCGTATCTCCTTCATTTTAAGGGATATCAAAACTTGATACAATATATACAGATCGATAGAGAAAATATTATTCTAATTATTATTCGGAGTTCAGTGGTATTTTCAGGGGACTTACGACAAAATGTCTCTCCCTTACGACATTTGAAATTTCCACTGTTGATGTTTTTATCGTAAGCGACAAATTCAGCGTACGACGCGCACAACTCTCAAGTTTCGCGCGTCGTACGCTGAATAAGCACATTTACTGTACGCTTAGGTGCCTACATTAAAATCAATAGGTATGGAATATATTCATCGCTTCTATCGAACGTTTTTAGGAAGAACATCGTAAGCAACCAAAATTGCAAAAATGGTTCTTTTTAGAAGGATTATAAATAAAGTAAATTATTATTATTGTATGTCTTACGTTCCGTAATCACGGGCAATTAAGTCCCGGACCTTTGGAAGGCGTGCATGGGGCCGAAGCCAACATGTAGAGGCCCGTTCAAAAGACAAGTTAATCTAAATGTAAGGGATACACAAATATATTCATCGCTTCTATCGAACGTTTTTAGGAAGAACATCGTAAGCAACCAAAATTGCAAAAATGGTTCTTTTTAGAAGGATTATAAATAAAGTAAATTATTATTATTGTATGTCTTACGTTCCGTAATCACGGGCAATTAAGTCCCGGACCTTTGGAAGGCGTGCATGGGGCCGAAGCCAACATGTAGAGGCCCGTTCAAAAGACAAGTTAATCTAAATGTAAGGGATACACAAATATATTCATCGCTTCTATCGAACGTTTTTAGGAAGAACATCGTAAGCAACCAAAATTGCAAAAATGGTTCTTTTTAGAAGGATTATAAATAAAGTAAATTATTATTATTGTATGTCTTACGTTCCGTAATCACGGGCAATTAAGTCCCGGACCTTTGGAAGGCGTGCATGGGGCCGAAGCCAACATGTAGAGGCCCGTTCAAAAGACAAGTTAATCTAAATGTAAGGGATACACAAATGGCGGATACCATCTCCGAGCGTACAGCATGATACCCATGGGGATGGTCCCCGCCATTTGTGTAAAGACTATTGGAGTACGGCGCTATGGCCGCGATGGAAAAATAAGGTCTTGGGCTATGGAGGTGAAAGTTGGATGGATGGATACTGGGCTATGGGAGGAGACTAACGGACGCCTGCCATGACAACTAGTCTCAAAATTGTAAATAGGGCAGGCGGTGACTCGCCGACTCGTCGAGTGGGCCCCATAAAACGGCCGCACGCACAAAGTGCGACAATGGGGCAACATCTCATTGAGCGGCTGAAGGTTGTCGAGAGGTGCGGCTCCGGTTTCACCATCGCGGGGTTTACCGTGAGCGGGTTTCCCCGTTATTACGCCATTACGTGAAATACACTTCCAACCTGGAGCATAGGTTCTGCTCTTGCGATTCCACTCTGGACGGCCAATTAAGGCAAGCCAGAGGTAGGGGGGTGTGTTACTGTGTGTGTGGGTGTGGGGGTGTGTGTGTGTGTGAGCGTATGTCTGTATGGTTCCCCTGGATAGGGGTCCGCGGTGTCGCCACTCACCGTCAGCTCGCCACAGTTATTATTATTATTAAATATAATATTCGAATGAATATACCCTTAAAATGTCGTTACTAATTAAAAACTAGTGGTGTATAGATACGGGGTGTAAGGAAAAGTATCATTAAACCTCTAAACCACATAATTTACCCATTACACTGAACAACTTTTACTATGTGAGCAAAACTGTCAGAACTAAAAAAATGTGCAGGCCCATATGTTTGAATCGAGTAGGTATTCCTCATAGATATATATTATACCGTATTCCTACAAAAAATACTGTTTCTTACAATACTTTTCTTACAGTTAAAACGTTACTATTAACTAACAAAAATCACATCGTAAGTAAGGGATAAATGTATTTTAATTTGAAGTAATGTAAGAAGTTACCAATTCATTAAAATTTTAAGTAATTAATTTTCATTCGATTGTTTAGAAATAAAACAAATAAATCGGGCACAGTAAAGAATGCTAATTATCGTTTATAACGTTCTGTCTACAAAGGCTCAATAAAGTAATTTTTACTACACCTACAAAATATAAACAATAATTCTTATACCTACTGACAAATCTGACAATGTCAATAAAAGACATAAATAAAGAAATAAACGCTTTTAATAAAAAAAAACAAATAGAACAAAAACAACCGCCTGAAAAGGATCACAAATTATAAAACAAATCAAAGAGGAAAGAAGAACTTTTTTACGGTACTTTTTTTTTCGCGATTTCAATATTGGTCCCATGGTATAGTGAAAGTTGTTCAGTATGATTGTCTAAACTAAATCATCCTGTTTAATATGTAACGCATTTAATTTTACACCATGCATATTGACGTCACAAGTTAAAAAACATGGCAGCTTTCGTTTTTGCGCCGAAACTAAAATGTTGAAATGCGTTTTTATTGTACTTATCGAGTTCAGAAAACTGAAAAAAACATTCTCGTCAAATAATATTACATTAAAAAAAATGGGGTAATGGCCTCGATTCGGACTGTGACACGACTTAACTAAACTAAATTTATTCCTGTCACTTTCTAAAATAAGATTAAGAAAAGAGACAGAAAACCAACAGCTGACTTTAGTGCTGTCAAAGTGACGTTAAACGCCCAAAAACGACTTAAATAAGATGGCGTACATTATGATGGCATCTTATTTTGGGCGTTTAACGTCACTTTGACAGCACTAAAGTCAGCTGTTGGTTTTCTGTCTCTTTTCTTAATCTTATTTTAGAAAGTGACAGGAATAAATTTAGTTTAGTTAAGTCGTGGTACACTCCGAATCGAGGCCATTACCTACCCTATTAGATATATTTTATAAATTACTTACTCTTATATACTTTCGGCTTCTTCGATAATTTTTGTTATTATCTTTAATTACAGCGAAAATTCTGAGCCGAATGAAAAGTTTTTTTAGGAAAACCAAAGGGAAGCATTGACATGGCATTTCGAAGGCTTGTTGCGACATATCGGCCAACAAGCTGTTCCCTACGTTTTGTGACAAATCGTTTTTATTTCTTATGAAATATTCCTTGAACATCGTTTCAAGACTTTGTATGAAATTTATGAACGATTCTGGTGGAGTTATCAGTCCTACGCCTGCTCTTAAAGCGTTGTCTTTATTGTATTGTTTATAATAAGTAAACAAAGTGTCTCTTGTGAGATTTAAGCCGGTTTCTTGTGCATTGAAATAATCGATCATTTCGCGACACCCATGTTTCAGTAGACACTTTCTCAATAAATATCCGGTTATGTAAACTAAAGCATTTTTTTCCGGAAGGTCAAATCTGTAATCAGAAGTGCCTACATTCATTGACGGTGGAATGGACACCTCACTATCGTTCTCTCTTGCTGCCTCGTTTGACACCCTCACATAGTCACTAACTTTAAACAAGACGGTATTCATGTCATCCTCACAGTTAGCTTTCTTTGTGGGTTTTAATATGTTTAATAGAAATAATTTCCTAAACGCTCTATTGAATTGAATAGCAGTTGGTTCGGTGCAGTTGCCGCCTTGTTGACGTATTTGACCAAAAAATTTTTCCAGGCTGTCTTGATTTAAGTTTCTCGTCAAAAGAAAGCAATGACCTTCTTGTTTTAATTCCTCAAACAAACTCATTATAGATCTTATAGTTATAATCAAGCCATTAATAAAATTTATGTTTCTTGGTGTTTTGTTTGAGTTTTTCAGGTTAAGACATTCTAGTAACTGTATAGCATCAAGTAAGAATTTTTTTTGGTCGTCTTTTCCCTGATACGCCCTTTTGTAGACGTAATCGTTAAGCACTGCACCTGAATTTAACATGTCAAATAGATTGTTGAAGAAGCTTATTAATTCGACTGTATCTTTAGCTTCTTCGTCAATTAATTTTGCCTCCACGTAGACACTAATTGCTGATGCTACGGTCCTGCTGAATACCTGGGTAGCCAATTTAACCCGCATCTTGTCAAAATTGTTTGGTTTGACATGCTTTTCAGTCAACTTATGCATTAGTTTTAAATCGCGTGCGCTATCCTTCTCGTATGCTTTCTCGATGTGCTGCCACTTTGCAATTTTATCTCCGAAATGAAAATCATAAGTTATTAAATTATTTCTAGCACATTTGATCAAATGTGGAGCATCAAAAATGTAGAATATCTTTCTCCCGTCAATTTCAAACCACGTTTTTTCTGCAGAAATGTTTCGTGCTTTGGATGCACTCAAAAAATCTGAACCTAAATCTGATACTAAAGCCCGTACATTTAATCCAATTTCTAACAATGTGCTTATGACTTTATCTATCCATAAAGATAATTCGGGGTAATTACTGCATTCTGCTGTTAAAGCGTAACCTATTGGTTGTTTCCATTTTACAAACATGCCATGAGCCATAATCACAACAGCATTTTTAGCGGGAATCGATGTCACCACATTATCTATTTCATGTAAGCCATGTATTTTATCGTTAGTGACGTCATAGCACAGATGTGTCTTTAATGACATTGCATCAATGCATATGGTACACATTTTCTCTTTCTCTTCCATCAGTAAGGTTTTTTGTTTTAATGCTTTTAGAAAATGTTCATTAATACCTGTTGAAATTGGGATCTGCATCCTCTGTAGGGTTCTAATTGAGGGAAAATGAAGAAACTGTTGCAAGAATCGGTAGGCGTGGGGGCTGCAAAAATATACGTGCAGTGAAAATAATTTAAAATCCATAGTATACCTATTTCCTTTGTACTTATCAATCAATGACGCATGGCACTTAACGATATTAGACATATCTTTATCCAGGAATTGGTCACACCATGTTAAAAATGTGTTCTTTGTTACTGACGTATCGGTAGTATCTTCTTCCTTTTCCAATAATTTAAGTTTCTTGTTTGCAGTTTTCAATGCATTCATTAATTTTCTTTTTCTAGGAGTGTTTGTAGAAAGTGAAAGTGGTGTCTGAACTGCTGAAGATTGACGTTCAGATGATTCACTTAATTTTTCTTCTTGACCCTCATTAGTCTGACTTGAAGAGTTTCTATTGCATGTAAATGTTTGTGTAGAATTTTCTTTATGCTTTTCAGAATTCAGTGAATCCTGTTTTGATGATGATGGACCAGCTTCTTGATTTTCTTGAGAGTTGGAGATTGGTAGTTTCAAATTTGGAACAGCATTTTTATTTAATTTCCGAAAACATTTAAAATTGTCGTCACTGAAATGATCACTACAGATACGCTGAAATAATTTTCCGCTTTTGGATTTCTCCATCAGGTCCCTGCGTCCAATTAATGACAGCCATAAAGCCAATCTAAAAAATAAAACACGGTTATGTAGATACTTACTTACTAATAAAATATAATAAGAGTGTCTGAAACAGGACATAAACTAAAAAAAATTATGATGCTGTGACATACGGATAGGCGGGTTGACTATGGGGTTGACGGGCAGATATGATGAAGTAAGTACTCTGGGGACAGATTTAGTTCCTACCGTAACAGATACGGCACTTTGCCGATTTCACGCGCTTTTTCGAATTTTGAACAGGAACGAGGAGCTAAAATGCGCCTTGTATCAATTCGCCTTTATGTCTGGAGATAATTAGGCATGCAAATTTTTTTTATATTTATTATATATTTTTTACGGATAAAAGACATCATTTTAAGAAACTAATTAAATTGTTTTGCAATACATCGAGGTTAACAATACAAATTTGATTTTTGACTCTAATTTGTAAAAGGCAAAAGTAAAGAAAACTATAGGTATATTTTAATTTTTGTCCTTTTTAACTTCACACAAACAGTTCCTGGGTAAGAACTAAGATCGTCGTAAGCGACACATATGGTTTATTCAAGTAATCTCTAGATTATGTTATTTTCCACCTTTTTACACAGAAGTTCAGATTTTTACGATTTTATTAAATTGAGAAAATGTTATCGTAAGTTGCAAAGCATGTTCATTTGTACATTTCAGTACATGTCGGTTACAATCTCTTCTTATCGTGTGGGCAGAGCCCTGGTGTCAGAGTTTTTTCAGACCGCCTTACGGCCTCTGTCGTGGTTTTTATGTAACGACTTCTACCACCATAGATAGTAGCCGAGACCAACGGCTTAACGTGCCATCCGAAGCGCGGAATCATTTTACAATACAATGAAACAACAACACAACAATGAAATTACAATGAAATTGATGAATATTTAATTTATCGTAAGTTGAGCGTCGGTCATACACGCCTTGTCACTTACGATAAAATGAATATCTTGTCACTTACGATAAAATGAATAATTAATTTCGTTCTTGTAACTATGTAGTTAATACCGACATGAATAAAAAAAATGTTTTGCTACGTTATACTTGCAACTTGCGATATAATTTTCTCATTTAAATAATTTTATTAAACAACAAACAAAGTAAACAACTGAAGGTGGAAAATGACATACCTAATCTGAAAGAAAAGGCCCAAAACAACCGTCTCGTGCATCGGAAACGCATCATGGCTTGTGCCGTGACCGCGGCGGCAACTTAATTATTTTGTTCGTCCAGTCCGCGAGCGCGACCGATACAAAAGCTGCGCGGGCACACTGTTCGGCTCGGGACGGGACGACGTTTTGATTTTAGTTTAGAATTGACGGTCGATCGCGACGCCCGCGCCCGGACCGCCCGCGCCCGTGCTTCTCAACTTCCTTACGCGGCGTGCACTTCGATCTAATTTGTAATTCGCTAACTATGTTCACCTATCGCTCTTTAAGTAGGTACCTACTCCTTCTAATTGTACCTATACTCTTTTGTGCTGTGCTTTGGAATTAAACTAACCTGTGTCATAGTGAAAATGTGTATATACCTTCCGGAAAGCTTTCACTTTCCTACCTGAACGCCTGGATCCCTCTACAACAGCTAAGTACCTATCTACCTAAGACAGCTAACGCCTTCCAGACCAACAAACCACTAAATACAAAAATACCCCATCGAGTGTGGTTGCAGCTGACATTATTAGACTCTACCCTTGTACCTACCTACTTACCTAGCCTACCTACTTATTATTAGACCTTAAGAATTTTTCAATACCTAACACGTAAACTAACATGATCGTGTGTGTAGGAATATCATTGGTATGTGTAGAAATTAAATTTTATTAGACTTCATAGCACACGAAGGTTGCACTTTCAATCAATGATTTAAATCAAAATCACCTACCTACCTACATTTACCTACATAAATGTAGGTTAGGTAACCTACGCGTGCATTTTTAAAAATCCGTGTGTACCGAGCATTTTCGATAATCCATCAAAATGAATAGGTTTGAATTCACTTTTGGAAAGTACATACACTATTGAACTTTGTTATTCTATAATAATAATGTAACTTACCTTTCCGGATCATCATTAGGTAATGAACAGAAACTCTTATCACTGTTATCTTTCTGATTGTTGCCACAACCGTAAACACAACAATAAATGGCACTTTTCATAATTCTGCGCGTGATGTAGGTATTTTCGTATTATTTAGCGTCGCTCGCTTCGTTCTCCGTGCGCCGAGTCAGAGAAAATATTTATTTCAACCACCGAGTCGTGCCGTCGTGCGAGCAAGAGCAACCATGTAATTCGGCCGTCATTGACATGACGTCCCACCCGCTCTCAACCCGCACTCCTCCCCCGCGCTCGCCACGACACGCACACATAGCCGCGAGCGCTTTTACGAGCACACATGCATGAGTGTCGCTTCTTTTCGCGTAGTGTATATTTTCTTTGCCGATAGTGTCAATATCGCATAATTGTTACCAAACAGTTATTAGTGGTAATATGTATAATCAATAGTAAGTAAACTAATTGAACCACTGTGGTAGTTTCAGCAAAACATTAAGAATATACACACATACATACACACATAGATACACACACACACACACACACACATACACACACACACACACACACACACACACACACACACACACACACTACACACACACACACATACACACACACACACACACACCCCTGTTTGTTTTAAGTACCTTGCGAGGACCCTGCCCAAACCTGGCCATCCGAGGACCTCTCAAAAAAGGTACTTAGCAATGAAGCACGTCATTATAACCCAGATGAATAAATTGCAAATTGAATTCTAAGCCTGACCAGTATGGTTCGAAACTGCTATCTCTATCTTTTTTGACCTGACTTTTCATGACCAACAAGAGGACTCAAAATACACAAGTTAACAAGACTTACGGTATACAAAGCGAGGACGGTGTGTTAAACCATCCGAGGACCTCACCGACCTGCTCAGAGACGCCCATCTGAGGACGTTTTTCTTACACAGATACTGGCGCCAAGTACTATTCGAGGACGTTGTGCTAGACAAACCATTACCAAACCGAGGACGTTTTTCCGAGCACAGCTTGTACAAAGCGAGGACATGAGATGTTGTGTTAAATCATCCGAGGACCTCGCTGACCTGCCTAGAGACGCCCATCTGAGGACGTTGTTTAGACCTACCATTAACAAACTGAGGACGTTTTTCCGAGTGTACACGGGGACATTAGACGGTGTGTTAAGCCATTCGAGGACCTCATCGACCTTCCCAAACGTCCATCAGCTCAGTGGACATTTTACTAACACAGAAATCTGCGCAAAACTAGAGGACAAAGATTATAATTTATAAGATTCAGAAATTTGCTGATACTATTTTAAGAGGATTATAAATAAGACCATCAAACTGAGCAAATTTCTCTATGGGATAATGGGACCAATGTCAAAATCGCGAAAAAAATATAAGCTACTAGTTGTTAATAATAATATGTAGCCTATGTGTTATTCTGGGCTATGAACTGTCTATATGCCAAAATATTAGTAGGATTCAATGCAAAACAACACACATACTATACCTAGACCTACTCAATTCCGAATGTATGGGACAAGTGACTTTTTTTCGCGATTTCGATGTTGGTTCCAAAGAAAAAAACAAATTTTCCAAAGCTATCAAGTATACCGCAAACACTTATAGGTATATTAAGGGGGGTTCGGGAAAAATGGGAGTAAAGGGAATAGGGCGATGAATCGAAGGTGGGTCCGATTTCGATATTGGTCCCATAGAGAAAGTTTGTTGTAAGCGTGTAAAAAATCGATGGTGGCGCCCTCTACTTCACACACTTCCTCACACTCCAACCTGACTCCCCATGACTAAACCGAGGACTTTTCCTCGTCCTCGCTTTGAAAAGGTCCTCGGATGTTGCTTGTGTATTCAGGTGCGAGTCCTCGGATAGTACTTAAAACAAACAGACCCCCACACACACCTAGGTACACACTAGGTGTGTGGGGGTCTATTTGTAAGTACTATCTGAGGACTCGCACCTGAATACACAAGGAACATCCGAGGATCTTTTCAAAGCGGATGACTGAACCGAGGACTTTGTCAGATTTCCTTGTTACAAGTACAGAAAGGTTCAAATAGCACAATAAAGACCATTATGTGGTCAGGCCGATCCGAGGACCCACAAAAAAGTCCTCGCTTTGAAAAGGTCCTCGGATGTTCCTTGTGTATTCAGGTGCGAGTCCTCGGATGGTACTTGAAACAAATAGACCCCTACACACACACACACACACACACACCTTCACACATATACTTACCTACCTACCCACCCAACTACCTGCGTGCGTACGTACGCACGCACATAATTATACAACGTGTTAATGAATTAACGCAAAACTGGAAAATGGTTTGTTTAGAATCGAATTATCATTGTTTCAACATAGGTTTTTTTTTTGTAAAATTTAAAATTTACTGAACCCGATGTTCACCCACCCCACGGGCACCCTCACCCTACTTACCACCAAAACAAGATCATTAAAATGTATTCATGAGTACGTCAGCGCTTTAATTCATTGCTGAAATGATAACAAATCATTTCTGCCTCAAAACTTAAAATGCGAATAACATAAAATTGTAAGTATCAAAATAATGAAATTATTGTTTCAATCTATAATAATTATTTTGTTATAAATCAGTTGGGGTGTATGAGGTGTTGCGCTTATTCATTAACACGTTGTATAAGGTCCTTCTTAATATGCTGGCTGGCTGACACTTTTTTAAGGGGATGATCAGACCGTACAACTAAACAACTTTCTCTATGGCACCGACATCGAAATCGCGAAAAAATCTACTCTTCCATACAAAACCGTAAATCTACTCGAGCCTAATGTATGGGACAGCTGTTTTTTCGCCATTTTGATATTGGTCCCATGGAGAAAATTGTTTAGTTTGATGGTCTGATCAGCCCCTAAAAAAAGTATCAGCTGCGTGACATTTTTGAATGATTTCAGCAGGTTAATAATTTTTTGTTTTGTTTGTTTATGAGTTTGGTACCTTAGGGCTCGAATTTAATATTCACCGATCATACGACTGCCTTGGATAGGTTGATGCAGGGGGTTCTCAAGAAGGTCTTAAATTTGTCCTATGGACGAGCGTATTTGGTCTCAGTCTTTTCTTCCAATACGTTTTGGTGGTTTAGGAATCAGGAAGGAGTCCGGTATCGCTCTCCCAGCTTACTTGTCGTCCGTACTTTGCGTGCGACGTCTTCATGGAACTATTATTGACCCATATCTGGGTACCGTGGAAGTGACGCACTTGTCAGACGCAGAGTCTGCTTGGCGTGAGATGTGTCCAAACAGTGAGCCTCCGGAAAATCGTGCTTCTCAGAAAGAGTGGGATGAGTCTCAGTAAGTTAAGGTATACCAGGATTTACTAGACTGCAGCACAAGCTTGCGGGACCGGGCTCGTCTTTTAGCAGTTGTTGAGGTCGAATCTGGTATGTGGTTGCAGGCCTGTTCATCGGCCAATGTGGGGACTTTACCGGACAAGACCACTTTGACCTTGGCCGTCTGTTTGAGACTGGGGGCTAGATCGGTTCATCCGTATGTTTGCCAGTATGGTGAGGGTGTTGGACAGCTCGGTCAACAACTTCGAATGTGCCTGCGGTACGTGACCGACGGCTCACCAGGCATTATACGTAATTATGGAAAGCCTCCTGACAAAGCCCTACGGCTTTGGAAGTTGGGAAGGTCTTTGGTTTGGGACGCGACTTGTGTGGACACATTGGCGGCGTCGCATATTGGTCGAACATCGTCGGGCGCGGTTGCTGCTGTCATCAAAATGCCGGAAATAATTATGTTGATATTGGAGAGGGGTATAATGTTTGCTCCTTTGGGAGTAGAGGGAGACCCTGGGACCATGGGAACCCCATGCCAAACAGCTTGTTAAGGAGATTTCAGCGCCCCTTATACAGACCACTGGTGATAAGAGGGCTGTCAGTTATCTTCGTCAGCGCATAAGCTTGGCGATACAGAGGGGGAATGCTGCCAGCGTTCTTGGAACCGTCCCTCAGGGAGCTTTGGAGGGGTTTTATAAGTTGTAGGTCCCCCCTTTTTACATTTTTATATAGAAATTGACGAAGCTTTTTGCAGATAATTATACAGGATGTATTTATTGACGAAACAAATTGTCGATCTGAGTGATGTATTTTCTTTGACGAAGCCTGTTGTGGATGTGGGTAATGTATTTACCTATGACGAAGCCTTTTGTTGTTGTTTACGGTAGTAAATCATTACAATGCTTAAATTAAATATACTTTCCCAAATTAGCCAAGTAGGACCAGCTTCTACATCTGGACACTTGGTGTTTCAGATTTTACAACATTATAGAAAATATTTTTAATTTATCTTATCATCCACCTTATTATGTGATTGGGACGGTGTGTTAAACTTATGCCTAGTGACGCCAATCTGAGGGCCCTTTCGCTTTCACAGAAACTTGCGCTAAGTTCTATTCAAGGATGTTGTGCGTTTTAGACAAGTCATTAACAAACTGCGGACGTTTTTGGGCCCAGCTCGCACGAAGCTAGGACATAAAACGGCGTGTTAAACCATTCGAGGACATCGCCAACCTACCCAGTAATGCACATCTGAGGACCTTTTTTTAAACAGAAACCCGCGCCAAGTACTATTCGAGGACGTTGTGTTAGACAAAGCATTAACAAACCGAGGACGTTTGTCTGAGTGTACACGAGGACATGAGACGGTGTGTTAAACCATTCGAGGACTTCGTCAACCTGCCCGATGGTGCACATATCTGAGGACCTTTTTTTACACAAAAACCTGCGCTAAGTACTATTAATTTGAGGATTTTCTGTTAGACAAACCATAAAAAACTGAGAAAATGTTTGGAGCACAGCTTGTAGAGAGCGAGGACATATATCATCCATTGTCTTACTTGCATGGCGTATTGGAGTTCATCTGTGAAGCTGTGTAATTGTTTAATAAATAAATAAATTGTCGGCACTTATCAAAGAAAAAAGAAGGCAATTTTTTAATAAATTTAAAGCATGTCCAACCAACCTGTTCGTCGGTCATCATTCATCATCTCGGTAAAACTCACTGCAAGCATAAGCAAGCGCATATTAGGGCGGGCCGCATTGCAGCGCAAATACTTTTGAACCAAGTTTCAGGGTCCAACTTATCAGTCCTGATGCTAAGAAGCACTGCCTGCTTAAACTGTGTGGTTTGATGATCTGATGATTTCAAATAATTATTGTGGGTATCAGTGTGGGTGTTGTAGGGGTACCTAATCTTTGCGAAAAGAATTGAGATCCCACCAATAAAATTTCATACAAAAATGTAGCCGAAACTTAAAACTTAAAAAAAAAAGAGATCTTTTGTAGGCCAAATCTTGAATAAGTCTTCTCCCCTTCTGCGCTAACTCAGGGACTCGAAGTGAATCTTGGCCTCTGACCGCAAAAAACGCCTTTCGACTCTTTTCTGTGCTAGAGTGTGCGAGAGACAGTCCAGTTTGGCACCTCGAGATCTTTCATCGAACAGCAATTGGTGTACGTTTCTAACCAAGCTCCGTGGCAGTCGCGCGCCGTACCTACCGTGTGGCTGACCCGGCACGACACGCTCGTATTCTAAGTATTCTATAAAAAAAAAGAGAAAAAAATTCATTCTAATCGAAATTGTAATACCTACTTGAACTACTCAGATATTCAATCTTAATTAGTAATTATAAAGTTTTGTAACCGCTCTTCGGGAGATACTCCCGGACTTATCCGGTCCATCCAAGTACTCCTCTCCTCTCTCTCTCTCCTCTGTATGAGTATACACCAGTGGTTCTATATGCTATTTTGAGTGTGCTCTTCCCCTTGGCGCTGTTTTTGGCTCGCTGATACGAACCGGCTTTGAGAATTTCACTGTGAGGTTAGGAAGCTGATTGGAACAACCGGCTCGGCGAAGGTGCCTTTGAAGTCTTTGGATGGCGAGGTCCTCTTCAAGAGCATGGAGGACGTGCTCAAGCAATGGGCAGAATATTACAATAATCTGCTTAACGTGGATCGATCGGCTAATCTAGAGCACCTCCGTATGATGCCAGAGCTTCTCACTGCTAACGAGCTGGATGAACCGTTGTCGCCGCGTAACGATAACCTCCTTCATGCCATCAAACAAAAACAAAACATACGTGTGGTTGGCATCGAATCAATACCCGGAGAACTGCTTAAATATGGTGGCGAGGAGCTGCAAGTTTGTGAGGCTTCTGAGACTCCTGCATGCATCTGCATGCGGGGTGAAACAAGGGTTCGTCCTGGCACCCACTCTGTTCGCATTATAATTTGCAGTCCTAGTTCGTGAGGCATTATATTCTTCTTCCGAAGGAATTCGCATCCGTTTCCGTACAGATGGCAAACTCTTTATCTTAGCCAGGTTAAAGACACGCACTAAGGTGTCATTTGCATTGACCTCCGAGATCATGTATGCTGACGATTTATGATTTTTAGCAGATTCCCCAGATGGTCTATAAAAAGTAATCATCATACAAACTTTGGAGACATAATGGTTGTAGGGGACTTTAATCTAAAGGATTTAATGTGGTCAGCCAGTGGCTGTAATGCATCTATGGTACCGGTTCGAAGCGATTCTTGCCCACGTGATCACTATCAGCTGGTGACCGAATTTATGGCATTTAATGGTCTAAAAAAATACAACTCCGAAATGAATTGTAATTCTAGGATCTTAGACTTGGTTCTAGCGTCAGTGTCTATTCAGCAGCTTGAAGAAAGCAAAGACATATTGAGCAAAATAGACGCACATCATCCTCCACTTGAGTTTGTTATTGGTTTTGATTCGTCCCCAACCTTACAGCCCAACATTCAGCCTAGGTTGAACTTTTTCAAGGCCCACTTTGACAGTATTAATGGAGAACTCGCTGAAATAGACTGGGATGCGCTTCTAGGAGATTGTAATCATTTAAATGATATAGTAACTGCATTCTAAAAAGTTAAATACTATTATTGAGTCTCATGTCCCACTTACTAAGCCAAAAAGATCTAAATATCCCATTTGGTACTCTCGCAAACTTATTAGGATTTTAAAAGAGAAAAATAATGCTAGAATTAGATTCAAAAAATATCGCAACCCAATGGATGAGATTCAAATGGAAATATTAAGAAAGGAAGTGATCGATTGATGAAGTTAAATTATACAAACTATTGTGAAAATTTGGAGAAAAACATTGCGAAGCATCCTAAGTACTTTTGGACGTACATAAAGGACAAATCTTGTATCCCGGCTACTATGAATCTGGATGATGAACCCGCAACAAATGGTATTGATATTTGTAATTATTTGCAAAAAATTTTGCTTCCATTTATAATACCAGTAGTCTGAGTAATTCAGTGCAACACTGTTACAGTCAAGACGGAAACTACCAAGGTGTACTGAGTTCTATATGTCTGAGTGAAAGAGCGGTGTTGAGGAAGTTAACATCGATAGACCTGAATAAGGGCCCAGGTCCGGATCGTCTACCTCCGCTGTTTATTTCAAGTTGTGCCAGGCCAACTATCTCATCCGTTGACGATTATTTTTAATAAATCGTTCTGCTTGGGAACCTTCCCATATTATTGGAAAGAAGCTAAGATTGTCCCCATATATAAAACTAAGTGGAAATAAAAAAAAATATTCGAAATTACAGACCTATTTCCATACTATCATTATTGCCTAAACACTACGTAAAACATTGTTGCACGTATTTATAACTTACGAACTACTTACGCAGCTAAACGTCATTAACGCGAGGCACACTACATTGGCCCAGTTACCATACTACATGGAAACGTACTCCAATTGCTGAGGGTCTACCCGTACATTCGAACTTCGCAATTACGTGAACATTTTTGTTCCAATTTCAACTCTATTCCAATGAAGTGCGGACCAAAACAGTGGCGGTATAGCGAGCATCGAAAGTGCGGGTACAGGGCCTGTTCGATGAAAGATCTCGAGGTGCCAAACTGGACTGAGATAGCACAGAAAAGAGATGAAAGGCGTTTTTTGCGGTCAGAGGCCAAGATTCACTTCGAGTCCCTGAGTTAGCGCAGTAAGTTATCGAGGAGAAGACTTATTCAAGACTTGGCCTACAAAAGATCTCTTTTTTTTAAGTTTTTAGTCTCGGCTACATTTTTGTATGAAATTTTATTGGTGGGATCTCAATTCTTTTTAAAGATTAGGTACCCTTACAACAACCCTTCCGGTACCTCGGTTCACTAATACAAAACGATGGCGAGATAGATCGCGACGTGAAGCACCGAATCAACTCAGGGTGGATGAAGTGGCGGCAGGTTACGGGAACAATTTGCGACTCCCGAATCCCCCTCAAATTGAAGGGAAAAATATATAAGAGTATAATAAGACCTGTCGTTATGTATGGATCAGAATGTTGGGCCACAAAAGGGACGGATGAGAAACGACTGCATGCAGCTGAGATGCGAATGTTGAGATGGATGTGTGGTGTAACTAGAATGGACAAGATTAGGAATGAGTATATTAGAGGAAGTTTGAAAGTAGCACCTATGACGGAAAAATTGCAGGGTAATAGATTATCGTGGTATGGGCATGTAATGCGGAGGGATGAGTGTCATGTTACGAGACGAGTGTTAAGTATGAATGTGGATGGCTGTGGTAGGAGAGGCAGGCCGAAGAAAAGATGGATGGATTGTGTGAAGAATGATATGTGTAAAAAGGGGGTGAGTGTTGAGACGACGGCTAAGAGAGATGAATGGAAGAGGATGACATATTGCGCCGACCCCAAATAATGGGAAATGGGCAAGAGAATGATGATGGTACCCTTACAACACCCACACTGATACCCACAATAATAATTTGAAATCATCAGATCATCAAACCACACAGTTTAAGCAGACAGTACTTCTTACCATCAGGACTGATAAGTTAGACCCTGAACGTCCGCACTCAACATAATTTCACCACAAACTAGCCTGGCCATCTTCTCTAAAACGGAACAACTCCCGACGCACAGATAGTGTTAAAAAATGAAGTCAAAATGAAAAAAAAAATTGTTTTTAATCACCGACGGACACGAGGGACCATTCTTGTTGGCGTGAAAATGAAGAAGTCTATACCCAGCAGTGAGTTTCATTGAGATGATGATGATGACCGACGAACAGGGTTGGCATGCTTCAAATTTATAAAAAGAAATGGTCTTTTTTTTCTTTGATAAATGCCGACAATGGATGCCATATGTCCTCGGTCTCTACAAGCTGTGCCCAAAACACTTTCTCAGTTTTTTTATGGTTTGTCTAACAGAAAATCCTCAAATAGTACTTAGCGCAGGTTTTTGTGTAAAAAAAGTCCTCAGATGTGCACCATCGGGCAGGTGATCGAGGTCCTCGAATGGTTTAACACACCGTCTCATGTCCTCGTGTACACTCAGACAAAGTAAACGTCCTCGGTTTGTTAATGGTTTGTCTAACACAACGTCCTCGAATAGTACTTGGCGCGGGTTTCTGTGTAATAAAGGTCCTCAGATGTGCACCATCGGGCAGGTTGACGAGGTCCTCGAATAGTTTAACACACCATCTCATGTCCTCGTGTACACTCAGACAAACGTCCTCTGTTTGTTAATGGTTCGTCTAACACAACGTCCTCGAATAGTACTTGGCGCGGGTGTCTGTGTAAAAAAAGGTCCTCAGATGTGCATTACTGACTGGGTAGGTTGGCGATGTCCTCGAATGGTTTAACACACCGTTTTATGTCCTCACTTCGTGCGAGCTGGGCTCAAAATCGTCATCCTTGAATAGAACTTAGCGCAGGTTTTTGTGAAAGCGAAAGGGCCCTCAGATTGGCGTCACTGGGCATAAGTTTAACACACCGTCATCCCAATCACATAATAAGGTGATGATAAAATATTAAAAATATTTTCTATAATGTTGTAAAATCTGAAACACGCCCAAATTAGTAATTATCAAAACCTCAAGTGTCCAGATGTAGTACTTGGCTAATTTGGGAAAGTATATTTAATTTAAGCATTGTAATGATTTATTACCGTAAATAACAACAAAAGGCTTCGTCATAGGTAAATACATCACTCACATCCACAACAGGCGTCGTCAAAGAAAATACATCACTCAGATCGACTATTTGTTTCGTCAATAAATACATCCTGTATAATTATCTGCAAAAAGCTTCGTCAATTTCTATATAAAAATGTAAAAAGGGGGACCTACAACTTATAAACCCCCTCCAAAGCTCCGGTTCCAAGAACCTGGACCAAAGGGACGGTTCTAAGAACGCTGGCAGCAACCCCCCTCTGTATCGCCAAGCTTATGCGCTGACGAAGATAACTGACAGCCCTCTTATCACCAGTGGTCTGTATAAGGGGCGCTGAAATTTCCTTAACAAGCTGTTTGGCATCGGGTTGCCGTGGTCCCAGGGTCTACACTCCCAAAGGAACAAACATTATACCCCTCTCCAATATCAACATAATTATTTCCGGCATTTTGATGACAGCAGCAACCGCGCCCGACGATGTTCGACCAATATGCGACGCCGCCAATGTGTCCACACAAGTCGCATCCCAAATCAAAGACCTTCCCAACTTCCAAAGCCTTTGTCAGGAGGCTTTCCATAATTACGTATAATGCCTGCTGAGCCGTCGCTCACGTACCGCAGGCACATTCGAAATTGTTGACCGAGCTGTCCAACACCCTCACCATACTCGCAAACATACGGATGAACTGATCTAGCCCCCAGCCCAGTCTCAAACAGATGGCCAAGGTCAAAGTGGTCTTGTCCGGTAAAGTCTCCACACACACCAGATACCACATCCCAGATTCACCCTCAACAACCGCTAAAAGACGGGCCCGGCCCGCAAGCTTGCGCTGCCGTCTAGTAAATCCTCGTATACCTTAACTTACTGAGAGGCTCATTCCACTCTTTCTGAGAAGCACGATTTTCCGGAGGCTCACTGTTTGGACATATCTCACGCCAAGCAGACTCTGCATCTGACAAGTGCGTCACTTCCACGGTACCCAGAGATGGGTCAATAATAATTCCATGAAGACGTCGCACACTAAGTACGGACGACAAGTAAGCTGGGAGAGCAATTACGGACACCTTTCTAATTCCTAAACCACCAAAATGTATGGGAAGAAAAGCCTGAGACCAAATACACCCGTCCATAGGACAAATTAAGGACAGGCAAGGCAACAAGGCAGGCGTGTGATCGGTGAATATTAAATTCGAGTCCCAACCCTAAGGTACCAAATTCATTAACAAATAAAACAAAAAATTATTAACCTGCTGAAATCGTTCAAAAATGTCAAGCAGCTGACACTTTTTTAAGGGGCTGATCAGACCATCAAACTAAACAACTTTCTCCATAGGACCAATATCGAAATCGCGAACAAAACAGCTGTACCATACGTTAGGCTCGAGTAGATTTGCAGTTTTGTATGGAAGAGTAGATTTTTTTCGCGATTTCGATGTCGGTATCATAGAGAAAGTTGTTCAGTTTTACGGTCTAATCATCCCCTTAAAAAAGTGTCAGCCAGCCAGCACATTAATAAGGACCCTATATAATTATGTGCGTGCGTACGTAGTTGGGTGGGTAGGTAGGTAGTTATATGTGTGTGTGTGTGTGTGTAGGGGCCTATTTGTTTTAAGTACCATCCGAGGACTCGCACCTGAATACACAAGGAACATCCGAGGACCTTTTCAAAGCGAGGACTATTTTGTGGGTCCTCGGATCGGCCTGACCACATACAGCCCGACCAGAAAGAGTAGAAATTAAATGAGGGCGCTACTGTCGCTTTACAAGGCAACACTACACTACGACCTAAACTATTTTGATACTTGCTGTATTTACTCCGAAAGTTTATGCAAAACGTTATCTATGTTTAGCAAAATTTGGCTCTGACAGCAGCTAAATTTTACACCCAATATACATTTTAAATTTCGGCAACTACATGGCTAGCATGGCAGCGTGATATAGCGCTATCACACCTTCGCTCTATTTTCTATTTGCGCGCGAACGAACGAAATAAAAGGCATGATATAGCCATATCACGTGTAACATGCTACGTACGCCTCCTGTATTCTAGTTCTAGAAGAAAATAATGAAAACGCATATTACTTTATATTGTACTTTCAAATTATTTGTTTTTGAATACGATGTTTACTATTTTCGTATTTTCGTAGATCTGATATTTACATTCCTTCTATTTAAGATTTCTATTTCTAGGCATGGCAGTTTTTTTATCGATGCATTCCGGACAGAAAAATTTTGCGATATAAATGTTTTCCTGAAAACGATAAAAAAAAAGTAGGTAATCGATAAAATATTAACTAGTCGCAGTGGACATAAACTAAACATGCAGGAATTACATGCAAGGATCAAAATTATGCGGTCCACGCATACAATAACGTCAGTTTTATCAACAAACGATCATAACCCCAAACGAACCAAACTCGAAAGAAAATGCCCTAAATGATTATTTTTCAGATGATAACTGACGATATTGATATAATTACGCTGAAAACTATTGTTAAAAAGCAACATGAGAGTAAATAAATACCTACCATATCAGCAAATCGCTTGTAAACAACATCCAATCTATTCCAATTTTCCCCGCTTGATATACCTCCAAACATAACAGAAAATAACGTAGTAAATTACTAAACTTGCACCACTTTTTGTTACTTTATCCATTAGTAATAATAATTAGGACAAATTCAAATATTTTACGGTAAATTTTTATTTGAAATGCATAAAACTGCATTTGAATTTTGGTGATTGACAGTTTGACGTTTTCCATAATGTTGTCATGATAATGAAAAAGTTTAGTTCCGATTTATTTAATTTCTAGACTTTACGGTCGTACTGTAATGGTCTTTATTGTGCTATTTGAACCTTTCTGTACTTGTAACAAGGAAATCTGACAAAGTCCTCGGTTCAGTCATCCGCTTTGAAAAGGTCCTCGGATGTTCCTTGTGTATTCAGGTGCGAGTCCTCAGATAGTACTTACAAATAGACCCCCACACACCTAGTGTGTACCTAGGTGTGTGTGGGGGTCTGTTTGTTTTAAGTACTATCCGAGGACTCGCACCTGAATACACAAGCAAAATCCGAGGACCTTTTCAAAGCGAGGACGAGGAGAAGTCCTCGGTTTAGTCATGGGGAGTCAGGTTGGAGAGTGAGGAAGTGTGTGAAGTAGAGGGCGCCACCATCGATTTTTACACGCTTACAACAAACCTCGCTTTGAAAAGGTCCTCGGATGTTCCTTGTGTATTCAGGTCCTCAGTTAGTACTTACAAATAGACCCCCACACACCTAGTGTGTACCTAGGTGTGTGTGGGGGTCTGTTTGTTTTAAGTACCATCCGAGGACTCGCACCTGAATACACAAGCAACATCCGAGGACCTTTTCAAAGCGAGGACGAGGAAAAGTCCTCGGTTTAGTCATGGGGAGTCAGGTTGGAGTGTGAGCAAGTGGGTGAAGTACCCGGAGCCAGCATCGACTTTTTTCCACGCTTACAAAAAACTCGCAAAACAACAAACAATATCGAAATCGCGAAAAAAACTGCTTTCCCATACATTAGGCTCGAGTAGATTTGCAGTTTCATATGGAAGCGCAGATTTTTTTTCGCGCTTTTGATGTTGGTGCCATAGAGAAAGTTGTTCAGTTTGACAGTCTGATCATCCCCTTAAAAAGTGTCAGCATATTAAGAAGGACCCTATAAATTATAAATAAAGAACAAAGAAAAAAAAAACTGCCACTTCTACTTTTATTTCGATATTCTTAAAAGTAGAATAATTAGGTACCGATAAAAGTATTCCATAAAAAAATGATTTTAGGCTTTTGTAATGGGTACTTACCTAAGCTGCAGTAGCAATTTTTCGTTTTGAATTTTCATAATTGCGAAAATCTGTAGTATTTTTGATTTTTGTACATTATCTAAAAGATTTTTGAAAAGAAGCTGTGATGGTTCAGTGGCGAGTAACCTTGCCTGCCGTGCAGGAGGCGATGGTTCGATCCCCGTCCATGCCGACTCGTATTTTTACCAATGAGTTTTTCGGAATTTATGTACGATTTGTAACACCACTGACTTTTAGGTGAAGAAAAACATCGTGAGGAAACCTGCATGCTTCAATTTCGAGGCATGCATTGTACCTACTGTCCATTACAAGTGGCGACGGGCTTACTCCCCGTTACACTGGACAGAGTTTCGGTACTACTAGTACAACGTGGATGTTCTGAAGTTTCAGAATATCTCTGACTACCGCCTCGGGGAATATAGTCATGAGCATATGATATGCTATCAAAAAGGTTTAAAATTTTATCATTAATAAATTTATTATGTTACTAGCAATATAATTAATAATAGTAACATCACACTCACATATTTTATCAAAACGAGGACAGAAAATTTCACACTCGGTCCTCAGTTGGTCGGAAAATTACGCTTTACACACAATGTCAGGAAAAGCTACCAATACGAGGACATCTGTGTTAAGTTTTACACACAAGTCCTCGATTTGGTACCAGAACCGGACAAAAGTGTAAATCAGGTGTGTAAAAACTCGATGGTGGCGCCCTCTACCTCACACACTTCCTCACACTCAAACCTGACTCCCCATGACTAAACTGAGGACTTTGACAGATTTCCTTGTTACAAGTACAGAAAGGTTCAAAATCGCACGATAAAGACCGTTATGTGGTCAGTTCGATCCGAGGACCCACAAAAAAGTCCTCGCTTTGAAAAGGTCCTCGGGTGTTCCTTGTGTATTCAGGTGCGAGTCCTCGGATAGTACTTAAACAAACACACACACACATACACACACACACACACACACACACACACACACACACACACACACACACACACACACACACACGATACACTTATATACATTAGTACTAAGTAAGTAGTTTTGGAGGGCATTATTGAATGCACATTATATTTTAAGGTGATGGTTAGATAAATAAAAGTAAGATAAGATAAATCGTTTTTAAAATTTTATTTTTTTTCTTCTCTTTTGTAAAAAGGGATGATGATGTAAAAGATTAATGTTAGTTTATGTACAAAAGGGGTTGAGGTATATTTTCAGTTTAAAAGGGGATGATGTAGTATAACGGAGCGTAAGTTAAAGGAGACTAACAGTTGCTGTCAGTGTCACTGTCAACACAGAGCTGTGACATATAACCTCGAACCTCAGACATCTTGTAACGTAGCTAGGAAGATATTTTTAATATTAAGCAGCTGTAAAAAGACTGAAATAAATAGCGTTCACCACTGATAGAGCAGGCTCCAAGGAGATGTTCGTTTGCAAAAATAGCGGACCTAAATCTGACTTCTGATATATATTGTATAGATCCCAGACATCCTATAAACAGATGTTGCCAACCAGTTTTGTGGTCCCCCTCCCCCCACCCCGGTAATTAAATATGGCATACAAAGAAAAAAAAAAAAAAAATTCCAAAACATGCCGTGTGGGGTATCAAATGAAAGAGCTTATTGAGTAGATCACGAATATATAGCATACTATAACATTTATTACACTTTCTCTAAGATTTTTTAGAAAATTTACGAAAATGCTCCATTTTTGAGCTAACTTTAAACCACTATAGATTGAAAACTCATGAATATATTTTTTAAATTATTATTTTATATAATTTAACAATAGTCCATTGTTTACGATTCAATAGTTCGTACAGTGAAAAAGTTGCATGGGGGAGCGGGGGGTGCATTCAAAGATGGCGAGTTTCGATATTTCAATATATTTCTTAAAATTTCGCTCCAAGGAGATGTTCGTTTGCAAAAATAGCGGACCGCGAAATGTTTTGTGATTCTTCTTCCTGATACTCTCGACATCGTAAAAAGCCATGTTGCCGCGCGCGCTCGCGGTCCTCCCCCCCTCGCCCCTTTACCGCTGTTCTAGACTCGCTTCGTGCGCTTGCGACGTTGCCAGCTCGTGAATCGCTTCGTGCGCTTGCGACGTTGCCAGCTCGTGAAAACCATGTCAGTCGTGGCCAAACGTTGTGTATAACTGTTGTTTTAGATTGTTTACGCTAGTTTAAAATCAATTTTAGTGTAAATTTAAGGGTCTTTGTGTAAAAAATGTCACTCGAAGTCGTGAACTTAAAAAGAAAAAGACATTTTGAACTCGTTTGTTTGTTTTGTGATTCGCCAGATCAGTTAGTGATTAATCCAAAGCCAGAGTCATTTCTCACTATAAAACGGGCAGCAGAAAGACGTAAAGACGAAGTAAGTGTTAAGTTCGATAAACTGTACGATCCAGAATGCAGTGGTGCTCAATGCTTTTCCTGGCATAGAAATTGTATGGCAAGTTATGTAAGTGAGGAAAAAGTGCGGCGACGAGAATTAGCATTAAACAAGGAAGAACATAGTGCACATTGCAGTTCTGAACTCCGCAGATCTCAGAGAAATCCTGAAAATACCGTGCAAAGATTAACTTGTTTAATATGTGGCCAGAAAACAAAAAATAAAATCAAAAGCCTTCATACATGTTCAGAACTGTCGGCGGCTCAAAATATTTTTAATACCGCGCACATAAAACAAGATAACGTTTTCACAGCAATAAGTACTTGTCAGGTACCTCAGGATTTGTTAGCCAGAGATGTAAAGTATCACAAGCCTTGCTACCGGGATTATGTACGGATGCCGAGAGTGACTGAAAATAAACGAGGGCGCCCTTCTTCAAATATACCCTCAGAAATATTACAGGCTTCCTTTGAGAAATTAATGGACGAAATAAAAGAGCAATTTTGTACTTGTTCCTTTGAACTGTCTCATCTGGCAACAAGAATGGCTGAAATCACGGGGTTGGAAGATGCAGTCGTGGAAAATCGAACAGTTAAAGCCTTGTTAATCGATAAGTTCGGTGAAAAAGTATTGTTTTCATATCCTGCTGACAAATCCAAATCGTCAATGGCATTTTTTTCAAATATCTCCTTAACTGAAGTAGTAGAACGTGTCCGTCAATTGGATGCAGATAAAATAAAAATGTGCGCAAAACAACTAAGAGTTGAGGCAACAGCTGCTACACTTTTACCGGACGAATATTTATGTAACGAGACACTACTGGAAAGCACAATTAATAAAACTGAATTGCCTCCAACATGGGTTATTTTTATGCAAACATTACTCGGTGCGAAGAACCAAAAATTGGGACAAAGATCTCTTCAGAGGGCCAAGTCAATATTTTGTGACATTGTATACTGTATCACAGAAAAAAAAACTCCTAAACACGTAGCACTGGCAGAGTCTGTTCATCATCTTTCCAGATCGAAACATTTAATTACAATATTAAATAAATTGGGGCATTGTATTAGCTATCAAGCAGTAAAAGATCTTGATACAGAGATTACAAGAGCTATTTTGAGTGAAAATGAAAACAAAAAAGTGATTGTACCTAAGAACATTGTACGTGATCCATCATTGTATTTACATGGAGCTATAGACAACAATGATTTTAATGAAGAAACGTTAAGTGGTAAAAACACTACACACGTGACAGCTATGGTTGTATATCAAGAACAAACTTCTTTACAGAATGACAGTTTCCTTCAAATTAGGCGTGCAGCTGTCGACGAAAATTGTGACTTAAAACACTTGACCTGTCAAGAAATTGATCATTACGAAACAAAAAAAACAAAACCGATTACCACAACAAATTATGTCGAAACAAGCTGTTTGTTAGATACAACAAAAAAATCACAAAGTGTTAATCTTTTGTGGGTCTTGTGCAGACTGCAGTACGAGGAAGATAAAAATATGTTTGTGAGACCCTCTATCAACGCTATTCCTGGATGGACTCCTTTCCAACAACTTCTGTCATCAGAAAATTTACCCAGGTCAACTGTTGGGTTTTGTCCTATTATCCCTTTCCCACCCACCTCACGAGATGTTGTGTATACCGCAATGAAAAACTTTATGAACATATGTCAGTCACTTAATAAAGAAACTGCAGTTCTTTCGTGCGATATGTCAATATACTTGCTAGCCAAACAGATTCAAATGTCCTGTCCCGAGTTTTCTAAAATGATATTACGAATCGGTTCCTTTCATTTACAAAAAAACTTTTTGCGATGCTTGGGCCAATTTATTGATGGAAGTGGGCTTGATAGGATTTTAATCGAAGCAGAAATATATGGCGAAAATACTCTTGCTTCTATTTTAAACGGTGTACAATACAACAGAGGCATAAGAGCACACAAACTTGTATATGAAGCACTTAGAAACCTACAATTTGCTGAATTCATGGATCAAAATGAGTTTTCCGATGGGAATTCTACAAAATTGTGTCTTCAAGATATAAGAGAGGCTATAGTAGATAGAGACCACGAGAGTTTGTTGGAAAAATATCAGCGACATGAAAAAACTATTGAAATTTTGCTTTCCAATTTTTCTTCTTTTTTAAAAAGAATGTGCAAAGAAAGCGAAACATTCAAGTTTTTTAATGACTATTGTGAAATGGTAGAAATACTTCTGAATTCAATTAAAGCGGACAGAGAAAGTGATTATGATTTACATTTGCAGACTACAAGGCAAATGCTGTCTTATTTTTTTCCAATGAACCACACAAATTATGTCCGTGGAGTATCACTCTATTTGCAAGACATGATTCAATTACCGAAAGATGTTGTGGATGAGTTAAAACGAGGAATGCTTTCAGTAAAGCGAGGAACTGGAAAGTTTAATTCAGTTGGCTGTGATTTGGCTTTGGAGCAGTCTCAGAACCGGTCTTCAGCTGTTACTGGAGGTTTAATTGGTATTACTCAAAACATAGAAGCCATGCAGCGATGGGTCCTTTTGTATCCGTTTAAAAACTCAATTCATTCCACACTACTATCATATCTAGAAATGCAAGCAGATGCTACAGGTGATATTGATTCAAAAGTTCACACTGAATGGAGTGACTCAAGGATTGCTAAGGATGAAAAAGATATCAAAAATCTTATCTCGAATTTGAATGATTATAATCCATTCAAGGCAAACGACGAGACCAATGTACTCTACAATATCTATACTGGTTCACTGGCTGAAAAAACAACCTCACAATGTCTCCTGAATATCAAAGAATGTGGCGAGAGTTTGCTCAGAGAATTTGAAAAAGAACGTTTGGAATTGAAACAGAAAAGTGTATTTGATACTATAAAAAGAAATCAATTTCCAAACTTCGGTCATCGTCAAAAACAGTGCAAAACCACAAGTTCTAACAAACAATTAAAAGATACAAAAGATGTCACGGATATTCAACAAGCTTTTATGTTAGCTACACAACGCGATTTTGATCTAAAAATACTGGCTTCTCACGAAATACTGGAATATCCAAAATTTCTTTTTGATGAAGATGGTTTTTACAAAAAGTCCGTGAAATCAAGTTTGGTTCTCGAAATTGAAAAAAAGCATGAGTGTGGGAACTACACTTCACAAGACATAATAAGCTCAAAAACTAATGCAAAAGTTTATATTGTAGATGGCATGGCGCTGGTGCATCAAATACAACTGAAAAGTTTTAGTACATTCGGAGAATTTGCAGCTGCGTTTTTCAAAAAAATTATGATGTTGTTGTCTCAGGATTCTGTTGTACGACTTGATGTTGTATTTGATCGCTATGATGATATATCTATCAAGTTTCTAGAATCAAAGTTACGAAGTAAAGGACGAAACCCAACACAAGTTGTCATAACTAGTCCTTCGACAAAAGTCCCAAATTGCAAAGACTTTTTCGTGAGTCCTGAAAACAAATTACAACTAGTGAAATTTCTATGCAAGAATGCCTTGACTTATACAGAAGTCAATGAAAAAAGTGAGCTATATATATGTCGTGGATTTGATGACCCCACAAAATGTTTTAAATTGCAAAGCGCAACTTTCACTGAAGTTACCGATTTGAAATCTAATCACACAGAGGCTGATTCAAGAATGTTCTGCCATATTTTTCATTCTGTCAAACACAACGACAGTGCAGAGATAATTATTCTAAGCCCTGACACCGATATTTTTGTATTAGGCCTTTATTTCTGGCATAAACTTGAAAATATAGGTTGTCGCGCTTTGTGGTTTGAGGGATCACGAAAGAAAAACCGTTTTCTGGGGTGCCATTTAGCTGCACGAAGTCTTGGCGAAAATATATGTGACATTTTACCTGGGTTGCACTCTTTAACTGGCTGCGACACCACAAGTCGCATAGGTACAAAAACACAAATGTTGAACGCCGCGAATCTGGATTTTGTTCAGGATGCAGTTTCTGCTATGGGTGATGGGCTTTTGACTAGTAAGCAATTTAAAGATCTAGAAAAAGTTTGCAGTTACTTAATTTCTAAACAACAAACAACAGCAGATGATCTTCGACATAAATTGTTGTGCCAAAACATAGGTTTTGCCTTAAATTTGACAAGAATTATATGTACCTCTGATGCATTGCATTTACACTGTTTAAGAGCATCCGCTCAAGTTTATCTATGGAAAAGCTCTTTTGAACCGATATTTGACCATATTGATTTCCTTCATTTGGTTACGAGTTACGCGAAGGAAACCTTTACCCAAAGCAAATGACAAAAAGATCTCTACCTGACTCTTTGATAAAACCGTGTAAATGTCAATCCAACTGTCGCACAATGTCGTGTACCTGCAGAAAAGCTGCACTGAAATGTTTAACCTTGTGTAAATGTGTAAACAATAATTGTAAAAACTTGTAACAAAATCAAACTGCTACTTGCATGTGTAAGCATTTTTCTCCGTTGATTTCGTAAAATTGCATCAAAATAAAAAAAAATCTATTAGTTTACTACCTTGTATTTTATTTATAACACAAAATTACCAATAATTCCATAATTCAAACCAAAAACTTTGTAATTTATCAATAATATTTGTGATGGAGGGGAGGGGGGAGGGGGATCACAAAACTGGTTGGCAACATCTGTTTATAGGATGTCTGGGATCTATATAATATATATCAGAAGTCAGATTGAGGTCCGCAATTTTTGCAAACGTCTCCACTGAGTCCGAAATTTTAAGAAATATATTGAAATATCGAAACTCGCCATCTTTGAATGCTCCCCCCGCTCCCCCATGCAACTTTTTCACTGTACGAACTATTGAATCGTAAACAATGGACTATTGTTAATTATATAAAATAATAATTTAAAAAATATATTCATGAGTTTTCAATCTATAGTGGTTTAAAGTTAGCTCAAAAATGGAGCATTTTCGTAAATTTTCTAAAAAATCTTAGAGAAAGTGTAATAAATGTTATAGTATGCTATATATTCGTGATCTACTCAATAAGCTCTTTCATTTGATACCCCACACGGCATGTTTTGGAAATTTTTTTTTTTTCTTTGTATGCCATATTTAATTACCGGGGTGGGGGGAGGGGGACCACAAAACTGGTTGGCAACATCTGTTTATAGGATGTCTGGGATCTATACAATATACAGGGTGTTTGGTGCATCGTTGGCCAAATTGAAATGGTGGATAGGAGGGGTCGACGGCTATCTCGCCACGTCCCCAAAAAAAATTCCCGCATCATAAATTTTTTTAGGTGATTTTTTTAGGGGTTTTCTCAAAAAAGACCGAAAGTCAGCATTTAAGCTTGAATAAAAAAAAAAGTTGTAAGTACAAACCCCAACATTTTTTTTTATTTGAGTGTCCAATGTTTTACGAATCTACTAAAATATAAATTACATGAATAGGACTACTAGTTTTTTTTTATTGACCTTAACTTTTTTTGAAAGAGGAAAAATAAAATTTTAGACTCAACTTTGAATTACAATTTAAAAAAAAACTAAAAGCGATCGAGTTCTTCAGATTTTTTAAAAACTTCTCTATTCTATCTTCTTTCTAACGATATGCCATATGCCATGAAATCCGTCCTCTAACTTAGTATATTTAATAATTTTGCGTGTCGGGGCGCGTTTTGGCCGATATTCGATATGCAGGATAAAAACTTAAAACACACGCATAGTAGGTCGGAATTGCATCTCCCTTCTGCGCAGTGAACTCTGATTGCCATCTCTTCCTTTCATAAGGTTCTAACGGACCTAGGACTTGAAATAAAAAATAAAATCTTAATAATCACATATTTATATAAAAAAAAATTAAATTATTAATCTTGCATTGCTATTAGGGAGCACATTTCGAGCAAGATTTGTAATATTTTTTTTTTAAATACAAATGTGATTATTAAGATTTTATTTTTTATTTCATGTCCTAGGTCCATTAGAACCCAATGTAAGGAAGAGATGGCCATCAGAGATGACTGCGCAGAAGGAAGATGCAATTCCGACCTACTACGCGTGTGTTTTAAGTTTTTATCCTGCATATCGAATATCGGCCAAAACGCGCCCCGACACGCAAAATTATTAAATAAACTAAGTTAGAGGACGGATTTCATGGCATATGGCATATCGTTAGAAAGAAGATAGAATAGAGAAGTTTTTAAAAAATCTGAAGAACTCGATCGCTTTTAGTTTTTTTTTAAATTGTAATTCAAAGTTGAGTCTAAAATTTTATTTTTCCTCTTTCAAAAAAGTTAAGGTCAATAAAAAAAAACTAGTAGTCCTATTCATGTAATTTATATTTTAGTAGATTCGTAAAACATTGGACACTCAAATAAAAAAAAATGTTGGGGTTTGTACTTACAACTTTTTTTTTTATTCAAGCTTAAATGCTGACTTTCGGTCTTTTTTGAGAAAACCCCTAAAAAAATCACCTAAAAAAATTTATGATGCGGGAATTTTTTTTGGGGACGTGGCGAGATAGCCGTCGACCCCTCCTATCCACCATTTCAATTTGGCCAACGATGCACCAAACACCCTGTATATCAGAAGTCAGATTTAGGTCCGCTATTTTTGCAAACGAAACTCCACTGAGAGTCCGGTCTATGAAGACCATCTTAAATTACATAACAATACAATGTGCATTAGCCTTCTAACTAGCGGACGAAATACCCATTTATTTTGATGAACTTTCCAAAAATATTTCTCCAGTAGCAGGTATTTTTTTCCCATTTTCCTGAATTAATTGTATAAGTACCTATTACCTACAATACGATTAAATTTTAAATTTTTTGGCAATTATTTTTATCTATCGCAGAAAATATAGCGACATGGTTTGGGATAAATTATATATGGGGAAATTTAAGTTCACCGCCAAACTTAGATCCAAAAACCTGGAGCATTTATGAGCTTCTCGAAGAAAATATACCACGAACTCAAAATAGTGCAGAATCGTGGCACAACCGATTTTTACATTTTGTCTGTAAACATCATCCGGGATTTTATTACGCATCGAGGAAAATTGTAAAAGATATCAAACATCAAACAGCGGAAATTGAAAAACAGTTGATTGGAGGCTACAAGATTGGAGGTCCACCACCCTAAAAAAAAGGAAATGTGTAGACTGGCATATATGTAAAGTAGCTGTTGGCAACACTGGAATAAACGTCACATGTTAAACCACGCATTTTATTTAACCTCGAATACATATCATTGGCGACGAAAGAAAATAAGAAAAACGGAAGAAACGAGATCGGCAAACCGACAAACGAGTAGAAATAAGGTAAAAGAAACGAAAACGCGTGCAAAACTGATGCAAGATGTCAATCGGAAAAATTCGCGAGTTTGACTGTCAATCAGGGAAATGGAGCTCATATTGTGAAAGGCTTGCAAGTCTCATCTTGACACCGTATTAAAAAACAAAAGCGCACTGTGAAACGAAGCAAGCATTTTTACAGGCATGCCGATAATTTAAGATTGGTTAAGTAATAAACTATATAACTAATTATAACCTATATTAATAAATTATTGTACATTTAATGGCAGACTCAAAGGTCGTCTGCCCATACTGCCCCGGTTCCACCAGGTTGTTTGTGGCTCCGAGGGGTTTGAGTGTTCACATTAGTCGTGTTCACCGGGATGTAGCCACCCATGTATATAACTAATTATAACCTACATTAATAAATTATTGTACATTTAATGGCAGACTCAAAGGTCGTCTGCCCATACTGCCCCGGTTCCACCAGGTTGTTTGTGGCTCCGAGGAGTTTGAGTGTTCACATTAGTCGTGTTCACCGGGATGTAGCCACCCATGTATATAACTAATTATAACCTACATTAATAAATTATTGTACATTTAATGGCAGACTCAAAGGTCGTCTGCCCATACTGCCCCGGTTCCACCAGGTTGTTTGTGGCTCCGAGGGGTTTGAGTGTTCACATTAGTCGTGTTCACCAGGATGTAGCCACCCATGATAGGATTGCCGCAATAAATGCAGCGAGTGTCCCTTCGGTTTTGGCCGATGCCGATGTTGTCGGATTGGACAGCCTCCTTGAGCTAAAAAGAGCCAAAGGCAAAAAATGATTTGACGTCTAATAAGTGGGCTTCAAGTTCCTATATTGAATTTGACTGAGTCCAGAGATAAAAAATATGTACCAGATATGCAAAAAGATTTAGCTTTACGATGGGCACACATTTCTTTCTACATCAGGTTTATCGAAAGAAGCCAGAAAGGAGCTCATCATCAACATCTTATTCCTAATAATTGTAAAAAGATCTGTGGTGTTTACCATTAAAATATAATATAATGAATACTTAATTATAAATATACATACAACGTGTTAATGAATTAACGCTGATAATCAATTCCCTAAATTTAAGGATGTTGTTCTCGAATTGATAAATATGTAACACCAGTGTGTCTGCCATATAGACCAATACCATAAGAATCGAAAATTTATAATAAAATCGATGAATTAGTAAATACAGGCATAATTGAGCCAGTCAACGGACCATCACCATGGGTCAATCACATAGTTAGTTCCCGTTCTCAAAGAGAACGGAGACGTACGGGTCTGTTTAGATATGCGTTGTGCCAATAAGGAAATTATTAGAGAAAATCATCCATTACCAACTATGCGCCAATTAATGCCAAAATTTCGGAAAGCTAACATTTTCTCCAAATTAGATATTTCTAATGCATTTCATCAAGTCGAAATTTCTGAAAATTGCCGCCAAATTACTACTTTTATCACCAGCAAGGGTTTATATAGGTACAAAAGGCTCATATTTGGTATCTCGTATGCTCCGGAACATTTTCAGAAAATTATAGAAAGAATGCTGCTTGGATGCGAGGGTGTCGTCAATTTTATTGATGACATTGTCGTATTTGGCAGTGATGAGGCGGAGCATAACGGGAGATATGTCCTGCAAGTCCTCAAAGAAAATAATGTGTTATTGAATAAATGCATATTTAATGCCAAAGAAATTGAATTTCTTGGTCACTGACTATCAGCAGAAGGTGTAAAACCATTAGATAGATACTTGAAAACAATAGAATCTTTTCGAGAGCCAAAAAACATTGAAGAGATTCAAAGCTTTCTCGGTTTGATAAACTTTGTAGGTAAATGGATACCAAACTTGGCACCTTAACTGAACCAATCCGAGAAATTTTACGACTAAAGCTGAACAAGCTTTTGAGCAACTAAAAAAATGTAATAAAAAATGTAAAAATGTAATTAGTACTTTGGGATACTATGACCCAAATGATCGGACTCAGGTTATTGTCGACGCAAGCCCTGTGGGATTAGGAGCAGTACTCGTGCAACATGACTCTAATGTGCCACGGATTATCGCCTATGGCAATAGAAGTTTGACAGACGTTGAAAAGCGGTACTGTCAAACTGAAAAAGAAGCATTGGTATTAGTTTGGGCCATGGAGCATTTTAACATGTATCTATTTGGAAAGGACACGTTTGAGTTGGTCACCGACCATAAGCCGTTGGAAGTAATATTTAGTACTCACTCCAAGCCATGTGCCCGCATCGAACGTTGGGTTTTACCAATCCAGGCTTACAATTATAATGTCGTATACAAGCCAGGGAAGTCTAATATTGCAGATCCACTTTCACGTCTTTGCACAACTTCTTATTGCACGCCATTTGATGACGAACAACATGTTAATCAAGTAGTTCAACATGCTCGACCGACGACATCGTCATTAAAAACTATTTCGGACGGATAAAATATTTGCTTTAGTTTGAGAAGGATTGATTCACAATAAAAGGAACCATAGTATTAATAATTACAAATTGTTTGAGAGTGAGTTATGGTTTTATGACGGAATTTTATTACGCGGGAACAAAATTGTAATTCCATTAGAATTGAGACCGCAAGTACTAGCCGCTGCCCATGAAGGCCACCCCGGCAACATGAAGGCTAGGTTACGTTCTCAAGTGTGGTGGCCCAAAATTGACAAGGATGCCGAAAATAGCGTTAGGAGTTGTAGAGGTGGCATTTTAGTATCCAGGCCTAATCCACCTGCACCCATGAAAAGGCGAGAACTACCATCTCAAGCCTGGGTCGATACTGCGGTCGATTTTCTAGGTCCACTGCCTAGTGGAGACTATCTCTTTGTAATGATTGATTACTTTAGCCGGTATAAGGAGATCAAAATAATGTCCCGGAGAATAGAGAACAATCACAACGAACGGTCCATTTAACACATTTGCGGATAGTGATCGGCTATAGTGCAGTGATAACAATAAAAGTTATATTGTCTCGTTCACTGTCCGCGAATGTGTTAATTACGTTAGACGGTACATTCCAGAAATGGCTGAGCTTATGGCACCTCTGTGTAAACGTCTTAAAAAGAATGTGGAATTTCAATGGTTACCAATCCATGACAAAGTTTTTAAAGAGATTAAAAACAAAATCTCATAAGCCCCAAGTCTTTGTCCATTTGACCCTTCTAAGGAAATAGTTTTGCAGTGTGTTGCATTGCATCACAAAACGGAATTGGGAGCTGTATATTCCAAAAATATGACTATGTATCGAAGTTAGCAGCTATTTATTATTTTGCTGACGAAACGTTCTGTGGATTTTTATTTTTATTCTCTTGTGACGAAGCTTGTTGTGGATTTTTGACTGTACATTTTGGACAAGGCATGTTGCCAATTTTTATTACTATCAATGTTTTATGTAAACTTTTATTATATTGCAATAAATTAGTTAGCAGCTTGTGTATCTCGTACTATGAACAATTGTGAACTGAATTTATAGTCAGACGGAGAAGGAGTCGTTGGCTGTATATTTTGGAACTCAAAAATTCTACTACTACAGAACTAAGGCTACAGTGCAAACTGATCATACATATGAAATCTATAGGAGGAAATTGTGAGGAGTATGGCACACATTGCTTCCAAACTCTGCGCTTTTTGCTAACGCAACGGAGCAATGACAGACAACGTAAAATCATAGAGATAGATGAAGAGCTTCAAAAAAAGATTTGACGTATAATGAGTGTGCTTCAAGCTTCTATATTGAATTAAGTATGTTGACTTGACTTGACATCTAATTAATTGATATTCATAAAATGCTTACAATCAGAGACCGCTCTGAGGTGGGAAAAGTGCAGCAGCAGCATACTGTAGCGGATGGATGATAAACAAATTAAAAATATATTTATAAAAATTGTGATACTTGCTAAAATGATTTAGAAGGTATCACTGAAGAAGAATTTTCGTTAAATTTATAAAAATGAGAATGTACGATTAAAATGCTGCACTGCATTCCCCAACCAAAAGCTTATTAGATTTTTTAACTCTAGAAAATATATGCATAGAAATTTTAAAAACAGTTCCGAATAAGGAAGGCATTTGCAATTACATAAATCTCGTATCAACATGCACGTTAAACTTTAATTTCCTTACATGTGCGGAACATCGCCAACGAATTTTAGAATTTTTACTGCATAAAGAAATTATTTTTAGAATCAATAACTATTGTAAAGACATCAACATGATTTTGTCACGTAAAAGTGTAAAATTTGATGAAGGTGATCCTATGAAATCTTTAGCTAATGACTATTATAAAAAACATAACAAAAAATAAAAATGAACCATTCTTGCGTTTGTTATTTTTATAACGTATATTATCATTACACACCGACGACCTGGTGAAGGCGGCGGGAAAACGTTGGATGAGGGCTGCGCAGGACCGGTCGTTATGGCGATCCTTGGGGGAGGCCTATGTCCAGCAGTGGACGTCCATCGGCTGAGATGATGACATATTATCATATACATATTTTCTGTTCATAGAAGATTTATTGAAATATTTTAACATAAATAAAAACAATAAAGTAAGGAATAACTTTCATTCGCCCTGACCTTCGCGTTAAAAATGGTCCACAATTTGTTGGCCAGATTTGCATTTAAATGTCATTACGCGTCAAGCTCCATACGATGACATGAAAATCACTGGGGCGCTGGATTTCAGGTTCCGATCTAAGTAATAGGTCGAAACGAAGACGGTTAGCTGAATTATCTCTCTCATATAATTCTACAGTAAGTGCAATGCTTGCCACCAAGCCGGATAATTATGTCGGACACTAGCTTAAGAGGGCTATCGCAGTCCAGTGGCGCCCTCATCACATTAAAAAAGATTTATCAATAAAGAAAGCCTAAATTAAAAAAGTAATTAACACGAACACTACTAAAGCCTTCAAGCCATTGTTATACAATACTTTGATAGGTTCTAAACATTCCACTTTTAGACAATTGCGAATAAAAACAAAAGCGGCCGTTTTTTTTTCTTTTTTCCCAATTTATATGTTTATTTGTATGTTCGTGTTAATTACTTTTTTAATTTAGGCTTTCTTTATTGAGAAATCTTTTTTAATGTTATGAGGGCGCCACTGGACTGCGATAGCCCTCTTAACAACAAATATTAGTTTGAACCCTTGTCATTGCAGAATATGAAAACGTATTCAATTTGTATGTAAAATAAAATAGAAAATGTGGTTCAAAAATGTTATAGGACCTTCGATAGACAAACAGTCTTATACAAAAATCACATCCAATCTGCGGCGCCGCGTCAATTCATACTTACACAGATATAACTACGGTATATACCTACGCCTTTTATTTTAACATAGACCTTAATGCTCAGTAATAACGTCGTAAGCCATTTGTTTTAGTTTTTACTTATAAAAAAAATATTCATTTTGAAATTACCTTTACTGCTATAGCAATAAAGCACAAAATCGTCTCAAAGGATGTGCGTTTAACGTCATTTTGGAACTGCGGAACCAAGGTCATCGCCGAGAACAGCACACGCGGAGCGAGACGTGCTCATTTAATTTGGTGTGCGTTAGAATAGTACGGCGACATAATCCTCGGTTCTTTTTCGCTTATACTCGCGTAGGCGAGAGTGAAAGGGATAGTTGCGTGCTTGCCGCGTGGTTGTAAATGAACAAAAATATTGAAAAAATGCGATTAAATGCCATGATATATGACAAATATTGAAGGTAATGTGATTTCAAAGCGATACTTACTGAAAGTATGACACTCCATATTGTTTTTTGCACTTTTCGTGAGTTGTTTTTGCAGGCACGGTCGATTAGCGACTGAGAGCGAAACAAGGCACACTGCCAGATTGTGCTTTGTTTTGATGGTGCCATTTTCCGAGCGGCGTTTCAGAATCTTTTCTTTACTCTCTTTAATCTCTTTTGCACTGACGAGTTTTTCACTCTAAGGCTAGTGACGCCTATCATTTTCATGGCTGGATTGGAAAGTAAAGCTTATTGATTCTTTTCCTAGTAATAAATATAAATATCTTGGACAATGTCACACAAATTATCTAGTCACATTTAAAGTACCAGAATCTAGCCTGGACTTGTATTATGATGACTAGACAACGATATAGAATACATATATAGATACAAACATCCATGACTCGGGTACAAATATTCATATTCATCATACAAATATTTGTCCCTTACGGGATTCGAACCCGCGACCCTCGGCACAGCAGGCAGGTTCACTACCGACTGTGCTACCGGGCTGTCAAATGTAATGATGACTATTTGACTATGCAGAGTTTTCAAACGTGCGTCAGCACTTTCGCCGCCAGCTACCTGAGTCGCACGTCGCGGACGCCTGGAGTTGCCGCGGAACTGGCTGCCGTTAGGAAATGGGACACGTACTCGGCCCTGGTGGCCGATTATCTTTTTGTACCTGTCGCCGTTGAGACCTCGGGGGTTTGGGCTGCCGAGGCTAAGGCCTTCGTTGCGGAGGTTGGCCGTCGACTGAGGGAGCGAAATTGTGATTCCCGTTCCGGGTCGTTTCTGGTGCACAGGCTAGCCATAGCAATTCAACGAGGCAACGCTGCTTGTATTATGGGCTCCTTTGCGCCGGGATCGACCAGGGGCGGGTTATTTGGATGAGCTTGTATTTCATTGTTTTGACGAAGCATGTTGCTGATTTATGTCTGTTTTATTTACTTAATCGTTGCGAAATCAAAGGCAAAAAAGCTTTGAACTGTTTATTATATGGAATTGAGGACCGCTCTATACGCTAGGGGCTAAAGTAGTAAAATGTCTAGAACCCGAGTAAGTTTTGGAATATTTCCAGCACTGATGCCAACCCTACTGTTTTAAAAGCAGATTAACTTTATTCGCCATGACATGCCTGTTTTCTGTTAGTTCCACAGACTTCTGTATTACAATAGCAGACTAAACACTTTTTACACTAACTAGTTTATTATTTCTACCTCTAATAGGTATGCGAGAACTCATATAGCACCATCCCTGTTTATCTCTTATTGCAACACCACACGCACCATAAACAATACGACAATCGTGGCCAGTTGCCATCTTGTCAGCGAACAAAAATGGATGTCAGAGTCCTTCAAAGAATATATTTAATGAGTCCTTCTGTGAAACATTGTCAAACTACCGTGTTGTGTTTTGAACGAAATATTTTTGAAAGTATCACCAAAGCAGTGGAAGTTTTGATTTAATTATGCTGAAATTTAGTGTGCATAATTGTGACGCTGCATCAAATAGGAAGACATTCGAATTATCGTTGCATCGGTAAGTAATTCTCACGCTGGGAGACAAATTGTTAAATCAGTTTTTCATAACATATTGTTAGCGCCACCTACGCGCTACGCGTGGAACTACTTACCCAACTCACTGCGGCTGCAATCGCCGATCTCCTCTGCAGTCATTGAAGGAAGTTTCAAGTTCAGCATCCAGACCAACAGATGGCACTGACCCCAGTCTCTAAAGGACGAGGGCGTCCTTTTTCCGATCTCTTTCTCTGCGATCCCTTCCATACGCTTCTACCTATAACTTTTGAATTGTAATAAAATCCAGTACTTACCTTATTAAACAGATTTGGAAACGAGTAAAAATGTTCGCTTCATTTGGCCAGAATATCTATCTCCAAGTACCTAAAGCACAGAGTAGCTAAATACTAAGGATTTAACCCAAAATCCAAGCTCAAAATTCAGAGCCCTCAGCTCATACACATATAATGTGCCGAGAAAGTACATATTCACTATATTTAAGGAGAAATAGATGTTTTCATTGTTTTAAAGACATTAAACAGATAAAAAATGGCATTTTTCAATAATATTTAAACAATATTTTTATCCTGCCTTCGAAAAATATGAGCAAATGCCAATAAAGACAAACCTATACATGAAAAAGAGGAAACATGTTATTGTCACTCAAATAAATTATAGTGAAGGACAAGCCTATACGCAAAAAAGAGAAGACACGAAATACGTATGCACGAAACGTAATTTTTTTGACTCTCTCGCGTGTATAGTATTTTTATCTCTCTCTCTCTCTCTCTCTGTCTTGTTTTTGCACACGCCCCCCGTTCCCCTCACCAGCTGCCGCACATAGCGCATTACGCATTACCTACTTTTGTTTGTCGTGCTATCTCTATAGTCGAACTCTATGGGTACCTGGTGGGTACAGCCGCAATTCCGAACGGAATTGTGGAGGGGGAAAATCCATACGAAATCGTAATCCTGATTTGGAATGACTCTTGAATTTAAACATAAAAAAACATTCTTTCTGGCGCAGTCGGTAAAAACGGTCGCACTTAGTAGTACGTAAGCAAAGTATATGGCACTGTCGGATGCATGTAAAGAGGCATTATTTATTCGCTCTTTCTTTTATGTTTGGGCAAGATTTTCTATATAAAAATGTATATTGATAACCAGTCAGCTCAAAAATTAAATGTTAATCAAATGTACCACTCTAGAACTAAGCATAATATTATATCAGGCATCACTTTATAAGACACATTATTAATGAATAAAAGCGTATGTTTGAAATATTGTCCTACTGAAGAAATGCCAGCTGATTTGCTGACGAAACCTCTTTCTGATATGAAACGCATTAGGCTTGTTAATTGTTTGTTACCAGACATAACTGTTGTAAAAACTCCTCATTACCTGAGACAACACCTATGCATACGGGTTTCAACTCTATAACATCTTTGGATAATGTTAAGATTGTAAAGGACTCAACCCAATCTATGAGGGGTTATCTTGACTTGTTGTGGGGGCTGGCAACACTTCGAGCCAGTGGGATCTTTTGTGTTAGCCCCAAAACTTTTTACTTTCTTCACCCTTCAAATACATGATGGATGAAGGAGGCAATACTAGAACTAAGCATAATATTATATCAGGCATCACTTTATAAGACACATTATTAATGAATAAAAGCGTATGTTTGAAATATTGTCCTACTGAAGAAATGCCAGCTGATTTGCTGACGAAACCTCTTTCTGTTATGAAACGCATTAGGCTTGTTAATTGTTTGTTACCAGACATAACTGTTGTAAAAACTCCTCATTACCTGAGACAACACCTATGCATACGGGTTTCAACTCTATAACATCTTTGGATAATGTTAAGATTGTAAAGGACTCAACCCAATCTATGAGGGGTTATCTTGACTTGTTGTGGGGGCTGGCAACACTTCGAGCCAGTGGGATCTTTTGTGTTAGCCCCAAAACTTTTTACTTTCTTCACCCTTCAAATACATGATGGATGAAGGAGGCAATACTATTGAGGGGAAGAAACCTAAGATCTCCCGGTTTTGGGTATCCATCCAGGTTTTGCCGCTAAGACATACACAGTCACAAAGAATATGCTCCATGGTCTCTTCATTCTCTCCGCATGCAGAAAGAAGTCCAAACCATATCTACTGTGTTTATTATATGGTGTCGGAAGTCTAAACTGTCGAATCGTCGAAATTATGATATTCATGACGGATAGAAAAGAACCACCGCCAGATAGTGAAGAACCGTCGTCATCAAAGCCCAGCAGGCGGCTCACGATGCCGGGGTCTCTGCAGCCGTTTGCACTAGAACGAAACCTAGCGAGTAATTGGGTACAATCATTCAAGATCTTCCTGATGGCAAGTGGGTTAAATGAAGAGTCGAATGAGAGGAAAGTGTAATGTAGGTATATGAATAATTATAGTGACATCTGCTCGGTCATTCGGAATTGTCTTTGTTCTGCATTATACGTGTATCAAGGAAGACGTGCTTTTATTCCCTCGTCCGTATCCCGAGTCCCGTGTCTCCCGAATTGTTCAGTGGCGACGATAGCAAGTACCTATTAAGTGCGTGTGCGGGTTTATAAACATAAAATATAAATTTTGTGCGGAAATAGAACAAAAACGGTGACGGACAATGGCGGTTGGTAAAATTGGGGAGTTTGATATTCACAAGGACATTTGGGATTTATATGTGGAGCGAATGGAACAATACTTCGTGGTGAATGCAGTGGCGGATACTGTGAAAGTGCCGACATTAATCACAATGATGGGTGCGGAAAGTTATGAGCTGTTGGTTAATTTGTGCACGCCAGTGAAACCAAAGGACAAAACGTTCGATCAAATTGCTACGATTATGAAGAAATACCTACAACCTAAGCCGAGTTAGCTGAGCGCTATAAGTTTAGGCATAGAACACAGAAAACCGGCGAAACAATAGCGGAGTATGTAGCAGTGCTCAAGAAAATGTCCAAGACTTGTGAGTTCGGAAGCTGGCTAGAGGAAAGTTTACGGGACCAGCTAGTATGTGGGATTAACAGCGAAACCATAAGACAACGTCTATTTGCGCAGACAGGCCTAGATTTTTTGTTAGAATAATTGTAATAATATGGTAACATCAAATGTATGTAGTGACTTCCGTTGTCTACTTTGAGTACTGTATTGTCTCTGGTTACTCTATGCTTTATAAGTAATAAAGTTGTCGGTCATCCGCTTTCGAAACCAACGTGTCGTTTTATTAGGTTATGGGACCCAGTAAATTTTTCCCAAGCTAGATTTAACAGTCAACAGTGCAAGTGTTTTAGTAGCGTAGTTAAAGGATTGTTTCCATTCGGTACGAGCTAAGGTACGAGTGGAAATGGCTTCGAACTCTTTTGTGACCAACGTTCCCAAGCTGAAGGGGCGTGAGAACTATCACGAATGGGAGCGGAGAATTTGCTAGTTCTGGAGGGCATGTCAAGCTGTATAAAGCAAGAAAGCTCTAAAGAAGCAGCCGCAGAAGATGCAAAAGCAAAAGCTAAGTTAATCCTAACCATCGATCCGTCACTGTACGTTCACATAAAGAAAGCTACAAGCACGTGCAATTTATGGAAGAAATTGCAGACGATGTTCGATGATTCTGGTTTTTCACGCAGAATTACTTTATTGCGTAATTTGATATCAGTACGTCTCGATAGCTGTGATTCGATGACTAATTATGTCACGCAAATTATTGAGACTGGCCAGAAATTATCAGGAACAGGATTTTCCGTGAACGACGAGTGGATTGGCTGTTTAATGTTAGCAGGTTTGCCTGAAAAATACTTTCCAATGATTATGGCGATAGAGCATTCAGGAATCGCCATAACGGCAGATGTTGTGAAGACAAAGCTAATTGACTTGGCAGGTAACGATTCCGACGCCGGAAGTGCATTCTTGAGCAGAGGGCAGCAGCAGCGCACTCGTCAGCCATATTCGAATTTTGGCGGCCATGACAAAAATGACAAGTCAAGTCATCATGGCGGTGGGTTGTCTATGACCGGCAAAAACGTAAACAACAAATCGGACAAAACTAATGTAAAATGTTTCCGTTGCAAGCAGTTTGGACATTATATATCTCAGTGTAAACAAAATAATCAGCAGCAGCAGCAAATAAAGAAGACAAACGCATTTTCCGCAGTTTTTCTGAGTGGAAATTATAGTAAACAAGATTTTTACTTGGATAGCGGCGCGAGTGTTCACATGACATGCAGACTGACATGGATGCGATCGTAGCTTGGTGTTCTAATAACAACATGTCACTCAACGTAGGAAAATGCCAAAGTATCACCTTCACTAGGAAAATTAACAAAATCAATTTTCATTATCATATTGACCAAGTACTTTTGGATCAAGTTAATGTCGTTAAGGATTTGGGAATCTGGTTGGACTCCGAGTACTCATTTCGTGCACATTTCGACTCTGTAGCATTAAAGGCAAAAAAAACGTTAGGATTCGTCTTGCGGACCACACGGCCATTTAAAAGATCTAGCTCCATTCTGACTCTTTATGTATCCTCAGTCCGAAGCATAATAGAGTACGGCAGTGTTATCTGGTCACCTTTCTATGATATACACAAGGAAATGCTTGAATCGGTTCAAAGGCGGTTTCTTCGTATTTTGTCCTTTAAATTCGGTCTAAGACGATCTTTACCTACCTACAACGATAGGCTGAGTAAATTTAATCTGGACTGGACAGTCGAGGCGTCAAATCAGTGACTTGATAACTTTATATAAAATAGTAAACTCTAAGCTCGATACGGATATTCTACGCTACGTTTCGCTTAGACCTAACATTAGATCCACTCGTAGACAGGATTTGTTTTCTATCCCCAATACCACCATTAATGTATCTTATAATAGTCCTTTGATACGCATGTGCCGGTTATATAATGATCATTGTAAGAGCCTTGATATTTTCTATCAAAGCCCAGGACAGTACGCAAGCTCTGTTAAGCTGCTGATACGCCAAGAATTGTAGTTAACTAAGTTTTTGCTTTCGTTTTTAATGTGTAACAAGTTTCTTAAATTTTCTGGTCAAATTAAATTATTCATGTACTTATTCATATACCAACCTACCTAGCTCATAATGTTTAAAAGTTTAATTTAGCACGTGTAGTTAATTCGTAACAATGTATTAGAATGCTGTGCGCAGTCATAATTGAGGTGCAAATTTGATGTAATTAGATGTGTAATATTTTTAAGATCGAGTGTTAGTTTGTACTTTGTTACTGTGCCAAATAAATAAAAATAAAAAAAATAAAATAAAAATAAAATAAAATAAATGACGACGGAGGTAAACATGGTACAGAATGCATGTTTCTCGCCGAGTATCAAGGAGATTATAGCAGCAAATCAAAGTGCTATGCCAGTGTTGTGCTCGGGTGATGTGGATATCATGACCGTCACTCCAGATTGCAAGTATGAGGTTACTTTGAAAGACGTTTTGTGCGTACCTAACCTCACCACGAACTTGATATCAGTAAGTCAACTTATCAAGAACGGCAATAGAGTGGAGTTTAAGAAAAAGTGTTGCAATGTTTACAACAGAGAGAACAGTTTGGTGGCAGTGGCACATCTGATAGATGGTGTTTATAAGTTGGCCGTGGAACGTAAACAATGTTTGTTTACACCTCCTTCTTCAGCAGCTAGCAGTGAAGTATGGCATAGGAGATTGGGCCACTTGAACATGAATGATCTGAATAAAATGAAGGATGGAGCAGTCACAGGAATATCGTACACGGATAAGTCAGTGATCAACAAGGATACATGCAAAATTTGTTGCGAAGGGAAGCAGTCGCGCTTACCATTTGGTCATACAGGAACAAGGAGCACCGGGACGCTGGATACTATTCATGGTGACGTCTGCGGGCCGATGGAGACAAATTCGATTGGCGGAGCAAGCAAACCCCAGAGTTTGAAGAAGATGAACCAGCACCAGATGAACCAGTAATCAACAAACGAGTGAGGAGGCAGCCAGAGCGTTACGGTTTTAAAACAAAGCTACGTACAACATTAAATCCAGAAGTCACAAGCGATCCTATCAGCGTCCGAGAAGCTCTGGAGCGTCGTGGATAGAGATGAATGGATTGCGGCTATGAAGGATGAGCTGCAGGCATTTGAAGAAAACGATGCGTGGATTCAGGTAGATGACTTACCTTCTAATAAAACTCTAGTGCAGTGCAAGTGGGTGTTCAAAAAGAAAGTCAATAGTGATAACAGTGTTCGGTACAGAGCGCGATTAGTGGCTAAAGGCTTTACGCAGAAGCCTGGTATCGACTATGATGAGACATTTTCGCCTGTCGTTAGGCATTCTACACTTAAAATGCTATTTGCATTGTCTGTACAATTAAACTTTGATATCACTCATTTAGATGTGAAAACAGCTTTTTTGAACGGCTATCTCAAGGAGGATATTTATATGCATAGACCAGACATACATTTTGAAGCTAATAAGAAAAAAGTAATCGTTAAATTAAATAAAGCAATTTATGGGTTAAAGCAGTCCTCTCGGTCTTGGTATGAGAGAGTTGAGCAATGCTTATGTGAGTAATTTTAATTTTTAATTTACTCGAGTAATAATAGTAAAGAAGAGACTGAAAAATTAATTTCAGTATTAAGTTCAAAATTTAAAATAAAGAATTTGGGGCAAGTTCAACAATGCTTAGGCATGAGAGTTAAAATTGATAAAAAATCAAATGTTATTACTTTGGATCAGGAACAATATGTTGAACAGTTGCTGAGTAAATTCAATATGTTAAATTGTAAAGTTGCTAGTACTCCTATGGAATGTAAATTAGATATTGAGAAGTCTGAAAGTTGTAATAATGAGAATATTCCATATCAGCAGTTAATCGGAAGTCTGATGTATTTATCAGTTCTTACAAGACCAGACATATCTTTTTGTGTTAGTTTTCTTAGTCAATTTAATAAGTGTCATACAAATGATCATTGGAATTATGCAAAAAGAATACTTAGATATCTAAAGAAAACTAAACATTATTGTCTGAAGTATGTAAAGGGGAAAGGTGAGCTTGTAGGATTTGTTGATGCCGATTGGGCCAGTAATACCGTAGATCGTAAATCATATACAGGCTTTTGCTTTGTAATGTCAGGCTCAGCGATCTCCTGGGAGAGCAAAAAGCAAAGAACAGTGGCTTTATCGAGCATGGAAGCCGAGTACATGTCGATAGCTGAAGCTTGTAAAGAAGCTATATATTTAAGGTCTTTACTATGTGAACTGAATGGTAATTTAAGTAGTATTCAATTGTACAATGATAGCCAGAGTGCACAGAAGTTGGTGGCAAATCATGTGTGTCATAGAAAAAGTAAGCATATTGATATTCGTTATCATTTTATCAAAGATGCAGTTTACAATAAAATAATTAAATTAGAATATTTGCCAACAACTGCTATGCCAGCTGATGTACTTACCAAAGCTTTAAATCCCATGAAGCATTATAAATGTTTAGAGGATATGGGGGTTAGTCAAATAGAGTGTTAAAATGAAATAATGTTAATTTCATAGAAAAGTTTTGTTTATTTGATGTAGTTGGGGTGTTAGAATAATTGTAATAATATGGTAACATCAAATGTATGTAGTTACTTCCGTTGTCTACTTTGAGTACTGTATTGTCTCTGGTTACTCTATGCTTTATAAGTAATAAAGTTGTCGGTCATCCGCTTTCGAAACCAACGTGTCGTTTTATTATTTTTCAAGGGCATACTCTCTTTCGGTTAGTATGGAGGCAGCCGAAAAAGATGCGGCGTTCGTTGAAGGTCGTGGAAGGTCATCAGGCGCGGGAAACACAGCCGACTGTCAAGCGATCGGATTCGGGGCAGTACGGCGGAAAAAGCAGAGTGGTGGCGGGGGGACCCGAGTGCATGACAGAAGCGGAGCCGAGCGCGAAACTGGTTCTCGCGGCGGTGGCGGCAGCGGGGGCGGCGCACAGGCGCGCACTCGCGACCACGCGCCGAGATCCGAGCGGGGTGAGCAGAGACACGCGCGGTGCAAGGCGTGTAGTGGCTCACATGATACGGCTACGTGTAAATTCAAGCGATATGTGTGTCGCATTTGCAACCGCCAAGGGCACCTTAAGCGTGTGTGTCCGAACCTGGCGGAACAGCATTTCGTGACGGCGGCAGGAAGTCAGGACGACACCAGCCAGGATGACAGTGACGTGAGCGAAGAGGTAACGTTTATTGACATTAATAAGTTGACAGTTAGTCAGTGCAAACCAATAATGATTACTGTTTCTGTGCAGAATAAAAACATATCTATGGAATGCGATACGGGTAGTGCTATATCGTGTATTAGCTACGAGTTGTATAAGCAGGATTTTATTACCCTACCGATTGAAAGCTGTAACTTAGCCCTGAAGTATTATACTGGTGAGGTAGTGCGCCCAGTGGGGGGCCGACCGTAGGGTACAACAACAAATGTAAAAAATTAGATTTATATGTAATACGGAAAGGAAAGTCTGCATTAATGGGTAGGCAGTGGATAGCGGAGTTGCATGTAAAATTATCAGAATTAGAGTATGCTTGTGTAAATACGCTATCTACTGGCGAGGAATTTGACTTCGGTTCTTTCAGTTCCAGATATTGTAACGTGTTTGCTGAAGGGCTCGGGCGGTTCAAAGGGCCGGCCGTCAGCATCCACATGCGGGAGGGGGCGCGGCCGGTGTACCTGCGCGCGCGACCACTCGCCTACGCGCTGCGCTAGCCAGTGGAGCGCGCGCTGGAGCAGCACGTGCGGGACTGGGCCACGCCGATTGTGCCGATAGTGAAGAAAGACGGTAACATTAGGATTTGTGCAGATTTTAAGTCTACTATAAACAAGATGCTTGGAAGATTCTTCCAAGCCGGCTGGTCACCGTGGAAGATTAGACCACAACCCTCCAAAGAAATAAACAACACACTGAAATGAGAAACAATATAAAGAAAATTTGATATCTGCGGAGGAGGCCTTCACCCGAATAGGGGTTCTTGCTAGAATATAATAATTATAATAATATAAAACAAATGTATACCTAAATGTACTATGCATGTATATAATATATATGTTACGGATATAAGTACAGGATCTGTGGAACGGAACGCACCGGATGGATGGCCATGCTGTGAAGTGAATCTGTGGGCTCTGCTTTGTCTATGTCGGCTCTCTATGTGTCAATTGTTTTTACATTCATTATATCCAATTGTAATAAAAGGAAATAAAACTCTTAATACGTGCAAACCACTGTAAAATTCCACTTGTTTACAACGCATGAGATTCAGACTATTATAACTAAAAATATTGCTAACAAAAATACAATAGACATATACGGTATTTCGACCAGTACATTAAATAAAGTTGCAATTCCTCTCAGTCATGTGTTAGCCGAATTGTTTAATAGATGCCTTTTAATGGGAGAATATCCAAAATCATTCAAAAAAGTCAAAGTCGTCCCATTATATAAAGGAAAGGGAAACAATAAGGACCCGAATTCCTATAGACCGATCTCTATAATTCCTGCGATAGCTAAAGTATTCGAAAACGGCCTTAGCTCTAGGTTGACCACTTTCCTGACCCAAACTGAAGCCCTTTCTGACAGGCAGTACGCTTATAGGGCTGGGCGGAGTACAACCTCGCTGACGCGCGAGGTGGTGCGGCGCGTCGTGGGCGCGCGCGAGCAGCGCCAGCATGTCGCCGTACTATGCTGCGACCTGTCGCGCGCCTTCGACGTCGCCGACCACGCCGTGCTCGCGGCCAAGCTCCAGCACTACGGAGTGCGGGGACCCGCACTCTCACTGATGCAGGACTTCATGCAAAACAGGAGCCAGGTCGTAGTAGGAGAAAATGGCAATATAAAGTCGGATGAGCAGTCAACGACTATCGGTGTAGCGCAGGGATCTTCGTTATCAAACATCACATTTACCCTTCTCCTAAACGACTTGCCCAAATCTATTTCCCAATGCGAAATTTTCATGTTTGCGGACGATGTTGCTGCAGTAGTGGTAGGTAAGACTATCGCTCAACTCCAGCAACACCTCAACAGCGTCATAGGTCAACTTAAGCGATGGTTTAATAAAAATGGTATCGCTTTAAACCTAATGAAAACACAGTTTATTCATATAAATTTGTCTGGACATTATCAGGCAAATTTAAAAGTTAGTGTGGAGGGTGTGCACATTCAGCAGGTAAGAGTCACTCCATTCCTAGGGTTCCAATTGGATAGCGGTCTAACTTGGTGTACACATATAGACAAGTTGTGCAGTAGGTTGGGACAAGCCTGCTTCGCTCTAGGGCGAATATCATCGGTACTACCGAGTGAGGCGGTGCGCACTTGTTACTTTGCCACGGTTCATTCACTGTTACAGTACGGAGTGGAGCTGTGGGGACGCGCTGCCGACTGGCGACGCGCCTTTGTCATGCGCAGAAGCGTGCTGTAAGGATAATAGCGCGAGTGGCGAGTGACCAGTCCGCACAGCCTCACTTCAGGACACACAGAATCATGACACTACCATGTCTCGTCATATACTCGATAGCAATGTACGCTAGAGAGAACTTGAACTCATTCAGACGGCGCGGAGATTGCCATCGGTACAATACACGTGGAGCCAACAAACTAGTAGCTATAACCCGTCGACTGGAGAAATCCAATAAACTAACTCATATCACTGCGGTCACCGTTTATAACAAACTACCGGGAGATATTGCAGGCGCCCTCACGACTTCCACATTTAAGTACAAACTCAAAAAATGGTTGGTGGAGCAGGCGTTCTACACGGTTGAAGAATATATAGATGCCTATGATGAACAATAATGTAATAGATATAATATAATTTTTTATTATAATCAAATGTACCTATTTAATTTAACGACATATTGTAACAACCTATGACATGTGATAAATTTGTAATTTAATATACAAACTGATGTATAAAACAATGGCAAACGATGTTATACTATATAATAATAGTGTTTGTAAGTATGACTTGTAACACCTGTTATCAATAAATTATGTCTATGTCTATGTCTAATCATTACATACATAACAATATACATAGAAGTATATAATAAACAGAAGCATGTAAATTTGAATGAAATAAATAAATGTCACGAAGAAGAAACTAAAATTGTTAATTAAAAATAAATTATATACTTAATTAAATAAATAGAAGCATGTAAATGAAATAGTAATAAAATTGTAAATTAAGTAAATAGAAGCATGTAAATGAAACTAATATAACTGTAAAATTACCAACAGAGATTAAAAATGAATATAAATAAAAGCATGTACTTAACTTATACACCACTAGTTTTTAATTACTAACGTAACTTTAAGGGTGTATTCAGACCATGAATCTAAACAACTTTCCCAAAGAAACATGGGTCGAAAAACGAGAAAATTTTGTGGACCTTCCATACAAAAGTGCGGATCGGCCGATCGATTTTCTATGGGAGGTCCAAAAAAATTTCTCGTTTTTCGACCCATGTTTCTTTGGGAAAGTTGTTTAGATTCATGGTCTGAATACACCCTTAAAGTTACGTTAGTAATTAAAAACTAGTGGTGTATTATAATTCCTAATAACTATGAAATCCATAAAGAATTATGTACCACTAAATTATATTATGAAGTAACTGTATAAACACAGCAGAATGTAAACCAACATTTAAAATTATGTAATATGTGAACTAACATATATTTATATTTAACGATAAGTATAAAGATAGTTCAAATTATTTTTTTAAGCACAAAAATAATGTAAATGGCAAGAAATAATAAAGGCTTTTTTATTTTTATTTTTATTTATTTTTATTTTATTTATATAAACAAGATGCTAGAAATTGACCGTTACCCATTACCTAAAGTGGAAGATTTGCTAGTACGTTTGCACGGTGGGCAGCGTTTCAGTAAAATTGATCTTTCCCAGGCTTATGCCCAATTTGTACTGGATGATTCTAAGAAATTTACGGTGATAAACACGCATAAGGGGATGTTCATGTACAACCGGTTGGTATACGGATTAGCGTCTAGCCCGGGAATTTTTCAGCGTCGACTAGAGGAATTATTTGCTGACCTTCCGCGTGTAGGTGTGTTCTTAGACGACGTCATCATCACAGGGGCGACTAACGAGGAGCACCTGGAGAACCTGCATAAGGTATTCAGCCGTTTATATGTAGCAGATATGAATCCTAATGTTACCGCTGTCCCTTCCGGCATGGAGGCTAGCGGGGGAGGAGATGTGGTACCGCGCGGGACTGCGATGGTGGAGGGAGTAGCGAGCAAACCTAGCATTGATGTAAATGAACCGCCTAGTAATTTGGTCGTTAAGGACTCTAAAACTCGAACGGTGGAAACCAGCACCACACACATACCACCGCAGTCGACACCGGAACCCCGACCTAGGCGCGAACGCAAACCCGTAATGCGATACGGTTTTGAATTTGATTAGCGAAGGCGGCCAATAGCTCAGTTGGTAGTACACCTGCTGCTGATCTGACAGTCCCGAGTTCAAATTCCGCGTCTATTTAGTTTAAAATATTATATACCTACTTATATGTATATCATAAGGTTACCATTTCCGTAACTAGTACTTAAGTTAGTTAAAGATTCAGGTGGAGGGGTGTATTGTAGGATTTAAGTTTTGATGATAAATTAGGTACAACCATCGTTTTTCTTGGTATTATGTAATTATTGTGAAACCTACCTAATTAGAGTAGAGTCCGCTTAGTGAACAATTGTAAGTTAAGTAAGGTTCGGTATTATTAATTATGATTCGGTTAAGTTACCCATGTTTAGTCCTTATTTAACTGTGGAGGTGTAATGTAGGTATATGAATAATTATAGTGACATCTGCTCGGTCATTCGGAATTGTCTTTGTTCTGCATTATACGTGTATCAAGGAAGACGTGCTTTTATTCCCTCGTCCGTATCCCGAGTCCCGTGTCTCCCGAATTGTTCAGAAAGTTGCCGTGTGCCTGCATTACTGCAATACGTTTTAGTTTGGTCAGCAAGCACGTACATACACAAATATCTCAGTAATTTGATAATAAAACTATGAATTGACATGTATTTTTCAATACAGAAAAAAAGGAACTCGAAAGTTTTGATGACTTTGCCACATCCCTGCGTTTACGCAGGGAAAAAAAACGGGGGTTTGTTTAAAATTACAATTCTGGCTTAGTTTACTAAGCCAGAATTGTAATTTTGGTGGGTTACGTGATAGTCTAATTAGAGAGCAGATACTCGTAGATATTAAGGGGCATAAAAGAAAAAAATGTGAGAGAGAGATTGATTTGAATAAATGTAGCCTCCTATGATAATGTGGAATACAGGCTTCCCCACATGGTCGACAGCAGGAACAGCAACAGCCATTGAATCTGTTGGATAATCAGCGACAGCAGAAAAAGCAGTTTACTAGATGTGGATTGTGGACACATGGGTTTAAGTGTCCAGCGTTTAATCAGCACTATAAAAAGTGTAAAAAGTATGGACATTATTCAAAAATGTGTCGCAAATATTTTTCTGTAAATATAGGATGTCTATATTTTTCTGTTTACTTAAAAACACGAACTTTCACTAATTTTATTTCTATTATAATATCTTAAAGGTTGTTTATCCATCTTTCATCAACACCATTTATTGAGCCATTTGGAAAAAAAATTTCTCGATTTATAGAATTGCTATAAAGTAATTTTTTTTTTTCAGAACTCAAAGCCACCCAGACACGGGAATCTTAAATATATTTATCCATCAATACTGATGAGCATGTTTATTGCACTCGGAATTTGCTACGTATAAATTATTATCCAAACCAATTTATATCGGATCCTCGAAATGAGGATATGGCTCGAATCGTACTTTATGAGTTTGCCGGAAAGCCGCCGTAAAAGTACCTACTTTTGAAGCAATTTTTAGGGCCGGTTTTTCAATCCTCAGATATAACGTCGAATAACTACCTAATGAATAAAGTTATCTGGCTGTTTACCTGACTGATAATCGGCCGCCCATTTTTCAATGGTCATTTATTTCACAGATAGTATGTAGAACTATATACTATTACCTATTCTGTGCAGATAGTTATCTGACCGAATATTTCAACTCTGGCAACTCAAACATCAGAGAGGTGAAACAAATATACTGCATACATACGCGATAGAGCAGGACAGACAGATGTGTTATTATTCTGTGAAGCTAGCGTCATTCTCTATTATTTTTAGGTTGTTTGGATTGTTTGTGTTTGGTTTGACGTGAGTAAAGTTGTTTCCAAGGAATTCACTCTGTTATTTTATAGAAATTATCAATCTGTTGCAATGGAATCTAAAAAAAGAGAGCGTTCGGCAAATTTTAACACTGCTGAGACTCAATTACTTGTAAGTTTAGTGGACAGGTTTAAAGTAATAATTGAAAATAAAAAGACCGACGCGGTGACAAATAAAGATAAGGAGGCTGCATGGAAGAAAATTGAGGATTCATGTGGAATTACAACAAGTGTCCGTTCATGGAAGACATTAAAACTAAAGTACGAGGGAATTAAAAAAAATACGAAGAAGAAATCTTCATTGCAAAGGCAGGAGATGTATAGAACTGGCGGGGGACCTTCAAATGCTCCAGAATTCAACGACGTCGAGGAAAAGGTCCTTAGCATTTGCTCTAACATAAAAGGACTCGAAGCCCGTCACGACAGTGATACTATATCAAGTAGGTATTTGGTCAAGTCAAGACTTTAAAACAGTTTTAATGGTCTCTAAGTACTATGTGCCTATCCCAATTACTATCTATAGAACTTCACACTAGTAACAATATGTTTCAGTACCAATTCCTGTCGGGGAAGTTATTTCGTTTGAAGTGGATCCATTCGAGCTCAAACCCCAGACCGACCATGCCGATATGCCAGAACAATATGAAACAGAGAATGCTGCCGAAGCTAATGTTCACACACCAGGTACGCATGAGAGTTATTATCCAATATAAAATAATTGCAAGACATTATTATTAATTTTACTACCGTACCGTCGTCATTACAATTTTTATTTTTTATTATTTTAGATATGGACGAGTCTGTCATCATATCTCAGGAAATCTTTGAGGACTATGACTCTCAAAAAGGTATCTATAACATTCTTCATAATTATATCTAGCTACAGACGTCTAGAACCAACTGAAAACTTTTAACTGTGTAGTGTCTATTTCATAATTATGACATCAAATATGTGTGACGGACAAAAAAAGATACCAACAGAACAACTAAGGATAAAACTGAGCTTTACCTATTTCTACTGTTTTATTAGTGTACCTATATGGGTTTGGTTTTGATAAAAATGTTTCATCATCATCATCATCAGCCTATAAACGTCCCACTGCAGGGCACAGGCCTACCCTCAAGGAGGGTGTATGGGCATTAGTCCACCACGCATGCCCAATGCGGGTTGGTAGACTTCACATACACATCAGAATTTCTTCTTCAGTGTATGCAGGTTTCCTCACTATGTTTTCCTTCACCGTTTGAGAGCAGTCGGTTTTACGTACATAAGTTAGAAAAACTCATTGGTACATGGCATGTTGTCCGTGCGGATTCGAACCTGGACCCCCATAATTGGGAGTCCATACCTCTCCGCAACGCGCCACCGACGCTCTAATAAATATAATAAAAAATGTTTATGTTTCAGAAAATAAATGGGACAGATGGCACCCAAAGGCCCTGAAAACAAGGGTGTCAAATGTGTTAAAATCAGAATCGGCGACCAAAGCAAGTGTCACTGCCAAATTAGACAAATTAAGCGCTGCTCGGTTGGAACTTGTACAGCTGCAAATGGAAACTACCAGAAGGGAACAACAGAACATGGAGGAGGAGCATAGACTGAAAATGCTACATTTAGCTAATGATGAGAGAAGGAAAGAAGAAATCCACGCCCTACTTATAAACAAAATTAGTTGTGGACCGGCTCAGAGTAGCATGATTTAAAATTTCATGTTTTTTGTATTTCATGTTATGTATATACCTATTAAGTTTCAGTGTTTTTTTCAAATAAATTCTTTTATGTGCATCCCAACTGACCCCGACTTTTAAAGTAAAAAAATAAAAACATGTTTTTAATAAAAATATTGTTTATTTTCAAGGTCTATTGCATCCCAACTGACCCCGACTGACTATTAAACCTTCATTGCCACCAATGAAATGGAGCTTAGGCCGCATCACTAAGGTCTACCCAGGTGAAGATGGATTGCCAGAGTAGCTGATCTACAGAACTCAAAGGGCACGATTCGTCGAGCTTTTAATCGAATCAGCCCCCTACCCACTGAGGACTCAGCAGCAGGGTTGAAAGACAAGCCTTTCAACGCCGGGGGCATGTTGCCGATTAGGAACGTCCTTCGCGAGGGTTTCCGCCCGCGCGCCTCTCTCCGCAAGATCACTTCTTTGAACGGACTTGACCAAGCAACAGCTATATTTTTTGATTGCATTATAATACATTTGTAAAAATAAACTTCTTTTTCGAAATATACTGGCGTTGCATCAATTATTCATCCAACTATCAAGAATTTTCGACACAAACATAGTAGCCTGATATGATCTGCAAGCTATGTTATAAGTACCAAAAGGGGACGTTATCGAGCTTTTACTACAAATCTAGGCTAAATTGCCAAAATTTTACTACACACAGAATGCTATTTTTGGACCGAGGTTGAGGGACAAAAAGGTGCAAATGAAATTGGTTCTTGTGTGATATCTCCGAGAAAAAACTACTTTGTTATCTAACAAATAAAATATAATTTTTTAAAGTGACAACTGCTGTGGGCAACAGAAAAAGCAATTCGTATTCTCTATGTACATTTATGCCGTGAAGAATCTGCTTAATATACAGTCAATCACTCATAAGTTTATGATCAAAGGACATACACAAAATGAGGGAGATGCTGCTCACTCCACCATAGAGACAGGTCAAGAAAAGTCTTAAATCGGGGCCTATTTATTTTCCTGATCAATATAATATAAACGCCATTAGAGACGCAAAAAAGAAAGGAAAAAAATACATAGTAAAAGAAATAAGTCACAGTCACAGCGAATTTTAGGACATTAAGTCTCAAAGGATTTAAATTAACAAAAAATACAAAAGGGGAAACAATCAAAGTTAACGATATTAAAATGACAAGAATCCAAAAGGCAGAAACAGATGCGGGAGTTAAAGTTACCTTATATTTACAAGAGAATTTAAAGAAATAAAGTTGCAAAAACAAAATCGAGCGAGACCGCAATTAAAACGTCTGTAGTTTACAAGAATACCTTTGTGACCTTATAGATTTCTTCGATTGTTGATAATTTACATGAAAATTTAAGAGAATAGTGACATGACACTAAACGAAATTTTCAAAAATAGCCCCTATCTACTGTGTTATATTGTTAGCAATACATTTCACATAAAGCTGAACCGATTTTCTTTTAAGTTTAGCTGAAAACCCCATTCAAAAAGCTTCGTAAAGTAAGAAATTGCAATAATCACATGTTTCGTCAAAAAACATGTTTTCCAATATATCTGTTTCCACAAAACCAAAACGGTTTCACTGACAGTCTCAGCCAAAATACCGGTAATAAAAACTTTACAAAACTAACACACTTCATTTGAGGAACTGCTTCTTAAAAAGGTTGCCTAACATTCTCAAAATATCGATAATAAAAACTTGACCAAACTAACACGTGTTGCAAAGGGAAGCGAAGTCATAACATGCAGTTACTTTACCGTTGTTGCAACGATTTCCGATAGGTCTTGAAAATGTAGTGACATTTCAAAAACTAGATGACGAATGGAAGGCACACGCTATGCTAGATTACTCTTTAAAACAAACTTGAAAAATCGTATTGAGACTCCTGGAAGATTATGTTAAAAAAGGGCATTGTCTTTACATGGACAACTTTTATAATTCCATTGCCCTCACAAGATACTTGAAACAAAAACATGCTGATGTCGTTGGAACGTTAAATCGCCGCAGAGTTGGTACTCCACCGGATATACAAAAATTAAATGAAAGACAAATGCAGCGCGGGGGGCGACATTGTCGCTCGTTACTGCATTGATGTTTCGGTAACTACGCCTGATAAATCAGTTAATAACACAACACGGTTTCAAATTCGGTACTGCAGGTCTAGCATGATCTCTCTACACGCGCGCGACACGCCTTCGCTGCATACAAAATAACCTGTTCCCGCGCTTTTCGGAGAGCGAAAGCCGCGCAAAAAGCCGAGTCGCGCCCAAGTAGAGAAATCATGCTAGAGGGTCTGGTCGTTCTCAGAAGCTGCCCATGGCAAAGCCTTTTCTTTATTTCAAAGATGGGTCGTAAAGTTTCTAATTGCGTCTTATCTGTAGCTCTGCTTAGCACCTTACAACGCCTTCCTTTGAATAAAATGATAAAAAGTAGTACTACGAAATTTATATTTGATTTTTGTGTTGCTTTCAGGAACTTACAGAATCCCTCGTGACAGCACTGACACTGCTGACTTGTTAATGTTTTTCGACAAATTATTTGATTCCGTCAATGGAAGTTTCAGTAAGACCTTAAAGGGTAAAGTCTATAGGACAGCGGTCAAGCCAAAATCTCCACATCACATCTTGTGGTATAAAAGCCTGCCGGTTTTAAAATCGATGAGATTTTTAAATGGACGTGGACGAGGAGCGGTAGTTCCTGGATTAAGACAATTGAAGCATTCCAGCAAATAACCAAAAAGCTACACAGCCTAGGGCTTAACTCTTTGCTGTTGCGTAATTTTAATCAGGATCCGCTAGAGAACTTCTTTGGTGCTATAAGAGCTCATGGACATGGCAACAGTGTTGCCATATATACAGATTTAACTGTATCTATACAGAATTTTCATCACAAATACAGATTACAGATATATCTTAACTTTTATACAGAATTTCGCTTCCTGTCGCAGCATGTCTTCGTGATCACATAGTCTATGATGAAATAATTGAATACGTATCTATTTTAATGTATAATAGGCGCTTATTTATTGTCTTCAACATTTATTTCCCTGGTTTCTGTGTAAATCGTTGTCGACATCCTGGCAGCATTTATAGCGTACAGACAGGGACTCCCCGAAACGTATATTTGAATAAATGAATGAACGCTTGAACGGAATGATCAATAGGCGGGTCCACACCTGACGATCCATCGCGCTCCGATCGCGCGCGGCAGGAGCGCGATTCAAATGTGCAGGCGGTGTGGATGTGCCGCGCGCGATCCATGCGCACGTATTGGAGCGCGCGCTCCTTGCTGCGCCCGATCCGTAGGTTGTCGGTTTTTTGCCAGCCTCAAAGGTGCCTCAGTTGCGTGGCGCGCGCGGTGTGGACGGTTGTGTGTGATTCGCGCGATCCACCACACCATGGACATCTCGCAAAGTCGCCGTCTGATATCGCTTTATAAGGAATTTAAATGTTTATGGGACCCAAAAGATGTTAATTATACCAATAGAGGTGTAAGAGACGATGCTTGGCGTCAGATTTCTCGCGAAATGGAGAACAGACCAATAGAAGACCTAAAGAAAAAAATGCGGTCTCTGGCGGGAGGCTACAGAAGGGAAAAATACAGAGAGAAACAAAGCCGTATAACTGGATCAGGTAAGAAAACAAAGCTACTTATGCTTAAGTAAAATTAAGGAATAAAATTTAGTAGTAAATAAGCTAATAGAATATAAATACACGTGATTATTTAATGAGTTACTTGTTTATTTCAGGTGCTCAAGATACATATAAATCAAAGTGGTTTGCGTATGATGACTTCGACTTTATGGCGGATAAAAATGAACCCGGAACCACTCGCGATACTTTGGAAAATGTGAGTCAAGTTTACTGATATTCATTTTGCCAAATTATTGTATGGTTTGTAACAAAGTGTCTTGCTAAGTGGGACCGTATTGTATTGGCATTTTCTGTTGCTCTTCTTGGTATGACGGCCATCGGTTGTAATGATTGTGATGGCGGTTCATTTCGCCAGCTTCCAGGTATTACATCTCCATTCTCCTGTACTTAGATTAAGAGGGGACCGTTGGCAACCCTACCTCATCGAGTAACAAGATGCGACCTACCTAGGGTGTAGCACATGAGAAAGGTACGTCTTAAAGTACAGGGTTGCCTGGGCGTAACCTGGAGCGTTTTGTACAGTGAGCAAAAAAGTGGGTATTTTTTTGGTGTCAATTACCTCATCGGGTAACAAGTTGGTATATAGTACATTCGATAGAGCTCATCAAGAAGTGCCAAAATATATAGGGTTGCCTCGCGTAGTCCTGGGACTTTCTCGAGTCGGCCTGATTTTAGAGTGGCAAAAAATTCAAAAAATTACCTCATCTAGTAACAAAATGACACTTATGCCATTTGATAGCTCTAGTCATCCTATTAATTATTAATAAAGGTTGCCGGCCCTATACCTGGAACTTTTCTTAGTCGGCCGAGTTTTATGTTCGAATGTAAATACTGATTGATGCTACAACGTCGTGGAAATGAGTCCAATGGATGGTTTAGAGATTGGTGGCATGTAGTGATCGATTGTAGGTATTAATTTGGTGGGACACAACCCTAAAAGGTTTGTACAGTTAGCAAAAAAAGAATTTAACTTTGCGTTTTCTGAGAGTTCTAATACCTCAACCGCAGTTGAACCCATAAAGACTTATGTTCCTTATTAGTAACAGAATCGAATGGGATGAAAAAAAAAGTTTTGTGAAAATTGCGGTTTTTGTCGATGACTGTAAATTTTTTTCAAAATCGGTGAATGTAGAAATAAAACCAAAGAGTAATGTAAGTATATTAGAAAAGAGAACCCACTTATAGCAACATTATGCATCCACCTTATGTCAAATTGAAGGCTAGCTAGCGCCATCTATGTTTCTCTGAAAATAGTTCTACCCATACTATATATACCTACTTATATCTACTCATACCGATAGATATTATTGTTTTAAATGCTAGTTTTCGTTCAATCCCGCACTGATCGAGTGAAATTCCAGTATCCTTACTATTCCTGTAATCTGTACATTGGTAAGAGAACAACAGAAACTCCAGAACCTCACTAAATCGGCACGAAATTGAACGAAAACTACAAACAACACGCACATTACACAAGATGGTAGCCATTTTGTGAATTTGTCAATTTGACATTGACATAGACAATAAATCCTTTTTTTTTTCATAGTTTTGCGATATGTTTACGAGATGGCAGCACATTCTATGCAAACTGAATCGGAAAAAGCCACCAAAAGGCGATTGTCCTCCGCCTGAGTAAAACACTCCAAAAGTTAGGGTTAGTCTTCAAAGAACGGTTTCTTGTAGCTATAAAGCTTCTGGTAGCTGCCCTTTGTGTCACATCTTTACTTTCCACCCTGTATAAAAGTAATAATTTGGTTATCAAAAACCGGTTCGAAAACAGACAAAAAACGTTCAAAACGTTAAGAGGAAAGCAGGTCCACTAAAAATTTGAAGAATAGGTATTTAAGAGATCTATTTAATGTCGCGCTGTTCCTGAGCAACTGAGCTTCCAGTGCGAAAGTGACAACTGCTGCGCGGACCGATTTTAACTACATAAAAATGGACAAAATCACGGTTTCGTATTCCCGTTTCTTCCTCCAAAACTAAACCGATTTTAATAATTTTTTCAAAAATAATATCAGAAAGACTTTTTCCGTTTGTTTTCCTTTTTTTATCATGTTCGTCAAAGGGGTACGAGGGGGGTGGGTAATATTGGCGTCTTTTTTTAAGCAGTCAGGTACCAAATGTTACGGGTATTTTAGGGCTAAAATCACCGTACATTATTATGTAAAATAAATAGTACTGCGGAGATATACAGGAAGATTTTTTTACCGTTCCGAAACTTTCAGGCGTGGTTCAGACCATCAAACTGAACAATTTTTATTATGGGACCAAACCTGAAATCGCGAAAAAAAAAATCTGCTTTTCCATACTAAACTGCAATGCTTAGTAGACTTAAATGTATGAGACAGACGATTTTTAGTATTCTTGAAGTGATTTTGAAATATTTCAAATTAAAATAGTTTCGTAAAATAATAATAATAATTAGACAGTAAAAGTGAAAATAAAACAGAGTGTTTCAAAGTCCACCGGTTTTTGATTTCGTGATATTCAGTTTCATGGTCTGAACCACCACTGAAAGTTTCGGAACGGTAAAAGAAATCAAACGGTATAATTTTAAATAAAAAATAATAATAACTTTACAAAGCCTATTAAAAGTTACTCATTTTGGTTTTTTACCACTTTATTTGTTTTTATAGTTTTGGTTTTATATTCCCAGTTGTCGCCAGTGCTGTGACAAAGCAGTGGCGATGACTGGGAATACTCGTTTGCGGCGTGTATACCCAGTTGTCGCCATGGCCTCCATCGCTGCTGGAGACAAATGGGAAAAAAATCCCAGTCATCGCCACTACTTTGTAGAGTTCTTTTTTTAAAGTTAATTAAATATCTCCAAAACGTTACACCGTCGGAAATTTTTTTGCATAATAATGTAAGGTGATATTAGCCTTAAAATATCCCCAACATTTGGCACCGTTAAAACTCATATTAATTCAAACAGACGAGCGGAAACTAGCAAGGAGCCGAGGATTGCGGCGCGTTAACATGAAATATATACGTGATTATGTCACAAATAATTAAAAACTAATAATTATGGGCTATAAAAACAAATACAGTGGTAAAAAAAACAAAATGAGTAACTTTTAACGAGCTTCGTAGAGTCTTTTCTTTTAAACTTAATTAAATATCTCCTAAACGTTACACCGTAGGACAATTTTTAATGCATAATAATGTAAGGTAATATTAGCCTTAAAATACCCACTACATTTGGCACCTGGCCGTATTAGCATTTAAACTCAAATTAATTCAATCAGACTAAAATTAAAGTGGTAAAAAAACCAAAATGAGTAACTTTTAATGAGCTTCGTAGAGTAATTTTTTAAACTTTAAAATTAAATATTTCCGAAACGTTACACCACAGAACTATTTAGTTTGCATAATAATGTTAGGTGATATTAGTCCTAAAATAACCGTAACATTTGGTACCCGGCCGCTTAAAAAAAATGACGCCAATATTACCCATACCCCTTTGATGAACATGATAAAAAAAAACATACAGGAGTGCGATTCTTGAATCTTATTCGCTGAGTTCAGCAGTTGAAAATCTCAAAATTATTATGGAGCTACGCATCTTTCTTCTGCTTATTTGACTTTCAAAAATCGCACTCCTGAAGTATGATTTTTGAAAGTCAAATCAGCAATAGAAAGATACATATCTCCACGGTCATTTTAAATTTTCAACTGCTGAACTCAGCGAATGAGATTCAAAAATCGCACTCCTGACATAGCAAAAGTCTTTCTTATATCGGCAGTCTTCGATCAACAATATATTGTTGATCGAAGTCGACAGTGGACAAATATGTCGGAATATTTATCGTCATAATCTAAAAAAGCAATGTTACTAGCCTCTTTAAGAAGACAACATTTTGAACCGTAGACAGAGAAAGCTATAGACAAAGTGATAGCTTCCATCGCATTCACACAAAAAAAAGAACAACTTATGCCCACGTCCTGAAAAAAAACGAGACAACACGATTAGATCTTTTGTTTCGCGTCGCGTGCCGGTTTTTTCAAGGTCAGCATACTAGTGTTCTAAACAAATTTGACAGGTACTTCATTGCTCTTCTGTTTTTCATAATAAAATTAAAGTTTAATACTAATAGTGATTGCGGTTAAGAAGCTATAACCATTGGGAATTGTAAAAGACAAATTCCTATAAAGAATTTACACGAAATAATGGTTCGGTGTAGCGTATTAGGGTGTAAAAGTGACAGTGAAATGAAGCTTCCCAATTTGTCTTTCCACTCGTAAGTACGATACATTTGATCAAGTATTAGCTTTAGTTATGATTATATAATTTAACTGCAATACGTAATAACATGGAAAATTTAACTTTGCGCCTCAAATAAGCATAAAAAGTCGATTATTTACCTTTACATAACCTAAAAATAATTCGGCTTAGTGTTGCCATCTTTTGGTACTAAATTTCCCCAAAACTCACAAGTAATTTTTTAAAATAAAGTTATTGAATACTATTTACGTACTGTTCTTACAGTTTACTCTATTTGTTACAGATTTCCCGTAAACGATGATTTACGAATGCGTCGGATTGAGTCTACGGGGCGACCAAATTGGACTCCAAATAAGTCTTCATGAATTTGTAGTAAACATTGTGCGGCAAACGTTATATTTAAAAAGAGGAAAGTGATTGTTCTACTTCCTAATGCTGTTCCAATGCTGGTAATTATTGTTTTATTTATGTACTCACCTATTCAACTTGTAGTAATTAATAATGGTTTAATGACCGCCCTTTTTATCCTTCTCATTCCTGTTTTAAATTGTATTTGTATTTTCTTAGTTTGCAAATATATAATAAGAATATTTATCTTATCTTATCTTTAAACTAAAGCAACTAAAAGAGTACCTAGTTTTAAAATCCCTTTTAAATGACTACTACCTACTACCATCTACTACTTATTCGTAAACTTTGCTTTTCAGGAAACAGAAATGCTTATTCCTTCCTTCCTTCTACAAGTTCGGTAGTTGAAGAACCTATGGACATAACAGTAATCTAACACAATCTAGTTCAGATGCTGATTTTGTAAGTATACTTATAATTATCTTTAAAAAATACTATTTGCCATATCTTCTATTCTATTCTATTCTGCTGTTACCCTAATGTTGTTTTTATTATTTTAGATCAAAGGACCAGATTCCCCAATGACTGCAGATGTAGATAAATTATTGCCTGGAACTAGTTTTAAAATTGGCGAATGGTACATAAACAGTAAGTTCAGATTTAACTCTGAGATCACTATTGCTATACCCATCAGAGTATTTTCCTATTAAAAAGCAGTTCGGTACGCCTGTATGCCTTGTAGGACATGCATATGAATACATATTATATACATCACATGCTAAGAAATATAAAATAAATATTACGTTACTTTTGTACTTTTTGTTTGATTATTTTGTTCTCAACAAAAACCTCTTTTATTTTGTCTAGTCGGACAAAACAACATATTTTTGACAATCCTGGACGAATCACTAAGTTAGTATTAAAATCTCTAGAAGCCTATCTTCGCCTGCTATCTTGAACTCTGAAAAATTATGATGATTTCAAATGTAGATCAAGGTCTTTATTGATAATTCATAAATTTTATATTGTGCAGTAATTTTTAACAAATTTCACCCGCCACTTTGGCCGCACAAAATATATACCGACCAGATTTTAAATCACATCAAAAGCTATCAAATAAAGGTTCATCAAAATCGGTTCAGTAGTTTTTGCGTGATGCTAGTACAAACAAACAAATAATTTTTTTTTTGTAAGTATCTTCAATTCATAGACACAGTTCTGTTAGTGTTTTATAATAGTTAAGATGTTATATATCACTTTCATCACGTTAGCTCAAACTCTTGAATAAACACGTAAAAGAACGCACGTTTTGTGCGATCTTTTGGTGGTGTCCCCCTCCCCCCCCCCCCCCTTCTCTCCTTGTCCTCATCCTATTACTCGGGAGTTGGTAAAATATTTTAATAACTCATCTTTGGTAGCTGTATGTCTACGCTTATCAATTAACCATTATCATCCTTTAGTTTATACAGTCATCTCATCTATCTTCTAGTAAGATAATCGTATAAGCGTGTGGTAAGACTGAAAATGAGTATTAAATATCTAAATTGGTGAAGATGTACTTTGAATCCTTAAATCGCTTAAAATCGGGTAATTATGTTAATATGGTAACACTGCTCCTTGATATCGCTCTATCTCATGTGGCCACGGCAACCAGGTGTCTATAGTATTCTTTGTCTACGTTTTGAACTCTTATTATAGCCATATAAATCGGATTTATTAACGTTTACCCAACCAAATTATAAGAATAAAGGTAGGTAATATAAGCCAAATCTTCTTATAAGGTACATTGACATAATGAATGTTCTTTTAAAACAATTATAAGAACTTAGACCTTATAAAGTAAAGAAGTTTGGCGGAAGGCCATATAATTTGAGACCCTGACATAGAGGTCCCATACATGAATGAAACTTAGTAATACGTGTAGAGTGAAACAAAACTAACAAAAATGTTAATTAATTGTAATCTGTAGAAGTTGGGGGAAAGGTATTTCTCCTTATGATACCTTTTGTATCAAGTGTGTGAAACTCATAATCTTTTTTATTAGATAGTCCACTCAATCTTCTACACATTCATTGTGTATATTTTAATGAAAGTTCACGATAACCGTACCATATTATGATAATGGAAGAAAACGAAATCACACACACTATCAGATCAACCAAGCAAAATACGTTCTGTAACGACCGAAATTACCTCAGTGATAATATTAGATGAAAATAGCTGACGTGGTTGCGTTTTGCTACTGCTTTTTGGACGATTAGTCTATTTTACTAGTAAATTCTACTTTTGAATCCGGACTTCTGGAGATGCGGAAGTTTTTTTTAAAAATGCCTTAATTTTTTCTGTTTATAATAATTATGCCCGCCGTCCTGGCCTGAATGGCTTTTAGTTTTCGTAAAAAATGTCTGGGTCCAAATCTGCCAATCTTCTTTTATAAGCTTAGCTTGTTTGTTTCTTGAAAGAATTATTAAACTCGGTTTAGTTGTGGAGGAGGAAACGGGAATACGAAACCGTGATTTTGTCCATTTTATATAGGTAAAATCGGTCCGCGCAGCAGTTGTCACCTTCGCACTGGTAGCTCGGTTGCTCAGAAATAGCGCGACAGTAATAGATCTCTTAAATACCTAATCTTCAAATATCTTGCGGACCACCTCTTAACGTTTTTTGTCTGTTTTCGAACCGGTTTTTGATAACATAATTATTAAATTTAATATACAGGGTGGAAAGTTAAGATGGGACACAAAAGGCAGCTACCAGAAGCATTATAGCTACAAGAAAACGTTCTTAGGAGACTAACCCTATCTTTTGAAGAGTTTTACTTCTGCATTCACCGATTTTGAAAAAATGTACAGTCATCGACAAAAACCGCAATTTTCACAAAACTTTTTTTTTCGTCCCATTCGATTCTCTTACTGATAAGGAACATAAGTCTTTATGGGTTCAACTGCGGTTGAGGTAATAGAACTCTCAGAAAACGCAAAGTTAAATTCTTTTTTTGCTAACTGTACAAAATTTTCAAGGTTGTGTCCCTCCAAATTAATACCTACAATCGATCACTACATGCCACCAATCTCTAAACCATCCATTGGACTCATTTCCACGACGTTGTAGCATCAATCAGTATTTACATTCGAACATAAAACTCGGCCGACTAAGAAAATTTCCAGGTATAGGGCCGGCAACCTTTATTAATAATTAATAGGATGACTAGAGCTATCAAATGGCATAAGTGTCATTTTGTTACTAGATGAGGTAATTTTTTGAATTTTTTGCCACTCTAAAATCAGGCCGACTCGAGAAAGTCCCAGGACTACGCGAGGCAACCCTATATATTTTGGCACTTCTTGATGAGCTCTATCGAATGTACTATATACCAACTTGTTACCCGATGAGGTAATTGACACCAAAAAAAATACCCACTTTTTTGCTCACTGTACAAAACGCTCCAGGTTACGCCCAGGCAACCCTGTACTTTAAGACGTACCTTTCTCATGTGCTGCACCCTAGGTAAATCGCATCTTGTTACCCGATGAGGTAGGGTTGCCAACGGTCCCCTCTTAATCTAACTGTATCAAACGTTCCTGGCGATGTAAAATTGGAATTACTGCGTAAGTAGTTATACATATGAACCGTTGCCAGCACGACTTTAGTCGCAGTTTCTGGTTCCAAAAGCATAGGTTTACGCAGAACTCTGTAGACAGAACTAAGTACTCCAAATGCGTTTTCTACTACTCTACGTGCTCTTGACAGTCGGTAGTTGAAAATTCTTTCACAAGAACCCCTTTCCCGAGTACCATCGTATGGTTTCATTGTATAATCATTCAGCTGAAAAGCTTTATCACCTAGTATACAATAGGGTACTTCAATTTTATAAGGAACTTGCAATATTTCCGGTCGTGGAATGTTTAGTTCTTTTTTTTCCAGTTTTTTATATAAATTTGTGCTTTTGAACACGCCTCCATCTGATATTCTGCCTTTAGTCCCAACATTCACATACAGGAACTTATAATTTGCATCTACTAATGCAAAAAGAACAATACTAGGAAATAATTTGTAATTATCAAAGTCGTTGCCACTGTTAAAAGGCGATTGCAAAGTGACATGTTTGCCGTCCATCGCTCCTATCACGTGTGGAAAATTCCATTTATTCTCGAATTGCTGAGAAACTGTACGCCAATCTTCTTCAGTTGACGGCACCTAAAAATAAAGATGCCGTGAGATCCTTAAAAATATTTTAAAGCTGAAAATAAGAATAGGTAGTAATAATAATAATGTTGTTACAGGAAGAATCTGATACGACTGAACGGGAACTTGAAGTAAATGCTACAGTGAGCGAAAACGAGAACAGTAACATTGTTAGTAGTGACACACAACCGGAAAGAGTCAACCACCACACATACCAGAGTAGAGAGCAGAATGATCAGAGTGTACGATCCAATGTCGAAACAACAAGCAAACGAACAAAAAAAAGAAAGATAACTGCTTCTAATAATGCAGATGACATATCAGATGAAACTCTTTCAGAAGCTTTCCAACTTCTGCAACAATGTACACAGCCATCACAACCAGACACAGATTCTTACATCACTTTCGGACAGTATATATCTACTGAATTGCGGAAATATGATCCAGTAACATTAGCTCATGTCAAAAATGCTATACGCCAAGTTATTTTTCAAGCTGACACAGGAAGATATAGCAATTATGGATATTACACTAATTCATATCCTAGCACACCTTCAGCCTCCACTTCATCGCACACTCAGTCTCCTCATCCTCACGATTTTCCACTTCCATCTCCACAGTCATCATCAACTGCTCATCTAGCCTCCACTTCATCGCAATTCCCGTCTCAACAACCTCAGGATTATTCAGTTCCACCTCCACAGGTATCACCATCTGCTCATCTAGCCTCAACTTCATCGCAGTCCCAGTCTCAACCACTTCAGGATTGTTTACTTCCACAGTCACCACCGAATTAAATAAGTATTTATCGTCGATGCGCTTGCCACTCCTGACATGTGCATTTTTTCGATATATTTTTTTTCACATAGCTGTTTTCAATTTTGAAAGGCGGATCGAATGCAATAATACGTATGTGCAATTTCCGTCTAGAAACAGAGATGCCAATTATTTTAAGTGTTAATTTAACCTCCAAATAGCAAATTAAAATCTGACATGTGATTTTATTCACATAGCAACACCATAGCAACGACACATATCAGATTATGTCATTACATACAATACCGCGTGGTTAAATTAAAATTTGAGGTTATTTAAAAGTGAAAAAAATGTGTTTACAATAGTAAAACTGGTTTTACAGGTAAGAGTTAATGTTATTGTATTTATGTTAAGGCCGTGTATATACTTTGACTACCATATAGACGTGGGTGTGAGCTTATTAACGAAATTGTCTAATCTAACCTAACAAATGTTGCCTACAGTAACCTTTTAAGCTGTTTATTTCATTGCTAAACGTTTTTTACCTTAATTTCTTGCAGGTATTGACTAAGCTTTGAAGGTTTGTTTATACATAATGGAATCAAAATACAAGCGAGGTAAATTATTGGTTGACATGAGTACAGGAAAAATTACTATCCAAAAACCTAGTGAATTTACTTCTGATCCATTTATATCTACTGCCACTGATCCAACACGGTTATCACACCAAGACCAAACCAAGTTAAGATATGGGGAAATAGATTACCAGTTTGCAAACTATATTGATGCCATAACTGAACCACAACAAAAAGTTACTGAAAATACTCATGATAAGCTTGACATTATTTATCCTAAACAACAGCTTGAGTCCGGTGAAATATATTTAAAGTCTCGTTCAAGATCTAACTCTGTGTCAAGCGATGCAACAGTATGTGCAGATGAACTATTCAATGAACAAAATATTTCCTCTGAGTCTCAGAGCATATTGACTAATAATGTTTATCCCTCAAAAACTGACAGCTGCTCCAATCAAAAAGAAGAATCACATCATGCTCAATCCTGTGAAGTACATGGGTGTGATAAAGAGGTATTTAGCTCATGCCACAAGTGTCAGATATTACTGTGCTGGACACACTTCATAAATGATGATACATCATGTACACATCATCAGCAAGCACCGCTAGTAAATAATGATTTGGTTTCAAATGGGACTAATTTTATATTAGATGAGCAAACTGGTATGATGATTGAACAAACACAGAAAGATAGTGAGTCCAGTAAATTAGTGTCAAATCTTATATTAGATGAGCAAACTGGTCAATTCATTGAACAACAAGTTGCACAGGATCAAACAAATATGTTGGAGGAAGAACGTGACAATGACACTGATATTTTTCAGGGCAGCAGCAGATCATTTAATAAAGCGCAAAGAGTACTCGGAAAACCATATCTTAAAAGAAAACTTGACAAAACACAAGTAACTTTGATTCCTAGACCACAAAAAATTATAAAAGAAAAGCCTTGCACACATAATTCTACATACATGAAATCATCAAGGACATGTCTTTGTGGTATGATATCAGATGATCAAAGGCGATGTATTTTCAGATATTATTGGGATTTAGGGACATGGGATGCTAAAAAGGCATATTTAAAAAACTTAGTACGCATTCGCCCTATAATTCGAAGAAGAAAAAATTGTGATTCTACCAAAAAGACAATCGGTTATGATTGTTATCTACCTACCAAAAACAACGAATTCGTAAAAGTTTGCAAACATTTTTTACTTAGCACACTGGACATGAATAATGAAACATTATCGGACTGGATAAAGACTCTTAATAAAAAACCTTTACAACAAGAAGTATCTACAGAGAAAGCTGCATCTCAAGTCTCCGAAAAATGCGCATCAGTCAAAGAATGGTTGGCATTGTTACCAAAAGTGCCTAGTCACTATTGCAGATCGAGTACGAATAGAACCTACGTTGAAGATACTTTCAGAAGTAAGGCGCACATGTTTCAAACATATAAAGACTGGTGTGCTAAAGAAAGTAAACCATTGGCTAGACGTAAACTGTTTTGTTCAACACTAAAGAGTGAAAAAATATCAATATATAAACCACGAAAAGATCAATGTGATACATGTACAGCTTTCAAGGAAAATAATGTCACACTTGAAGAATATCAAGTTCACCAAGAGATGAAAGAAGAAGCATACGCCGCAAAGAAAGAAGCACTGTCTTTATGCTCATCTGAAGTGCTAGTATTTACTGTAGATACTCAAAGTGTGCTTTTGTGTCCTAAACTTCTTGTTTCTGAACAATATTACAAGCAAAAATTACAAATCCATAATTACACGATCTACTGCAGTAATAATAAGGATGTGGACCTATTTGTCTGGCACGAAGGCCATGGTGATGTAACAGCTAACGAGTTTACTTCGTGTATTTTAAATTATTTAGAAATTAAAACAGAAGGCTATAAAAGAGTGCTGATGTTTTCAGATGGATGTGGGTATCAAAATAGAAATAAAGTACTTGCTTCTGCACTCAATGACTTTGCCAAACATAAAGGGGTTGAAATTGAACAGAGATTTCTTGAAAAAGGCCATACAATGATGGAGGCCGATAGTGTCCACTCTACTTTGGAACGACTCTTTAACCCCCCTATTTTCCTACCCAGCGACTACTTAAATCTGATGGCACAAGCTCGTCCGAAACAGCCGTATAGTATCCACCATTTAGATTATACTTTCTTTAAAAATTACTCAAAAATATGTAAACTTGATTCCATAAGACCGGGTAAAAAGGCTGGTGATCCTGTAGTGACAAATATTAGAGCCCTGTTATACAAAAATGGTGAAATATTCTACAAACTGCGTCATCCAGAGGATTGGGCTAAATTGCCCCAGCGCTTACAATGTAATAAAAGCAAACTTTTATCTCTATATTCTGCTGAGAGAAAGATTGAAAACTCAAAATACGAATGCTTGCAAGCGTTAAAAAAATACATACACAAAGATAATCACCACTTTTACGACAATCTTCGTCACTAAATTAGGTTTTAAATACTCTTGCAAATTATAATACTTTCTTGTTTTGATTTAAAATTCATGGTTCGTTAAAACTTTAATAGAATTACTAAGATCTCATAAAATATTAGGTACATACTTCAAAATGTGATATTAGTAAGTATGTAGTTTTTGACCAATAATGTTATTAATAAACACAGATAGTAATTAGGTTGGCTTGAGAAAAATGTGCCAACTTAGTAGAGAATGTTGTCAGTTCCTACATAAATTAATTAGAATTGATATTAGATTTTAATAGATCTCTGTTAACTTTTTGAGACTGATTATGTGCCTTATAATTATTGCTCGTTTTTTAGAAGTAAGTAAATATTTTTAGGTATAAGTTTATTCGCCACTCATTGAGTACCTAACAGTTGCTCAATGATCAGTCAAGTGGCTCACTAGAATTTTTTGAAAAGTTTATATAGATTTTAAGACTATCTAATTGTATCTTGTAACTGGTAGATACAAAGTATCTGCATATCTCATGAGACGGTCGTTTATTACAATAATAATTATTTTTTTAGAAGATGTATATCGAAGTATAATGTTATTCAATAAACATATGCTTTTTTCGTTCATTATCGTAATTTTATTATTTCCTGGGATAATTTGAGTAATTGGACGACTTAATTCCTATTATTACCGATAAATAATTTATTTAAATTACTAAATTTACACACATGACAAAAAACGAACGCAGTAGTATGAGCAAAAAAGGATCTATCCGAAACTGTTATGTGTCATTGTTCCACTTACGGAACATTACACAGACGACCAAACCTGATATGTGCACAAAAATCGGAAAAAAAAATTCTTGCTTGTAGAGCTTTAATTCTGTTTTATCATACATATGGCCATGCAATTAGTCGATTTTTTTTTCACCATATACGTTTGCTATATCTTGAAGAAACATATTGGTTGAAGAATAAAACAGTTTTTTGTTCCTGTAGAAAAGTTTGTATTTTGCACATGTCAGGAGTGGCAAGCGCATCGACGCTATATCCTTTCTTGTTTTCTTTCCTTTACAAATAATGTTGATTAATTGTAAACATGTTACTTCTTTAAATTATAATTATAATACACTACTTTTCTATTGAGTAATAAAGTATGGTTTACTTACCTTCACATAATCCTTTAACAGGTCAATGATCGCTTCACAAACTTCGGGAATAATTTTCGATATAGACTGTTTGGAAATGCGAAAGAGAAACTGCAAACTGACGTACGAATCTCCAGTCGCTAAAAATCTCAATGTTAGTAGTAACCTCTCCTTCACAGTAATGGCATCTCTATAATTTGTATCATTCTTTCTTAGCTTGTTATTCAATAATGAACACAATATCTCAAATGTATTAACATTCATTCTTGCAAAATTGTGTTCAACTTTATCTGACACTAACTCTGCGTAAAGTCGATTCCCAGATTCCAAGCGATTTTTGTATATTGTTTTTACCCAAAACCGTCTTCTTTTTTTTTTTGTTTTTTTGCGCAAATATTTAAGCAAAATAAAGGTTACTGCTGCCACGGCAATTCGACGCCGTTGCTGTACGTGTGACTCCATCTCTAGCAAGAGTTCGACTGAATCACGGATCGCTTATGGATCGCTTGGAGCGTAGTTCAGGATCGCAGTTTCAATAAACTGGATCGGCCTAGTTCGATCCACGCTCCACGCATCACGATCTTGGATCGCGGATCGCGAGATCGCCGATCCATTTTGGATCGTCTGGTGTGGACCCACCTAATGATTTCTTTGAATTTGAATCATTGAACGTTTGGCATTGCGAGTGATTGCGAGTCGAGTCGACGTTTTTACGATAAGATTTCTTGTCGATTTGTGAAGAAAATAATCTTGGTAATATGTTTTCGAAAAAGGCACGGAATACGCAGCGTTTTGATCAGGCTTGGCTGGAAGAAACCTATTTTAAATCGTGGTTAACAACAAGTAAAAACAGATTTTATACAGATTATAGCTTCTTGTGTTCATACAGACTTTGTACAGATTTTTCGACCTTTCCATTCAGATTTATCGACCTGGCATGTGGCAACACTGCATGGCAACATTATGCCCAGTTCCACTGCATTCGAGGCATCATATAAAGCTCTGCTTATAAATAATATGGTTTCGCCTAAATCAGTAGGCGCCAATTGCGAGAGTGACAACAGCTATTGCTTGCAAAGCTTAAAATACTTTTTAAATCAAAATATCGCCAGGCTTCTAGGCAGTACAATTGCAATCAATTTCGACTATTTAAGCCTGACGCATCATTCGGTAAAGTAGGCATAGAATCGTAAGAATAATTTAGTTTCACGTTTTTATTGCTATCTTCCTAATTAATTACTAATTTTGATAACTTGTTTACTCTTGGATAAACAAGGAAATAATTGAGCGTTAATTAAACTTTAATTTTTGAAGTACATTGTCTGCCTCACTCTTGTATTATGTCATTGTCATGGGTCTGCGCGTTGCGGAGAGATATGGACATCCAATTATGGAGGTCCGAGTTCGAATCCGCACGGAAAACATGCCATGTACCAATGAGTTTTTCTAACTTTTGTACGTAATATCGACTTCTCTCAAAAAGTGAAGGAAAACATCGTGAGGAAACCTGCATACACTGAAGAAGAAATTCTGATGTGTATGTGAAGTCTACCAATCCGCATTGGGCACGCGTGGTGGACTAATGCCCATACACCCTCCCTGAGGGTAGGCCTGTGCCCTGCAGTGGGACGTTTATAGGCTGATGATGATGATGATGGGTCTACTGTAGGAAATTTCAAATATAATTTGAATGTTATTAGGTAGGTAGGTATAGCGGGGACAAAACATTAATGAATCAGGATAAGTATAATGAGATATTAGCTCCAGAGGCGGGACTAATTTGGGTGATAAAAATTCAGATAAAAATAGTTTGTGTGATGCTGAGGAAGATGTATATGCCTGTGCGGAGTATGGTTCGGACAATCAGAAAGCTCTTGCTCGGTCAGTGTCCATAACATCCGTCAGGACTTTGCAGGTGATTCAACAAATCTAAGCTGGAAGTCACCTATTTTTCATTGTGGGAAGGGAAACGTGTCAGGAGCAATAGTGAAAGTAACGTAGATGATGATGAAGGTGAATTAAGCGTGGTTGGCCAAAGAAATGCTAAACGCTTGAAGCTCAGTTAGCCGCATTCGTCAGGAAGGGGGGAAACATACACCAATCAGGCTGATGAGCTACACGTGATTACTATTACGTCTAAAACTAATACTAACGACAGCCGCTCATTGGAAATCACAAAACATATTGCAGAAATGATTTGTGTGGATATGGAACCCTTGGACTCAGTAAGTTTACCTGGTCTTTTATAATTATACGTTTTATATTTTTTTTTATATTACCTGTAATGCGGAAATGGTGCGTTTCATTTTTAGAAAGACACAAAAATCGTCTGTCTACGAGGTTATGCTCGAATATAAAGAGGGCCACATCCGAGCTGTCAAGAGAACAATTGACAGAATATTTCACCAATCTCTCATTGGCGTTTCCCCTGAAAATATAATAAACTATGACGAAACAAATATGTCTGATGACCCAGGAAAGAAGAAAGTTCTGGTAAAACGTGGCAGCAAACGTCTCAAGAAGCATCACCTGTGTTATGGTTGCAGCCACAGCAACTGGTGTGCTATTACCACTATTCAGGGTCCTTCTTAATATGCTGACACTTTTTTAAGGGGATGATCAGACCATCAAACTGAACAACTTTCTCTATGGGACCAACATCGAAATCGCGAAAAAAAATCTGCTGTCCCATACATTTGGCTCGAGTAGGTTTGCCGTTTTGTATGGACGAGCTGATTTTTTTTTTGCGATTTCGATGTTGGTCCCATAGAGAAAGTTGTTTAGTTTCATGGTCTGATCATCCCCTTAAAAAAGTGTCAGCATATTAAGAAGGACCCTATATGTTATTTACAAGGCAGAGCATATGCATTCTACCTGTACACAAGGTGGACGTATATGCACACGATACAGCAGGTCTCGTTCAGGATGGTTCGACAGTGTGCTTTATGAAGATTTTTTTGACGAAGTCATCATTCAATATTTTAACGATCTTGAAAGAGAAAAGGGAGAAAAATGCTTGAAATTAGTAATAAGTGATAATTTGAGCTCACATTTTTTAATTTTGATTTTGATTAAGCGTTATTAAAAAATGTGAAGAACATGACATAAAATTTGTGTTTATGCCTCCCAATGCTGCACACTTTTATGTCACCTCTGGATGTCAATTTTTCAGACGTCTAAATCAATCCTGAAGGAATAAGTTGACAGATTGGAAGCTGCAAAATAGAGGTGTAGTGCCTAAGGATACCTCCCCACGTCTGTTAAAGAATAATTTAATAAGTATGGGAGACAACACCAAAAGAAACCTTATCTCTGGATTTAAAGCAGTTGGAATCCATCCATGTAACCCAAATGCTGTATTGAAGAGATTACCAGAAGAACCATAGCAAAGTGCTTCATCTGAGATACATTGGTCCGAAGTTTTTTCGGAATATTTAAAGAAAGGGAGAGAAAAGCCAGCTACTCAAAGACAAAAAAGGAAAAGAATAAAATAATATAGCACCAGGGAAAAGTGTTAGTGAGATTTATTTTGGAATGCCATCAACTTCGAATGAAATCGAGCTTGAGTGCTATCGGAGTACATAAGATCCTGAAAGCTATTCACCAGAAAATTGTATTATCGGAGAAGATCCCCTTACAATCGAAATTGAATTGGAAGATATCATTTTACAAAAATCTTTATACTCAACTGCACATCAGCAATAGAAAAAAATAATTTAACCTCACGACAAAAAGACACAGAAACCTTTTTAACAGAAGAAAATGATATTATTGCTGATATTTAGGCCCTAACATACTTGTCCCCTTTTGGCGAGAAGGCAGTGGGATATACAGGGTGAAATTGATATGATTAAGTAATTGATAATCAGTGGATAAGGAGCAATGTCAAATTGATCTTATGCTATTGAAATGGACACAGAATAACAAATTCGACAGAAAGATGGCATAGATGTCTGAATAACAAGGGCTTGTTGTTTCTTTTAATCATCATTTTGAAGACGAAACACGCAGATTACATGATTGCACAAACACGCACCTAGAATGAAGAAAGCCAACAACCCAGACAAAAAAGGCATATTGAGATCAGGCAGACTTATCAACACCTCTATGCACCAGCAAAAAGACAGGTAACTTTACCTAATTTAGTTTTCTTGCAATTTCTGTATAAATGCGAACCTCTTCCCCCGCATCCCTTTTCTCCGATGACAATAAAGTTTCGGTGAATAAGCGGGCTAATTTAATCATATGGGCCCGAAATTTATTCGCCGAAACTTTTTTGTCGTCGGGGAAAAGGGATATTAAGATTGCATACAGACAGAAATTACAAAAGTTGCAAGAGGAAGAGGGGCTGAAATTGAAAAATAAATTGACTAGGGCACATGCCGATTTTTTTGGCAAGAAAATGAACGTCAAACTAGCTGTCCAAGTACTCAGTTCTTCTGTGGATGATGCAATTAACTATCTGAGGTCAATAATTGGTCATCCAAACTTTGCTGGGAGTGAAGCCACAGTAGAATACCTACGGTACTTGGACATACTATTTGATATTCTTTACGTCAAAAATCCCATAGGAATGGATTTCAAATCCCCATTGCGGCTTAACAATAAACATGTCTGGACACAGGTCTTCGAAGAAACAAGACATTATTTGACTGAATTTAAATTCGACGGGCAAAATATAATGACCCATAGAAGGAAAACACCGGTTTTAGGTCTGATAATAGACACAGTCAGTTTTGCTGAATTAGCAACTGGTTTGTTTGATGGTAATTTGCAATACCTATTACCTACCTATACCTATTACCATACAAGGCCTCGCAAGACCACATCGAAATGTTTTTTTTTTCATGTGTGAGAGCAAGAGGACAAACGACAACCCTTCTAGTTGCAATTAATGTTTATGAAATAAATTCCAAATGAAAGAAAGAATGCCGAACTGAAGATAGCCGCTTATATTGTTGAACATTGTTAATAATTTGGATGTCCCCAAACGTGACCCCAAGTCTGAAATTCTAAATAATGCTGCATATGCTGTATGTACATGAATGCAAATAAATAAATTAAATGAAATGTGCAACTACATAGTACCAAATGCACTATGTTAATAATAAATGTTCTCGGTCTATGTATTATCATATCACATTGTGTGCTTTGCTTTGCAATCAAGAAATTGTTGATGAAAAGAGTGTACAAGGCATATAGTTCAGTAAATCTGTTTGGAAAATGATACCCTACCTTACAAAAGGTCGGGTATCCGGGATTTTTGGATATGTTATACAGGTAGATCTCCTTAGGTCTCCTGGTAGAGGTCCTTAATAAAAATACAAGTTTTCGACCTTGTGGTCCTGCCGCGGGCTCTGGTGTGACCATAAAACAACGAAAATTTTGAGACTTTTTCAGTAAAACTTAAACGTTGGGTTTTAGAGCAAACTTGTTTACTAAAGCTTTAAAGAAGACCGAATCCGCTACAATTTGATAGTTGAATCATCTTTATATACTGAATAGTTCCCAAGATACAACACCTCAAAGTATGGAGAGGTATGACTAATTCCTTAAAATTTCGTTTTTTTTTTAAATTAAATATGTTATTAACTTTAGTTTTCACTGTGAAGGTGTTCAGAAGAAGTATTAATAATGCGCTACAATATGTTTTTTGAACCATAAGATGCGACACTTGTAAATTTTCAGCAAATGTCAATTGGTAAACAAATACTTAGATATCGAACAGAATTTATTTTTTTACAAAATAAAATGTAGCCTATGGTATTCAGGGATAGTGTAGCTTTCTATCAGTGAAAGAATTTTACGAATCGGTTTGGTACTTCCAGAGATTACCTACATACAAAAAACCCTCTTGAGCCCAGCTTTTCTGCACCCACAGGCATAGGGCAGTTAGGAATTAGCCCTAACTGCCCTTATTTTGAAGTGCTGTATCTCGGTAACTATACAGTATAAAAAGATGATTCAAAAACCAAACTAGCGCATTTAGTGCTCTTAATTCCTCTAAAACATAATTTGACTCTAAAACCTAAGCTTTAGATTTTAACTAACGAAAACTGAAAAATCTTCGAAATTTTCGTTCTTTTATGGACATGGCAGAGCCCGCGGCAGCACCTCAAGGTCGAAAACTTGGATTTTTAATAAGGACCTATACCCGTATCACATATAAAAAAATCGTGGATACCGGACCTTTTGCAAGGTAAAATGTTTACATTTACTAGGCTAATAAGGAAGACAAAAAATTTCTTCTACGATATTACGAAAAATGCAAAGTGTAACCTGATAAATAAAACAGCTCTAAAAACATTCAAGGAGATGTAACATATAATATTCTCCTTTCTAGTGGTCCAGTACTAAAATCGACCCCAAGACCTACGTCGCAGGGCTAAAAGGGAGATAAGAATACCACTTCGCAATTACGGTGTGCATGTTGTGGAGCTACCTGTAGTGAAACTAGACCAAGTAGCTAAAAAGTCAATAAATCCGGAAGCTTTACTAATGGACTTAGCCCATTGCACGCCTGGATACGAACTTTGGAATTTTTATTACATTTTAGGCTATAAAAATGACCCTGATGTGAAAAAGTGGAGGGTAGCAAAAAACTTACCGGAAGCCCGTATTGTGGAACAAAGAAAAAACAAATTCCAAAAGATATCAGACACAAAATGGGTTTGTTGGTTGACGTAGTTCGTTCCAACTTAGGAACAACCAATGACGGGAAAACTGCCCGTACTGCTTTGTCTGAATCAAATCAAAAGACCTTTGCCAATATTTTAGGACTCGAAGAATGGCTTCTTGACGACTTACACACCATTCTAGTGGCATTGTCATGCGGTTTGGAAATACAGGGTGTTTGGTAGGGAGCTGTACATACGCCTAGGGTAGAAACTAGGGAGGGTCTGCTACCTACCCCCGCCCATTATATTGACCTAGGCCTCAAGGTTTTATTTTAATGATTTTTTTAATAGGTCCTATGTAAAAAAATAATTTTAAGGGCAACTTTCTATGGGATTTAAAAAAAAACAGGGTTGGAGTTCTTCTGATTTTTGTAAAACATCCCCAGTCCATACCCTTTCTAACGATATGCTAAAAGTGTTATTATCACTTTTAGTTCCGAAGTTATTAATTAATTTCTGCAACTAGGGCACTTTTACCACCACGACTCTACCTTTGTAAGACAAATTTAATTCCCGGAATTTAAACCAGTTGGGCCCACAGTTGGCAGGTAAAATATGTTGTCTCACGAGAGCAACACATATTCTGTCTCTTGCATTCTCGGGTCGACGGGGGCAGGTAACTCGTTGCGCTCTGTTTTGTCAGTCGAGATTTACCCATCTTAGCTAACTTACGTACTTGCCGTTACGAGACGCTCCACTGTTTTCGTTAATTTTGTTGAGTTTGTTATTACTTCGTTTTTGTTAAGTTTTGTTGTTTTTTACCTACGGTTACGTTTATTGTTGGTAAAATGCCTGGATTTACTAACGAAGAGTACGCCTGTAACGCTTACGTATAACCTAAGACCCTACTACGTCACTGCGGGAAGGCTGAGGTGAGGGGCGGATAAACCGTCGGTCACTTTTACCTGCGCCAGCACCGCGACAACACTGCGTTTACCTAATTCTAGCATATTGTTCTGATTATATTAGGATCTGTGCTGTGTGCCAATTTAATCTTTTAAAACTAATATAAATATTAAAATCATTTATTCCCCGGACTGGGGACCCAGTTTTGGGCTACGTCTATACCTTCTGCTGCTGCTGTCTGACGCTGCCATCTATTGCTGAAACCGGATTTCCGGACAGACCTAACCGGACCGGAAGAAAGCTGATTTACCACCACCGGACGACGGCTGGACGTCGCACCCATTACCAGGGCAGTGGATCCTACTTTAAAGTATTCTCGGCCAGTGAATTTAATCCCCCCCTGAGTCTTTTAAATAAAATTGTAACTTAGAACTCATGATCTCCTTTTATTTAAATTATATTAACTACCGATAACGCTAAACGTTACACGCCCACATGCTGTTGGTGTATGGAATGGCTAATTGCAATGGGCGCGAGTCACGGAGGATTTATCAAGAGCGGTATAATGACCGACGAGTACCCAACCAACCGGAAATTTAAATTTCCGAGAACCAAGTGTCAACAGATTTGAACCAAATGTGGCTGATGACGAACGGATATTGGCCCAATTTACGGAAGATCCTACCAGAAGCATCAGAACCGTAGCCCGGGCACTTGGGTAAAGCTTGTGGAAAGTCTGGTCTGTTCTCCGGGAAAATCGAAGTCATCCTTTCCACTACACCCCTGTACAAGGTATTTTTTTAACATAAAGTTTTTGTTTTTAGCTCTCATGTAATCAACTAGCACCTAAATTTCACAGGAAATTTTAAAATGAACGTGAGCGTGTGTGAGAGAGAGAGAAATGGAAAGACAGAGATAGCAATCAATGTTACATCGCTACCAATTCATAGGGGAAACGCTAACATTGAATTTTTTATTGTTTTAGGCTTAGAGGAAAGCGATTACACAAGAAGGATGCAGTTTTGCCGCCACTTGCTCCATACGGACGTGGAGGACATACATTTTTTGCGGAGTATTCTCTGGACCGATGAGTCAAAGTTTGACAGGGAAGGAATTGTAAACTACCACAATCTCCATTACTGGGCACCCAGAGAGCAAAACCCAAGAGTGAAGAGGCACAGAGGATTCCAAAGAAGGTTCTCCGTGAACGTATGGGAAGGCGTCATCGGCAATCGCTTGATAGGGCCGCACTTCTTGCCAGACAACTTAAACGGGCAAAACTACCTACATTTCCTCAAAAATGAATTGCCCATTTTAGTGGAAGATGTGTTTGACGAAGATCGGCCCATAGTCTTTCAGCACGACGGCTGTCCTGCCCATTGGAGCCTAGCAGTGAGGGAGTTTTTAAATAACTCCTTCCCTGATGCTTGGATTGGTCGGGGCGGGCCAATTCCCTGGCCTCCAAGGTCGCCTGACCTTACTCCGCTTGACTTCTACGTCTGGGGAAGGGCGAAAGAGTTGGTGCACGCAGAGGAAGTACCAACACGGGAGGTTTTGATAAGCAAGATCCACGCCGCTTTCAATACGATGCGCGACGAAATGCTGCTTGCCACGGTGACCGTGGAGATGAGGAAGAGGTGCCGAGCTTGTTTACAAGTTAATGGTCACCAATTTGTAATTAAATTTGTCATTAAACAAATTTGCGTTTCATTTGCTATCCTTTTACGATCGGACACATTTAATTTTCATTATTTGAAATTTTTACTTAAAGTGCCCTTGTTGCGGATATTAATTAATAACTTCGGAACTACAATTTGATAATAACACTTTTAGCATATCGTTTGAATGGGTATGGACTGGGTATGTTTTAAAAAAATCAGAAGAACTCCAACCCTGTTTTTTTTTTAAACCCCATAGAAAGTTACCCTTACAATTATTTTTTTACCTTACTACGGTACTTCAGGCCCCATAACTTTTCTTCTCTAGAATTTTCTGGTGCGAAATCAATTTTTATAGTACACTAAGACTCTAACGATTAAAACAAGACCATTAACAGACCTGTCCTATGGATAGATTTTGAGCTACCTACAGGTTTATAGATTATAGATAGCCTTTATTTACGACCTCTTATTTTTAGGTACATTGAATAGCATGCGATTCTTGTAACACTTGCGAAATTACACTTACATAATTATTAAATTATTATTATTTATTACAATTTCAGTTCAAATTTTATATAAAATAATTGTTTATCAATAGATACATTACTGTTTTTATGCTTCACTCATCTTTGATTAATTAAACTTTGTAAATTACATTACATACTTGATTGTTTTTCATTTACGAGTTACCTTGGTCGTCTTGCCTTACGGCATAGGCCTCCCCTAGGGATTTCCAAAGTTTCCTGTCTCTTGCACTTCTCCTCCAGTTTGCTCCTCCTATCTTCTTTAGTTCATCTTCCCATCTTTGATACTGTCTGCCCCTTCTTCTCTTACCATCTCTCGGATACCATTCCGTTATAACCTGTGACCATTTGTTCTTTTTTGATCTCAATATATGGCCTGTCCATCTCCATTTCAATTTGTTCACCACATACCCAACCTCCATGACTCTTGTTCTGGATCTTATGGTGGATAATTTAACTCTATCCCTATGTCTTATGTTTAACATGCTCCTTTCCATACTATGCTGGCATGTTTGTAACATTTTTAATTGTTTTTTTGGTGAGTGCCCATGTTTGGCATCCATATGTCATACATGGTAGGATACATGTATTAAATATTTTGCTCTTGTTTTTGAGTGATATATCAGGATTTTTCATGATTTCCTTGAGTGACCAGTAACGCTTCCAAGAATTATTTATTCGAGTATCTATTTCTTTCTGGTTTAGATTTTTCGAGCTTATAACTTGACCCAAATACTCTTCCACAAAATTTACTTGGTTGCCATTTACTAATATAGTGGTTTCTTGGCTGTTAGTCATCAATTTAGTTTTGTCTGTATTCATGGTTAGCCCCACCTCTGAGCTTTTGTCTGCCAATTGTTGGAGCATGATTTTTAGAGTCTCTGGATCTTCACTCAACAGTATCAGGTCATCAGCAAAGCATAGGTGGTTTAGCTTCACTCCATTTATATTCAGTCCATAGCTGCTCCAATCCAGGTTGCGGAATACATGTTCTAGTACTGCTGAGAAGATCTTTGGGGACAAGGGGTCCCCCTGCCTCACTCCTTTCTTTATCATAAAATTATCGCCAGTTCTATCCAATTTGATCTTGGCTGTGGAGTTTCTGTAGATTGCTTTAATGATCCTTATGTATTTTTGGTGAATACCTTGCGCCTCCAGGGCAGTCCAAATTTGGTGGTGTTTTAAGGAATCAATTCCTCCATTTGATTCCTTAAAACACCTACAGGTAGTTTTATTTTAAAAAAATCGAATTTTTCTAAAAAAAAAATTCATTAAAATAAAAACTTGAGGCCAAGGTTAATATAATGGGCAGCATTAGGTAGTAGCAGTAGGTAGCAGACCCTCCCTAGTTTCTACCCTACCCTAGGCGTATGTACAGCTCCCTACCAAACACCCTGTAGATTCTAAGAAATATCAGGTATTTTGTAATACCAAATATGTACAAATAAACAGCTGGTACCATAAGCCCGCCATCATTCATAAAATATTAATACATGGTGCGAAAATTATAGATTCTGTTTGCTTACCCATTGAAATGCTCTCAGAACAAGCCGGTGAATCAAGGAATAAATTTTGGCGTTACGATCGTGAACATCACACTCGCAAAGGACATCCGGCACATAATACCAAAAAATTTATAACCGTCCTTCTATTTTTATTATGGACTATGAAACACTAGAAACTAATTACAGGCATCAGTTTATTTTATAATGATTTATTAGTTTTTATCATTAAGTGTTGGTTCCATAGTAAAAGTTTTTCAGTTTGGTGGTCTGAAGCACCCCTAAGTCACAGCCCGGAAACGGCATACAAAAATTTGAAATTAACAAGATGACGCCAGCACATGCGAAACCAAAGAAATTGAACCTTAAGTCTTCTACGTAGGTAACGAGTAACCAGTGCGAGGTACCCAGAGGGCGATAGAGGGGGTGAGGTAAAAAGTTGGTGGGAGGAAGGGAGTGTCCGTACTGTATCTAGTAATAGATACTCTTTCTTATACTGTGCCTAAGTGTCTCATTAAATTTTCATCATGGGCCTTTACATCTGTTGCAGATGGTTTAAGCAGTGTTTTTGGAGAAGCACTTTTTCTCATGGCTGTACAGTCCTATACGAGAGCCGCATACACGTCCACAGCCTCTACAACAGAACCGTACGCCGCCGGCGGATAAAGGTGGGATTGTGACAGCATTATGCCTTTTGTCACGTTTCTCTGCCAGGTGTGCGAACCAGGCTTGGTCATGAGTAGTCCGACCATCTGTTGTCTTCCTTCTCCTCCCTCCTCTACTTTCCGCGAGCTCTTCCCAATTTGCGTGAACTATTCCGAAAGAGGTTAGGTCCCTCTTGACGCAATCCTTAAATCGCAGCATGGGTCTTCCGACTGGCCTCTTCCTATGTGCGACCTCACCAAGAAGGATACGCCTTGGCAAACGAGAGTCCTCCATACGATGTACGTGCCCCAACCACCTAAGCCGCCTCTCCTTGAGAAGAGCCGTTATACTAGGCAGCTGTGCAACCTGGAGTACCCTCTCGTTTGTCACCCTGTCCTGCCAACGAATGCCCAAGATACTCCGAAGGCAGCGCATGTGGAAGGTGTTTAGCCGCCGCTCCTGTTTTGCATACGACGTCCATGTCTCAGCTCCGTACAAGAGTACACTCAAGATGCATGTCTGATACACGCCCATTTTAGTCTTGGTTGTTAGATGTTTATTGTCCCATACTCTTGCGCTGAATTTTCCAAACATCGTGGCCGCCTTGCCGATGCGAGAACCGATCTCCACGTCCAGTGAGAGATTGCTCGACACGGTTGACCCGAGATAACAAAACCGATCGACTACCTCCAAGGGTGACCCGTCTAACAGGATCACTGGAGTAGAGTCAATCCCCTGCGCCAGCACCACGGTCTTTTTAGCATTTATAGACATGGAGAAGAGAGAGCATGCGGAAGCAAATTTGTCCAGCTGGGATTGGAGCTCAAGAGGAGATTCGGCTACGAAAGCAGCATCGTCGGCGAACAGGAGCGAGTCGACAAACGCATCGTCACGTTTCCCCTTCGAACGCAGAAGGGAGACGTTAAACAGCTTCCCGTCTCGTCTGGTGTGAAGGTGAATACCGTGCTGCTCGCCACCGAATGCTGCTTTAAGAAGCAACGAGAAAAATACTCCAAAGAGGGTTGGTGCGAGAACACACCCCTGACGGACGCCTCTACAGACGTCAAACGGTTCCGACGTTTCACCATCAAACACCACCGAGCCGCTCATTCCTTCGTGAAACGATTTGATGAGCCCTAGTAGTTTAGGCGGACACCCGATTTTCTAGAGTACGTCATACAACCCCTGTCTCCTAACGGTATCGAAGGCCTTGTTTAGGTCAACGAAAGCAATGCATAAAGGGGTTCTCTGTTCACGACACTTCTCCTGCAGTTGCCGGAGAGTAAATATCATGTCCACAGTGGACCTTTTCGCGCGAAACCCGCACTGGGCCTCAGGATATACGCGTTCGGCTAGTTTCTGCAGTCTGGCCAAAATGACTCTGCCAAAAAGTTTGCCGACTATGCTTAAGAGGGATATGCCACGGAAGCAGTTACAATTGCCGCGATCACCTTTTCCCTTATACAAAGTCACTATGTTGGCATCACGCATATCCTGCGGGACACATTCACTCTCCCAACACCTGCCAAGAAAATTATGCAGGATCGGTAGTACGCTCTTTAACTTTAGCACCTCTGTGTGAATTTCATCTATTCCCGGACTCTTTTTGCCTTTAAGCTGCCGGACTGCCGCAACTAACTCCTCGATGCTGGGTAAAGCATCTAGCTCTTGCCAGGTCTCCACGCTTGGGATCCGCTCTGCGGCTTCCTGTGCAATGTTAACAGGTTGTGAGTACAGCGCAGTGTAGTGCTCGACCCAGCGTTGGAGTCGACGAGTGTTGTCTGTTATGACTGTCCCGTCAATCTCTTTTAGGGGAGCAGTCTTTTTCGGCAGGGGACCAATACCTTCCTTTATTCCGGCGTATACACCATTAAGGTTTCCGGTAGCAGCACACGTTTCAATCCTCTTGCAAAGCTCGGTCCAGTACTCATTTGCAAAATGCCGAGCACTCCTCTGAAGACAAGACTTAGCTTCGCTTAAGGCTTTGCGTGTGCTGGCACTCGGGTTTACGCGATGGTTTAGCGCGGCTCGGCGTTTGGAGTCAAGTAGTGGCTGTAACTGCTCACTGTTTGCTGCAAACCAGTCCTGACAGTTAGGTTTTCGGAAGCCGAAAACTTCCCCAGCAGTCTTGGTGAACAGAGCTTTGATCAATGTCCACTGGTTTTCTAGGGGCGCACACAGATCCCATCCAGCAGTTACCTGACGGACCTTTTAACCAAAAGATTCAACCAGATCTGGAATCCTGGTTTTTAGGAAGTCAAGTTTCTTCCTACCCGTAGGTCTGGCAGAGTGGATCTTTTTGGGAGCCAGCCTCACTTTAGAGACTACAAGTGAGTGGTCGGTGTCGCATTCCGCACTATGAAATGATCTTGTGTGCAGGATTTCGCGCAGGTTCCTCCTTCGGGATAAGACAAGATCGAGTTGGTGCCAATGTCCAGAACGTGGGTGTTTCCAGGAAACTTTGTGCATGGATTTGCCTCTAAAGAAGGTTTTGGTGATACACAATTGGAAACGGGAGCAGAATTCGAGCAGACGTTGGCCATTTTCATTTAGCTTCCCGATGCCGTGTTTGCCTAAGCAATTTGGCCAGTCTTCAGTCTCTTGGCCAACACGTGCGTTAAAATCACCCAGTACCAATACCCTCTCATTCCGGCCCATTCCATGCACAGCCCCGCTGAGCTGATCATAGAACTCGTCCTTCGCCTCCTGGGACGAACCGAGGGTAGGAGCATATGCACACACTAAATTTATGTACCCGTCGGTAGTCAAGAGGCGCAGTGTCATTAAGCGTTCTGAAATCCCCTTCGGACTATCCATGGACTGAAGGAAATCGTTTGGAACAGCAAAGCCTACCCCGTGATGTCTATGATCAGCTGCACTCTTACCCTTCCAGAAGAACGTGTAGTGGCTTTCGCGAATAGATCCTTCGTCGGGAAGCCTGGTTTCCTGGAGAGCCGCGATAGCAATATTCAGTTTGCTGAGCTCTGCGTCAATCACAGCAGTTTTGCGCAGATCTTGTACGCATTGGGAACCTCCACAGGTGTCCGGGTGGCCTGTCCTCATAGTACGGACATTCCATGTCGCTAGGCGCATGGATACGTGACTTTTGGAAGATTTCCTATTCTGTGTTTGCGCAGGTGTAACACATAACGGCACCAGTCATCTAGCTTTGAGCTAGTGTTTCCTACACCCAAAAGAAACAAACCAGCGCCGAGGCGGATCAGAACCCTATTGGCCGGGGGCTGCCAAGCTTAAGCGGACGGTAGCTGATCAGTGGATCTACGATGGATCCTTCCACTGTCGAGAGTGACCTCTAGCGCTCGCACTTACGCCTATCTGTGCGAACTTATAACTGGTAAACTGCCACTCTCCGTGTTGTTTTCCGCGCAGCAAGCTGCCGCGGGTGAAGTGACCTCTCCACAGACACTGCATCGCCTGGGACGCTTTTAAGGAAACGCAAGCTTGCCCATCGCTTGCGCCACCCTCTCGACCTCGCTGACTGTACCCACAGGAACGACGAGTCGATACGTGTGGAGCCAGTTTGGTTGCAGGAGTTTGCCGCATATTTCCGGTTGCACCGTACTTGCGCCTAACGTAAACTCCAGTACCGGGTTTGATTTCGGAGTATCCTTCTCCTAGATGGTTGCAGCCCAATGCTAAGGAGGTCCATCATTAAATTTTACACCCTGTATAATATACTACCAATCCGCATTGGGCACGCGTGGTGGACTAATGCCCATACACCCTCCCTGAGGGTGGCCTATGCCCTGCAGTGGGACGTTTATAGGCTGATGATGATGATGATAATATACTACATATAAATAATTTTAAAGACTCAAAAGGAATAAATCAAGGAGGTTGCAAATCCTTTTTTTGACCACACTTGGATATAAAAGAGGCAATGAAAGAGTGCATCAAGACGAACTTTCAAAAACTCCTGAAGATAATTTGCAACTTAACCCAGCACCAAAAACTTGTCAAGAGCAAGGGAGGAATGACACGGAAGAGAGAATTGAGAACTGGTTCAAAACAAATGAACAATACATAAAGAACCAAGGATTATCCGATGCACTAAACGATCCTAACCGCATTGTTTAATGCGTACGAAAGTGCTTTTTTTAACAACCCAAACCGGGACGAGTTCTAGTCCAAAAGGGCGAGAAGTGTACTCTTTCTTTATCATTTATGTGACGCCACCTATGTGAAAGAAAACGTGAGCTTTTGTTTTTGCACTGATTATGTAACTCCCTAACTCCGTATCTGTGAATACACATCATATTTATTTGAAGAACAGGTCTCTTATAAAAGCTGTAAAAGGTTTTACTCCTGAAGAGAAGTGGCGAGGTAAAAAAGTAAATTTATCGCATTTAAAAACATTTGGCTGCGTAGCGTACACTGTAGTTAATGAACGTAAGAAGCTGGATCCAAAATGCAAAGAGTACATTTTCGTTGGATATTGTGATGAGACGAAAGGTTATCGTCTGATAGATCCTCTGTCTCCCACGAAATGTAAGATATATTGAAGACAAATTCTCCAATGCTCCAATTCAGAATAAAGGTGAGCAGAACACTAACTCAGCTGCTGCGCTACGTGGCTTCACGCCATGCTATCGCTCGCGGCTGGGCCGGCCACTACTTGGCCTTTCTACTCAAATCCCTTCTGACTCAAAATGATTTGACGAACGAACGGATGGATTTAGAACAACGATGTTAAAACAAATCCGCCGCATTCAGGCCAAATGACTAAGTTGGTTAATTACAGTTCCTCTTCCGAGTCTGATATGGGCGACACGCAAAGACAACCTTTTCTAGATTCATCAAAATCGGACCCGGCAGTTAGGCGAAAAAATATACTTTTTTACTAACCTAACTTCTTCCATTAGAAGAGGTTTATGAACCAATTGCGATACGGTTTCGGTGCTTGTGTTGGGAAACCTCAAGTACCTACACAAACCTTTTAAAACCTTTCCTTTTTTGTGTGTAGTGACGAGTACATAGCTGAAGCAACTGAACCACACGCAGCAACTACGTCAGATGCTACAATTCTTTACAATAAATGCTAAATGAAGAAGAACATCCCATACACATATTTCGTAACCAAAGGGATGTATTTGTGCTGAATCTGAATAGAGGATTCAGAGATGTAATTAATGAGCTCGAGTCGGTTTTGAAACGCACATGCCGGAAAGCCACGAGAGGCAAAACACAATACACGACACGACGAGTCAAGCTAATGAAACGCGTAAAATAACAATGTGTCGTTGGGTTGTAGAAGTCGTGAATGGACGTTTTAAGCGAGATTTTAAGCTATTTAGGCAAGAATATTTTAACTGTGTGCACACACACACACACACACACACACACACACACACACACACACACACACACACATATGTTTGAAGATTTCAGAATCGCAGCTGCTATTTTAAACGCCTGCCACGCGCCCATAACTTCTTCATAAATGAGAGGATGAATTTGGATAATTTACTAGGCTGCACGTAGTGTTCCAGAGTATGTCAGGAGACTTGCCAGCAGTAAATGAGTTTCCACGCTTAATTGAAAATGAATTGATTGTTTGCACTAGGCACAGCCTGAAGCTATTACAGTGAGTAGGTGAGAAATGGTATTTACAATATACACCGCACAATCTCCAACGAGGCGGCGTGCGTGCTGGCTGGAAGCCTGCCCTGGGACCTTGATGCGAGATCACTCTTGTCAATATATCGCTGGCGTGAGGAGGCGCAAAACCGGGGCAGTTTGCCAGCACCACGAGAGGTGGAGCACAGGAGGGCCAAACTGCGCAAATGTGCCATAAAGGCCATGAAAGACGAGTCTGTTAGAGCCCAGTGTCGGTGTGGGAACGGTCGAGGCAGTTCGTCCGATCCTAAAGCGGTGGTTGGGTGCAACATGGCGTCCTTACCTTCCGCATGACGCAGATCCTCTCGGGGCATGGGTGCTTCGGGGGGTATCTGTGTCGGATAGTGAGAAGAGAGCCGACAGCCAGGTGCCACCACTGTGACGGCTGTCTCGACGAGACGGCGCAGCACGTGCTGCAGGAGTGCCCTGCGTGGGCGGGAGAGCGCAGTGAGCTCTGAAACCTATTTATAATTGATACATAACAATGAGAGTATTGATGATATCAATAAATTTCACTATCTGTAGTAGCTGCAGCAATTCATGAACAAGAAGTTATTATTTTTTATATGATAAAAATTTTAAATATGAACTAATGAACTTGTACAATTTTAATTAAACAATTATCATACAATTTTAATATTAGTATGGACATTTTATTTCTTGCATTACCTAAAGGTATACACGGTAATTTACACGGTGCTTTTAAAACGTTTTCACAGTATTTTCAAATTGAAACACGGTATTGTTGGCCTTATACATGGACATGACTAAGGCGTTCGACCACGTAGACCATCCTACGTTGCTGGAAAAGCTATATTCTTACGGTATAAGAGGAAACACTCACAAACTAATAAAATCATATCTTACTGGGAGGAAACAGAGGACACAAATTACACAAATATGCTCACATACGAACAAAGAATTATCATATGCCTCAGAAATGAGAACTATAAAATATGGTGTACCACAAGGCAGTGTACTGGGACCCTTACTGTTCCTGATATATATAAATGACCTGCCCTTAGCTACAAATCATGACATTACACTATTTGCAGACGATGGTACAATTTTATTCAGAAGTAATGACATAAATAATTTAAGTAATGACCTTAATAATTCACTGACATCAATAATTCAATGGCTTAATTGCAACAATCTTAGGATAAATTTTGACAAAACAAACATAATGAATTTTAGGCAAAGACATAATAATATTTATAATCTTGAAATTAACTATTCGGGAATTTCGATAAAACAAGTAAACGTAGCAAAATTTTTGGGACTACACATAGCCAAATGGAACTGGAATACCCACATAGAACACCTATGTAAACGAGTAAACCAAGGTTCATAATATGAATACTTAACTTGATGCCATAAGACCGGGTAAAAAGGTTGGTGATCCTGTAGTGACAAATATTAGAGCCCTGTTATACAAAAATGGTGAAATATTCTACAAACTGCGTCATCCAGAGGATTGGGCTAAATTGCCCCAGCGCTTACAATGTAATAAAAGCAAACTTTTATCTCTATATTCTGCTGAGAGAAAGATTGAAAACTCAAAATACGAATGCTTGCAAGCGTTAAAAAAATACATACACAAAGATAATCACCACTTTTACGACAATCTTCGTCACTAAATTAGGTTTTAAATACTCTTGCAAATTATAATACTTTCTTGTTTTGATTTAAAATTCATGGTTCGTTAAAACTTTAATAGAATTACTAAGATCTCATAAAATATTAGGTACATACTTCAAAATGTGATATTAGTAAGTATGTAGTTTTTGACCAATAATGTTATTAATAAACACAGATAGTAATTAGGTTGGCTTGAGAAAAATGTGCCAACTTAGTAGAGAATGTTGTCAGTTCCTACATAAATTAATTAGAATTGATATTAGATTTTAATAGATCTCTGTTAACTTTTTGAGACTGATTATGTGCCTTATAATTATTGCTCGTTTTTTAGAAGTAAGTAAATATTTTTAGGTATAAGTTTATTCGCCACTCATTGAGTACCTAACAGTTGCTCAATGATCAGTCAAGTGGCTCACTAGAATTTTTTGAAAAGTTTATATAGATTTTAAGACTATCTAATTGTATCTTGTAACTGGTAGATACAAAGTATCTGCATATCTCATGAGACGGTCGTTTATTACAATAATAATTATTTTTTTAGAAGATGTATATCGAAGTATAATGTTATTCAATAAACATATGCTTTTTTCGTTCATTATCGTAATTTTATTATTTCCTGGGATAATTTGAGTAATTGGACGACTTAATTCCTATTATTACCGATAAATAATTTATTTAAATTACTAAATTTACACACATGACAAAAAACGAACGCAGTAGTATGAGCAAAAAAGGATCTATCCGAAACTGTTATGTGTCATTGTTCCACTTACGGAACACTACACAGACGACCAAACCTGATATGTGCACAAAAATCGGAAAAAAAAATTCTTGCTTGTAGAGCTTTAATTCTGTTTTATCATACATATGGCCATGCAATTAGTCGATTTTTTTTTCACCATATACGTTTGCTATATCTTGAAGAAACATATTGGTTGAAGAATAAAACAGTTTTTTGTTCCTGTAGAAAAGTTTGTATTTTGCACATGTCAGGAGTGGCAAGCGCATCGACGATATGCACTGTTACAGTGCATATGAACAGCATACAGTGCCACTGTATAACCTCGGCAAAATTGTAGATAGTGCAGCTGTCATAACGGCATACCATGGGTACGTGGCATCTATCTTGAGGTGTGGCATAATGTTTTGGGGAAACTCTACGAACAAAGATTTCGCCTTCAAAGCTCAAAAACGCTGTATTCGGGCTGTTTACAATTTGAGACAAACACAATCATGTAGGCCACATTTCTCAAAACTTTAAATTTTAACTCTTCCGTGTATGTACATTTACGAATGTGCCGTATTTGTAAAAACAAATATAAACTTATTTAATTTTAGAACTCGTCTGCGGCATCACGACAAGTTGGAAGTGGTACCTTCTAGGACAGCTTTACTACATAAAAGTATGTTCTGTAGGACACCTCATATTTATAATAAACTTCCCAAGCCCATAAGAGATACAACTGAAATCCGATTTTTTAAGAAAAAACTCTTTGATCTGCTTAATTCCAAATCCTACTACAGTCTTAATGAATTTCTGAATGAAACTTCGATTTAAGATTTTCTGTGATGACTTTGATTTGATAAATTTTTTGTTTTGTTCTGACATTAAGTAATAACTGTGTTTGACTTTGTTTATTTTGTTTAATTATTTTTAATTAATGTTTTAATGATTGCATGAATGCTACCCACTATTGTATGCCCATGTGGCGGAACATAGCTGAACTATACCATAAATAATAGTGTCATCAACTCATCAATTATGTTATTACCTATGATTCACAATAAATAATATTTCTATTTCTATTTTTAACACTGATTTAATGTATAGTATAATTATAAAAGAATATTACCTTTCTACAGGGTGTAAGTAACAGCCTAGCAAAGGCCTGTTAAAGAGTTAGTCAAGTGTCAGTGGATTGATAGGAAAATGTTATTGCAGATCGAGGAAACAATTGAAACCAGCTGGGTGGAGAGAAGATGTTTAGAGCCACCATAGATAGATAGTCTCCTAAGAGCTTCAAAACCAGTCTAGCATACAAGACTTTATACAACGTGTTAATGAATTACTTAACGCAAAACTAGAAAATAGGTTGTTTGGAATCAAGAGTAGAGTCGATGAAAATGTTATTGCAGATCGAGGAAACAATTGAAACCAGCTGGGTGGAGAGAAGATGTTTAGAGCCACCATAGATAGATAGTGTCCTAAGAGCTTCAAAACCAGTCTTGCATACAAGACTTTATACAACGTGTTAATGAATTACTTAACGCAAAACTAGAAAATAGGTTGTTTTTGAATCAAGAGTAGAGTCGATGAAAATGTTATTGCAGGTCGAGGAAACAATTGAAACCAGCTGGGTGGAGAGAAGATGTTTAGAGCCACCATAGATAGATAGTCTCCTAAGAGCTTCAAAACCAGTCTTGCATACAAGACTTTATACAACGTGTTAATGAATTACTTAACGCAAAACTAGAAAATAGGTTGTTTTTGAATCAAGAGTAGAGTCGATGAAAATGTTATTGCAGATCGAGGAAACAATTGAAACCAGCTGGGTGGAGAGAAGATGTTTAGAGCCACCATAGATAGATAGTGTCCTAAGAGCTTCAAAACCAGTCTTGCATACAAAACTTTATACAACGTGTTAATGAATTACTTAACGCAAAACTAGAAAATAGGTTGTTTTTTAATCAAGAGTAGAGTCGATGAAAATGTTATTGCAGATCGAGGAAACAATTGAAACCAGCTGGGTGGAGAGAAGATGTTTAGAGCCACCATAGATAGATAGTCTCCTAAGAGCTTCAAAACCAGTCTAGCATACAAGACTTTATACAACGTGTTAATGCATTACCTAACGCAAAACTAGAAAATAGGTTGTTTGGAATCGAGAGTAGAGTCGATTAATCAAGGTTTCAACATAGGTAATTTTTTTCCAAAATATTAAATAATTTGATTGTACCAATAATAATTTACTTACTTCTATGGTCAATCCACCGGCACCGCACAGGCATACTCACTATTACTCACACTACTACCAAAACAAAACGCCATACGCACGCGCACGGCCGCGCGCTTTCATTAATAGCGCAAATATCCTGCTCAAATGAAATAGGAAGAAACGAGATGAAACACCGGCGAAAGCGAGCGGCGCGGCGGCCGGCGGCCTTTGTGCCGCGCCGCGCCGTCCCGCGCCGCGGGGGAGGGGTCGCGGAACTCACAAAAAAACAAAACATTTCTCCAGTCTTGCGCGTACGGGGCGATTAATTAGATTACGTAGCTTAATTATCTACGGTTCCGCGATGACCTTTCATTTAATTACTCGAATGTGCAGTAGGTATACTGAAATGGTGCAAATCCTGGTTATTTGTGTGAAGATAACGTAGGTAACCAGTTGGGTGTAGTGTATCAGTGTCTAATAGAACAATGCTAGCTGCGACCCAATGACTGCGCGACCACGGGACTTTTACTTCCCACTGCTGCCTCCACGACCCGGAATTAGAAAACAGCATCTTGGAGTACTTCCAGCACAACCCGGATGGACGCGAGTACGCGTCAAGCTGCTCGGTTATTCCAATGCAGCCATGTCTACGTGTGGAATGTTCTACGAGAGGCTCTTCATCATCCTTTCCATTTCTGAGACGGAACCAGGAGCTAAACCCTACTTACTACGAGCTCCGTGTGCCGTTTTGTGAGTGGTACCTAACAGATGCAACCAGAAATGTTTTATGGACAGATTAGTGTACATTTAATCGGAATGGACTGTTTAACCAAACCAATTTGTGTGATTGTGATGGAAACGTTTGAATCACGAAGCGCAGAAAGACTATTTTAAATCCCGGCAGAGCGAAACTACGCTATCAAAAAAACTACTAGGTAAATTGAGCCCTATTTCTATTTATTTAAAGCGCTGCTTATACACGATACAGCTGATCGCACGCAATCTGAATCTGTAGTACATTGCTTCGTGAGCGTATTATGTTTCGAGTTTATATCAAATCGATGTATTTCAAATTGCATAAAATCTGTAATTGCATAAAACTGTTGTATCGTGTGTAAACGTATCGTAAGTTCTTTACAAATTTCGGCAGAGAGCGATCAGAAACTACTACGATACGGCGCATTCGGTTCGCTCGCCGCGCGCGCGCAGTGTAATGCGGGGTTTACACGGGTCGATTTTTTATGCGATTTATCCTTACCATTAAAAATGACCATGTAGATACGGCATATGAAGTGGCAATTCAAGGCCACGAGTGATTCAAATCGCAAGTCCCGGGAAGATTAGTTTCAATTTTTCTCGTGCGGCAATGAGCCGCATGCACCTGTTAACTAAAATCGACCGCGAAAATGACCAATCGCCTGAAATCGCTCGCCGCATGAAAGCGTTTTTGTGGTTTACCTACCTACTTGAATAATTTATTTACGAATTATTGCGATACCAACACCAACACATGGAAAATCTGTTCTGTAGGGCTCGCATGCCACCCCCGAGAAAACGATAAAAATCGAGATGTGCCTCCATCTTTATTATTTTACGTATGCCAGAGAGAGCGCGCATGACGATTTTCTCGTTTAAACGCTTTGTCGTGGTTGGCATGCTAGCCGTGCTTCTCATAATTTTTAAACAAAATGAAATAGTCGCATATATGATATTTATCAACTGTGAAAGTGACGTAATTGAGTGGTTTTGAGGCGATTGTGCCTAGCGTCACGGCCGCTGGCCGACATAATGAGAATCGACCCACGTAAACCCCCCTTTAGAAGTTTAGACCGTGCAAGACGGCGGCGCGGCGCCGGCGCGGGGGTGAGCGGGCGGGTGGGCAGTGAGCGTGTGGGGAGCGATATGCGCTTCATTCATACTTTGCCATACACATTGGAATGGATTGTAAAGGATATGAAACATTAAAATGCAAATAACTTTTAATTAAATTGATTAAATTAATAAATTATTTTTTCAATGTAATTAATTAATTATAAATCATTTGGGGTGTATGAGGTTTTGTGTTAATTCATTAACACGTTGTATACACCCATAATATGAATCCTCTAAAGTGACCGGCGTTAACGTCAGCGTATATTTTACACATTTGACGTACCTTTTTAGCCTCCATTGTGCTATGTGTAATGGGGTCTTTATTATTTCCACTGGCTTGGTATACACGCTGAATTTTTAGTGGTCTTACACCGACAGCCATATTACTTAATTAAACGTTTAATATTGATCCGCAATGTTAAATTTGTAATATGTGAACATTACTACAGTTTTTAACAAAAATAAAAAATACAAAAAAATATTAAATCATCCTGTTAATATTGTTTACAATTTCACTAAAGAAGCCGCCTACCAATAACGCGCAGTCCACGTGGACCTCAAAGAAACCGCCACCCAATAGTGCAATTGTAATTAGCCAATAATCGATTAGCATGCCGTTTCGGCCACGCCCCTTTCTCCACGAAATTCAGTCGGCCGCCCGGTGTTTTCGTAAGACCTTGTCCAGAAGGGGCGAATTCGCCGCGAATCGTTTCGCGCGAATTCATACGCGCGTAGTTGAGATACTAGACATCAATACATCGCGTCCACAAGCATCGCGCGAATTCAAAATACGCGCGTAAATCGCGTGCACTACGCCAGACTCTCGACTCGCGCTTCATTCGCGCGTATTGCGCGCGAGTCGAGATACTAGGGACGCCTTGTTGCGTCCAGTTGACGCGCGAACTCTAGAGCGAGTGCACGTATCGAGGGAAATGGAGCGCCAAAATTTTGACACGGAATTGTTTATCGACGAAATAGAAAAAAGACCGGCGATATGGGATTTGGAATCACCTGATTATGCCAACAGGATTTTAAAACGTAGGTCTTGGGAAGAATTGGTGTTAATATTTTCTGATAAAGATGACTCCGAGGAAAAAAAGAAAGATTTAGGTAAGTAATTATTATTATTTTATTGATAAGTAAATTAGATCATTTTGTCTTGCCACGGTAGTCGACCTTCCTTCATGAAATAATCAGCGAATATATCCCTCGTGTTGCGAGACCTTACACCAGGTCGAATTGTAGTCGTACTCAGACCATCTAGAGCTGTTTCGAACAATGTGTCTTCGTATCTGTATCCATCTCTTAACCTAACGTAATTGTGAAGAACACAACAAGCTTTAATTATGTTTTGCGCAAATTCAATATGTACATTGAGTGGTTTGTGAAATATTCGCCATTTGTTTACCAGGATTCCAAAACAACACTCAATATAACGTCTTGCTCTAGAGAGGCGGTAATTAAATATTCGTTTTTCTTTGGTTAAATTCTTGCCGCAATATGGTCGCATAATATGTTCTGATAAGCTAAATGCCTCATCTCCAACTATAACATGAGGTAAACGTGTTGTACGAATTACTGATATGGGTTTTGGTCCCGGAATGTTCAAAGATTTTTCTGTGAGTTTTTTGAAGAATGTGGAGTTTTTAAAAATCGTTGAATCATTGCTCTTCCCACATGCTCCAACATCTATACAGATAAAACAATAATTTGCATCACACACTGCAAGCAGCACAGTTGAAAAAAAATGTTTATAATTATAGAACATAGAGCCGGAATCTAAAGGTTTTATAATTCTAATATGTTTGCCATCAACTGCTCCAATGCAATTAGGAAAATTTGTATATTTTTCGAATCCTTTTGCAATTTCCATCCATTCTTCTGTCGAAGGTTCTTTCATTACTCTGTCTTTTAACTTATTCCAAATAACATATACAGTTTTTTGAACGATATCAATTACAGTTGATTTTCCTAATCTATAGGCATAATGTAAGTCAGCAAAATAACAGCCAGTTGCTAAATACCTGAAACAAAATTGAAAAATTATTGTTAATTTCAGGTAATACTCTTCAAAAAAAGTGGAAAGGCCTTCGCGACACATTTGTTCGTGAAATGAAAAAAACAAAGAATGCACCATCAGGCTCTGGAGCTTCGAAGATTCAATATATATATTTTCAACGTCTTATGTTTCTCGAAAGGTCAGTACGTAATAAAAAAACTGAAAGCAATATTCAAGATACCTCTGAAAACTCAGAGACAGGTAACGAAGAATCTACAGTAGATGCAGCAGATGAAGACATAATGAGGCCGCCGAATCAAAATATTAAAAGAAAGAAAATGACTGCCGCTGATGCTGAATTCCTGAACATAATTAAAAAGAATATAAGCTCTAGGAATCAACAACAACCACCGGTTTCAAGCGTAACGGAAGGTGACGACGACAAACTGTTCTGCTTATCTTTACACAAAGAATTACTTAAGGTACCTGAGGCCAATCGCATAGCAGTAAAAATTGAATTAATGAAAATTTTGCAAGCGGCTCAACAATCTTCGCAATCAACTGTGTATTCAAACAATTCGTACAGTTCTAACAGTTCGGCTTCATTTTCAACCTCAATTCCGGTTCGATACCATGCACAACCTTCAAGACCAAATGAATTTACTTATCAAGAATATGACCCAGAAACGCCATCCATAACAGCATGGCAAGAACGCAATTATATTTCAGTGCCGAGATCTTCACAGGCATCATTATACGTAAATTCTCCGTCAACATCATCAAGAGATTCTCAGGATAGTGAATGTCTTGAACTCTTCCAAAACCATGGCGTTGATTAAACCTGATTTTTAATCTTAAATGACTGATTAGTATTTTATGACATTATTAATAAAACAATACTTACCTTAAAGTTATCACGAGTTTTTGTTCTGCTGAAACAACATCCTCGCGCGGAACATAATTTGCACGTGGCGATAAATCTTCTTCAATTAATAAAAGTAAATCATCAAATGATTTCACGGACATACGAAAGTAGTTAAAAAATTTCTTCTCATGTTGTCTTAATTTTGGATACAAAGTTTCAAACATACTATGTGTCATCCTATCATTAAGAATTGGATGTACTAAATACATTCTATTTTCCCTCCGTTTCTGTCTTTTCCAGCGACGGTAAGCTAACCACAACGAGACCGCTTCGTTCAACTCCATGTTTCGTACTGAATTCCTCCCCAAATGCTCGCGCGTTGGTACGCACCTTGTGGACGCAACGGTCGCGCGTAATACGCGCGAGAGAATCGCGGCGAATTCGCCCTTTCTGGACAAGCTCTAAACGCATCGCACGCGCACGCGCTCGCTATTAATTATTGTTATTGTTGTTTACTTTGTGGTTTGGCTAAGTGATCGGTGCAATGAGTGAGTGATAGACATTATCAGTATTCGAATATCGAGTATTTAGAGATGGTGCGTTTGTATGCAATCAGTGGTGATAATTTACGGGAAGCGAGAAGGTTGTACGAGTCGCCTGCGCACTTGCAAATGTTGCGCTACCGTGGCATACCTAATCCACAAGTTCCTGGATTGCAACTTATTTTGGCAGCAACTCAGCGCCTCATTGCCCATGGCGCTTTTCAAGTCCCAAGTCATGCTAAAGGTCGCGGTAGGTAATTAGGTACTTAATTTGAGTTTGTTAGGTACGTAGCGTAATAAATGGCTGAGCGGTATTCACGATAGTACAATCCAAGGGCAATGGCCGAGCGGTGTCATTGATACACAGGTCGACGCCTGCCATATCATACACCCTACAGGATGTTGTCTGAGTTACCTAATAATTTAAATTTTTATTTTTATTTTAAAAAATAATCTACAATATTACAAGTTTTATTTTGCGAATGGATAATAACCATCGGTTACATTAACATGGCTTTCGATGTAAGACCACAAAAAAATCAGCGTGTATATACTACTTAAATAGAAATTCTCACCACTACCCACCTACGCAATAAGAAAATTGATAAATTCGTCCGTCGTTTGACATCAAAACCTAATTTTAAAACCTCCTCCTTTTTTTCAAGTCGGTTAAAAATTACGATTTCTCGGAAAATTACGCCTGTAAGTTAGCCAAAGAAATACAGGAAATCAATGCATTTTGATGGCCCAAGACATCAAATAACAATTTATACTGGAATCCTGTATTCCGAAACAGGTATTCAGTCTTTGGCATCTATGACCCCCAACAAAGACCACGGCCCAGACGCTATCTGGGCCCATCTCTTACCAATTTTAAAAACGATTAAGAGGGCTATTCGATTATAGTGGCGCCCTCGTCACAATAATAAAGATTTCTCAATAAAGAAAGCCTAAATTAAAAAAGTGCCCACTTGACAAACTACAAAAGCCTTCAAGCTATTTTCATAGAATACTTTTATAGGCTTTTGTAGTTTGTCAAGTGGGCACTTTTTTAATTTAGGCTTTTTTTTATTGAGAAATCTTTATTATTGTGACGAGGGCGCCACTGGACTCCGATAGCCCTCTTAAAGAGAAATTTCCGGAGGTGGAAGGGATTCATTTTTGTTCCGATGGTCCTACAGTGCAATATTGACAAAAGAAAAACTTCTATTATTTTTCGAAACTGACACCGCGAACTTTTGGAGTTAAGAATTCACTTTTTAAGAGTTTATTGTTATTTGTATTCCCAATTTTAACTTAAATTCATTTGACTGACTATAATTTTGTTTTTTATATGTTCTAGCTGTTCTTATCGTTTTTGGAGGTTGATTTTAGGTACTGTATTAGGTACACAGAAATGTTTATCATTTCTGTGTAGAAAAGAAAACAATTTTTTTTAAGCCGCTCTCAGTTCTTCCTAATTTGGTTTCATTGCCGTTTAAGATTGACGTAATTCATTTTCAAATATTATTGATTTTTAACATGTTACAGCCATGTTGTGCTATTTCGAATCAAATTAAATATTGAAAAATTCAGTCTCGGGCGGGACTTGAACCCGCACCCTTCCAAACCGGGGAAGTGCGTTATCCAATTTCGCTACCGAGCCCACTAGCCAGAGAACGAATTTTTCAATCTGTTGCGTCTTGAGGGGACGTGAGCGACATCTACTGGCAGCTATTACAAACTAGCCAACCCCCCAAGACGCCCCGTGTCGCTCACGTCCCCTCAAGACGCAACAGATTGAAAAATTCGTTCTCTGGCTAGTGGGCTCGGTAGCGAAATTGGATAACGCACTTCCCCGGTTTGGAAGGGTGCGGGTTCAAGTCCCGCCCGAGACTGAATTTTTCAATCTTTAATTTGATTCGAAATAGCACAACATGGCTGTAACATGTTAAAAATCAATAATATTTGAAATTGGAACAGGGTGTGTCATCTATACCGTATGAATTTCAGTTGTAATTCTGAACTTGCGGGTTGGCTAGTTTGTAATAGCTGCCAGTAGATGTCGCTCACGTCCCCTCAAGACGCAACAGATTGAAAAATTCGTTCTCTGGCTAGTGGGCTCGGTAGCGAAATTGGATAACGCACTTCCCCGGTTTGGAAGGGTGCGGGTTCAAGTCCCGCCCGAGACTGAATTTTTCAATCTTTAATTTGACGTAATTCATGTTGAAATTGAACCAAATGTTTTAAAAAAGTTTACTGTATTTCTTGAAAATAGAAAATATTACATTTCTGTGTATATTTGTATCATTCCTGTGTACCGCATTTTTTAAATTATACCATTTTCTATCAAAATACTACAGACCGACCTCTGTTTTAACGTTTTTTATAAAACCCTACATATAAAGCATGTTTTACAATAAAAATATTACTAAGAAAGCTACTTTTTATTTTTTGTAAAAATAAAACGTCCGAATTAGAATACCCACCCACCCACCTGCGTAAGATACAGCTGTCACATGATACACTTAGTAGCATCAAAAGCGTGCTCTATTCTTCCAAGCTCGATAAACGACCATTTAAGGCAGATTGGAGCACACTTCAGCCGAAGCTCTAAAAGAGAAAGCCGTATTCGAGAGTGCCAAGAGTTTTATGGAGTGGAAATTCATAAAATATTGAGCCCAGCTAATACCCGATGGCTTTCTCTGAAAGCCTGTGTTGATCGCACGCTAGAGCAGTACGTAGTTCTAACTGAGTATTTCCGCTTAGAGATGTTCGAAGATGGTACAACCGCTAATGTTCGTATTTACGAAGCCCTGAACATAACTGACCAAAGTTTACCTCGAATTTCTATCATAAATACTAGAGTTCATAACCGATTTCAACAAATTATTCCAAACCGACAAACCGCTTCTCCACTGCTTAAAGCCGGAAATAGAAAAGTTAATCCGATCTAAAGCTTATTGATTAATTAATAAATTGTAATACTTAATCAAATTAATAAAAATCTATAAATATATTATTGATATTGCATGCTATCTTGAATAATCAAGTTAATTATAATTGTATACTTACTTAATTCTCTTTTACAAATACTGCTTTTTTGTTAAAAAGTTCTGTACTATGTATTGTTTCGATTTAAGCATTGATTGGGAAGGCACTAGCTCCTAGGGTTCAGGTATCTAGATTAGGAGCTAGGGTTTTCAATGTTCTGTTCTTACTGAGATATAATAAAACAAATTTTAATTTAATTTAATTAATCTATTGCATCTAATTACATGCAATTAAACCACGTCAAAAAACGTTAAACCGTTACTCATTGATCACGTTAACCCTGGTCACTTTATGCCTCTCGAAAAGATAATCTCGGAGTACTGGCACAAGATTCTGTAATTCAAATCTTAGAAGACCAACCTACAGCATTACCTACCTGATGTGACTAACCTGAGAAGATACTGCCTTACATTCTACATAGAATTGATCAAACAAATTTAAGACAGATTTGATTTTAGTGATCCTGTATTTGAAACCATATCTATACTGGACCCAAAAGTGGCACAATCGTTTGAACGAAAAGATTTAAATGATGTATTAAAGAGATATCCAGTTTTGACAACTGTTGTGGACGAGCCAGATCTAAACAAAGAATGGCGTGGCGAGAGCATGCTCTGCCGGATCATGAAACATTGTAGATCCAACATTAACGGCCACCAACTACTGGAATATGGTTTTCAAGTTACGAAACATGAACCAAGACCTTCTGTTTCTCAACATAAAGAAAGTTACTTGCCTACTTCTAGTTCTTCCCTATTCAAACACTTCGGCCGAACGAATATTTAGCCAGCTGAAACTTATCAAAACTGATAATCGTAACAGATTAAACACAGACACTATAGCGGCTCTAATGATGACCAAACAAAGTATAAAAGATTCAATTAAATATGAACCGCCGAAATCATTACTCACCAGCAGCGACGGGAAATTTAAACAATAAAATATTCCAAATAATTTTTTTTTTCCTAACGTATTGGAAATCCTGGGCTTAAAGGTTGGTGAAGGCATTTGTAATCGTGCATGATTTGGTTGTAGAATTAGTAACATAATTATGTTATTATTTTAGTTTCAAGTTGTTTCACGCAACCTTGTCAATCTTCTTTATTATATGGTGGCACTGTAACAAATTAGTAGTATAAACGAAATTGTTAATATGGAACAAGTCCTTACAAAATATATTCATTACAAAAACTATGTAATACACTTTATATTATAGTCTGAATTACATGTTCAGAGCAGAACATTATTGTCATTGCGAATAATTGTTACTAAGTCATTGTTATAATTATCTATTAAAACCACAAACACGTTTAGCTGCTGCAGACTCCTACAGGATGCTATCAAAATTATATTTCTAACGCTTTAAGGCGGTTGCAGAGGAGTCAATTTTATACAAAAATTTGACGCACAATACGCGTAGACGGTATTAATAAGTGACTTTGTATATATGGAAAAATTGTTTAGAAAATCTAGATGTCGCGTATCAAATAACATTTGCAATTTATAATATAATTACGAAGATATAAAGCTTTGAAAATTTTGTATGAAAAATTTCAAAGCAAACAACGTATTTACAAAAACGTTTGTATGGACTGAAACCACCTTAAGCTTTAGTAGTAGTCAGTCAGGTCAGTAGTTAGTTATAGTAGTCGTGACACAATGTAATTAGAGTAATACGTATTAAGTTTGCATCATAACTGACCTTCTAGTGTTCCAGCTTGACACTGCCTACCACCGTCTTTGCCTACTCTGTAATATAATAACTTGGTCAGTAAACGACCATGAATATGTATCGGCTGCTCCAAGAAATTTGATAAATGAAGAGAAAAACACATGAATGTGGCCAAAAAATAAGAAAATTGAAAGGAAAGCTTTTGGCGACAGCCAACCTTTTTTATATTAATTTGTATTTTATTTTATTTTAGAATGCTTTTAAATTTTACCCTTTTTGTTTTGTCATTCTACGTTATATGTTTTTCACGAAACGGACGTATTTCCATTGCTTTGAAGTGCTTGAGCTCCAGTGCCATCCTCAACAGAAGGCTATCAATTTAAGGATGAAACCAGAACTGGAATGAACTAAAAAATATCACTAGAGTCGGACATTATGGTAACTATAATGATTATATTTTGAATCATTGACTAGACTGTGCCAAAGGCAATTGCTATTGCTCAAAGGTTAACTGGAAGAGATCCTTTATAGGGTAAAGTTCGACTTTGTAATTTTTTCACATGTCATGATTGTATTTTTAAAATGGTATTATGTACAATAGAGTTTACATACATACATGGAACTATTTTTTTTCAGCAGCGCTTGCTCAAGCAATTGAAGTAGAAAAAAGAAAAACCAAGGCAACTAGCGAGTCTTGACGACGCAGCGGCATCAGAGGAAATTCAAAAAGACCAAGATTTAAAAACAAAAAATACCGTGATGACTCTATTTCAACCCCACCTACTTTTAAACAGACCATACAATGCGCACCGCGAGACTTGGCTAGTGATAACCACAGCTCATCTGTCAATCCAGTGAAAACACATGCAAAAGCATCTAATAGCGTTGTTCCTGAGCAAAATCAAGACAAATCAGGTATATGTACGAGAAGAGGCGTTCGTTGCATGCTCGTTCGTTAATGTACACACGGCGACACATCAGGTTACGCACCCTATATACCCATAACTACACTACGTACAAAACACAAAATAGTGCGGTAGAGAGCCTGCATAGACGCGGCTGCCGACGCGGGCGCAGCGTGCTGTGAGACGAAACAACAACAACATACCGCACCCTTTCGCACGATTCGCAGCGTTCAACTTCTAATAGTTCAAAGTCCAAACAGGGTAACCTGACCTGTCGCCGTGTGTACATTTTTGTAAAAAATATACGTGTGCTAAACACAACAGCAATTTAGAATTTTTTAAATATAGGTAGATTAAAAAAAAATTGATGTCCAAAAAACTACTTAATATTATTTCGTAAATAATATAACCCTTATACAATAAAACCCGTATCCAGGTGGTGCAGTTTCCGACGGTGCTGTGCTAGTGACGGTGAATTAGATGATACATTGACACCAGAAGATATTCGGAGAGCACAGATTATATATGAAGATTGTGTATTACTACCAACAGGAATTAGTAGAGAGACCTCATCTTTATCCGCGCGCAGTACTAATTCACTTACACAACAATTAAGTGACCCAATTCACAATCTTTTGTCTAAGGGTTAGGTTTTACACGCGTACTTTATCCGCGTTGAATACGTTAAGTACATGTCTCATCATCTAAAACGGTGATTTACACGGTGCGGTGCTTTCAAAATTGAAACACGATATTATTAACTCATCAATACGGTAGCTTAAAATTTCCATCTGGTAACACTGATTTAATGCATCATCGTCCACGGTCTCAAAGATGAATACTCCACTACAGATCAAGATCGAATGGAAATGGTAACACAGAAATTTAGCCAAAGCTTATAATTATAATATTAATATGGCCAAGTCTTGTATCCCATAGCAATAAAAACGTTAAGTGATTATATTACTTTACATACCTACCTTTCTATAGTGTATTAAACATAATTTTCAGGCCGCTGTTGCATCAAAGATGACAATTTTTGATGTTGCAGCGTAATGGCCAAATAAAGGCTGGACAAATAATGAGAATTTCAGTTGGAATCAGTAAGTACCGGGCCACCCACTGTGTAGGTATGTGCTTACTCCCTTTTTGAATCCCAGCTCGACAGCAGAACAAAGTGTGGGGCCGATCTGCCAACGCCAAGCTGGTGGATACGGCACTAAATGAAATGTGTCAGATTATAACTGGTTGCTTGAAACCGACCCCGGTACAGTTGCTTTATCCACTGGCTGGCATAGCGCCCCCGGACGTCCGCAGGACTGTGGCAGGTTTCTCAGAGGGCTTAAATGGTGGACGATACACGACATCCCATGCACGGCTTCATTCCTGCGCCGCAAAGGCTGCCAAGCCGACGCAACTTTATGAAGTGTGTCGACCCACTCAATATTGGCCCAACGCAAGCGAGGTGTTTGGAGACAAAAAGTGTCCCTCCCAACTCCATTTGTGCTGCCGTCTGAGCGCCTCCCGCCTGGACATGACTTGCCTTGGGCGACCTGGAAGTCCTTAAACCGACTTCGAACCCAAGTCGGTCTCAGTAAGGACAACATGGTCAGGTGGGGATTCTCGGATGCGCAAAATGTGACTTGCTTGTGCGGAGCTCCACAAACGATGGCCCATCTCACATCGTGCCCTGCGTGCCCTAACACCTGCACGCAGGAGGAGCTCATGACCGCTAGCGACGGTGCAGCATCGGTTGCCCAATTCTGGCAAGGTACTATTTAGCGACTTTGCGGACTTTGTTGTGTTGAAGTCGACACGATAAGCAAACAGAACAAAATTATAATTATGTGGAAGTTCAGACCAGAAATGTTGTGGCACGCGTGTTTGGTGCCCTAAAAAACGGATTTGTTTACATGTTGAACTGAGCACCAAAATAAACAAGTACAAGCAATATCAGATGACATATTAGAGGCTCAAACAAAAAGATGAGGTTTTCGGCCCAAAATAAGAGATATCTAAACGTTGGGAAAGATTATTATGGAAGGTCTAGGAAAAGAACAGAGGCAAAAGCTGCTTGATAATAACCTGATCCCCAAACTTTAATTTTGAACAGATGCAAATAACTCAGATAAGCATGTCCTTTGTAAAAATAAAAACGCTACAAACTCTTTAAAACAATAAAACCTAGAATAATTCTAATCACTTTCCAATAGCTAAAACGAAAGGTGGCCAAATTGCCAGTCAGCCATAAATTCTGTTCACTCATATTAGATGAAATGTTAACTGCACCAAATTTAACGCACGACAGACAGAACGACATTATAATAGGATGTATTGATAATGGCAATGTAAGAACTACTGACATCTGTGACTATGTGCTAGTATTCATGGTAAGAGGAGTCATAAAAAAAACTCAACCTACCCCTTTCATACAGTTTATGTATTGGCACAACTGTAACATTGGATCTTGCGCAGCAAATACAAAGCATCATTGTCAAGCTTCAACAGTTCTGCTATTAATAAATTATTAAATGAAACCAAAGTAAACTACCTCAGAAATGAACAAGAATTGAAGGGTGGTTATGTTGAAATTAATTCAAAAAAGCTTAATTAGACCCGTTTTGGACCCTCCAAACGTATTAATAGGAATAAAAAAATAAAAGTTGTGGAGTCTTAAAAAAACGGGATTTGTTGGTGCTATTAATCTGCATCGAATCGATGAAGACACAAGATAATTATTTTGTGGAAGAAAATAAACTTATCAACTACGTAACTATGTATCACATAAACCAGAACCACTTAGAATAGAACTTTTTTTGGATCGATTAGGAAACACGGTGGCTACAACAATCCCAATGTTCTTCAGTTCAGGGCTGCCTATAAAAAACGTTGAACCACCTTGAATTACAGTTATCATCTTTCAGTGGGAACTGCGTCCCTTTAGATAATTTCAGTATCTTAAATTCATCTTCCGTAAATATTATAAGTAGCAGATCCAGTTTAAACAGACACGATGAAGAGGCATATTAAGTTTTTCAGTCCACACACGCGCTTGAATCTGATTTGGAAGCTGAATTTGAGTAACTGGCAACCTAGTGTTCCATATTCTTCAAAATATAACAAAAACTGCAAAATATAAAAAAAGCTTCTAAATATAAAAATCGGATGGGACAGCTGAAAAAAATCAGCTGTCCCAACCAATTTTTTTTGTTCTCTCCGACTGACTATGGGCTAGTACTCAGGGACTCTACCCATCGAACTGAACAACTTTTACTATGGGAGCAAACCGATCGGAGCAATAAAAAAATCTGCTGTTCCATACTAAACTGCAATGCCTACGTGACACGTGACACAAAATAATGTATGCAACAGCAGATTTTTTTTTTGCTCAGATTGGTTTGCTCCCATAGTAAATGTTGTTCAGTTTGATGGTTAGACTCTTAGTTTAAAAGGATGCTAATGATATCAATTTCACCCTGTATATTATGAGGTGACATTCTGTCCAAATGATAACTATCGACTATGTCACCAAGACTCCAAAATGGGCTGACCTCAGCGATCCTCACTTCGCCAAAAAAGAATGATTCTATCCAGTCATATACTGATTTCCGGCTCCAATCGAACCCATACCTTTTTTATTTTACTGGAACGTTGTTCACATAATTAAAAATCATTGTAGCAATCTTTAGTTCGTTCTGTTTCAAGCAATATATCGCACTGATGGACGTGAGGATGTTAATATGGTCTTCATTAACATACGTCATCGAGACGATTTCATCTCTGAACTCGCACAATGATTCCGCGACCACTGTTGACCTCCAATCTACGTCTACCGATTTTGACATGCAAATGAAGTTGTTGAAACGGAGTTCTCGAATAATGAATATTCTTCATTTTCACCGGATTGAGAATTAGGGAGGGTGCCAACGAAGACTTTCTCCATCGTTGATTTGGGTATAGCACATAGGAGGGCTCCTGACATTCTATGACTAGTATTAAGTTATCGTTTTCCGAATAAGTATCAAATACAAAGTCAAAAATTATATATAGAGAAAAATTCTCTAGAGTATCCAAGTCGTAATACACTATTTTATGGCAACTGCGTAGGCGCCTTACTACACGCGTATTAATTTTCTCGAACTGCGGGACGCCTAAATGATCACGGGTCAGACAAAACAGTACCATTTCTGGGCAAACTACTGTCATGTCATTCTGCATTATATATTTCTCCCAACGGACGTATTTTTATTGCATTTTAATTCTTTGCTTGAGCTCCAGGGCCATCCTCTACACTAACTCTTTTAAACAAATTTTTGCAGAGGGTAGTTTTGGCCACAAAGTTAAGCTCTTGTAAAGCTCCCGCCAAGTTATATTGGCTTTCCTGTAATCTTCGAAACACTCTCTCACTTCTCTTCTTCTCTAAGTCTTGAAAACAGAATTCTTTCCAGGATTTGTCGCTGTGGTTGTCATGTCAATTAGCTTGCAACCATCGGGAACAAACGAGCCGGCATCGCACCGCTTCTTTTCCTGTCATGTGTTTAAATATTTCCTGTGGGAATTCACTTATTGGACGAGACATTATAGGATTTATGTTTATGTTCCTTTATTATTGTAGATAAAATTTCATTATAGGAAAAATGTTTTTGTTTTCTTTTAATTTTCACTGCAACTTTATCAAAGTGATTATCATCAAAAACATCAGTAATCTACTAATAAATTTATTTGAATCTACTCTACTGTGATTTTGAAATTGAAAGTCAAACCAAAGTGTGACAGATCATGGATCAGAGTCAAGGAATATAAGGTCTAACAAAATTAGGTGAAACTACTTTAAGAGGATGATCAGACCATCAAACTGAACAACTTTCTCTATGGGACCAATATCGAAATCACGAAAAAAAAAAACTGCTGTCCCATACATTTAGGTCGAGTAGGTTTCTATGAAACAGCTGTATTTTTTTCGCAATTTCGTTATTGGTCCCCTAGAGAAAGTTGTTCAGTTTGATGGTCTAGTCATTCCCTTAAAATCTTCACCTAATTTTATTAGACGACCTTATACAGGGTAGAACAGAACACCCTAGTAATACTTAAGGAGGTGCTTCAGACCATCAAACTGAACAACTTTCACTATGGAGCTAACATAGAGAAAAAAAAAATCTGCTGTCCCATACATTTGAGTCGAGCCGGTATTGCAGTTTTGTATGAAACAGGTGATTTTTATTTCGCGATTTCGAAGTTGTCTCCATAGTGAAAGGTCTGAAGCACCCCCTTAAGTATTACTAGGGTGTTTTGTTATACCCTGTAGTATAATACTCAGAGAAAAAAAAAACAGTCATCACAGTTGCAAACTAAGCAAAGAGAAGGTGTGGTGTGCATACACAACCGTACCAATTTCATTATATAATATCATATGCTATGATGATACGCTTAAGGGCCTTATCATACTAGCGGTTTGCGAGCGGCTTCGGGGCGGAGCGGGCGCGCAGCGAATCCGTCGCGAATCCGTTGCGAAAACGCCGCGGCTGCGCCGCGAATTCGTTGCGGACGCGCAGCGAGACCGCCGCGAATAGCAGCGTGGACGCCATTTTGTACAGTCTCGTACAAACGTCAGTCTGTCCGCCCCGCCTCACTTCAGTTCGTAACGAGACACGAATGCGAGAGGACGTATGAATCATCATGGCATCATTGGAAGATTCGGATATTAATACAGAGTTATTTATTAGTGAAATTCAAAGTCGTTACGTAATATGGGATCAAAAAAGCAGAGAATTTAGTGATCGTAATTTAAAAAAAAAGGCATGGGAAGAGATTTGCAATTTATTTATTCAAGGCTTTACGGAAAAAACAGTCAAGGAGAAAAATGAAGCAGGTAAGAGAAACACAAAAGTATTTATATGTACTTATGTTGCCACGGTAATGCCCCTACATTTGAAACAAAATAATCGGCAAATTTATCTCTTATTGCACTACCCGAAAGTGTACAAACATTTCCATTAACGTGTGGGTTGTCATAAAGTCCAAATATTCGTGGTATTTTTTTACGACGTCTTACTTCCTTAACTTTAGATCGTACAAAATTATGCAATATACAACAAGTTTTGACTATTTCTTCGCCAAAGTCTATTCCAACATTTAATGGCCGATGAAAAATACGCCATTTATTAGTCATGATTCCAAAAGTGCACTCTATATATCTCCGTGCTCGGCTTAATCTATAATTGTATATTCTTTTTGTGGGCGTTAAATAGTTGCCGGCATACGGTCGTTGCATGTAGTTAGACAACGCAAATGCTTCATCGCCAATAAAAGTAAAAGGCAACGCTATTTCATTGTTTGTTATTTGTTTCGATTGTGGAATATTTAAACGATTTGATTCTATATCAATTCTCAAATGGCTTCTGTCAAATATAGTTGAATCTGAACTTTTTCCATATGAACCGACATCATCAAATATGTACTTGTAGTTGGAGTCACAGGCGGCTAGCAAATTCATAGAGAAATACTTTTTGTAGTTAAAAATATAGAGAGCCGCTATGACACGGCTTTATCATCCTAATATGTTTGCCGTCCACTGCACCTATGCAATTAGGAAAATCAGCATTTTCTAGAAAGCCTTTGCTAATGTTTTCCCAGTCTTCTGTTTTCTTGGGTGGCATACAAATATGAAACAAGTTTTTAATAATAGCTTGACATGTCTCACGAACAATTTTTTGTATTGTTGAAAATCCTCTTCTAAATGAAAAATGCAGGTCCATCAAAGAGCACCCAGTCGCCAAATACCTGAAATATTTATTTATTGTTACAGTTGTTAAACTGCAAAAAAGGTGGAAAGGAATCCGCGACGCCTACGTCAAGGATAGAAATAAAAAAATCAGGAGTGGCTCCAGTACATCTACTTCTAAAGAGTACCTGTATTCACCATTGCTATCATTTTTAAATACTACTACACGGACTCGGCCTTCGAAAACCCCGCCACCAGCAATTTCAGATGATGAGAATACAGTTAACACAAGCGATGATTATACAACAAAAATTACAAAAAAGAAGAAAAAATTTGATGATGCTGAGGATAAAATGATTACAAAGTTAATGCAAAGGATGGATGAGAGGATGACTAAAGAAAAAAGAAGTAATGAAAGTGAACCGGAATATAACTTTGCGTTGTCTCTGGTTGAGGATCTAAAATCAATTCATCCAGACTACAAAATGGATGCAAAAATGGAGATCATGGGGGTTTTGAAAAAATACAAGCATATGTCCAGCTATCCTACAAACTATCCAGGTCCAGGATATTTTACAAGTCCAGAGCCACCCCGAAATAATTCATTGCAACCAATTAATTCTTCGCTAAGTGTTTTTACAAGTTCAGAGCCACCCCGAAATAATTCATTGCAACCAATTAATTCTTCGCTAAGTGTTTTTACAAGTTCAGAGCCACCCCGAAATAATTCATTGCAACCAATTAATTCTTCGCCAAGTGTTTATGATGAGAACAGTAACGCTGAAGACATAATTTATAGTGATTTATTTTCTGAATAATAATTTTTAAAACCATCGTTGTGTTAATAATTTGTAGGTTAACCGATTTATAATAATAAAGAAGTATAATTGATTATATCCTGTGTACTTAGTTAATGTTAAAAACATACCTTATAGTGATAACGAGCCTTTCTTCAGGTGACACTGATAATCTCAAATGTGTGTCTTCGTGTCTTAAGTCAGATTCGATCAGATGCAACAACTCATAAAATGTAAGTCTTGACATTCGCAGGTAGGAACGAAATTGTTTTGGATTATTTTTTATTCGTTTACAAAACAACACAAAGTAGTCACTTTCTTGCATACGATTAATTGATAATGGATCCTCCCAAATTCGTCGATGTTTTCGTTTTCGTCTCCGGCGTCTTCGAAGTAACAACACCAACAGCAGTGTTTCCTCGTCGGAATCCATTTTGTAACTGAGTGTATTGTACGTCGTTAACTCGCTGCGAACACGCGACGAAAACGTTTCATATCCGCCACGTGTCCGGAACGAATTCGCGGCGCAGCCGCGGCGTTTTCGCGACGGATTCGCTGCGCGCCCGCTCCGCCCCGAAGCCGCTCGCAAACCGCTAGTATGATAAGGCCCTAAGGTATGTGCTTAGGGTGATGGAACCAGTTTTCGACGAGACCCAGTAATCGACAGTTTTTTCTTTCAAAGCCGAAAATAAGAGTAATTTTTCGATTTATTATGTGGCAACACTTGAATCATAGACAACCAATATCCTGTCATATTTTACAATCACGTGACAGCAATCGGCCATTTTGTTAAAATGTCAAGTGATCTCGAATTATACTGCTGCGCTAAAATCCATTTTTATTAGTGAAATCGTTAAGAGGGTGAGTATATGATTTTGTCAATTATTTAAAAAGTATGTCCTTTAAATCAACTTTGATTTATTTCTGGGTTTGGTGTTAAAAAGCAAGGGAACAATACGATACTTGCATAGCATAAAATAGTTTTAGGTTATGTTAATATTGTTGATGTCGTTTACTGGTTTTGAAAAAACCGGAATATCCAATATTCGACACGTGTCGATGATTATGTTTATTGTGACGTTTTAAGTTGGCATCAGATCATAACCTGTAAGCAGATGGTGAACAAATCTGTATTTAAACTTATTTAATATATTCTTATTTACCAGTAATCGACGATGTGTCGATTAGTGGGTGTCGATAACTGATTTTCATCATACTCATGTGTTTGTTTTAGATGGCTCCGAGAAAAAATTACACCCCACAACAAATGGGGCAGGCAATGGAAGCCGTGAGAAAAGGGGAAAAGATTTCCGTAGCTGCTCAACGATTTGGAGTACCCCGAATAACTTTGCATGATAAAATTACAGGCAAAACTCAATTTGGTTGTTCCATGGGGCCGAGCACAATCCTATCCAAATCACAAGAAGACGTTTTGGAAAAGTGGATATTGGCAATGGCTGATAAGCACTATCCCATTTCAAGAGACTGCTTATTGGACAGTGTGCAAAAGATTATTAATGACCAAAATATCCCTAATCCTTTTACAAATAACAGACCTGGAAAAAAATGGTTCCATTCTTTTCTGAAGAGACGACCAAGTTTGACAGAAAAAGTAGCCGAGAACTTATCTAAAGCCCGTGATGATGTATCAGAAAAGGACATAAGGAATTGGTTCAAAGAAATAGAAGACTATTTAGAAGAGAATGGTCTAAAAGATATTGTTCAAGATCCAAACAGGATTTTTAACGCTGACGAAAGTGCTTTTTTCTTGTCACCTAAACAAGGCCGTGTACTTGCAAAAAAAGGTGAGAGGCACCTGTATAGTTCAACTGGGGATGACAAAGAAAATCTCACAGTTCTGTTTACTTGCAATGCTGCCGGCTTGCTAGCCCCTCCAATGATCGTTTTCAACTATGAAAGAATTCCCAAACATATTGCGTCAAGTGTTGATGAAACTTGGGGTATTGGCAAATCTGAAAGTGGTTGGATGTGCAGCAGCACATTCTATGAATATGTGACCAACATTTTAAACCCTTGGCTTGAAAAAAATGAAATCCAAAAACCAATATTATTCTTCGTAGATGGCCACAAATCTCATCTCACTTTACATTTGTCGACTTTCTGCTCAGAAAATGGGATTGAAATTTTGGCACTATACCCAAACTCGACCCACATTTTGCAGCCACTGGACTTAGCCGTATTCAGGCCGCTTAAATTATTCTGGAAAAATGCCGTTACCGAATGGAAGATGGAAAATTTAGGCCAAAACATAAAAAAAGAACACTTCGCTCCGGTTTTAAAAAAAGCAGTTGAAAAGTTAACGCCTGAATGTATGAAAAATGGATTTAGGGCTGGAGGTCTTTATCCTTTTGGACCAGATTATATAGACATGTCCAAAGTCAAACGCCGCGAGGAAGGTTCAAACATTGTAAGTAAACAATCATCGAACGAATTCTTAAATGAATTAGAAAAAGAGATTGTCAAGGTGTTTTCCACGAACAAATTAAATCTATACAAGCAACTTTACTCTGAAAACAGAAACACTCTCGAGAACAATTTGCCTGAAGAAGACACAGCCTTATATATAATATGGGCCAAAAACAAACAGGAATTCCAAAATGTTTATAAAACTGCTTCAGCAACACCTGCCGTTGATCCGGTTAACCCAAGCGAACCCAGCACATCTCGGCATGCTTCTGAGATAACATCGGTTTCTGCAACCTGTGCACCACCACATGTTTCAACTGGTGAGCTTGCCGATGTTTTGTCCATAACATCTCAGAATGTTCCTGAAACCACTGCAGCTCTCTTGGTCCCACCGACGCCCTCGTCAGTTGCTCCTGTCATTGTTTTGCCTGTTGATGTAGAAAACTCAGGAATATCCCAGAATGATTTCGAAATTACAATCCGTGAACCATCGACAACAGCAACTTTTGAACCTAGCAATGTTATGCCTGACAAACAGGAATTCCGAAATGTTTATAAAACTGCTTCAGCAGCACCTGCGGCTGAGCCGGTTAATCCAAGCGAACCCAGCACATCTCGGCATGCTTCTGAGATAACATCGGTTTCTGCAACCTGTGCTCCACCACACGTTTCAACTGGTGAGCTTGCCGATGTTTTGTCCAAAACATCTCAGAATGTTCCTGAAACCACTGCAGCTCTCTTGGCCCCACCGACGCCCTCGTCAGTTGCTCCTGTCATTGTTTCGCCTGTTGATGTAGGAAACTCCGGAATATCCCAGAATGATTTCGAAATTACAATCCGTGAACCATCGACAACAGCAACATTTGAACCTAGCAATGTTTTGCCTGATAACATAGAAAACTCGAGCACTTGTCAAAACGTATCTTCATCAGTTTTACGTGAAATCAGTTCAGTCTCTGGAAATAACAACCAAAGTGATGATACACATACACCACAAAAAAAACCATGGATGATGTTCTAGGAGTAGTTGTTCCATCACCTTTTAAGAAGTTTCTATTCTGGCCAGAAGACGAAAACATTAAAAAGAATAAAAGAACGAAACGAGAAAAAATTCCATCAGCCGTTACTGGCAAAGCTTGGCGAGAGTATCATGAATATAAAGAAAATCAGAAGAAAAAAGAACAAGAAGAGAAGGAAGAAAGAGCAAAAATAAGACAGGAAAAGAAAATTTTAAAACTGAAGGCGGCAGAAGAAAAAAAAAAGAAATCTAATTCGAAACCAAAGCAAAAATCTAAACCAAAGCAAAAATCTAATTCGAAACCAAAGCAAAAATCTCCGATGGAATCATCCTCTGATGAATCGAATTTTGAAATTGAGTATGCTGAAAGTGGTGACAGCTATGAAGTAGATGAAGATATTAATTATGTGGAAGAAGACCAACCAACAGTTTCTAGCAAAATCAGCCATAAAGCAAGTCGACATATACCTGGAAGACCATCAAAACGCAGGAGGACACAGTCTCTTGAAAGTTCTACTGACACAGACATGGATATTCCTTTAAATACATTTACTTCTAAGATACAGGGAACAGAACAAAAAAAGAAAATTACTAAAGGGTCTCACGTTATTGTAAAGTATGAAGGGGAATATTTTCCAGGAATAATAGAAGGTGAAAGCAAAAATCAATACGAAGTTAGCACGATGGTTTTATCTACAGGGAATACGTTTAGATGGCCGGATAAGCCAGATAAGATTTGGTACAGTATTGGTCAAATAATTGAGAAAATTAATGAACCTATTTGCCTGAATAAAAGAGGCTTTTTCAAAATTCCAGAAATGGACAAGTATTTACCGGACATATACAATTAGACAAATGTCATATTAGTTCCTAAGTATTTGTGATTTTGCTTAACTCAACTGTCATATTAGTACCTAAGTATTAGTAATTTAGTTTTTATGGAAAATTTAAGTCTGATTAAGAAATAATTACAATAATGTCTGCCTACATAAAAATAATGTTCCTATTTGTTATTTAAGGTGAGTTGTGATTTTTTTATTCATTGCGGCTAAACTGTTGTCTTTGGTTCTTTATATTTGCAGGAAAGGTAAAAAAACAGTTTCTTTACCTATCCTTCAAAATTAAAACACGAAACTTAAAAATGGATACAGCTTTACACAAAGAATAGATATTTAAGTTCGCAAAATAGCTTAAACTAGTAAAATATATAACAGTTTAGCCGCAATTGTTAAATTACTTCTTTATGTGAAAAGATTTATTTTCCTAACTGTCTGTTTAGGTTTTACTATGCCAAAGTTTCATTATGGTTACTATGTTTAAGTATTGTGATTCTCATTTGCATAAAGCTGATACTTATTTTCAGAATGATAACTATTTCTTCTTAAGTCTCAGTATAATTATGTTATTACTTATAAGTTTATTCAAATACTTACCTACCTCTACTTGACTTTATTTTCATTAACTTGATTTATTGTCGTCGTCAACAACCGATTTACGTCCCCACTGCTGGGGCAAGGGTCTCTTGTACGTGAAGTTAATTATTTTGCTTATACGATTTATTTTTTTGGATTAAACTATTAAAAATTGTTGAAAGACTCTATTATGTGATTTTATTTTTGTAGTATGTTCATTAATAAATTAGTTGACGTACTAAAAGATATATATTTTTAATTACTATGTCTAAAACTGGAAGTCGAGGTTAATGTTGGTAGCTGGGAGTCGATCATTGGTATACGTTGATTACTGGCGGTTGATTACTGGAGATTCAAAGTCGGTTACTGGAGATATTATAAAATGTGTTCATTTTATTTAATTTCTGGCAAACTTATAAATTTACAGTAGATATTAACATTTGTCACAAATCTTCAAGATATCCTTTGTCGTTTTTACTTATTACGACTTCCTGATTGTTCATACAAATTGATGAATCGATGTTTATTTTACGCACCGACCTAAATGTGTCGATTACTGGTTCCATCACCCTAGGGTGTTTTTCCACCAGAGATGTGCTATGCTACGAAGATGTGAAATCAACGCTACGAAAATATGTGACCGTTTCCACCAATACTACGCTAGGTAGCTGTGCGAGGAAGATGCGCTACGAAGATGCGCCGCCGCAAAGTAGCTGTGCGAGAAAGATGCGCATCTCGATCTATGCTATGTATCGATAGTAGGGAAACGACGGGGGCGGCGGCGCGGTGAGGGGAGAGGCGCTCACGCGACCTGCCGCGCCGTGCCGGCGACTCGTTTAGTTCATTTCGTAACGTTTAAGGAAGAAGGCGGCTTCTGAATTAAACAAAATGGACGAAAAGCTAATAGACGCGGTCAAAAAATACCCCTGCCTTTGGGATACTAAGTTAGACACGTACAAATGTAATGAAACAAGGGATGCAGCGTGGGAGATAATTGTGAAAGAAACTAATTTTAAAGATAGTAAGTATACCCACTTTTATTTAAATACATATGTAGGTATTTCGGTAGTAGGTAGGTTGTTAACAACTATTTTAACGCAATATTTGAATATTTGTCATTCAGGAGGTATATTAATTTCTTTGAGCGAGTCGAGATGAAATTCGAGTGTCTTGCCATGACACCCTTCCCTCGTTATTGAAGTAAGAGCAATATATATCTCTAACTTGATAACTTCCAAAATTTGATATGTCATTGTTGTAACTAAGATTAGTAAATATTGAGGTGTCACTTGTAGTAGAACCACTAAGGTAATCAATTTCTGTTTGATTTAAATAATTATGCAACACACACGATGCTTTTACGACTTTATCTACTGTTTCCACTTTGCATTCGAAATCTTTGCGATACACGTACCATTTCCGCGCTAGTACACCAAATGTTGCTTCGACTATGCGACGGGCCCTTGATAACCTGTAATTAAATATGCGCTTTTGTGGATCTAATTGGTCACGTGGGTATGGTCGCATAAGATTTTCCATCAAAGGGAAAGCTTCATCCCCTATGAAAACAAAAGGTACTGGTTCTCCGCCTTCATATAATGGTTCGGGTTGAGGAATATTCAGTCTCTTTTCTCGCAGACGTCTTCCAAAACTACTGTCATTGAATATGCCTCCATCACTAAATCTGCCCGTTGACCCTACGTCAACCATTATAATTTTTCTCTTAGCGTCAGCTAAACACATAAGGACAATGGAAAATCGATGTTTATAATTGAAAAAAGAGGATCCTGTATTTGCAGGACACGTGATGTAAACATGTTTTCCGTCAAGAGCCCCCAAACAATTCTTGAATTGCCATAGATCTTCAAATTCTTTTGCAATTCTTCTCCAATCATTTTCAGAAGGTTCTGGCATAACAAGAGGCTGCAATACATTCCATAGGGCCTCGCAAACTTCATCAACAATTGTCGACACGGTTGTTATTCCAATTCTGAAATTTTCTGCTAATTTCGTAAATGAGAGACCCGTTGCTAAATACCTGAAAAAAGAGATATGATTTTGATAAATATGTAAATTCAATGTTTTTTTTTTACTCTAATGTATTCGGTCTTTCATTAATTACCACCCGTATTCTTTTAGGTAAAACCGCGAAAAATCGGTGGAAACAGTTGCGAGACAGCCACCGCGAAGTATTGAAGAGGATAAAATCCAAAAAAAGTGGACAAGCTGCAAGGCTGCAACTAAAAAAAAAGAATGGAAGTATGAAAAACACATGGAGTTTCTTTTGCCTTATATGGCAAATAGAGATCGGACATCAAACTATGGCGACGAAACATCTACAACTGATGAGAGAAATAATGATGATTCTACGCAAAGTTCAGTGCTATCAGATAAAAGCCTTGATCAAATCCAATTTGAAGAAGATCTTCTGTTGAACTCGGAACACGAAAAAACTGCCAATTTGATGGAATCGATACCACCTTCTAAGAAGAAAAGAAGTGACTTATCAGAATTACTGCAACTTCATCGAGAAAACCAAAAACAACACCGACAAGAACGCATTGAGTTAAAGGAAATGCTAAGTAGTGCAAAAGATGATTATGATGAAATAGACCACTTTTTCTTGTCGCTGGCGAAAACCACTAAGAAATTTCCCGGTTACTTACAAGCACGAGTAAAAAGAAGTTGTTTCAACGCAGTAGCAGAAGCCGAAGATTCGCATCTCTATAGTCAGCATACATATGGTTATTACACAAACACTGGTGAATCAAGCTCACAACAAAATATTAGCAATTCTCTACAGTTTGAGATGATACCGCCACAGACACTGCCAGTTTCAGAACCACAAAGCATTCAAGAAAATACGAACATGATACCGCCACAGACACTGCCAGTTTCAGAACCGCAAAGCATTCAAGAAAATACGAACAATTTAACAGAATCAGCACAGACAAAATCTTAACTAATTTTGAAATTTGAAACGTTGATTTCTCTCTATTTTCTTTAATATTTCTAAAGTATTTCTTAGTGTTAAGTAAATAATGAAAATATGCTGTATTATTAATGACTGATTATTAAACTCTACTTACTTTAAACACACCGCTAATCTTTCTTTAGAACTGATACATTTTCTGTAGTGAGTATCTTCCTTCTTGATATATTGTTCGACCAAATTATGTAATGATTCAAATGTACTTCTTGTCACTCTGTAAGAATTCTGGAACGTATCATCATCAACTGTTCGGAACAGTGTAAAGAATTCTGAGTGTATTGAGTGATATTTAATATGATTTCGTAACCAGAATCTATGTTTTCTTCGTCGGAGTAAAAAGCTGAACAACAATTCATCTTCCTCCATGAGTTCTTCTTCGCACATTGCGAGATACAAAATAACTTTTTGCTTCCACGATGGCATGTCTACTTTCAGCGAAAAACGCGGGCATACTGTAGGTACTCTGCTCTGCACATAGCTACACCACTCGCGATGGTCCATAGCACGCATCCATAGCACGCATCCATAGCACGCATCCATAGCACACATCCATAGCACGCATCCTTCCATACAAAAAACATATCTTAGTTGAATCCGTTTCCACCAGTGCTAAGCTATGTGCACCAATGAATATGATTGGTGGATATCAAACGCATCCATAGCATCGTAGCATAGCACATCTCTGGTGGAAAAGCACCCTTATACATGTCGAATTGTTTTTTTCCCCACCTTAGAGCGCTTACAGACGAGCGACACTTTGCAGTCGCCATGTGTCGCGGAGGGTCGTGCGACCGTAAAAAGTATGAGGCGACGCTCTGAGACCCACGGCGGCAGAAAAGTGTCGCGCGTCTGTAAGAGCCCTTAATTGTTTACTTTAATAACATTATAAACAGCCTGTGTTCTAAACTTTTTTCGAAAGTAGCCACTAATGAACTTGAAATTGCCAAACAAGTGAAGTAAGTAATAAATGAACTGCAGGACGCTGGACTGGAAAACGGACCAATGTGGCAAAACGTCACATGTTCATGTCCGCTTCCGAAGCATACACCCTATTTAAAGAGGAATACCCTAACCTGAAAGTAGGGAAGAGCAAATTCTTCGAACTCTGGCCGAGACACATCAGACCCATAAGTGAAATTTCAGATTTAAATACGTGTCCTCATATCCGTACGTGTACGTATCAGTACGCGTATTATCCAATAGTCTGTGCAATTAAAACAACAATGACATTAAGAGTAATCGACGCTATCGATGTCCTAGATAGCGGCTTGCACTCATCGATTAAAAAAAAAAAGTCGTCGCTACAATATTAGATATTGTCCGAACGATAGGCGCCAAAAAAAATATAAAGTAAGGTTTCTAGTGAGAAAGATCAAATTTGTTTCGATAAATTACGTGCAGCACGGCTAGCATGCCACCCACGACAAAGCGATTAAACGAAAAAAACGTCATGCGCGCTCTTTCTGGCATACGTAAAATAATAAAGATGGAGGCACATCTCGATTTTTGTCGTTTTCTCGGGGGTGGCATGCGAGGCCTACTGTTCGAATCTTTTCGCGCAGTTTTCATTTGATTTGTCGTGGTTAATAATATTCATCAACTAGCGAAGATTGATCCTCAATAAAGAGAGCAGTGTTATGAAGAAATAGGTAAGAAATTAAACCAAAAATTTAACAAACAGTTTACAAACCAGTGGCAAGTTGGTGGCCGACAGGCCCTACCTTCCACTCTAGTGCTGGTGCTGCACAGATTTCAGTCACTGTCAGCGACGAAATGTGGATTGTAAATATGGTAGGTTTAGTATTAAAATATCTTTGATAGCAGTCGGGGTACAGTCGTGGGCACAATTATGCTGAAAACACCGTATAGGTTTTTTTCAGTTCTGTCTGCCGCCTACCTGTGCCTGGTGGTAACGCCTGTGGCCCTACTCGTTCAGGGTCAACAGAGACGTAGATCTGCGGCGTCGGGCCGGGATCACAATTCGTTGCTTGTACGATCTGTCGGAGTACAGTACCCGCCATCCACACTGTCGGAATAAAAATGTGTTCGAGGGTATGTATCCACGCGACTTCTGAGCAACCAAACCATCTGGTACAAGACCACGCGACTCTCAGGCAGGGAAGACAACGCGTCTTTTTAGAAATAAAAAATAAGGAAAACCATAACACATCTTGCTTATATTAATAGAGTAACTGATAAAACTCTTTCCATTTTAGTGCCTTTTTAAAAGTGACCACTTAGCACAGACTGCCCCAAAGTTTTCTTTAAATAAATACCCTGTAGCGTCACATAGATAGTGACTAACAAACTTTTAGCTTGTTAAGAATTTTCGTCATTATGCACTGCGCCCTCGCCCGGAAACTTTAGCCGTCTCCTGTCGCGCGCCCAGTCTAGTAATCGACCAAACTCGTTGTAATATGTGTAACTTGTAACTAAGTCACTAAGTAATAAACTTTCGTAAAATAAAGCGACTTCTTTAATTATTCGAAATTCCAACTGAGAACACTATCTTTCTCATCAACAGTGAACATTACACACACAATTTATCTATTAATGATTTAACAGTAGTGAACTGAGACTTACAGTGGTGACCCTGCAACTGTTGTGGAATTCGGACTTTAGTGCAGTGATTTTAAACTTTTAAAAAACCTTTTCTAAAACGGCAGCGCCTCAGTTAATACTAATTAACAGTTTACTTGAAGGGCACTCGAACTATGGTTATTTTTTATTGTGAAATTAGTTTTTATTTTCCCTTATATTATTTCATAGCTTTTGTAGCGAAAAATGATATACCACACTTTCAAAGAGCTTTTTAAAAAGTGACCACTTAGCAGAGACTGTTCCAATGTTTTCATTAAATAAACACCCTTAAATTGTTTTCAGGATCTTTGGCGACAAAATACTGTTTTGTAACTCTTCTGTTCAGAGTAGGAACATAAGGTTCCATTCCAGCATTTTAATTATGCTAAAAACATACTACATTTAAGTACACACGGCGAGAGATCTACCCACAGTTCAACTTGATTTCCATGAACATAAGAGTTCAAAATGTTAACTGCTATCAACGAAGCAAAACTGGTATTTTAAATTTTCCCTTCACATTGTTTTCAAACCTTTTCTAACCCAAAATCGCCTTATTAGGTAATCAATCTTGTATTTATTGACCGCCAGCGATAAGACCGCCTATTCTTGTACTTTCTCTATTTCCTGACTGTTAACTATTTGTAAAAGGTAAAAGCACTAATGCATGACCCTAGCAGCTTGATGAGACTCGCCCAATACCTGCTCTGGAACTTCAGAAAATTGCATTTTAACCAAAAATCTACCATCATTGAGACGAACGATATTGTTTATAAAGTGAGCTTCACATAATTCTTCATGTTTAGAAAGCTTACGTTCAGCAGTGGGAGTAGGAATATCTTCAAGTTCCCAGAATTTCGTAAGAGATTCTCGAACTTCCCGCGAAAAATTACAATGAGTACTAGAATTTGGACCCTGACCAGTCGGGCCAGACACCAACCAACCAAAGTTGGATTCTTGAAGAGTGGGTTTATTTGGACCCAACTTGATTTGGGTTTCGAGTGAGAGTTGTCAAGCACCCTGTAGCTCAGATCGATCAAATGTGGATATCTACATTTATTAATGGTTTAAGGTTAGCTATAGGCACAGCGTATCGTCCTAGGTGGATAAACGTGGACTTTTTTTCGATGCACTTACTGATACCATCACAAATTTAGCAACATATGACAAAATTATTTTACTGGGAGATTTCAATATAAATACTTTGGAGCCTGGCAAGGCCAACACTATTAAATTAAATCAATTTCTGCATTGCACGGGTCTACAGCAGGTGGTCGATCAACCTACTCATTTTTCAACTGACGCTGAAACTCTTATTGACTTGGTTTGTACAAATGCCCGTACCAGGAATGTCAGTGCTACTAACATTACAGGGTCATAGGGACATGCTATGATAAACGTTACATTAAATATAAAAAAAGAGAAAATCGCACCGAGAACCATAACATATAGACCTATCAAGCATATACATTTAGAGAAGTTTAACGCTGACTTAAATTGTATTGATTGGGATTCCTTATGTCATCTTACGTCAGTGGACGACATGATCGATGGGTTTAATTCCGCACTCCTGGAACTTTTTGATAAGCATGCTCCAGTTAAGACAGTTCGGATTCGGGACAAGCCAGTTCCATGGATCACTGACAATATTAAATTAATGATTCGACTTAGAAATGCAGCTTTTAATAGGTTTCGGAGGACTAAGCTTGAAAGCCATAAAGAGTACTATAAGAGCCTGAAATCTCTTGTTAAGGCTAGTATTTTCCATGAAAAACGTGCCTATTACGATGAATTTATTAACAATAAGAACCATGACGCCAAAACTCTGTGGAGAAACATAAAAGAGAATATTACATTCGACACTAATAAATCGGAGTCTCTCCCGGATCACTTTAACAACCCAAACAATATTAATGCTCACTTCCTGGATGTCCCTGGAGCCAGCACGGTCCCTGCCACTGAGCTAGATTTCTTCGAATACCATAGATACGGTGACGCTATTTTCAAACTGAGGCCCGTTAATAAAAATGAAATAGCAAAAATTATACTTTCCATTAAGTCGAATGCTCAGGGGATCGATGGCCTGACCATGGATATGGTATTGCTTTCTTTGCCGCAAACACTTAGTGTTATCACAGCCATGGTTAATTGCTCAATCATAACGTCTACTTTTCCTCGTAAATGGAAGGCTGCACTTGTGACTCCTATTCCCAAGGTCAGTAATCCGGCGCAAATCAAAGATCGCAGACCTATTAGCATTTTCCTTTTTTGTCAAAAGTAGTGGAACGTGCTATAAATACTCAAATAACAAAATTTGTTGAAAATAATAACATTCTCCCGGATTTGCAGTCCGGATTCAGGAAGGGACGAGGCACAACAACTGCCCTAATAGATGTTGTGGACAATATACTTGTAGCTCAGGATGAACGAAAGGGCACTATTTTGACATTGCTGGATTTTTCTCGCGCTTTCGACTGCTTAAACATCTCACTACTGCTGGCTAAGTTATCATACTACGGCCTTGACTCGAGCTCGGTGGCCTGGTTCAGCAGCTATCTTAGTGACCGCTCGCAACAAGTAAAAGTCTGTAGGGAGGATGGTTCCACCCTTGTGTCTGATGCTAGGATTGTCAGTCGTGGTGTTCCACAGGGCTCCATTCTGGGACCACTACTTTTTATATTGTATAGCGCTGACATCACAAAGCATATAAAACATTGCAAGTATCATTTGTATGCGGATGACGTTCAGATTTACCTGTCATTTTCTCCTAGTGAAATGACTGATGCATTATCCAAGATTGACGAAGATGTAAATCAGATAGCCCACTGGTCTAGAAGAAATGCGTTGGTTTTAAACTCGGCAAAGTCAAAATTTATGATTTTGGGATCTGATAGGCAGGTGGACGACATCACTCGGGAAAATCCAGTAATCAGCATCGCTGGGCAAGTTATAGAAAAGGTGGATGAAGCTAGAAACCTAGGGATTATTTTTGATTGTAAATTACGTTTTGAGAAACATGTTCTAAATCTGGTTCAAAATTGTTTCTATCGGCTTTCAATTCTCTATAAAATTAGAAATCTTCTGAGTCTGGACATGCGAATAAAATTATGTGACACTCTTATATTATCTAAATTAAATTATGGCGATCTTGTCTACGGACCTCGTTATGCTTTTCAAAACCCAGCGCCTTATACAGCGAGTGCAGAACGCGTGTTGCAGATTTTGTTTTACCATTCCTCCCCGAAGCCACATCACTCCTTACCTCAACAACGCTTCCATGCTGAATATGAGTCCGCGAAGGCAACTCCATCTGACTACCTTGGTTTTCGATGTTGTCAAATTCCGAAAGCCTGCTCCAAGTTGCAATGGTCATCTTCTTTCAATAGATATAATACCCGAGCATCTCAGTATCTGCTCATCCTCAAGATACATAGAACCGTGGCGTTTGATGGCAGTTTTCGCTATCTTGCTACCAAATGTTGGAATAATTTGCCCCCCCCCCCCCCCTCTGCGACAGATGACGTCAAAATTTACTTTAAAAAAAGGATATAAACTCTATGTTCTCGACTGTCAAAAAAAAACTGTTAATTTGGTAGCAAATTCTGCGTAGTAATTTTGTACTTTTCTACATGTTTTTTAAATTGTTCTGTTCATTTTTAATTGCACACACACATACATACACACAAACATACACACACACTTGATGCTAAATAGTTACAAAATAATAACAAGTGTTTATTGGATTCGTTGCACATAAATATTATGTTAGATTCACCTCATAAGCTAGGCCCCGACATAAATTCAGAGTTCGGCTTCCGAGCCGAGCATTTTGCTGAGTTGGGACCTTTTTGCCACTGCGGCGCACAAACAATCTCTTTATTAATTAATGTTTTGACAATTTCACTAAAATGTAACCATGATGTAAGATTGTATGTGTGTCGGAGATCCAAATAAATAATTTTTCTTTCTTTCTTTCTTTCTATTTGGTGGGAATTTACAATGTCCCAGAAGACATCTGCTCCTAGTAAGACATCAATTTCAGAGGGACGATGAAAGCTTGGGTCTGCTAGTTGTATATAGCCAGGAAGGTTAAGGCGCGAGGTATCGACCTCTACGCTAGGCAGTCTACCAGTGATTTCAGGAATCACTAAACAAGACACGTTAATACAGAAAGAGTTAATTCTTGATTTCAATTGAACATTACAGCATTTAGTAGTATTCGTTAAGTTGTTATTTATACCAGCAATAGATATAGGGTTTGTATTTGAGCAAGAGAGTTTCATTTTTCTTTGTATTCTTTCAGAGATAAAAGATGATTGGCTTCCATTATCCAGAAGCGCTTTTGCAATGTAACTTATATTAGTTTTAGAATCAACCAATAATATTTCAGCTGTGCATAAAAGGATCTGTCCAGGTATAGTCACAGAAAGAGGCATAAGAGAAAGTGGTGTGCCACTAGTACTGGCAACAGAAGTACCCGAGAGGGCAGTAGTACCCGATAGGGCAGTAGTACCCGAGAGGGCAGAAGAAGCAGGAACTGTCACCTGAGGAGGCGCAAGTAGCAGAGGCAACTGAGGAGAAGCAGACAGCTGAGGAGAAGCAGGCAGCTGAGGAGAAGCAGGCAGCTGAGGAGAAGCAGGCAGCTGAGCAAGAGTCACTAGAGGAGGAGCAGGCAGCTGAGGAGAAGGAGGCAGCTGACAAGAAGCAGGCAGCTGAGGAGAAGCAGGCAGCTGAGGAGAAGCAGGCAGCTGAGAAGCAGGCAGCTGAAGAGAAGCAGGCAGCTGAGGAGGAGTATTGTATTCTAAGTTAGAGGTATTTGTGTGCCCATGTAGTAGTAAATTGTGTTTTTTGTTACAGATTATGCATTGATTGTGTTTACAAAAATAAGAAAGATGACCAGGCCGCAAACAGTTGTGACAGAGATTGTGTTTTGCAACTTCACCGAGTCTAGCCTCCAGAGTCATGGCCTTGAATTTATCACACTTGTAAACAAAATGATTTTTAGAACAAATAATGCAGGGTTTATTTAAATGTTCATTAGAAGAAGCAACAAAGGCTTTAGTATAATTTCTTTCTTTAGAATAAGATTGTGAATATTTATCACCCTTAGAAACGTCACTTTTACTGTATTGTAACGTTTCCAAGTCTTCAGCACGATTGCGTAGGAACTTATAAAATTCTTCAAGAGTGGGAGAAGAATTCAAAGTATTTCTATGCTCCTCCCACTTTTGACTTGTCGTAAAATCCAGCTTGGATGCCATCATAAAAATAATTAAAGTGTCCCAGTGGCTAGTAGGTTCACTAAGACTGTTTAAGGCTCGCAAATTTTTTGAAAAATAATCAATCATGTAACGTATTGACTTAAAAGATTCTTTACCAATATGATCAAAGTCAAACAAAGACTTTAAATGATTATTCACCAAGATTCGATTATTATCGTAGCGATTACAAAGAAGTTCCCAAGCGGTGGCATAGTTTTTAGCAGTAAAATCAATTGATTTTATGACATTAGCAGCACTCGATTCTAATGAAGATCTTAAATAATGGAATTTATTTATTTCCGAAATAGATTCGTTTCCATTAATCAAAGAGTCTAATGTAAAAGAAATTAATAGTAATACAGTTCACTACTTGAGGCTACACGAAGGTCCAGATGTACACTTCCAAGCAAACTCACGACCGCATCGGAGTATACCGTCCTACTTGGAAGTGTACATCTGGACCTTCGTGTAGCCTCAAGTAGTGAACTGTATTACTATTAATTTTATCGAAAAAAGATTGAGCCTTATAAAAACAAGAACACACAGTGGATCCACCAAGAAGATCTAGACGAATAGCTGAGCGTAACAATTCCTATCCAGGTAGAGCCGTACTTCCCCCAAGGGCACCATCAGAGCCAAGCCGGGGTAGAGGCAATTCGACAAGCCGCGGGTCCAGATCCAGGCGAGGCTCCACTTCGGTAGGTACTCGGCGAGGACAATCTTCAGTACAGACTGAAACTAATCCTGTGTCCGCTTCTGCTCAAATTGAACCTGGACCAAGTGCAAGTCGAATACCAAGGCCAAAATCCACAACTAACCTACACAAGGCCAGGTCGGAATCTGGATCCAGCACTTGTTCACGTGGTTCAAGTAGAGGCCGACGCAAGGAGAGAAACAACAGAATGGCATTCTTCACGTTCGAGCAAAATGTGGCGACATCGACGTTCAAAGGTTCGGAATTCTATGAGAGAAGGAAGAACGATTTGTTTTTGGCCACGGCTGATGATGTGGAAAGGATTCTTTGCCAAGGGAAAAAGATTAGAGATAAGGTTAAAGATCTGCAGCCTGGTGCAACGATGACACTTGGAAATCTGATGATAGGACAAAATGAGCCACTCGTTATAAAGAAAGGCGGCCCGGGTTCGGAAGTTGGTGACTTTGACTATACCTTGAATCGGCTTACTGGAATGTGTGCAGCATATGCAGCCAGAACAGCATCACCAGCATATAAACCAAGATCTGCCATGGCTGTATCCTTAGGATTAACGGCTGAAGTTGATAGATTGCTGTATTACTCTGCTACGCCTGGAGCAGAGCACTTTCCGGAGATATTCTCATACAGACCTCTGCTATGTGCTTTGAAGCAATTGTCCTTAAAGAAAGTAAAGAGGGAAAATATTGCAAGAATTGCATCCGTAAAAAACCAAGCTGGTCGAACCCTAGCAGACCTTTTAATTGAAAACAGGGCCGTGCTAACTGTGGACTTGAATAAGTTTGCATCAGGTGGGCCTCTACGGCTTGGCGCAACTAGAGGCAGCAATAGTGTCTCTGCGTGGTGTAGTTCCTGGCTTTGGGATATAAGTGGTTGTTTAAACAAGCTCAGTCATGTTCCCATCTGTTGTATAGTTAATTGGGATATAAAAAAACTGAGTTTGGATTGCTTGTAAATATTATATTATAGTTGCCATATTGACATTCATTGTAGTTTTTAATTTTTTGAAAATAACACAAAGTAGCATTAAGTTTGGTATAGCTAGTTCTTAGTCAATTTAGTTTTTTTTAAATTTAAATTATAAAGAATAAAAAAAAATATATATAAAACATATAAATAAAAGAAATTCAAAATATAATACAATTAGGTGTAAATATAGATTAAGACAACACAAAAAAAAACCAAGCTTTTAGCGCATTTACTGTCTAAAGGAGGACACTTTCAGAAAATACTTTTTATAACAAGCATATTCTCTTAAAGGGAAATCATTCTGGTGGTGGCCAGTAATAAAAGACGAGCAACTCCATAGATGGAAAGATATTGTCTGCAAGATAGATGTCCCCAAATTCGAAAATAAGGGTTGCTTCTTGAGAAATTGATTCCTGAATTTGATGCCTAAATACCAAATAAATCAACATAAATTTGTTGTTATAACAGTAGAGTTTATCGATTACTGTTATTAAAAACCGTAAGATTAAAATGATAAGTACTAGTTTCAACAATTTGTAAAGTTTATAGTGAAGATATGTCTGTATTTCCGGCATACGAGAGGTTAAGAGGTGGCATATTCTGGATCTCGAATTGAGATAGTGAAAAAATTGGCTTGAGGCTTAGAATCACCCATCGTAGAAACTCATGAGCAATAGAGAAACTATCTGAGTATGATCATCGTTGGTCAATAAAAAGAAAAAAAAATACATATATTAGGGGTGCTTCAGACCATGACACGTTCACTATGGAACCAACTTTTTTTTGTGATTTCGATGCTGCACTGGCTCCATAGTGAAAGTTCAGTTTGATGGTATGAAACATCCGCTAAAATATGTAATACATATTTATGTATACAATACATATGCTTGTGTACTATGAACGATTTTTGTATATTGAACGATAGTAATTTTAATTTTGTTAATAATATTAAGGCCTCCTCTCTTCTACTAGTTCACAGTGCCCTACAATACCCCCCCAATATGCCCTTGTTGATAAATTTGACTGTCCCATTCTGGCTCATTGGGTCAAACTGGTGAACAGAGTGGGTACTATATTTATATAGTAGTAATAATTGACATTGTTATTTTTTTATGTAATTTTATTCTGAAATTTTTTTAAGTTAATATAATTGTATTGGATAATTTATAATATTGTTAATGTAATTCTATTAATTTTAACTATGTACCTACTACCTCTAACTTATATGGGCGAAAGTCTGAAATAAATGATTTTTATTATTTTTTTATTTTTTAATACAGGGTCCATAATTTCTTAGCTTTTAAGTTTACCATCTCATGTAATGAATACTGTAATTATGGACGGCAATAAAATATTGAGTATGTTCAATACACAAAACAGATCAAAAACTCCCAACAAACCACTCTCTCATGAACTTGATTGAAATATACCACAAATTTTTGATTAAAGGACACACAAAATGAAGAAAAAAAGGGGAGAAAAAACACATCTGAACCAAAGGACAGGTGTCTAATGCGTTAAATATTTCAGGGAGTGCTTCAGACTGTAAAATTTTTACTATGGAACCAACTTTTTTTGGTGTTTTCTATATTGTCTCCATAGTGAACGTTTGGTTTGAAGCACTCGCTAAAATATCGAACAGGAATCTCCCTCGACTCGTAAACGGCTTGTCAAACCAATTAGTCCTGCATTCATAACAGCAATTGTGTGGCCTAAGGCCACAGTTAGAATTTGTTTCTGATAGATGCAGCTAACTCTTCTACAACAGCCTAACATTTTTCGGCTCTATTCAAAGTCAAGCAAGCGTTGGGATATAAAAACAAAATTAAAATTGACATTAAAACCTCTGTCTGAAACACTATGGGAGAATAGAATCGGAGCAGTAAAAGCAATATCTTTGGAATTTGATGAAGTTATCAAATGTGAATGAGAAGAAACGAATGTTTGGTTATGAACATATTTATTAACCTATTCAATCTTTTGAAATGCAGTACAGCGTTAACTTTTTTAACACAATGATAGATGCAATCAGAGTCGACACCTTCTCAAGCATTGTAATGATTTAGGTACAATACTTCGGGAAGGCGAAAACAGATGACGACATAGCCTTTCGAACTATATGAAGAACTTCAGAATTATAGTTGATGTTGATGGCTTTAGCTGGAAGCGACATGTTAATCAAATCATATCTTGTAGTAAAAGCTTAGAATCTTAGATGAATAAATTGTGTTGTTTAATTATTTCATGTTTTGTTTTTACTAGTACAATACTTATTTTGTACCGTTGGAGAGAGTGTGAAAACGCTACCTTTACTCGTTTATTTGTGAACACACCAATATTTCTTTCCCGCTTGCTCAGATATTGCGCACTCCCTCTCTCTCGCTACTTCTGTTATAGCACATTGTCTGCCGTTAAATAAATATATAAATTATATTTAATGAGGTTTCATAACAGTTTGACTGTACAAATATAACACAAAGTTTTGATTAAAAGACAAAACATAGTAGACATTGGCATAAATTAATTGAAATCAAGACCAAAAGCACCAGGGTGTAAACTTGAAATGTGTTACCGATTTTTGGGGTGCGTCAGACCATCAAACAACCATAAACAACTTTTACTATAGAGCGAACTTTTTTTTGAGATTTTGACGTTAGCTACATAGTGAAAGTTTGGTTAGAAGGTTTGAAGCACCCTCTTCTAATATAAACGATGGTCAAGACACAACCACCAAGTAGAAGACTCATAGCGCCACTCCGTACATCTGCCAACATATCCTCAAGACCACGGAACTGAATTGGAACAATCAATACTATAATTAACCCTCAACATATTTTGCAGTTAAATGCATATTACAGTAACAATGATCCTCAATTATTAGAACATAGCCAAACCGAAGCCGAAACCGAACCATTCAACCTTGAAACTTTCCAAATTTGAGCAATACCCATAGCATGATAGCACACTTTGGACGATTAGCAGTCATTTCATACGATAGGGAAAAATTTACAAGAGGTAAGCTTGTGCAAAACTGATTGAGTGAGACCGAGACAGGAATACACTATTGCCTACATTTTGCACCACTCGTCCTACCAAGCCAGGGTAAGGTTAACATTTGTGAGGGGCAGGGAGTGTCCGTACTGTATGTAGTACTAGATACTCTTTCTTAAACTGTGCCCGTAACCAATGTTCTTCCCCGAACCTGAAGTTTTTGAAAAAACAAGTAGATTTAAAAAAATGACAGTTAAATCCTATGAAACTAGGATAGGTGAGGCTAGAATTCTTCTTATCGTGTGGGCAGAGCCCTGGGGTCAGAGTTTTTTCAGACCGCCTTTCGGCCTCTGACGTGGTTTTTATGTAACGACTACTACCACCAGAGATAGTAGCCGGGACCAACGGCTTAACGTGCCATCCGAAGCACGGAATCATCAGGCTAGCATTGTCACTTATAGTGAAAGGCTTGAAAAAACAAAATTATGTCCTAGACAATCGGGTAAAATTCACGAAACATGAAATGACAAAACTTTTCATTTCATGTTTCGTTTTTCGTTTACCCATTATACTCTACCCTATTTGTAGCATGTTTATGATTGTTATGAGCTAAGATGACCCCGAATCGAGTTATAGAAGCCATTGTGTTAACACAAATGTATCACAAATTAATTCAACTTTCAAAACAAAATTCAAGAGTGTTTTTTGAGTTTTCTAACCCTACCAAGTAAGGAAATTGCTTTTATAAGCAGTAGATGTATTGTTTTGTTTCACACGATATGAATTTTTCAATAAACAAATTTTCAAAGCAAAACAACTATAACCTTAAAACCTCACCTACATTTCGAAGTTGGGACAGTTCAAACAAAGAATAGTTTCAGAAAATTTGTGAGACGGACACAGACACAGACTTGACAAACCTCTACTTCTAATTCTTACATAAATTTCTCTCTTTTTCAGAGATTTTCCAATAAATACGATACGAAAAAAAAACGACCGTATTGTAGAAACACGAGAATAGAATATCGAGTTGTCGAAAATGGCAAATCAACTTGAAACAAAAAATCCTTGTATTTTAACTTAAATAAACAGAAATGAGACACAAATTAAAGACTAATAATAAGAAATCACTATAACGCGGTAACGCCATTTTTTTCACGTTTTGACAAACAAAACAAAACAAAATTGAATGGAAAATGAATTGAACGCAGTGTTGCCAGCGGGATCTTGTCAAAAGTAACCGGAAATAGATAAAAAAGTAACCTTTTGGTGTGAAAAGTAACCTTTCATAATATTTTTTTCCAGTAATAAGGTATTAAAAGTTGATAGACAGATTTTGGTTGTATTTACTTACAGAAATATAAACAATTCATTAGCGTTTTCCATTTTAAGTTGCATTTTTCATCCGATTGATTGATCAAGCGAGTAAGTGAGACGCTTAATTTAGTCATTTGTGATTTGGTCTCAGATTTGTCATACATTAATTCGAGGGAGAAAAACATGTTTCAGGAGTAGCATTCACTACGTTACGATCGTTTTGGGTTTTAAAACATTGCGAAAAATATGAAAAAGCATTCTGTTTTATGGAGAAAAAAGAATTTTAAAATTGATTATACAAATTCCGAAAAATCACCAAAAAGTAACCTTTTGAATCGTGTAACCTAAAAGTAACCTAACAGAGCTAAAAATCACCTAAAAGGTTACAAAAGTAACCTTCTGGCAACACTGATTGAACGAAATGGACAGGGTTGCCAGACATTGAAAATTTTTCCTCGTACAAAAGCAAGAAAAATCTCGAACTTTGGCCATCTTTGGCTATTAATCCTCGTACTATAAAGTGTGCAAATTCTAAGAATTAAACTTGAGTTAGGCATATAAAACAATTTAATTTTAGACATTGAAATAAAAAAAAATTGGTTGCCTGTAAAGTCGATTTACAGACGACAGTTTTACGTGATAACGTCATAAAGAAACATTAATGAATATTCGAATTGCTAGCTCTGACGTCACGCGAGAAAGAGATGTTTGTTCCGCGCTCTCGCTTGCACGCTTAGGCTGCGGAACGTGACACTTATTCGAGCGTACAGCCGGTGTTCAACGATTTATAAGAAGTTATCACGTCAAAAAAAAAAACATATGTGCAGTTCACACGCGGTTGAAGTGAAACCTTCAGAAACTATTTTAGTGTCGGATTTTCGTTTCATCGAGTTTAAAATCACAACGGTGCTAATGAAGTTTTCACTTCAAAAACACATGACTGTGTGCAGTTCACATGCGGTAGAAGTGAAACCTTCAGAATTTATTTAGTGTTGGTTTTTTGTTTCATCGAGTTTCAAATCACAATGGTGCTCTAAAGAAGTTTTCACTTCAAAAAATTTATTAAATAAAATGTGTTTTGAACAAAAAAAAACAGTTAATAAAAGGAACAAATCTAAGCAAAGCAATGGTCGATTTCTTAAGGATTTCCCAGCATACTACTAGTCGTTTTTTTCGAGTTGGCCGCTCCCTCGCTTCCCGCTTCACCGTACCGCACCCCTAAGAAACCCTATTAAACGCAATTTTATAACCTTTAGCAACACAACCACGTACGGCACGTCCGTCCCGGTCGATAATATCGAATTTTAATTTTAAATTTTTATTTGCTTGTTATATTATTTTTTGTCGACGGGACCATTTAATGTGTCTGTGACGAAATTTTGTAACGGTCATCGACGGCCAACTCCAAGCAAACGGGTAGTACAAACTAACCATAAACATCGATAATTGTCTTTGATAGTTTAAATGTTCATTTATTCTATGTAACATCGTCCTGCAATGGAAAATCTTTTCAGAATTTCACTAATAGTCAAAACTCGTACATAATATCTCGTACGCGTACGACAGCATCCTCGTACAAGATACCCCAAATCTGGTATTTGTACGAGGAATCTCTTACGTCTGGCAACCCTGGAAATGGAATGGAATGAATGGGACTTTTTGGCGGGCTTCTGAACGTAACAGGCGCGAATTTCAAAGAGCAAATTTTAAAATTCTTTTAAAACTGTATAAACTTGTAAATTTTCTTTCTAAATAGTATTCAAATATACTTTAGTGTATAAAGTTAGTGGTAATTAAAAAGATGGGTCGGGGGGGCGATGAAGACCCCCCTGATGAGGAGAAAAGGCGGAAGCCGAACACCGGAGGAGGCGGCACCAGCCAGGGAGTAGATGAGAGCTTTTATAAACCTTATACCAAACCCGGGTATAAGCGAGTCTTTCCTACGGATGCGGTGAGTGCCGATTTTACTGTATTTGTAGAGAGCACAACGGAAGAAAAGCTAGGCAACAGGAACCCGTTGTTGCTAGCAAACTTGTTCAAGAATGACATAAAGGGCGTGACTAACATCCGAAGAATTAATGCTATGAAAGTGGGCGTCGTATTCCAACAAGCAATACACGCAAACAACTTTCTCAAAAATGAGGACTTTTTAAATAAGAACGGCTTTAAAGCCCACATTCCGGCAAAAGCAGTGGAGACAATTGGAGTGGTCCGATTCGTCCCAACCAGCATCAGCAATGAAGAATTATTCCGGAAAATAACATCGTCTTACGAAGTGGTTGGTGTACGCAGGTTCACTAGGAGAGTAAACGGAGAAGTTAAACCGTTCAGCTCAGTCAGTTTAACATTCCTGTCAAACACTCTGCCTGATTGTGTCTATTTAGACATTTTTAGATATCATGTTGACGAATACGTAGCACCATTACTGCAATGTTACAAATGCTTCCGCTTCAATCACGGAGCAAAAATTTGTAAATCTGTTCAAAAATGCTCGTTATGTGCAGATGAACATCATTATACTCAGTGTACGCAACCGGACGAAATCAAATGTATTAATTGCACGGGACCACATATGGCAATCTCACGAGACTGTCCAGTAAAAAAGATGAAAATTCAGGAGAAACACAATCGTGTTACGTACGCCAGTGCTGTAACCAAAACTTTTAATCCAATGCGCAAGTATGATGAGAACTTTCCAGAGCTCCCATCTCGGGTCATTCAAACTCCACAAAATAATAATGAAATTAAAACTAAAAAACCAATTAATGTTAATACCACCAAACCAAATATTCCACCAAAACAAACACCGGCTTTGACAACAAATAAACCATTAACCAAAGAATTATTAATTGAAGAAGTGTTGAAAAATGAATCTATATTGAAAGTTTTGGTAGGAGCATTGGTGACGTTGGGAAATAGTAATAAGGCTTGCACAATGACTCTGACATTAAAGATGTTTTAATAGAATCATTTAAACATGGATAAGAGACATATTACAATTTCACAATTTAATGTAGAAGGATTGTTAAATAAAAAACCTTTGCTTGTAGATTTTATAATTGGTAACGATATTGACATTTGTTTATTAAATGAGACTTGGTTGAGGGAAGGTAGCAGATTTCATATTCCATATTACAATTTTATAACACAACATGGATATAATGGTCGAGGAGGCGTTGGTATCCTTATCAGAAACGATATCAAATACACTGTTGTTCCTACACCTTATTATGATTTTTTACAATCTGTTGCTTGCGTATTACACACGGACATTGGTAATATATCCATTTTATGTACTTATGCCCCACCTGATACAGAAACTAGGCATTTTAGAGGAATTCGATTAAAGCAAATACTCAAAAACATTCCGAAACCTATTATTTTATCTGGCGACTTAAATGCACATCATGTTACATTTGGTTGTATGACTAATAAGACTAGGGGTAATGAAATTTATGATATAATTAATCAATATGACCTATGTACTCTTAACACTGGCTCCCCTACCACGGTGGGTAGGCCAAATTACAATCCTTCTGCAATAGATATAACATGCGTCAGTCCCACTTTAGCTCCTTTATGTGATTGGAAGGTACACAGTGACCCTATGGGTAGTTATCACTACCCAACTATCATAAATTTATATACATCTGTACACAAATACACTATAGGAGAACCCACGGAAAAATATTTATACAATAAAGCAGATTGGGCTAAATATTATACTGAATCTGAAAAATTATTCAATATGTTTCGAATCATTCCCTCCGATCCTTTATTGTCCTATAACAATTTTTGTGATCAAATTACTTTACTTAAAGATACGTGTATACCAAAATTTAAGAGAGCAAGTCAATGTGTTATAAGGAATCCAGTCCCTTGGTGGGATGATGAATGTAAAAAAGCAGTAGAAAACAGTAAAAGAGCTCTTAACATATATAGGACTACGTCATCATATGAAGACTATATACAATACAAGAAATTAGATGCTTTGAAAAAGAAATTAATCAGTGAAAAAAAAAAGTGCAGTTGGAAGAAATTATGTGGGTCTTTTAATAGGTATACACCGGTGAGCTTAATATGGAATTACATAAGGAAATTTAAGCGTATTAGGATACAAAATTCTTCAAAAAATGATGAGTGGATACCAATGTTTCTTGATGAGTATGCTCCTATTTCTCCACCTGAAAAAGAAATAAATATAAATAGTTTAGAACAGTTATTTAATAAAAATGGAAATGAAAATGGTAACTTTTTAACTCAACCATTCTCCTGGAAAGAATTTGAACATACTTTAAAGTATAGGAGGGATACCACCCCCGGACTTGATGACATTCCGTATAAATTAATAAAAAATCTTCATTTCACAGCACAGAAATATTTGCTTATTATTTTTAATTTATTGTGGGATAGTCAAGTTATACCAGCATCATGGAAGACACAATGTATCATACCTATACTTAAACCAGAGAAATCAGCCCATGACTACAAATCTTACAGACCAATTTCTTTGTCTTCTTGTATTGGTAAAATGTTTGAACATATCTTAAAAAGCAGGCTAGAACATTATGTAGAATACAACAATCTATTACCAAAAGAACAATATGGTTTTCGTAGAGGTCGTAGTGCTGTTGAAAGTTTTGTATCATTGATTGAGGATATAAAGAAAGCATTTCACAGTAACTCAGCAGTAGTTTGTGGTTTCCTTGATGTTGAGGGAGCATTTGACAATGTGGACCCTACAATACTTGTAAATGTGTTGTCTGAGATCGGCATCCCGGGTAAACTATGTAGGTGGATCTTTAATTTTTTATATGATAGAACGATGTATGTTAAATATAACAATATCATACATGGTCCTAGGCAGGTGTACAAGGGCACCATGCAAGGGGCCACTATCTCACCCCTTCTATACAACCTGTACACCTCACAAATTGACAAATATTTGAACATATCCAATATTAGATATCTACAGTTTGCAGACGACTTGCTTGTATATACTATAAGTGGAGATATAAATACAGGTATAGGAGATTTAAATTTAGCAATGACAAAACTGTATAGATTGTATAATACTAAATTAAAGCTTAATATAAGTCCCAATAAGAGCAAAGCTATGATCTTTTGCAAAAAAGATTTTGATTATAATTTCCCTATTTTATATAATAATGTTTCTCTGCCCTGGACAGACAAACAAAAGTTTTTAGGTATATGTCTAGATCAAAAGCTAAATTTCCAATCACATATTGACAAGATCATGCGAAGTGCTTCCAGAGCCCTTGACATCTTAAGATCATTAGCAGGTGTTCACTGGGGTTCAGACCCACAGACACTCTCCATGCTTTATAAAAGTATTGTACGTAGCCATTTTGACTACAGCACTTTAGCATATATGAGTGCAAACTTATCAATTTTACGTAAATTAGATGTTCTACAAAATAAAGCTCTCAGGATAATTTCAGGTGGCATGTGCTCCACACCAATTATAGCGATGCAGACTGAAACTTGTATTTTGCCTCTTCACTTAAGACGTCTACAAATTGCAGAGAAATTTTGTTTAAAGATGTTAGCTTACCAAAATAACTGTGTATTGGAACGAATATTGCCTCATCAAGCTCTGGATCTCCCCATAGGTCCTTATCCTGAATTGGGACAGCTTTTGTCTGGACATTTGCCTGAAATTTTAAGAATAGCAATACATGTAAATAATAAGACCAACAATGTTTTTAAAAGTAAAATGCCTGTATATAATTACACTTATGATATGATAATGAATACCAATGTAACTGTTCTTGAAGAAAAAGTTAATAATCAAATGGAACTTTGTTGCCTCATTGAGGATAAGAATATGTACACAATTTATACAGATGGTTCCAAATCTGAGCAGGGTGTAACCTCTGCTTTTTATGATCCTAAGAATAAGATAACGAAATGTTTCAAAATAGATTCAACATGTAGTATTTTTACAGCGGAAAGTTACGCAGTGCTCAGAGCTTTGAATTACATATCAAACATTAATGAGAATAATTTTTTGATTCTATCTGATTCTAAAAGTGTCTTAATAGCAATAAGCAGTAATTTAATTCGAACTGATCGAAATTACTTGATATATAAGATTAGACATCTAGTAAATGACTTACATTGTAAAGGTAAACACGTGAGTTTCATGTGGGTGCCTTCTCATTGCGGAATTACGGGCAACGAAATAGTAGATCAAGCCACAAGAAATGAAGTCGATGAAGACCACTCCTCCTCCCTGCCAGTGCCGTTCACAGATTATCACCACACGTTGAAGAATGATCTAAAAGAAACATGGTTTAATTACTACACTGAAGAAACCAAAACTAAAGGGAAATGGTATGCGACAATACAAAGTACCCCGCCCGCCCAACCGTGGTACTCCAAAAACAGAGAAGTTGATAGCAGGACTTTTATTACGACAATCAATAGATTGAGATTTGGTCACGCCAGGGTCGGCACTCACCTGAAGCGCCTGAAGCTCGTGGAAGATGACAAATGTGAATTATGCAAAGAGCCAGACAGTTTGGAACACATCGTTTTTACATGTAGAAAATACGGTTTACAAAGACTCCTTCTAGTTGATCAGCTACAACAATTGAATTCGTCGCTTCCATCCACTTTACAAGAACTTTTAACGGATAAATCCAATTATAAGGCTGTATTCAAATTTATTAAAAGCACGGTAGAAACAATTTGAAGATTCTGACAGATGAAGCTCAAAGACAAAGAATAGACAACGAACTCTGAAACCAACAATCAGACAATAATTTGCTTAAAAAGACTGGCTCAAAAGGAAATAAAATCCAGAGCCGTTAAAAATTATCAAAAAAAAAAAAAAAAAATGGAATGAATGAATGGATTATAATTTTCAACAGTAGGTAGTGTTGGGATGCGAGTGTTTGATTTGGTTCATCGATTTGATCACAATCGATAATGTTTTTTTTTCGTGAATTATTCACGATTCAGAGATAAAAGATCCTTGTTTGTTGTTTGATTTAAGAGGGCGTCGCTTTCTTTGCAACAACGTCAAAATCATGGATAAGATGGAATGAGCCCTGCCCTGCGCCAAGTTCTAACAAAACAGTGCAAAACATATTCCCTTACGCCGCACACAAGCCGCACACGAAAAATAGGTAGTGCAGCATATGCATGTCAAATTGACAGCTGGTTCAAATTGTTTAGCAGTGTATTCGTACTTATTAATGCTACGGTTCAAATTATGCCAATAGTGCAAACGCTATGCACATGCTTTACCGGTCGGTCCAAATTAGTAAGTACGAATACACTGCTAAACAATTTGTACAATTTGAACCAGCTGTCAATTTGACATGCATATGCTGCACTACCTATTTTTCGTGTGCGGCGTAAGCGCAAGTTAATGACGTCACTGATGACGTCAGACAGCAAACGTATCCGCACATTCGCGCATTATGAACCGATTGTGTGCATGCTATCTCTAGCTACCGATAGCGCATATTTGCGCATTTTGGACCGTAGCATAATTTGGACCGACCGGTAAATCGTGTGCATAGCGTTTGCACTATTGGCATAATTCGAACCGTAGCATAAATATCATTGAGCGGTTGACGCTGTGGTGTTTGAGACACTTATAAAAAAGAGGTGCAAGACATTGTGTTAAATTCAGGAGGAAATTACTATTTACGTGTCAAAGAGGAGTACCACATGAGAATAAATTCATATCAGTTTAGGTACATTTACATCAATGACCGAACCAGGATTCGAACCCAGGGCCTTTGGTTTGTTAGTAGTATGCAACAATGGCTACCCATGGCCACAGATTATTTAATAGCCATGGCATCATTACGTTACGAACGAACGAACGAACACTTATATCAGAAACACTTTCCTGCAACTGAAGACGAAAGTAGCTACTTGTTAGCATTAAAAAAAAAAATCTAACGATTTTACATACCTACACTTGTATGGTACAATTTTCAAAATAATAAAGCTGTAGGTGTGACTCGTTTTAAAAAACTACTTACCCCTATCGCCATCTAGCGGCATCTATAGACCAATCAAAAAAATATAATAAATTAATAAATTGAATTATATTTTCCACAAATTAAGGTATTTCCTTGGATAAGTTATATGTCGTCAAGATAGACAGTCGAGGCTACTAAAGTAACGAAAGAGTCGAAGCACAGGAGTGCGATTTTTGAATCTCATTCGCTGAGTTCAGCAGTTTAAAATTTCAAAATTACTGTAGAGATATGCATCTTTCTACTGCTGATTTGACTTTCAAAAATCGCACTCCTGAAGTATGATTTTTGAAAGTCAAATCAACAGTAGAAAGATGCGTATCTCCACAGTAATTTCGACATTTTCAACTGCTGAACTCAGCGAATGAGATTCAAAAATTGCACTCCAGGAGTGCGATTTTTGAAAGTCATTCGCTGAGTTCAGCAGTTGTAAATGTCAAAATTACTATGGAGATATGCAACTTTCAACTGCTGATTTGACTTAAAAAAATAGCACTCCTGTAGTATGATTTTTGAAAGTCAAATCATTCGTAGAAAGATGCGTATCTCCATAGTAATTTTGACATTTTCAACTGCTGAACTCAGCGAATGAGATTCAAAAATCGCACTCCTGGCCTCTAAACCCTATCCATATACACGCACACATATATAATTTGTATGACGCCTTACGCACACCAACGATTCCTTATTGAACACAAAAACAACATAATTATGAATTTGAATAAATCGTCATATACAGCGAAGAGGAGAGTTTAATAATTCTTTTTAATAATTCTTTATTGAGAAATATTTTTTAATGTGATGAGGGCGCCACTGGACTGCGATAGCCCTCTTAACACAAAAAGATACAAAAACGAGATACCACTGATGAAAATATTCTGGTACACAAGTAGATAGGTACCTTACCACCTACAGTAGACTCAGTGAGACTGTATTGTGAGCCTAAATTAAAAAAAGTGCTCAACATTTAAACTACAAAAGCTTTCAAGCCATTGTTATACAATACGTTTATAGGTTCTAAACATTCCACTTTTAGACAATTTCGAATAAAAACAAAAGCGGCCGTTTTTTTCTTTTTTCATAATTTGTATGTTTAGACCTTTAAAAAACCTATAAAAGTATTCAATGAAAATAGCTTGAAGGCTTTTGTAGTGTAGATGTTGAGCACTTTTTTAATATATATATTAATTTTTTATTGAGAAATCTTTCTTTATTGAGAAATCTTTTTTAACGTGGTGAGTGCGCCACTGGACTGTGATAGCCCTCTTAAACGATGTTAATGAACTAACGCAAAGTTGGTAATAAATGTATGTAAACAAGTTGAACAAGATCTAACAAAGTGTTGCAGGTATACAGGGTGTAACCAAACACCCTAGTAATATTTAAAAGGGTGGTTTAGATTAGACCATCAAACATACAACCCCTTTTTAAATATTAGGTGTCTTGTTACTCTGGTTATACAGGATGTAACAGAAAGCTTGAACTTCAGTAAACAGTAGGTAGGTACGAGTTAACCTGTTCATCTGAACACCTTGTACCACAGGGTGTACAATAAAATGGGACAGCTACTCAAAGGGGTGCTTCAGACCATCAAACTGAACAACTTTCTCTATGGGACCAATTCGAAATCGCGAAAAAAAAAACCCGCTGTCCCATACAAAACTGCAAACATAACTCGACTGAAATGTATGGGACAGCAGATTTTTTTTTCGCGATTTCGATATTGGTCCCATAGAGAAAGTTGTTCAGTTTGATGGTCTGAAGCACCCCTTTGAGTAGCTGTCCCATTTTATTGTACACCCTGTATATGCGTTGTATCTTTTTCCCAGATTCTACATTTTGTATTTAAAATATTAAACTTACTTAATACTTCTTTAATTTTAGCATCTTTTGATGTTGACAAAACTTATCAAGAAGTATTTTGCATTTCGCAAATACAAAATATGTCCTAAAAGGCCAACCAAGGCAAATAATGCTTTTCTAAAAAATAATTTAATGACAAAATGGAAATAGGTATTTTGTTTCTTGTATTTGTATTTGCATTTTACTTACGATTATTTAAATAAAACCGGTCAAGTGCGAGTCGGGCTGTTGTCCGGGACCTTTAGCGCGAGACCGACTCACACTTGGCCGATTTTTAGTATTTGTTGTTATTCTGTAGAGTTTACTCTATAATCACACTAAGTTTGACGCTTGTATGTATTACCGTTTTTACGATAGAGCGTGAAGAAAAAACGTTGATACAAACTAGTTTCTTGTTGAGAACCCCCTTTAATTTTTAACTTTTTGACATTATTATTATTTGTTAACAAATCCGCCGGAATAACGCACATTCTGTGAAAATTTCAACAATCTAGCTCTCACAGTTCAAAAGTTACAGCCCTAAATAGGTCGGACAGACGGACGGACGGACAGACGGACAGACGGACGGACGGACGGACAACGCAGGCTTAGTAATAGGGTCCCGTTTTCACCCTTTGGGTACGGAACCCTAAAAAATGTCTCGTCTCTGGGCTAACCATATGCGGGTCCGCATGACAATAAAAAAGCTCTTAATTCTGTAGAAAATGCAATTATTCACGATACAAAATTCCCTCCCAAACCGTGTTAAACCACTTATTTAAAATTTAAAAGCCTTAAAATTCATTTAATAAGCCTTATGAATAATCAGAAGGGGACGAGAATGGAATGGAATTACTTTATAAAATTAATGGTGCGAAAGAGTTTTAAATGAAGTAGAAATCTAGTGGATTGACCACCGTAATAATTCAATAAAGGAGTCAATTTTTTGTAGGCCCACCAAACGGTAACGGTATTACCATAGTGTAAAGAACTAATAGTGATTAGTGGTGAAGCTCAGCGGTCGCGGCAGGCCAATCGTGCGGGGCGTGCGGGGGCCGGGAGGAGTGCGTCCCGGCCCACGCTGCCTGCGCGTACCTTAAGGACGCGTATGCAGAATTCGAAAAAATGACATGTTTTCCGGTACATTTTCACAAGAAACCGCATAATTTTATGAATAGTTATTGATACTTACTGATACATGATACCTTTATCTATAAATCTGTGGGAAAACAATTCATAATATTGCTATTTTTAATACTAAAATATCAAATTTCCGTACCCTCCTCCCTTGAAATCTGCGAAAATGGGGCGTCTTTCGGTACATTTATCTCCAAAACTACATTATTTTTATGAGTAAAAAAAATACTGTGATATTAAAGATATAGTCAGCTCAAAACATTGGGAACAAAAATAATGAATTAATGCTTAAAACTCTCAGAAAAAAAGAAAATAGTTTTTAAAGAAACTTGCACTATTTTTGTAAATTTTGCTAATTCACGTAAACCTTGACGTACTGCAATAAGGTTTAGTTTTCTTTGGCAATCACACCGGATTTTTGTTTATATTCACAAGCTATTAAATGAAGAAATCAGTCGGCGTTCATGCGCCCTTGTGGGTGGACCTCCATGTCGCTCTACAGCAGCTCCTGGCAGTAAAATACATCGCTGTACGGACACACAATTGTATTTGACCATTTCTCTTGATACTTGATTTGACTATACAAAATAAAAGAATGCCACGGTTACAAGATCCCTCGAGTTTAGGCTCGTTAGATTTGTCTTGGTTATATCATGAAAAAAGTCAATTAAAATAATAATGTGGAAGATATATTAAACATTTTTTGCTTTAACATACCTTAATAATATATTAATAATAGTCACTTAGGAGTTATTCTTGTTATTTATTACCTATTTTTATTTCATGGTGGAATTACTTTTATCTTTATTTAGATCTAATAGGTAGGTAGTAGATACGGTACCTTCAGACGGTGAGGCAAGAAGGGACGCAATGCGGCGCGGCGGACCGGGGTGCCGGCGTCATTATTGGCTCTTTTGTTCAATTTTTGAAGTGTCGTAATAATTATGTTATGTGGTAATGTTTCTCGTGCGTATATCTAATACTTTGAAATGCCCTACAGTCTAAACGGCTTGATGGATTTTGACAAATGGGGTGTCGTTAGATTCGTCTTAACTATGTGAATGTGAGTGATGTATGTTCTGTTTTGGTGTGCAATAAAGTACCTATAATTGAATTGAATTGAGCACATATAACATTTTAATATGGCGACGACTCAAAAACGAGAGGAGGAATAAAACAATATTTTTTATTAGAGCAATACGGGTATCAACATGGAAAGTTAGTAAATATCAGATTCCATATAAACCCCTAGTTTTTAATTACTAACCAAAATATGGTGTATTCAGATAATGAAACTTATTGAAATTGAAATTCACTGGTCGAAAATGATAAAATTTATGGACCTCCGATACAAAATCGATCGGTTGACCAGCATTTTAGTATAGGAAGTTCAATTTTTATCCCTTTTTGTCCCATGTTCCTTAGGGAAAGTTGTTTAATTTCATTTTCTGAATACACCCTATAAATTTTTTTAGTAATTTAATCTAGTGGTGTATATGAATATTGGGGGAGAACGGTCAGTGTGCAGAACAGCAGCCAGGTGGTCGGATGACATTATGTAGAGAAGCCGACAAATAATGGACGAGACTATCGAAGGCTGTTCTGGTTGTCGCGAAAATGAAGAGGCTTATTCCCAGCAGTGGGGTTTCCCGGGCTGACGATGAATATGCCATAAATTTTATAGTACTACTACGATTAACTAAAAACTAAAAAGTCTTAAATAAAACCAAATTTTTACGAAAATCGAACCGAATCGAATCTGAACTCGACGGCGTGAAAAAATCTGAAAAGAGAAAAACAAACTCCAAAAGTATTATTTTCAATATTACTCGAATTTTTAGGCCCCGGATAAAACCAATAACAAATAGTAGGTACCTGATTAAAAATAAGCAAATTATAATAAAAGTAAGTATTCAATTTACATCGCTGCGCGCCGGTGCAGGTATATGGGTGGGTAGTGTAATTTCAAAGTACAACAACAATACATTTAGGGTCACAATGCTATTTACGATATGCACGTGTTGCCAAGCTACAACTGGGATCACATTTTTTGGTGTTTATCACTTGCGAGTCACTTTGCTACTTAGATAGCTTTGTTCGTACGTTTGGTTTGGAGTGTTCTTTCTTGTGATCCCTAACAACTTAGCTTCTGTTTTATGATTATACTTTTTTGTAAACTGGCCGGTGTTTTCCTTTGGACTGACAATTTACAGCTACGACTCAAAGACAATAAACCATTGCCATTGCTATTCACATTTGAAGCGCATAGTTCCTACCTGCCTACCTGTCCAGTAAGAGATAATTTTGACTTGGCTCTATTTACGTTTGATACCGTGTAGGTGTAGTTTACATTTTGCTTCTACAATTAGATACCTACGGCTGTAAAAATAATATAAGTACTTTTTTTTTAACTAGTTTTTGCCGCAGCGCAAGTCTGGTCTATAGTCCTTTTTAATATGCTGACACTTTTTAAAGGCGATGATCAGACCATCAAACTGATCAACTTTCTCTATGGGACCAACATCGAAATCACAAAAAAAAACAGCTGTCCCATACAAAACTGCAAACCTACTCGAGCCAAATGTATGGGACAGCTGTTTTTTTTTCGCGATTTCGATGTTGGTCCCATAGAAAAAGCTCTTAGGTTACAAAACTGTCAGCATATTAAGGACTCTATAAGTAAGCTTTTCGACACAAAAAGTTCATTAAAGGTGATTTGGAGTCACGAACACCTAAAAACCAACAGATCACCTCCATACCTAATTAAAAGATTTATAAGATTAATTTAAGTTAAAATAATAAAAAAATATTTTTGCCAACATACAACGAAAAATATTACAAGTATCAAGTGGTTTCAGTTAACTCATACTTTTAGTTATCTCTGTGTGCGTGAGCCTTGCGCATGTAGTAGTACGAGCAAAAGCCTAAAATTGGGATGCGGAAATCGTATACGCGTCCTTAACATCGAATTGAGTTAGGGTCAGCGCACACCCAGCGTAGAACTGCTCGCGCATGCTCGAGCATGTTCTTTGCAGTCGCGCACACCTAGCGGCGAAATCCGCCGGCGGCAGCGGCGGATGCTCGAGCATGCGCGAGCAACTTGCGCGTGTTCGAACAGTCTCGCGGATGCTCCCGTGTTGCTACAGTTGACAGTGAATTTTGCAGTTGTGTTTACAATATTTTAAAGTAAAGACGTACGATAAGAGCAATTTTAAAGTATGGTGGACTGGGATTTGGTAATTATTGGGTTACTAGCAGTGGAAGAGGAGCAAGAAGAGCACATCAATAAGAATTTGGGTACGGAACCCTAAAAATCAATGTTATTTTAGATTTTCCGTGTATTTTCGATAAGGGCTAGATTATTATTTATTATCTGTAGGTAGGCAACTAGGTACTAAATTTCCCTTTTCGGGCTTAGCTGATAAAAAAGATGTTAGAGCTAGCCCGAAAAATGACGGGGTGGCAACACTGACGACGGATCGCAAGCATCGACACGCGCGTATGCTCGAGCATGCGCGAGCATCCGCGCGCATGCTCGCGACTGCTCCCGTCGTCGCCGCGAGGAGCATACGCGAGCATACTCGAACAGACGCTGAAGGGATTTAATCACTTGCAAGCTATTTTCAACTTTATTTCAATGGGAATAGAGTTCATTATCAACTGAATCAATGAAATTTGCTCGCGCATGCTCGAACAGTTTTACGCTAGGTGTGCGCTGACCCTTAGTGTACGCCCGTCCCCCGCCGTACCCTGCACGCCACGCGGGCATAGACCCAACGCGGCCACCAAGCGCACCCACTTTAAGGTATTTATTTACGCTATGGTATTACACTCTAAATACATAATTTAATATATTATAGTAATCAGACGATAGATTTGGTAAAAATGCAAACAGAATTATGAAATAAATATAAAGATTCTTTTTTTCCGGTTAAAACGGCACATGTAAAGCAATGCGTGTATAGGAACGTCTTATATGTTCATACGAAAATAAAAATAAAAAGTCCAACATATTTTACCAAGACACGATGTGCGTCAACTGCGATTACGCGACACTCCATTTAGATGAGGTATAGCTAATGTTACCATATTAATCTAGGGATTACGAGAAACAAATCGACATGAGTTCCATAACTACACGTCAACTAATACGCTAACATTTTTTTGTTAGTCTTTTCATACTAAGACTGAGGATGTTCTTTACTCTAGGATCCTTTGTACATAGTCAGTAGATCAAATCATGTCCTCTTTATTAATAATATAATAGCTGTTGCCCGCGACTCCGCCTGCGTAGATCTTAAAAAGTATCCTTTGTGTTAATCTCGAACATATTCTATCTACGTGCCAAAAGACAATGCGGGTTTTGTATGGAAGGTTGGCGCCTTATTAATCGCAAACTTGAATATTTTATTTCAGAATAAAGTAACAAACAAAACTTAGTAACATGTACAGGGTGTAACAAAACATCCTAGTAATACTTAAGGGAGTGCTTTAGTGGTACAATGGCCTCGATTCGGAGTGTACCACGACTAAACTAAACTAAATGTATTCCTGTCACTTTCTAAAATAAGATTAAGAAAAGAGACAGAAAACCAACAGCTGACTTTAGTGCTGTCAAAGTGACGTTAAATGCGCAAAATAAGATGCCATCATAATGTACGCCATCTTATTTAAGTCGTTTTTGGGCGTTTAACGTCACTTTGACAGCACTAAAGTCAGCTGTTGGTTTTCTGTCTCTTTTCTTAATCTTATTTTAGAAAGTGACAGGAATATTCTGCACTATTAATAGTTATACTTTTCTTTTTATCTTTATATAAAATATTAATGCACAAGACCTCACCTGACGATTACTAGATTATATTGTTAAAACTGCCTACAGGTTCACACATTGCTAGGCTTGCCTAGTGTGGAACCACCATCACTCCCAATCTATGTACTGAACTGCTATACAATTTGTGCTCCTCTTTTATATTTTTTCCTGTACTGATTCACTTCTGTGCAAATATATAAATTTTTTTTTTTTTTTTTATACATTTAATTTAGTTTAGTCGTGGTACACTCCGAATCGAGGCCAATACCTACCTGCACTAGAAATATAACTATTAGGAGTAATGGGATAACTATCATATGTTAGAGACTGGGTAAGCTCACTACATCTTCGACCCCATCTTCGTCCTGAGGACTGGATTGAGATCAAGAGCAAACCCAGCCTTAATAAAAAAAAAAAAAAACTTACTATCACTTTAAAATAACAATGTGCATGACCTTGAAGGGCCGTTCGATAACTTCACTCAGTTGATAAAGGAATATAGACTCTATGTAAAGGAAATAATCATTTGAATGACTCGAGTGAAGTTCGTGTGATTGAGTGACGTCACATTTGCGAGCGTGGTAATGCACATTGTTATTTTAAACTGATAGTATTAATAAGTTAATAAAACAACTGAGTACCCGTGTTACCTTAGCATCCAATTCATTTGTCATAGAAATTTCCGATAAAGCACCTATCCATTGCCATTGCAATGCATTTGTAAAGTCAAACGTAACAAAATGAGTAAAAAAAGGTAAAGTACGATTTTTAATTAATTATAAATTAAATAAAAAGAAAAATATTTTTTATTTATTATTATTTTTTATTTTTTATTATTAATGTTCAGTGTTCACCTTCACACGAGAAAGAAGAATTAATTAAAAGCTTTTTTATTTTTAAATCGAAATCTGCCACAGATGAGAAATTCATAGTAAAAAAATAATTTAAATTGAAAAAAACTGGCACCCAAACCGCAGAGCAAATCAACTCGAGTTTTCAAGAAAAAATTGATTAAAGTGAAAGAAAAACTAAACTTTGAACCCCAAAAAACTTACTTAATTTCATTGCGGTAACGTTAACTTAAATTTAATTTAGTCTAGGGATGTTATGGTGTGACGTTTCGGATTCGGATACCTTGGGATATTTCGTTTTATAATTATTTTATAACAGGTATCACATCGGTTTTGATTGCTATATTTTAGAATATATTTATTTTCCGTTTCAAACATCAGAAACGTGTAAATAATTTGTTACCATTTTTATTGTATTTTTTTCATCCGGCGTAGGCCCACCACACATTCCAACTACTGTAACTCCTGTATTTTTTTATGTTATGACAAATATGTATTTTAACTTACGTCTCAGTCTTTTTGTTTAGCTAATCTGCGATTCAATCAAATAATGGATTATAGAGAAATAACAATCCGATGATCGATCAACATCCAAGCGATGTGTATTTCTTTACGTTTATCCTTAGCTATTGTTATAGAATCTCAGTTCGGATCGGTCAATAGGGGATCGGACAGTCCGGGACAATTAGTCAAATTAGCAACTTTTAATCGAACGTCAAAACGCGCGCGATGTATGAAAAATTGTACTAAATACCCACAAGTGACGTCATCAACATTTAATTACTTTTTATAGTTCATCATGTTATTAAAAATAGTATTCTAGGTTAAAAAAAAAATGCGGGTATAGCGTTATTTTCAAATGTTTTTTTACTAAAAAGATAAAACTAGAATATATTTTATGCAGTTCGCTTCCCTATTGTATAGATTGAGGCATGATAGGTAACGGATACGGGTACGAAATGCAGAATTTCGCCACATCCCTAGTCGCAATCGCTATCAACCCCCAGCGGTCATAATAGGTAGGTATGTCTTCCCCAGTTTTCTGTTTATTGTGAACTAATTAATTCAACTTCTGCGTAGGTACTTCAAGCCCAACGAACGTAACTAAGAAAATACAGTTTTACAATTTATTTTAGAGATTATGAAACTCTTTAGTTATTAATGTCTTGTAGAAATTGCATTGTTACATTTTGTATGAGAAGAACGTTTCAAATAGCAAAACTTTCTAGGAAATTGAAAAATGTGCGCGTGGGAGTTTTTCGACGAAACATAAGGGGCTATGTAAAAAAAAATAGGATTTTTCAAAGCTCCATATATCATGAAGTACTAACAGTAGGAGTATGATTTGCGGATATGTGTAAATTGAACATATAATTGAAGTTTTGATTAGAGCCAAAACACGATTAAGACAAATTTTCTCGATAGAAAAACAAGCCAAAGTAGCCTCCGTTTTTGTCTACAGGGTGTACAATAAAATAGGACAGCTACTCAAAGGGGTGCTTCAGACCATCAAACTGAACAACTTTCTCTATGGGACCAATATCGAAATCGCGAAAAAAAAATCCGCTCTCCCATACAAAACTGCAAACGTAACTCGACTGAAATGTATGGGACAGCAGATTTTTTTTTCGCGATTTCGATATTGGTCCCATAGAGAAAGTTGTTCAGTTTGATGGTCTGAAGCACCCCTTTGAGTAGCTGTCCTATTTTATTGTACACCCTGTATAAACGCTTGTAACTCTGCTAAACTGTGAATAATAGAAACATGAGACTTGATTTAAAAAAAAGAGATTGCTATTATCTAAGTTTTGATTAGAGCAGAATTGAACTTACATAAATAGTACAATCACAATTAAATAAAGTTTGTTTTTTCGCTTGATTCGTTCCAGGCGCGCGCGCCGCCCCATCTCTTTCTCTCGCATCTGGTAGTAATATAAGCTATCACACGCCCGTTCCGCTTAAATTATTTTTCGACATAGGCCCTTTAATCTTATAAATAACAATTTATGTTTATATAGATTGTTCAAAGCTGCGTATTCACTAGGCTAGCTGACGGGAACTGGTAGAAATTGAAATAAAATGTATACATTTGCTACAATTCAATACAATTAAATTATATAATTAGGTGTTTAGAAATATTTTAATTAATTACGTTCTAATACTATCATGCATATTTTAGACAAATAAAATAGGATGCATGTATACAGGGTGTACAATAAAATGGGACAGCTACTTAAAGGGGTGCTTCAGACCATCAAACTGAACAACTTTTTCTATGGGACCAATATCGAAATCGCGAAAAAAAAATCCGCTCTCCCATACAAAACTGCAAACATAACTCGACTGAAATGTATGGGACAGCAGATTTTTTTTTCGCGATTTCGATATTGGTCCCATAGAGAAAGTTGTTCAGTTTGATGGTCTGAAGCACCCCTTTAAGTAGCTGTCCCATTTTATTGTACACCCTGTATGTATACATAGAATAGTATTGTCCTGTGAACTTCTCAATATTATGTAAAAATGGATACATTAAGGCTGCCTGTCCACTGATGCGAGCTCGGTCGAGATCGTCCGGGCTCCTGATTGGTTAATATTTACATAGCTTGCCCAGCCAGCTCGCATCAGAGTGGACAGGCAGCCCAACTGGACTGCCCATGGCAGATGAATAAAAACAGTGTGTTTATGGGTGTAAACTTTAAAGCGTTACGTACTCTGTGGGTATACTTAGAGGGGTGCTTCAGACCATCGAATTGGGCAATTTTCATTATGAGACCCACATTGAAATTCCGAAAAAAGAATCCGCAGTTCCATAAAAAATGTAAATCGCTGCTCGACCAAAATCTAAATGTCCATGGGTAGCAGATTTTTCTTTTCGCGAATGTTGTCCCATTGTGAAAGTTGTTCAGTTTGATGGTTTAAGTTATTTAAGGCACAATTTTTTGATATATGAAAAGCATTTAATTTTACACCCTGAACAGTTACCGGTACTATATGGTATGTTTTTTTTACTATTTTAATTCTTACAAAAAAAAATTGTTTTATCACTTACTCTGTTTTATGTATTAAGAGAGCACTTACCGGGGAACAATAATGTTTTTTTATTTGTCCGACTTCCCGGTCCATTCTTTACTGCTCATAAACATTCAAATGAGCCCCTCTGACTTAGTTGTCTTCCAATTATTAAATTAATATGCAGTGCCAGACGCGCATATATAATTTTGAGACAAATGCCTAATTAATATGAATAATGGAGATGAAAATTACCTACGAAACTTGTTGGAGAATGGATTACGGGTAGAATTGGTCTGGGAGTTAATAATTATTGGTATTTTAGAGGGTTATAATACGTTTCGAGTACCGACTTGCCGACCTAGGGACAAGTTTAATTGATTTTTACAGATTATTATTTCGCTGTGGGATGAACTATTATTTTAATACTTTATTATATATTTATAGTGGGTTAAATTGATAGTCATAGTCATAGTCATTTATTTTGTAAAATAATTTACATGTCCCATCACTAGCCCACCAAACCTAACCCACCCCTTTTAACCACCCCATCAAACTGATCAACTTTTAGTAAGGGAGAAAACCTGTTAGAGCAAGTACGAGTAGAGGTAAGTTAGAGAATAACCAAAAAAAAGTGGCTAGAATAAGTGGCTAAAATATTTAGCCAACGAATATTTTTTTTGTAGCCAACAAGTTCGAAAATGTTGCTGGATCTAGCTAAGAAGTGGCTAAAGTGGCAACACTGGACATGACATCTTTTTTTATTTTTTATTTTTTCAAATGTGTTTTATGGTTCTGGATACTATGTCCTATAAAGCCATATCTACGTTTTTTTTCTTCTAGGATGATAGATGACGATGAATTTTGAATCCTCGAAACGTTGGTGTTCGATGTTTTGACGCTTCTTTGGAGTTTTTGGAGACAATCGAAAGACGCAGGAATCGCAGAAGTCCACAGGAAAGAGGTGAGAGCTGTACCATACTAAAATGCAATACCTGCACGACTCAAATGTATGAGACAGCAGATTTTTTTTGTTCTAACAGGTTTGCTCCCATAGCGAAATTTGTTCAGTTTGATGGGTAGAGTATGTGGATTAAACTTTAATGGTTAATGATACTTTTCCTTACACCCTGTATAGGCATGATGACGATGAAATGTAAATAAATCGAAAATATTTTTTTTCTGTTTTGACTCCTTAGTAAAAGCTGTTCAGCTTGATGGTCTACAATCATGTTTTGTTACACCCTGTATGTCCAGAAACTGTCTTTTTAATTTACCTATCCTTAAAGACACCGAGGTTGTTTATGTCCTGGAAAAATAATAACAAGGATAAACTACAGGTAGCTACAGTTATATTGTAACGTTTAATAAGGCAAAGAATATCGTCTAATGAACTAGCTTGTACTAATAATACTTGCTGTGTAGCGGTGAACGGAGATATGGTTTTGAGCTAGGGCTCTTTATAGAGCGTTTAGCGTGAAAAAGATTACTAAGAAATATACAGAGTGTAATAAAACACCCTATTAAAAGTAGAGATGGTTTAGACCAATGTTATTTTACACAAGATATGTTACCTTCATTGAAAATGGCGCGTAAAATTGTACCGCGCCACCAGCCGTCGTGCAAGTAGGCTATCAGTTTAAAACTTAGGTTTAAAATAACAATGTGCATGACCTTGAAGGGCCGTTGGATAAAACTTCACTCAGTTGTTAAATGAATGTAGACTATGCAAAGGAAACAATCATTTGAATGACTCGAGTGAAGTTCGTGTGATTGAGTGACGTCACATTTGCGAGCGAGGTCATGCACATTGTTGTTTTAAACTGATAGTAGTATTGTTTTTCGAGTCTTCACTTTGCACGCGCTAGTAACATTTATCTGCTTCGGTTTGGTATATAATATCATTGGTTCACTGCCAGTTGCAGAAACGCTCATTAAAGTTAATCCTCCATTAAATCTCTTGCTGTCACTTTTTGTCTTGTTGACGTAGTAAAAGCTAGCAAGAGATTTAATGGAGCATTAACTCTAATGAGCGTGTCTGCAACTGAGTGTTAGACTATCAAAATGTCAAAACGCAGAAAAAATAAAAAATAGAATCAGCTGCCCCATACATTTAAGTCGAGTCGGTCTCTCGGTACTGAAGTTTTGTATGAAACAGTATATTTTTTACGGTATTCCGAAGTTGGCTCCATAGTAAGAGTTGTTCAGTTTGACGCTCTTAACCACCCTTTCAAATATTACGAGGTTTTTTTTTTACACCCTGCACTTATAGGTGATGATGTTAGACTACCGAGGTTTTCACAGTAAGTTGACTTAAAGTGCAGTAAGAACATGAATAGATTACTGCAAGGAAAGCTACGCACTTCATTACATATTCAAGGGAAAATCAGTAGTCTATACTAAGAGGAACATATTTATTCAAAGCATCTACTTTTAGCAATCTATTGAAGCAGTGATAATACACTCTTTACATGTCAATACTAATTAATTCCCTTTTGATTAGATGCTCTAGTTAATTCAGGTACTTTAAATACTGGGAAAAAGTTAGTAGAAAACCGGCGAAGTGCGATAACACGGATTATGACATCACTATCATCATTCGCACTGTTCGGAAAGTTGTTCAGTATCATGGGTACAATCACCCCTTAAAGTAGTGCAACTGTTTACCCTAACACCCTGTATTTATGTACTATAATCCCCACAACATACTTTTTGGTAATCTATAATATTGTTAATAATAATTTGATGAAATTGTGTAGTTAATTTTGGCACAATTTAACGTTTGACATAATTACTGAGCATAGCTTAGCATACTTATTTTTGCGATTTAATGTTGCTACATGCATTTGAATTTTAAGGGTGTTTATTTCTCGTGACTGTACGTTCAATACATCAATCAATTATACTTTATTGCACACCAAAACAGAACATACATTAGAATAGACCACAACAACACATACGTTACATCTTTTACAGCAGATGGATGACACATACACATCAGAATTTCTTCTTAAGCGCGCTAGCGCGCGTATGCATGTTTCCTCACGATGTTTTCCTTCACCGTTTGAGAGCAGTCGGTATTCGATACATACGTTAGAAAAACTCATTTGTACATGGCATGTTTTCCGTGCGGATTCGAACCCCGGATCCCCATGATAGCGTGTCCATACCTCTCCGCAATGCACCATCGACGCTCGCTATATATGTATCACCATCATCATCTCAGCCGATAGACGTCCACTGCTGGGCCTCAACCCGCACATGTGAACGTTTTCGTTCCAATGTCATTGTCACTTCAGTTTCGCAATTCTTTGGGCTATGTCAGCGACTCTGCTTCTTCAGCGAATCTCTTAATTTCTGATTCGATCTCGCAGGGGAACTCCGAGCATAGCCCATTGCCCTATGGGTGACTTTCAGCCGTTTTATGAGGGCTTGCCTTGAGTGAGCGACCACGTCTCACTTCCATATGTCATCACTTGCAGTACACACTGGTCAAAGACTCGTCTTGATACTGCGGTATTTGGGATGAGAAGATACTACGTATGTACAGGGTGAAATTGATATCATTAGCATCCTTTTATACAAAGAGTCTACCCCTCAAACTGAACAACTTTTACTATGGCAGCAAACCGATCGGAGCAAACAAAAATCTTCTGTTGCATACATTTGAATCGAGAACTCGCGCTTCGACATTGCAGTTTAGTATGGAACAGCAGATTTTTAATTTGCTCCGTTCGGTTTGCTCTCGTAGTAAAAGTTGTTCAGTTTGATGGGTAGACTCTCAGTTTCAAAGGATGCTAATGATATCAATTTCACCTTGTATACTCGCTAGCACTAAACCCCCACAAAAACACAAGCTCACATTGATGCAACAGGAAACTTATTAAAGGAACAATCTACTTAACGATAATACCCGGCTATCTTCTGATTAGCTTGATTAACTCGGACTTTTAACTCCTGCGTGTAGGTTACTTTTGGACGTTTATCTTACGAAACTTAAGTTAATTAAATCGGAAAGATTTAACTTGAGTAGACAGTTGACAAGATTAAATTTTAGAAAAGTTGCTAAAATTCGAAAACCATTTGGAGATTATAATTCAAAATTCAAAATTTTTTATTCAAAATAATATCATATAGATAGCTTTTTGACGTCATTTTTTGACTCTACCATGGCGTCGGAAGGTGTTCCGTTGAGAGAAGATGCGGCCAGAAACTCTACAAGGTGAAATTGATATCATTAGCATCCTTTTAAACTAAGTGTCTACCCATCAAACTGAACAACTTTTACTATCGGAGCAAAAAGAAAATCTGCTGTTGCATACATTTGAGTCGAGTAGGCGTTGCAGTTTAGTATGGAACAGCTGATTTTCTTTTTGGTCCGATCGGTTTGCTTCCATAGTAAAAGTTGTTCAGTTTGATGGGTAGACTCTTAGTTTAAAAGGATGCTAACGATATCAATTTCACCCTGTATAATAAAAAGCCTATAAAATATTTTTTTTTGTATTATTATTTAAAATATTACAAAGTTAAAAGTTTACAAGCTGAATGATCGTTTTAAAAAATCATAGCATAGCATAGCATATTATGCTCACGACTATATTCCCCGAGGGGTAGTCAGAGATATTCTGAAAACTCAGGACATCCACGATTCACTAGTGTACCGAAACTCTGTCCAGTGTGACGGGGAATGAGCCCGTCGCCACTTGTAATGGACAGTGGGTAGAATATGCCTCGAAATTGAAGCATGTAAGCATGTAGGTTAAAAAAAATCATACGTGAACAATGCTATAAAAATTGGCTATTTGTGAGTTGCGCCCGAGGGTTCCGTACTACCACACAATACGTAGGTAGGGTATAACAAAACCGTAGGACCGTATGGATTACCTCATATACACGAAAATACATCAACACCGGAGAAAACGCAGGTAAATTTGAATTTATCAGCGAGTTCGATGTACGAGCGGGAACACGTGGAGGCCAACACCACGGTTTCGGACGACTGCACCCCACCACAGAGCGTACGGGAAGCGAGCGCAGCGAAGGTGACAACTGTACCCGTCGCTCGCGCAGCCGACGCTCCACCGACAGCGAATGCCGAGGGTGAGGCCGTCACTGAGGTTCCGACGCATGCACCTAACTGCACAGTGACTTTGACGCTAAATAAAGATCCGTTACAAATCACGGAAATTAAAACCTATGCCAATGTTGTTTCTACAGAAGGGGAAATAAAGCAACCACCACGAAAAGACGACTGGATTTTGGTGCAGCGTCAAAGACTAAGAAACAGGTTTATTGGCAAGAATGGTAAGGCGACATCGGAGCCAGAAGGGAAGTTCAAGGCAGCGGACATTAGAGTACCGCTATTTATAAATAACGTTGATAAGAACGCATCGATCAGTGACATAACAAAGTACATACAGACTAGAACACAGGTATGCGTCTGTATGGAACGAATACGCATGAAACAACCGCGGGATTATAATGCCTATAAGGTGTATGTTCCGAGACATAAATTAGATATTTTTATGGATGAAGCATTATGGCCCGACGGTATATCTTTCCGGAAGTTTATCGAGTTTAAAAAGAAAAGTATTGGTGAAGACCAAAAGACATTAAATAAAGGCACGGGAGAGGCTGGGCGAGATAAAAACACATAATGATTGATAAACTAAAGATGTTCTCGTATAATTGTAAGTCTGTGGTTAGGTCGGTTGATGGAATTAGATTATTGTGTCAGTCGGCGGATATTATAGCTCTACAGGAGACTTGGCTTTTACCACACGACGTGACATATATTGGTGAAATTGACCAGGAGTTTGGTTTCACGAGCAAGTCAGCGGTGGACACGACGAGTGGTATCCTGAGGGGGAGACCGTACGGTGGCGTGGCCATCATGTGGAGAAAAGCTGTGTTCGAGTCTGTATCGGTAGTGGAGTGCAGGTCAGTGCGGTTGGCTGCGATAAAGGTAACTGTTTCCGGCCGGCCTATTATAGTTATATCCGTGTATATGCCTACTAATGACTCAGAGAACCTGTTGGAGTTCACGGAATGCATTGGTGAAATAAACGCGATTATAGAAAATAATAGTATAGAGTCAGAGGTAATCTTAGGTGATTTTAATGCGCATCCTAATTCAGTATTTTTTAATGAGCTACATCATTTTTGTTCAGATCAATTGTGGAGAATAGCAGACATTGAACTTTTAGGTATCGACTCGGGATCGTTTAGTTTTATATGTGATAGTAGTGGATCCTTGCGTTGGTTAGATCATTGTGTGGTCACAGAAGCAGTGTGGAAAATGGTAGTAAATGTAAAAATACACCAAGATGTTTATTGGTCCGATCATTTTCCTCTGGAAATTCAACTAGATTTGGTATCTGCTGCTAAACTCAAAAATAATAATCGTGATCATACTCGAGATCGAGCCATATGGGGGGATAGACAGCCACACCAGGTAGAAAAATATAGCAGTATCTGTCACAGTAGCCTACGGTCTATTGACTTTCCAGAGGAGCTAAGGTCCTGTTGTAGTAAAACATGTAGTAATAGGGACCATAGAGTTGTTATAGATAATATGTATATAAAAGTTATTAATATTATGAGGAACGCTGCAATTTGTACTTATGAGGGAAAAGAAAAGGTTAAAAAGAGGTGTGTACCTGGGTGGAATCAGCATGTGAGGAAAGCTCATGAGGATGCTCGACTTGCGTTTATAGTTTGGGTGAATAGTGGGAGACATTCAGCTGGTAGTTATTTTGAGGATATGAGAGTAAAGAGAAGATATTTTAAACAAAAGTTAAAGTGGTGTCAGGACAATGAAAAGCAGATTAAGATGGATATCCTAGCCACACACCACAAAAATAAGGACTTTAAGCAATTTTGGAAGCAGACAGCTAAACTTGATACCAGGTCGAGCGTCCCCATGAGTGTTGATGGAGTCTGTGAGTCTGGCCCCATAGCTAACTTGTTTAGGGACCATTTCAAAGTGATGTCTCCGTTGCAGTCAGAGTCGCTGGTGCTCGATGCTGAGGACGGACTTGAGGTGCAAAGTTATTTCAGCGCCAAGGAAATTAGGGTGGTGATCCAAGGTATGTCACGTGGGAAATCACCGGGCCACGATGGCCTCAGCATCGAGCATCTGCAGTATGCTGGTGTACACCTACCAAGAGTTCTGGCTATGGTATTTTGTTTCTGTGTTAGTCATGCCTATCTTCCAGACGAGCTGATGAAGACGGTTGTCGTACCAATACTAAAGAACAGAACAGGCGATGTCTCGGACAGGAGCAACTACAGGCCTATTTCACTGGCAACAACTGTGGCTAAGGTTCTGGACGGTCTGCTTGAGAGACAGCTCAGAGCAAACATAAACCTACATGATAACCAGTTCGGGTTTAGGCCCGGACTGTCTACGGAAACTGCTATTCTCTGTCTCAAGCACACCGTCCGGTACTACACTAGTAGGAAGACGCCTGTTTTTGCCTGTTTTCTGGATCTGTCCAAGGCATTTGACCTGGTAGATTACAATATTCTCTGGAGTAAGTTGGCCAATGAGACAGAATTACCAACTGATTTAATAAATGTGTTTAAGTATTGGTACGGCAACCAAACAAATTATGTGAGATGGTCAGGTTCGCTGTCGGATGTATATAGGTTGGAGTGCGGGGTGAGGCAGGGGGGTTTGAGCTCACCCGTGCTCTTTAATCTGTATATGAACCGTTTGATTGTCGAGCTCAGTGGTGCCAGGGTCGGCTGCTCCGTAGGAGGAGTTTGCTACAATAACATCAGCTATGCCGACGACATGGTCCTGCTGAGCCCGTCAATCAGGGCTCTCAGGAAGCTGCTGAGAACGTGTGAGGTGTTCGCGGAGGCTCATGGCCTCAGGTACAACGGAAAGAAAAGTGAGATGATGATTTTCAAGGCAGGTAAGAAGACCTACAATGACATCCCGCCGGTGACTCTGGGTGGTGTAAAGCTAGCCAGAGTCACTGAGTTCAAGTACCTGGGGCACATGGTCTCTGAGGACATGTCGGATGAGGCTGAGATAGAGAGGGAGCGCAGGGCGCTGGCGATGAGGGCGAATATGCTTGCCCGCAGGTTTGCACGATGTACTAATGATGTTAAAGTAACATTATTCAAGGCATATTGCCAGTCCTTTTACACGTGCAGCCTGTGGGTCAGTTACACGCAGAAGTCGCTCAGTGCGCTGCGCGTGCAGTACAACAATGGGCTGAGGATGTTGTTGGGGCTGCCTCGTTTCTGCAGCGCATCGGGCATGTTTGCGGCGGCGCGAGTAGATAGCTTTGCAGCCATCATACGCAAACGTGCCGCCTCCCTGCTGCGCAGGGTACGGGGCAGCACCAACACCCTCCTCGAGCCCATTGCAGAGCGGCTCCAGTGTCCCATCATTGGGCACTGGAATAGCCTACATAAGGGCTCTAGGCCCCCTTTTGTAAATATTAAATAAATGTAAAAAATTTGTCACTAACATAGTCTTAAGTCATTGTTACTAACACCAATATGGATCCACGATCTGAATTAAAATAAATGAATTGAATTGAATTGAAAACACCCTAGTAATACTTAAAGGGGTGCTTAGACCACGAAACTGAACAACTTTTACTATGGAGCCTAAAGAAAGCCTAAATTAAAAAAGTGTCCACTAGATAAACTACAAAAGCCTTCAAGCTATTTTCTTAAAATACTTTTATAGGTTTTTTAAAGGTACATACAAATTTTGAAAAAAAAAAAAGGCCGCTTTTGTCTTTATTCGAAATTATGTAAAAGTGGAATGTTTAAAATCTATAAAAGTATTGTATAACAATGGCTTGACGGCTTTTGTAGTTTATCTATTGGGCACTTTTTTAATTTAGGCTTTCTATATTGAGAAATCTTTATTATTGTGACGAGAGGGTGCCACTGAGCTCGAATAGCCCTCTTAAGATACCTACCTATAAGTTACATTGCGAAAATGTGTTAGCTGTAATGCAATTTAATACATTTGTTAAATAAATAAATAAAAACTATTACACTTGTACGTATAACAACTATTATGAAAAAACGTTTTCACCCTTTGGGTAAGGAACCCTAATGAAACTATATTTTACTCAAAATTAACCCATGCTAAATAAGTGCTCTACATTCGAATCGGTACAGTAGTTTTTACCACAATCTGTAGTTTTCAGGAAACTGTGTTTTATTTCACAATGTTATGCAAATGTAAGCACACGCTCACGACTAGGTATATTTCCCGAGGGTAGTCAGAGATAAGAGAGGATAGTAGTATAGATAGTAGATACATTTTTATTTTTATTGCATTTTTCAGATTTACTGTATGTTTAGTTTAAATTAGTTTTGCGATTGGTGTTGTGCAGGGCTTATTAGTTAGTGTATTAATACAGGGTGTAACAAAATACCCTAGTAATACTCAAGGGGGTGCTTCAGACCATCAATCTGAACAACTTTCACTATGGAGTCAACGTTGATAAAAAATTAAAAAATCTGCCTTCCCATACATTTGAGTCGAGACGGTACTGCAGTTTTGTATGAAAGAGCTGATATTTTTTTCGCGATTTCGATGTTGGCTCCATAGTGAAAGTTGTTCAGTTTGATGGTCTGAAGCACCCCCTTAAGTATTACTAGGGTTTTTTGTTACACCCTGTACAGTTTTTCTTCCATTATTATTCCCACGAGTAGCAAGGGAATTATATCAGTCCATCCTAGCAAGGCAAAGAGGCATCCCCGAATCTGCCCGGTATCGGGGAGACACCGTTCGAGACTGAGCACCCCCTCAGCCACGCATCCATGGGCACGGTTCGGTTGACACCTTTGGATTGGGGTTTTTAGAGTCGAGGTTTTCTCCTCCAGGAGGGGGAAAGTGATAGGATAAGGGTAAGTGGAAGGGGAAATTTGGAGGATAGGAGGAAGGATGAGGGAGTAAGGAGACTCCCATCGGTTGGGAATTTTCGATGGGAGTTCTTCCCTTGTCCGGGGTCCCGAGGGACTCCCCGTCCATGGGCGGGCACCGTACGCAGTGCCCGTTCACGGCGGGGGGGCTATCCGCAACCTGCCACCCGTCCGGTCGCATGGGAAGAACCTGCGCACGGTCGACAGGTGTCCACACTGTGGTACAGCGATTCATCGACCGACCCGGATTAATCAACAATCAACTCTGATAGCCAAGCAGCCTTGCTAGCCATAGACTCTCCGATCATAAGGTCTAAGCTAGTACAGGACTGCGTATCACAACTGAATGCCTTAGGCAATAACAATCAACTTGTGCTACAATGGGTGCCAGGACACTCAGACATCGAAGGGAACGAGAGGGCGGACGAGTTGGCTAGAAGAGGCACTGAAAACCACTTCATAGGCCCCGAACCCTTTCTCGGAATCCCCAATAGTCTAACGCGAGATTCTTTGAATAAGGCCAGCTTTGGTGAGGCAATAAAGCTTTGGTGTAACACCCCAGGCATGGGCCACTCAAAAGCACTTATCAAAGGCTACAATCGCAAACTTGCGAACGGTCTCCTTGCCCTCAGCAAGGACCAAATTTGTACAATAGCAAGGTCACTCACAGGCCACTGCAAATTAAATAAGCACATGCACACACTGAATTTAAGTGACACGACCGGCTGCAGATTTTGCAAGGAGGAGATGGAAACTCCTCTGCACCTCCTATGTGATTGTGGTCCCCTGATGTACAAACGCAGCACTCATCTGGGTAGGCAGGTGCTGACACCAGATGAGATACAAACTATCCCGATCAAGAATCTACTGCGATTTCTGGCCGCAGTGGGGATTGGTAAGGAACTATAAAAAGGGCGATCACAAAGGACCAGCGATGGTCTACGTGGCACAGGCTTAGCAAGCCTGTCAAGGCCCAAAACCACAGATAATGAATACACCCTGTACAGGGTCCTTGACACTTTTTTAAGGGGATGATCAGACCATAAAACTGAAAAACTATCTCTATTGGGCCAGCATCGAAATAGCGGAAAAAATATCAGCCATCCTATACATTTGCTCGAGTAGGTTTGCAGTTTTGTATGGAAGAGCAAATTTTTTTTTCACGATTTCGATATGGTCCTTTAGAGAAAGTTGTTCAGTTTGCGGTCTGATCATCCCCTTAAGGCGAGGAATTATTATAGCACGCTTTTTTTACGAATTCATGTTTGCTTCCATAGCTGCTACGAGCTAGCTTTTCGTCCACACAATTTCTCAGCGGTTATTCTCTTTCCTTCCGCTTAGACGGCTACTGTCCTTTCTAGAAGATCCTTTCTTCTTTGTATGTATTCAAAATTAAAAAATTCAAATCTTTAGAATCAAGATATCTTTTAAGTATCTTTTTATTAAATGAAGCGCAAGGTGTTTTATTTTTACAAACAGAATACAGGATGTAACTAAACACCCTAGTAATACTTAAGGAGGTGCTTCAGACCCTAACCGCGCGATGGCGATTCAGGCGATAACTTTCACTATGGAGCCAGCATCGAGAAAAAAAAACAGCTAGACTCATTTCAAATGTATGGGACATTTGAGTCGAGCCGGTATTACAGTTTTGTATGAAACAGCTGATTTTTATTTCGCGGTGTCGAAGTTGGCTGCATAGTGAAAGTTGTTCAGTTTGATGGTCTACAGCAACCCCTTAAGTATTACTAGGGTGTTTTGGTCGGCTCCAGAACGTGTATTCGATAATTCTTTTTCCAATGTCATGCCTCAAGCCGACAGAATAATAAAGTATAGAAAATAATGTCTTAAAATTCCGAAAGTATTATTTTATTATGTTTTTATCCCTATTTTCCCCTTTCTGGTTACATCCAAGTCTGCTGAGGTTTTTATTTATGAACTAGTAGATTCCATCGGATGCTCACGACAGCGCGACAAGGGGTAGACAGGACTAATACCAGCTTATCTTTATGGATTTGTTTCTCTGTGATGCTGGATGAAATATATACAGGGTGTTAGGGTAAACAGTTGCATTACTTTAAAGGGTGATTTTACCCATGATACTGAACAACTTTCCCAAAGAAACCTATAGGAAATTCGCAAGTAAAAATTGCAACTTTTCATACAAAAGTTCGGTCAGCTGATTGCATTTAGTATAGGAAGTCCAAAATTTTTTATACGAATTTCCTATAGGTTTCTTAGGGAAAGTTGTTCAGTAGCATGGGTACAATCACCCCTTAAAGTAATGCAACTGTTTACCCTAACACCCTGTATTGGTTGATATCCTGTGTATTGGATGTATATTGGTTTATTTTGGTGCCTATACGAAAATAATCGCTAGACTCACATCATCTTAAGTCTTGGAACTATTGTCTTGCCCCTTTGCAGAGTAGAGATAGAGAAACAGAAAGAGATCCTTGAAGTTAATGCATACTGTACAGCTTTGATGTATGGTAACGAATGTTGGGTATGGCAGAAGAGGAATCATCATCACAGACTTTATACGTCCCACTGCAGGGCACAGGCCTACCTTCAGAGAGGATAAATTATGTATAGGCGTTAGTCCACCACGCGTGCCCATGCGGATCGATACACTTCACATACGCATCCGAATTTCTTATTTAGCGTGTGCACTGTGCAGGTTTCCTCACGATGTTTTTCTTCACCGTTTGAGAGCAGTCGGTATTAGTATTACGTACTTAAGTCAGAAAAACTTATTGGTAAGATTCGAACCTGGACCTCAAGATCAAGTTTCCATGGATCTCCGCAACACGCCACCACCCGCCGTTCTCTTAGGAGAGGGTCGAAGAGGAAGGAATCTAGAATAAATGCTGTCGAAATGCGTTCTTTACGCAGTATGTGTCGTGTGGCAGGATACGAAACAGTGTATTTAGAGAAAGATCTGAGTTGAAAGTGAATAAGTGTCAATGATTGAAAAGGGAATGCTGACACAGGCGCGTGAGTATAGGCACTATTAGGCACAGTATAAGAAAGAGTGGCCTCGATTCGGAGTGTACCACGACTAAACTAAACTAAATGTATTCCTGTCACTTTCTAAAATAAGATTAAGAAAAGAGACAGAAAACCAACAGCTGACTTTAGTGCTGTCAAAGTGACGTTAAATGCGCAAAATAAGATGCCATCATAATTTACGCCATCTTATTTAAGTCGTTTTTGGGCGTTTAACGTCACTTTGACAGCACTAAAGTCAGCTGTTGGTTTTCTGTCTCTTTTCTTAATCTTATTTTAGAAAGTGACAGGAATACATTTAGTTTAGTTTAGTCGTGGTACACTCCGAATCGAGGCCATTATCTATATAATATGGTTATTTTAAATTAGTTGGCGAAACTGAACCAGGTGATTTGTTTATGATAATTGATAACAGATTGCATTATCAATGTTTATAATTGGTATTGATGATTACCAAAATTATTATTATCGTACGTATCTTGTACGTATCGTACGCAGTGCGTGGAACGCGGGCGGGCATTGACCTCAGAATCATAATATGATCGGACGGCGGGTCAGTATCACGCATACATACTGAGTAACAGATACAAAATGCGTTTTTTAAGTTTGGCGAACTAATTAGATTTAGCATAGCATAAGCATAATGCGCACTAATTAGATTTAACATTTAACCTTATAGGCAATATTAGAACGAATCGAATATTTAAATTGTTGATGTGATTAATTTATATTAGTCGTTTTGAAAAAACCTGTTTAATTTTACTGAAACTTTTCGCTATTAGCACAACATACATTTTGTGTGGGTAGGTACTTTTAAATAAACCCAATTGTATTATTGTTGTAAATAAAGTATTTTTTATAAAATCATATATTTCACAGAAGGGAAACAATTCCACTAAATGAACTCATGAATCCATACTCCCGACCCAAAAGTTTTAAAGCCAAATAGGCTTTTCTGTGGAAGGTATGACTTGTGCGAATGTCGAATTTGACCTTTCTATTTGCTTATGAGTTTATGACACCACAATTTTTTAATTACTTACTAAGGGTTGATTGTACCCTTGATACCGAACAACTTCCCAAAGTATTCTATAGGAAATTCGCAAAAATAAATGTAGATTTTTTTATACAAAAGTTCGATCAGCTGATTGCATTTAGTATGGTGTAAGCTCGACGGGAAGCTGGATTAATCAAACTCGTTCAATGCCAACAATTAAAGTTTATTGTTTAACACTTCACTAGTTTTATACATTACACGATTCAATCACTTCATAATTAATTTTTAGGATCATTATGCACGAAACATGTTAACACGTCAATAGCTAGTTTTCGAATGATAACCGTTTGAAAAGAGTGAGCGAACGAACGAACGGCGAATGAATCGATTCAAAGAATGATCGATAACGAATCGAGTTGATGAGTTGTACCTCAATGTTGCCAGCATAGATAAAAAGTAAATAGGCGATGGTCTATCGATATGCTCGTTACAATGGGAAGCCCAACAATTTTTTACGAATTTCCTATACAGGGTCCTTTTTAATATGCTGACACTTTTTTAAGGGGATGGTCAGACCATAAAACTGAACAACTTTCTCTATGGGACCAACATCGAAATCGCGAAAAAAAATCTACTGTTCCATACATTTGGCTCGAGTAGGTTTGCAGTTTTGTATGGACGAGCTCATTTTTTTCGCGATTTCGATGTTTGTGCCATAGAGAAAGTTGTTCAGTTTTATGATCATCACCTTAAAAAAGTGTCAGCATATTAAGAAGGACCCTGTATACCTAGGTTTCATAGGGAAAGTTGTTCAGTATCATGTATAATTATAATACTGATCCGCCATTCTGACGAATCGTCCGCAGGTTTTTTTCATACACAAATTTTAGTTTACAGGTGGTAAAGAAGATTGGCAGATTTGGACCCAGCCATTTTTTACGAAAACTAGAAGCCATTCAGGATGGCGGTCATAATTATTATAAACAGAAAAAAATAAAGCATAATACACAAATTTTAGTTTACAGGTGGTAAAGAAGATTGGCAGATTTGGACCCAGTCATTTTTTACGAAAACTAGAAGCCATTCAGGATGGCGGTCATAATTATTATAAACAGAAAAAAATAAGGCATTTTTTAAAAAAACTTTCACAACTCCAGAAGTCTGGATTCAAAAGTAGAAATTACTAGGAAAATAGAAAAATCGTCCAAAAGCAGTAGCAAAACGCAACCACGACAGCTATTTTCATCTAATATTATCATTGAGGTATTTCTGGTCGTCACGGAACGAATTTGGCTTGGTTGAACTGATAGATCGTTTTCTTCCATTATCATAATATGGTACGGTACGGTTATCGTGAATTTTCATTAAAATAAACACAATGAATGCGTAGAACATTGAGTGGACTATCTAATAAGAAAGATTATGAGTTTCTCTTGATACTAAAGCTATCATAAGGAGAAATACGTTTCCCCCAACTTCTATAGGTTACAACCAATTTACTTTTTTGTTAGTTTTGTTTCACTCTACACGTATTACTAAGTTTCATTTATGTATGGGACCTCTAAGTCTGGGCCTCAAATTATATGGCATTCCGCACAAACTTCTTTAAAGACTTGGTAGGTACTCGGCAATTACAAAAACAGCTGCGGTTAAACCCAGGTTATCAATAATAATGTAAAAGTAGCAGTAACTTGAAATTTTACAACCTTCAAGTTTTATGATCATTGTCATATTAACTTTTTATCTAGAGTGGACACGAGGGTTGAATATTATTTGGATTACGTGGATTTATTTTATCGTTCAGTTTACTTTTAATCGCCGCTGTAATAATAACATGTTACGTACCTATTATTTATTGCTGCTGTGTGGATCCAGATTAGAATATAAAGTCTAACAAAATTAGCTGAAACTATTTTAAGGAGATGATCAGACCATCAAACTGAACAACTTCCTCTACGGGACCAATATCGAAATCGCGAAAAAAGAAATCTGATGTTCCATTATCATCATCATCATATCAGCCGATAGACGTCCACTGCTGGACATAGGCCTCCCCCAAAATGGGGAGATTGGCCATGATCGCCATGATTCATGTTCCATGCAATAATGTCATTGGTTCCATGCCATGTTCCATACTAAACTACAGATCGACCTGAGCTAAATATATGGGACAAAACATTTTTTTTTTTGCGATTTCGATGTTGGTCTCATAGTAAAAGTTGTTCAGTTTGATGGTCTCAACAACCCCATAAAAGTTTGAAATGTTTATTTTTACTTTTGCAACCCTGTATAAGGTCTAACAAAATTATCTGAAACTATTTTAAAGCGATGACCAGACCATCAAACTGAACAACTTTCTGTATGGGACCAATATCGAAATGGCGATTAAAAAAAAATCAGCTGTCCCATACAAAACTGCAAACATAACTCGACTCAAATGTATAAGACAACAGATTTTTTTTCGCGTTGCGATATCTACACTAATATTATAAAGAGGAAAGATTTGTACCTATTTTTGTATGTTTGTATGTTTGTAATGAATAGGCTCAAAAAGTACTGGGCCGATTTAAAAAATTCTTTCACCATTAGAAAGCTGCATTCACCCTGAGTAACATAGGCTATATTTATTGCTAGAAAAGATTAGACGTCCACCCGTGCGAAGCCGGGACGGGCCGCTAGTTGTTCATATACCTAGAGAAAGTTGTTCAGTTTAATGGTCTGATCATCCCCTTATAGTTTCAGCTAATTTTGTTAGACCTCATGTATAACAATTTAAAATTAATTATAACCATTCTTTTTCTCACATTTTAATAAACTAGCTAACCTGACGGTCGTTATCCTGTCTAAAATAGGTCTAAAAACTTTATTCGGGCTATAACGAACATTACATATTTTTATCTAAATCGATCCAGCCGTTGTCAAGTGATGCATTTACCAACGACCAGCATTATAAATTAAAAAGTGAAAAATAATTAGGTCACCTATTATTTTTGATGGAAGCAAAAATGTTTGTTTTACATTTTAACTCTCTTTAAGAGGGCTATTCGAGTCCAGTGTCGCCCTCTATTATTTATTGTCGCCCTGTCAATAATAAAGATTTCTCAATAAAGAAAATATAAATTAAAATAGTGCCCACTTGACAAACTACAAAAGCCTTCAAGCTATTTTCATAGAATAAATACTTTTATAGGTTTTTTTAAAGGTCTAAACATACAAATTAAAAAAAAGAAAAAAAACGGCCGCTTTTGTTTTTATTCGCAATTGACTAAAAGTATTGTATAACAATGGCTTGAAGGCTTTTGTATTTTGTCAATCAATTTAGGCGTTCTGTATTGAGAAATCTTTATTATTGTGACGAGGGCGCCACTGGACTCTGATATGGGATCGCTATGAAATAAACAATTAATTTTTTGTAGTGTACTTACCTACCTATATTATGGCCGAAAGGCTGGCCACCATCTACAGGGTGTATGTGACAGTCTAGCAAATACTGAAACGGTGAACTCAGACCATCAAACTGAAAAACTTTCACTATGGAGTCTACTCAGGAAACGCGAAAAAAAATCTGCAGTCCCATACAAAACTGTTGTATACCTACCCGACTAAAATGTATGGGACAGCTGTTTTTTTCGCGTTTCCTGAGGTAGGCCCCATAGTGAAAGTTATTCAGCTTGAAGGTCTGAGTTCACCGTTTCAGTATTTGCTAGGCTGTCACTTACACCCTGTACAGAGTGTAACAAAACCCTGTACAGAGTGTAACGAATTAGGAAGGTTTTCAAAAATAGCAATCCAGTACGTCTAGTATAAATTCTCTACTCGTGCGCGACGCGCCTTCGCTGCATAGAAAATAACCCGTTCCCGCGCTTTTCGGAGAGCGAAAGCCGCGCTTGCCACGACATGTAGTATGGAAAAAAGCAGAGTCGCGCACTAGTAGAGAAATCATACTAGACAGCTGTCTAAAGAGCTCTTTGTGCTATTAAGATTGACAAGTTTATTCCGAGAGTGCAAGTGCGCGCTGCATACTAACGAAGCCTGGTGATATTTTCAAAAGGTACTACAAGTATTTACAAGGGTGTTTTGTTACACCCTGTACAGAGTGTAACAATACACCCTAATAATACTTAAGGGGGTGCTTCAGACCATGAAACTGAACAACTTTCACTAAGGAGCCAACTTCGAAATCGCGGAAAAAAAATCTGCTATCCCATACATTTTAGTCGAGTCGGTACTGCAGTTTTGTATGGGACAGCTGATATTTTCTTCGCGATTTTGAAGTTGGCTCCATAGTGAAAGTTGTTCAGTTTCGTGGTCTGAAGCACCCCTTTAAGTATTACTAGGGTGTTTTGTTACACTCTGTATAGTCTATCTATTGTTTCATCTCCACGCTTATAGACAAGACAGGGTGTATCAAAACTGTCTAGTAATATTTAATGGGCTGTTTAAGACCATCAAACTGAACAACCTTTACTATGAAGCTAAAATCGAAATAAAATATGCTGTTCTATCATGTATATTGGAGTTGAGACGGTACGACAGTTTTTGTATATAAAACAGCAGATTTTTAATTACTTTTATATTGGCTCCACAGTTAAATTTGTTTAGTTTGATAGTCCCTTTAAATATCACCAAGGTGTTTTATTACACCTGTATAAAGATTTACAGTCTTCTTTTCTTACAGCTTTGTATAAACATTATTTTTAATTAGTCTTGTTTTCCGACAGATGGCCGATGGGGCCTGCTAGTTCTCCAGTGGCGACCGCGTACCGGAAAGCGCAGCGTGGGTAGGCCCCTCACACGGTGGACCGACGACCTGGTGAAGGCGGCGGGAACACGTTGGATGAGGGCGGCGCCGCCGGACTGCTCGCTGTGGCGATCCTTGGGGAAGCCTATGTCCAGCAGGGTTCAGACACATTCGTACAATTTCCGCATTCGTACAATTCCACATTCGTACAATTCCAAATTGGTACAATTCCACATTCGTACAAATGGACGTCCATCGGCTGAGATGATGATGATGAGCCTTGTTTTCGTATCAGTAACATGCCACGCACAACGAAGCGATAAAACGAGAAAAACGTCTGCGCTCGATATAAAGTAACAAAGGTGGAGGCTTTCGATTTTTATCGTTTTCTCGGGTGTGGCATGTTAGGCGTACAGGAATGTTATTTTTGAAAGTCACACATGACAATACACACATACGAATAATGCATAGGTATGTTCCATAGACTTTGGCATCACTTTCGTATACGAATTAGGATGGTTTAAAAAATAGCACTCCAGTACGTCTAGTATGAATTCTCTACACGTGCGCGACGCGCCTTCGCTGCATAGAAAATAACCTGTTCCCGCGCTTTTCGGAGAGCGAAAGCCGGGCTTGCCACGACATGTAGTATGGAAAAAAAGCTGAGTCGCGCACAAGTAGAGAAATCATACTAGACGTGCTGCTCTTTTTTCTATTAAGAGAAGTTTATTCCGAGAGCTCAAATGCGCGGCGCCGCATACAAACAAAGTCTGGTGATATTTTCAATACGTACTATCAAATTAAAGTCCATGAAATTTTTCAGAAACAATCTAGAAACTAATCTCTATGTTTGTATGAAGATTTTCGTTAAAATATACAGTTTTAATGCTAGTATAAATTTAAGATTTGCATGGAAATCTTTATGGCATTGTAACTTTGAAACTAAATATATTTTAACGAAAATCTGACTCCATACAAACATAGAGATTATAGTTTCTACTTTCTAGATTGTTTTTGAAAAATTAACTTTAATTGGTTAGTATTGAAAATATCACCAGACATCGTTTGTTTGGAATGCGTCAGGAAATTATAAAGGGAACACCAAATAATAACATAGAATGCTGCAATCTTAACTATGATTTGTATAATTTATTTTTGTTCTGTATATTTTAATGGTTATATTTAAAACAACACATTAATTTTAGGTCTTAAAGAAACTTTCTTATATTATACTTATATAGTAATTGGCATCATTAAGGTACGATTCATTTTAAGTTTATATTTCAATAATAGTAATATTTTGTAATTCAAATACGTAACAAGATGACAGACTACTTCTGTGCTTCAATTAAACTTTCTATGTTATGAGCGTTTTTTTTTTTTTTTTAATGTAGTTCCTAAAAAACTCCATCTCTGTAGTTATTTAATCTTCTTGCTCCATAGAGACGTTCGCGAGATTTTGCCAAAATCATGTCAAGACTGTGCCTGCCTTTTTTTTTTATAGGCCAAGGGATCGAGCCCATACGGTGGAATATTTTCAAGCATTCAAGAAGGGTCTAAATGAGTTCATCTCTATGATAAGACTTTCAGAGCCTCTCTGAGTGATGTACTGAAGCCTCCTCAGTACATACGTCCTGCGCAACCGGTCCTGGACAATCAGCAAGCCTATAATGGCTATTTGAAAAATCTCTTCACCACGATGACAAGTCTAACTCTGGGACATGCCATCAAGAAGAATAAACTTTGGGTACTAAACAGCTATGCAACTCACTAAGTGCAAAACATCTTCACAACCTTAAATTCATCGTTGTCACATCGGCGAGCTGACACAGGGTACAGGGTGTAAAATTAAACGCGTTACATATCGAACAGGGTGCTTCAAACCATAAAACTGAACAACTGTTGGTCCCATGGTACGGTACCCCATAAAGTATGTAATGCATTTAAGTTTACAACCTATATAACTAAATTCCCTAGGTGTATCATCATCTTAAGAAAGGTTTTACAGCCCCGGGTGGGCCTTATATAGCCTGTTCAACTAACATTTAGGCGCTAACATAAGAGTTACAAAATAATCTATACATAGGAGCGCTTTCGAAATCTTCTGGTCAAAAATCAGCGCTAACATATGAGTTATATCGGGGGTACATCTGTGTAATACGCGTCATAGACACAGAATACACGAAGGCTTCCTGTAGGCCTCACATGCCACCCCCGAGAAAACGATAAAAATCGAGATGTGCCTCCATCTTTAGTATTTTACATATGCCAGATAGAGCGCGCATGACGTTTTTTTTCGTTTAAACGCATTGTCGTGGGTGGCATGCTAGCCGTGCTGAGCATGTCTAGTATGATTTCTCTACACGCGCGCGACGCGCCTTCGCTGCATAGAAATAACATGTTCCTGCGCTTTTGGAAAGCGAAAGCTGCGCTTGCCACGACTGTAGTATGGAAAAAAGCCGAGTCACGCGCAAGTAGAGAAATCATGCTCGACGTGCTGTTATCCTTCACTGACAGTGAATTGGTGAGAGAAAAAGTTCCCAAAAATTCATTGGTCAAAAACCGAAGCTTGGGTACCACTAGACCAGTACTGCAATGCAATTCAACTTCGCCACAACCTCGTCGTTGAAACATCGGCGACCTGACAAGTCTGTCCAACATAGGATGGAGATTTTGATAGATCGTTTTAGAGCCATCATTTTACTTTCTGACAATGTTTGAGCCGTAAACCCTTTTATTTTAAGTACGTTAAATGTTAAATAATCTTATACAGGGTGAAATTGATATCATTAGCATCCCTTTAAACTAAGAGTCTACCCATCAAACTGAACAACTTTCACTATGGGAGCAAACCGATCGAAGCAAAAAAATTATCAACTGTTCCATACTAAACGGCAATGCCTACTCGACTCAAATGTATACAATAGCAGATTTTTTTGTTGCTCCGAGTGGCTTGCTCCCATAGTGAAAGTTGATCAGTTTGATGGGTAAAGGAACACTATATAGCTTACGTGTTCCTTGAGATAGACTCTTAGTTTAAAAGGATGCTTGAAAAAGTAAAATGAAATCTCGAAAACCGCCTGTCAAAATCACCAAGCTATCTTGGACGCACTATATGGTTATGTCATGTGTCGTATTCGACGATCTAAAGGATGCAAGGAGGATGTTACATTTGTGAGTTCGTCGATGTTTGTGACAGCGATGTGACGCTTAGTGAATTGCACACCAGCTCTTGATGTATTCCATCTCATTTAGATAAAAGTGCCTCAATGGGACCTCTATGTGTTGGGCCAGGGACCCTTCGAAACCCTTCCAAAGGTCAGGGCTTCAACCGATGCAAAATACCCTAGTGAAATGTTGTAGAGTTATGAATTTGGAATTTGTATTTTACGATTGGACACGTTGTCTGCCAAATACGAGTTTACTCGTAGCAGCAGGTTTCATACTCAGTGCCAGCTACGAGTATATTCGTAGATGTTCAAGGGGAGTTCTATACTAAGTTTTCAATGCTGGCAGAGTAGGGATCGATTCTTTGGCATTGGAAATATAAAACTTAGGACGTACTCGTAGTATGGTTCAGGATTCACTGCCATATACGGGTATACTCGTAAGATGCAATTTGTATGGGTGGCAAATAAGGCAGAAAAAATGTTATACGAGTATACTCGTACCGGCAGGCAACATGTTGACGTAGACAACTGTAAAATAATGAATACATTTAATTCAGATTCTCGTAAATAAATTGTATGGAAAATAATTAGGTTTCTGTTTCAAAGATATTAATTTCAAATGAAATGTTTTGTAGGGGACAACTTTTAGATGAATATTCAAAATCTTATTGAATCGGGAACTAGACAACCAACTTTCGGTATTAATTATTTCATTTTACATTAAATTTTGCCATAGATATGATTTTCGTGTTCATTTCGTGTACTGGAAGATATTACTTTTGTGTGTAAAATTTCAAGACTAAGTACTTTTATATTTTGAGATTTTTTCTTAATATGAATCGTATCTCTATAATATACCATAGGGGCTATCCATTAATTACCTCACGGTAACAAAATCACAAAACTATATTGATGCCTTCAAACCCTGTCGTGTTGTAATATTTAAAAAAAAAATATTTGCCTCTAATTTTAAAAACCTTTACGGTTAGTTAAATTGCGACAACTTTGACTAAGTAAACTCGAATTCATAATTCGGTGTCCAATTTTGACGTAAATTATTCGTAACGTTTCGAAATATGAATTTGACTTTAGTTTTAATCGTGTTAATATTACACTAGAATGGAATAAGTATTACACTAAAAACTTAAAATAAATAATGTGTTAGCAAAATATGTTAACTAATTATTTCTTTACATTTTTGGTGTAATGTCACAATACGATACGCAGTCTTCACTCCTCCCTCCAGGTCTACTAACTGCATCGTAACATTTCACGGTCTCCCTCTCTCTTAATATGTGACGTAATTTATGGATGTCCCCTTACTTACAATTTACAATAACTTTTACATAAATAACTACAGTTTTTAACAATAATTTACAAAATTTAACTAAAATATATTATACAGATTTTAATTTGACGTCGAAGTTTTTAATTTTCAGAATTTTTATTTAATTGGCCAATATTATTAAGACAATTTTAACGTAAGTGACAATGATTCAGTATAATTAAATATTTATAAAAACAGATTTCATTTTCGGACTCCCATTTCTACCTTAACAATGCTGAAAAATAATTATACAGTCCGATGTCTTAATTATACAAAACCATTCTTCGATTCTCCGAGAAAACTTGCGTAAAAAATTTTTTTATCCTTTTAATTTCAAATAAATAATCTGACAAAAACACACATTCTTGTGAAAATTGGCTGGGTTTTTCACAGGAGAGTAGTTTTGATGTCTTTTTTGATATAATAACAAGTCATTAAAAATGTGATTCACGAAACAATTGCTCGTTAACAAATATAATAAAAACTCTTTCAAACGAAACTTGAAAAAATTCACGCAAGTAAAGAAAAAATTCGGTGAAAAAAAACAATTATACATCGTAAGAACTATCGTTATCGTCCATCGTGGTGTAGTCGGCCGACCTCTTTCCGAGGCCGAAACTGAAACGGTGAAGGTCTTCGTCTCTCTTGCCGAGGCCGAAGGTAAACTGCCTGCTAAGTCGCTTCCCTAACCCGAAGCCGTAGGATCGTTTGCCAATACCGAAATTGTAGAGAGGAATCCTTTTTCCGAGGCCGAAATTGAATGCGGGAGCGGGACCTCGTTTCTCTTCCGATATGTCGTCGTCAGATCGCTTGCCGAGGCCGAAACCAAAATGCCGAGCTCTTTTTTCGTATCCTGTGGGCAAAGATGAACATAGTATTATTTCCTTTATTCCAGAAAATCTTGTTTAGATATTTCAGTATTGACCTAAATACAGGTAGGGTACGCACTACGTACGTACAGGTATGTTTGTTCTTTGGCACTAATTGGAAACAGAATTTAATCGTTAATTCAATTAACAATGACACTTGAATTGGAAATTTATTTCGACATTCTTTATTTACCACAATATAACGTGAAATTGATATCATTGGCATCCTTTTAAACTGAGAGTCTACCCATCAAACTGAACAACTTTTACGATGGAAGCAAAACGATCGGAGCAAAAAAATATTTAGCTATAATGCTATTAAGATTGTGAATGAGTATGAGCAAGGTTGTATGTTGTATGGATATTTGATTGATTGAAAACTAGCCGTTTCTTAAAGGTTTTTGTTACTTTTTCTTGGACTTTTATAGTCAAATATCTCTGCTCCGATTCGAGCTAAGCCATTATGCTATGCAGCTATGTTCATTACAAAATACTATGTTTGTTTTTTATAGTACTATAATAAGTTTCATTGGTGGCTGGTACTGTAAAAAAATGACAATACCATACCATATCATACCCATAACATTTTATTTTAATAAGATTCTATATTTCTACAGGGTGTAAGTGACAGCCTAGCAAATACTGAAACGGTGAACTCAGACCATCAAACTGAACAACTTTCACAATGGAGCCAACACCGAGAACAAATAAAAAAAAACAGGTGTCTCATACATTTGAGTCGAGCTGGTCGGTATCGGTACTGCAGTTTTGTACGAAACTGCTGATTTTTATTTCAAGATTTCGAAGTTGGCTCCATAGTGAAAATTGTTCAGTTTGATGGTCTGAGTTCACCGTTTCAGTATTTACTAGGCTGTCACTTACACCCTGTATCTATAGGTACTTTTTAGATCTGACGATTACCTGGTTGGTCATCGTATTGGTCAAAGAACTCGGCCGGAGATTCCTGGTCTATGTCGTTGGAGGTCTCATCAGATTGTTCTTGGTCTACGGAACGCTTACCGAGTCCGAAGGAAAAACCCCGTGACCTGGCGAAGAATGGAAGCACATTATCATAAGGTACGACCAGGAAAATAATTCGGCTCGTCAATCTTCGCTTGCGCAGAGCAGCCCTGAGTCACAGAAAAGAGATATACAGTTAAGCAACTTCGTGCCAGTGGCGTAGCGTGGATTTCTGTCTGTTTTGCCACCCCCTTATCTTTATTAGAAGACCTATACAAAAAATAGAATTTTTTTGCACATCCATTCGGGATGTGGTCAGTCATCTTTTGGTTTATCCATGCAAAAATAAAAACTAAGAGCGAGCAAAGTGAGCTCGACTTTTCTCCTCGATACGAATAGGTTAGGGCCAGAGCTTTTTACGGACAAATCATGTGCAAAGTAACCAACGTAAAAGCGTATGAGCGAAGCAAGCTCCAAATTTTTAGCATCACGTCTTAGCTGTGATCAAAACTCTTTAGAATTGTATGTACATTATGTATTATGTGTACAGTAATTAAAACAGAAACTTAGAGCGAGAGAAGCGAGCTCAAATTTTCTCTGAATTGCTTATAGGTAGAGCTTAATCAATAGATATTTTTCCCGAATTTTCCGCACATATTAAAGTTCCGCCCGGGGCATTTGCCCCTCTGCTTGGATGATCATTTGCTCACCTTTTCCCCAAACCAAAATTGTAAACCGGCAGCCTTTTGAACTCGTTAACGTAACTGTATGCTCTTTTCCCACGCCCGTAGTCGTTGTGCGGCGACCTCTTCTCAAACGTGACATGTTGCAAGTCGTTTTTCGTGTGCCTGTCGTGGGAGTCGTGGGAGTCGTGGGAGTCGTGGGAGTCGTGGATGTCGTGCTCGTGATCATGGTCGCTCTGGACGCGCTCTGGAGCGCAGAGCGCTGCTCCGATTACGAGGAAACATACCGGTAGGGACGTGTAGAGCATTCTGCAACAAATAGAAAACAATTTTAATATTTGAGACACTCATATTTGCAATTGTATTAGTGTCAGACAATATCCAGTCTCATATCCTGGCTTTCCCGTCCGGATACTTGTACGGAGCTTATGGATGCACCCGGTAGTGCTAACCGTGCGGCATAATACTAAGCTATACAACGTGTTAATGAAATAGCGCAAAACCTCATACACCCCAACTGATTTATAACAAAATAATTATATTGAAACAATAATTTAATTATTTTGATAATTAAAATTTAAAGTTATTCGCATTTTAAGTTTTGAGGCAAAAATGATTTGTTATCATTTCAGCACTGAAAGAAAGCGCTAACGTACTCATAGATACATTTTTATAATCTTGTATTAGTAGTAAGTAGGGTGAGTATGCCCGTGCAGTCGGTTGACATCGTGTTCAGAAAATTTAAAATTTTTCAAACAAATTATTTAACTTTTTGAAAAAAATTACCTATGTTGAAACCATGATATTTCGACTCTGCTCTCGATTCTAATCAAACTACTTTATAGTTTTGCGTTAATTCATTAACACGTTGTATATAAATAAAAAAATAAATAAAAATTCATTATTTGAGCACAATTTCATCATCATCATCATCATCTCAGCCGACGGACGTCCACTGCTGGACATAGGCCTCCCCCAAGGATCGCCATAACGACCGGTCCTGCGCTGCCCTCATCCAACGTTTTCCCGCCACCTTCACCAGGTCGTCGGTCCACCGTGTGAGGGGCCTACCCACGCTGCGCTTTCCGGTACGCGGTCGCCACTCGAGAACTTTTCGGCCCCACCGGCCATCGGTTCTGCGAGCAATGTGCCCCGCCCACTGCCACTTAAGTTTAGCAAATCTTTGGGCTATGTCAGTTACCCTGGTTCTTCTGCGGATCTCTTCATTTCTGATTCGATCTCGCAGGGAAACTCCGAGCATAGCCCTCTCCATTGCCCTTTGGGTGACTTTCAGCCTTTTTATGAGGCCTTGAGTGAACGACCACGTCTCTGTTCCATATGTCATCACTGGCAACACACACTGATCGAAGACTTTCGTTTTAAGACACTGCGGTATTTGGGACGTGAAGATACTACGTAGCTTCCCGAACGCTGCCCAGCCGAGTTGGATTCGACGGTTGATCTCTTTTTCGAAGTTGGACTTACCTAACTGAATAGTTTGTCCCAGGTAAACATAATGGTCAACAACTTCGAGCGCAGAGTTTCCGATCATTACAGGAGTGGGTACAACATGGTCATTTGACATGATCTTCGTCTTGTCCATGTTCATTTTCAGACCAACTCGTTCGGAGGCTCTGCTGAGATCATCGAGCATTTGACTGAGCTCCTCCATAGTCTCCGCCATGATGACTATATCATCGGCAAACCGAAGGTGACTGATGTACTCGCCGTTTATGTTGATGCCTAGCCCTTTCCAGTCCAGAACCTTGAAAACATCTTCCAGTGCAGCGGTGAACAGTTTCGGAGATATAACGTCTCCCTGCCTCACGCCTCGCTGCAGTAGGATAGGTTTCGAGTTCTGGTCCTGTAGTCGGACTGACATAGTGGCGTTTTTGTACAAGCATTTCAGCACTTCGATGTACCGGTAGTCTACTTGGCAACGCTGAAGAGACTGCAGTACAGCCCAAGTCTCGATCGAATCAAAGGCTTTCTCGTAGTCCACGTACGCCAAGCAAAGGGGCAGGTTATACTCTTCAGTCTTCTGTATAACTTGCCGAAGCGTATGTATGTGGTCCACAGTGCTAAAGCCCTTTCGGAAACCGGCCTGTTCGGGAGGCTGGAAATCGTCAAACCTGCGCGCGAGACGGTTCGTAATGACTCTCGAAAACAGCTTGTAGACATGGCTAAGAAGGGAAATGGGCCTATAGTTCTTCAACAGGGCATTATCTCCCTTTTTGAAGAAGAGCACCACCAGACTTCTGTTCCATGCCTGCGGCGTTTTGCCCTCGAGTATGACGGAATCGAACAGCTTCTGAAGGGCCTTCAGGACCGGTTTTCCACCCGCCTTCAGAAGCTCGGCCGTAATCCCATCATCACCCGGCGCCTTGTTGTTTTTTAGCTGTTTGAGAGCCATACTAATCTCGTACAGGCTGACGTCCGGAATATCTTCTGTGTAGTGCCGGGTCAATCTAGCTCTTGGGTCGTTAGCCAGATCTGTAGCGGGTCTTCGTGTTGACGTGTATAACTGTCCATAGAACTTCTCAACCTCTCTCAGAGGCTCAGGCTTGGACGATACGATTCTGCCATCCTCAGTCTTCAGCTTTGATAGCTGGCTTTGCCCAATAGACAGATCCCTTGCGAAAACTTTGGAGCCTTTGTTCCGCTCTATAGCCTCCTTAATACGCTCGGTGTTAAACCGACGCAGGTCGCAAGTCACGGACTTTGAAATCTGCCTATTGAGCTGCGGGTATTTATTCGCATCATCTGAAGACTGCAGAATCATCTCGCGCCTTTCCTCCATGAGCTTAAGAGTAGGGTCTGAGATTTTCTTAGTTCTATTTGTACGACGGGTCTTAAAGAACTTGGACCCGACCGCATGGACAGTTTCCACAAACCCATCGCTGTAATCGTCCACGCTACTCCCCAGGCAATCAAAACGATTTTGGAGTTCGAGCTGAAAACTACAGGGGTTTTGGATCTGGATCGGTACTGGACGGAGCGTAGACTTCATCAGACGAGATCTTTCGAGCTTGATATTAAGATTCAATGTGCCTCTTACCATACGGTGATCGCTTCCGGTTTTAAACGCGTTTAACACAGAGACATCATTGAATATTTGCTTCTTCGTCGACATGATGAGGTCTATCTCATTTCTTGTACCGGTCGGGCTCAACCAGGTCCACTTTCTGTGCTCCCGCTTCTTAAAGAAGGAGTTCATCATATAGAGTCCCTCCTTCTCCATGAAGCCAGCCAGCAGTTGGCCCCGTTTGTTCCGTCGTCCATACCCAAATTTTCCCACTCGCATCTCTTCACCGTCTCGTTTGCCCAGTTTCGCGTTGAAGTCTCCCATGACCACCGTGAAGTGTGTTTTAGAACTATGCATGGCTCTAGAGATATCCTCATACATAGTTTCTACATCGTCGGCGTATTTCTCTTCTGAAGTCGGGGCGTATACCTGTATAACCTTCAACGAATACCGTTTGGTTATTCTGAGTATAAGGTACACCACCCTATTCGACACACTTTCGATCTTCTCCACGTTGTTCACAAGAGACTTATGGACCATTAGCCCGACACCGTGCTGGGACTTTAGTTCGCCCTCTCGGAAATAGAGCAGGTTACCAGATTTGAGGATTATCGAGTCCTCTCCCTCTCTTCGGACTTCAGATAATCCAACAATATCCCAACGTATCCTGCTCAGTTCCTCCTCGAGTATAGCGAGCGACTCGTCGGTCCGCAGTGAACGTGTGTTGAACGTTGCCAGGTGCAGCTGTTGTCGGTTGTGGTAGCCGGATCTCTTCCGGAGATTCTTCGCACCCCCTGCCCCGCCGTTACCTTGACCGCTACCGTAGCCAGGAATAGCGGGGCCGCCGGGGACTGGGGGCCGTGTTAAGGGCGTACTTGCCATGTTGGGGGGTTTTGCCATAATCGCCACGCTTGGCAGGCGGGTTGGCGATCGCAGTTCGGCTGGATGTGTGTACGCAGAGGATGCTGCTGCCCATCTTCTGGTAGGTCCCTTAGTCGCCTTTTACGACACCCACGGGTAGAAGTGGGATGGTGCTATTCTTAGCCGACACCACACGGGCCGAGTTAGGGTTAGCTCGGGCAATTAGTGTTCCGTACTATGTATTAATTGACACTTAGTATGTGGTCACATAGTAACTGAAGATCATTTTACACTGGTCTCATTGGTGTTAGTTTTTTGGGTATAGAAAAAAAACTATCCAAGTTCAAATACAAATACAAATGGGTAGGCAATATTTATTCGTAATATAAAATAATATAATGGTAGTAAAAGCACAAGCAAAACTTACACTAAACTTAAACCATACTAAACATTCTAAAAAACTTACCCTAAACTTAAACCATACTATACAATCCTAAACTGCAAATTCTACTTAATTGGCCCACCCCAGGTCATACCTGACCCAAAGGTGCCCATAAATACAAATTATTTATTGCTTCCATATGGTACATTAGTTTTTACAATAGGTTTCAGAACACAATATGGACCCCGGTGGGGCACTGCAATTTGATGGCGCTAATTATTAATTACATAAACATTCTTAAGAACTAGGCATAACAAATTTAAAATATTTATAATTTTAGGTACAGGGGTTTAAAAATTCATCTAAATTGTAAAAGCATTTCTGGACTAGATACTCCTTGAGTTTAGGAATATACTTATTAATGTTATCTTCTTGTTGTATATTATCAGGGATTGCGTTGTAGATTTGTATGGACATTGAGTAGGGGCCAGATCTAAACATTTGTAGTTTCGAGAAGGGGGCTTTCAATTTATTTGTGTACCTAGTCTTTCTGCCGGTACTTTTCATCGTAATGTAAAGATGTTTATTTTTCCTTACGAATTTTGCGTTTTCTAAAATGTATAAAGAGGTTAATGTTAATATTTTATGTTTTATGAAAAAAGTTAGGGCAACCCTGATAATATTTATCTACACGTTATTTCTGATGTTCATGATTTTTTTCAGATCTTATACGGCTATATTTTTTGAAATAGAGGTGGGGACAGCAATTTCTCGGATTGAATTGAAAATTTTGTTATGTAAACAAAGATTTTATAAAAAATTTGAAAAGTATATTTTTTGACTCGTATTTTCATAAGCTTTCAATTGATACCCCAATCATAGGGTAGAATTTTTTTTTTTCATTCACTCTTTCTTACACCCGAAATTGCCCCCCTATATAAAAATTTAGCTTTTTTTACTTCACTTAAGATGTTTTACAACCAATTGCTATATCTGTACTGAGTTTCAAGTTACTATGTCTTACGGTCTCTGAGAACAATGCCTGTGACGGACGGTCGGACGGACGGACGGACGGGCAGACACCGAACTGATTCCATAGGTGTTCCGTTTTTCCAATTTTGGTACGGAACACTAAAAAGTGTCACTTAGATTTGAGGCAATTCGAAGACAAAAATCCACTTCAATTTCAATCAATTTTAATTTCGTAGAAATTGACAAAATATCAGTAAAACAAACGGGTCTAAATCTTGATTACACCATAGTAATATTTAAAGGGTTGGTTTGACCATCAAACTGAACAACATTAACTTTCACTTAGGTCGAAAAACAATCGGCAGCCGTAGCGTTGCTACGCTGCGCTACTACGACGATGTTCGTAGCACTTTGCTACGGTGCTACGGTGCTGCCCAACCATCCGTCCCCGTACACCAGTGTTTCCCAAACTTTGTTCTGTCATGGCCCGGTAATTTTCTCACTGCCTTTTCATGACCCACTTAGTACTTTTTAAACCCAAGCTGGTTCCATTAGATAAAATAATAAAATGTTTTATTAATACTACATATTTTGGTATCGCCTATTTATTCACAAAATTTTAGTGCGAAGTATGGTGCTGCTTATTTTTTACCAAAGAATCCAAGTTCGCAAAACAAGGCGGGAATGTTGCGACCCGGTATTTTATTTTGATGGCCCGGTACCGGGTCGCGACCCGGCTAATGTGAAATAGTTTTTAATTACTAAAAGAAATTAACAACTTTCCCTAGGGTCGAAAAACGAGACCTTCCAATCGCCTTCCAATATAAAAGTGCGGATCAGCAGATCGATTTTGTATGGGAGTTCAAAAAAAATGTTTTTTTTTGTCCCATTTTCATAAGTGAAAGTTTCATTATCTGAATACACCCTTAAAATTTTGATACAAATAAAAAAAATATACAGGGTGTACAATAAAATAGGACAGCTATTCAAAGGGGTGCTTCAGACCATCAAACTGAACAACTTTCTCTACGGGACCAATATCGAAATCGCGAAAAAAAAATCCGCTCTCCCATACAAAACTGCAAACATAACTCGACTGAAAGGTATGGGACAGCAGATTTTTTTTCGCGATTTCGATATTGGTCCCATAGAGAAAGTTGTTCAGTTTGACGGTTTGAAGCACCCCTTCAAATAGCTGTCCCATTTTATTGTACACCCTGTATACGGTCGAACTGAGAAACCTCCTCCTTTTTTGAAGTCGGTTAAAAAACAAAGTAGTGTAAAGATTATGAAAGGTGTAAAAAACACCCCAGTAATATTTAAAGGGATGGTTTAGACCATCGAACTGTACAACTTTCACTGTGGAGACAACGTCGAAAAAAAAATCGTCTGTGATATATCCCATACGTTTGAGTCAAGTAGAAACTGCAGTTTTGTATAAAAAACGGCTGCTGTATATTTTTTTCTCGATGTCGGCTTATTAGAGAAAGTTTTTAACCAAACCATCCCTTGAAATACAACTTGTTTGTTACACCTGTACACTAACCCTGTAACTAAGTTACCATGTTAGCTTTTAAATTAGTTAAGCTTAGCAACTTAAGAGGGCTATCACAGTCCAGTGGCGCCCTCATCACATTAAAAAAGATTTCTCAATAAAGAAAGCCTAAGTTAAAAAAGTGATCAACATCAAAACTACAAAAGCTATTTTCATAGAATACTTTTATAGGTTTTTTAAAAGTCTAAACAAACAAATTTTGAAAAAAAAAACGGCCGCTTTTGTTTTTATTCGAAATTGTCTGAATGTGGAATTTTTAGAACCTATAAAAGTATTGTATAACAATAGCTTGAAGGCTTTTGTAGTTTTGATGTTGATCACTTTTTTAATTGAGGCTTTCTTTATTGAGAAATCTTTTTTAATGTGATGAGGGCGCCACTGGACTGTGATAGCCCTCTTAAGTAATTTAAGTAGCACGCTAGATTTCTAATCAAATAATAGACACATTGTAGTCTCAATTAGCGAAGGAATGCAAACATAGTAGTTAAACTCGGCAGGATGTAACGATGTTAAGTAATTTAATACACTAAGGCGCGGTTTATACAGAAGAGACGTGTGGCGGTGGCGGATAGTCAAAGTCACAGATTACCTTACCCCTTGGTATTAGTAGAGCAAGAACCAGCAAACTTTTGCAATTAGCCATCCCACTTCAATTGAAAGCAAAATCGCAAAAAAACGTATTTTTCATCAATATCTTTTCTCTTGGGTGTTTGGGGAAAAATCCATCGGGTAGAAGCCCTGCTATAATTATTTACCTTTCAAATGATGGTATATTCAGAAGAAATGATGTAGGGTGATTCTTGTAAAACTGGTTATAAATCTGAAATCGAACTTACTTTGCTCCTTTTTTCTATCGAGAAAATTTAATAGAATCGTGTTTTCAACGGTTAGATGCCCTGCAGAAAGAACGTATCTACACTGTTTTGTGAACTATATATATTAAATGTAATAATTTGGCTATCAAAAATCGGTTCGAAAACAGACAAAATAGGTATGACCCCCTCCATGATGAAAATTTTGTTCACGCCCGAAATCACCATTTTTGGCGGTAGGTGCGGGTAGCGGGGCGCGAAACGGTGCAACGTGATTGGCCATTTCAAGGTCGCACTATTTCGAGCTCGCTCACTCGTGTTGCTAATCATCATCATCATCATCATCATCTCAGCCGATGGACGTCCACTGCTGGACATAGGCCTCCCCCAAGGATCGCCATAACGACCGGTCCTGCGCTGCCCTCATCCAACGTTTTCCCGCCGTCTTCACCAGGTCGTTGGTCCACCGTGTGAGGGGCCTACCCACGCTGCGCTTTCCGGTACGCGGTCGCCATTCTAGAACTTTTCGGCCCCACCGGCCATCGGTTCTGTGAGCAATGTGCCCCTCCACTTCCACTTAAGTTTAGCAATTCTTTGGGCTATGTCAGTTACTCTGTTTCTTCTGCGGATCTCTTTATTTCTGATTCGATCTCGCAGGGAAACTCTGAGCATACATGCTCGTGTTGCTTATATCAGTGCAAAATCATAGATGTGTGGCGCGCGTCGGCGGCCTTGTATGCGGATCTATTGGGGGTAATCTGTGGTCAAAGTATACCTCGCGGCACGAAACTCTAGCGCTCAAATGTGTGAATTTAGACGAAAATAGTGCATAGTGACTTGTACACACGCACGGCGACAGATCAACCTACCCATAGTTGAACTCTATGTTCATGGACATAAGGTCGAACTATGGGTAGGTTGATCTGTCGCCGTGTGTACATACGGCCAATGCATTCAAGGTCAGCGCTAGAGTTATTTATAATACAATGGTACCGATTCGGACTGTGCCACGACTTAACTAAACTAAATTTATTCCTGTCACTTTCTAAAATAAGATTAAGAAAAGAGACAGAAAACCAACAGCTGACTTTAGTGCTGTCAATTGGACGTTACACGCCCAAAATAAGATGCCATCATAATGTACGCCATCTTATTTAAAGCGTTTTTGGGCGTGTAACGTCACTTTGACAGCACTAAAGTCAGCTGTTGGTTTTCTGTCTCTTTTCTTAATCTTATATTAGAAAGTGACAGGAATAAATTTAGTTAAGTTGTGGCACAGTCCGAATCGAGGCCAATATAAACCTTATAGTACGTAGCATAGCGTCGTTTTTGTCGTACACCCTGTATGAATGGTAGTACACGCTATGAATAGTTAAACATGTTTTTGTAATTAATTATTCAAGGTACACCTACGCGTTTCCCGATGGTTTTTTTATTTCCCCAAGAGGTACAGAGCATGTCATTGTAAACCAAACAATAGTGAAAGTTTCAGAAAACCAATTTAACAAAGCCAGTATTGTGAAGCAAAGTAGAATGTTACATAAAAACGCGTTTTTAAAGAAAATGTATGGAAATTTTGAGACTCCTGAGAGCTTTGACAAAATGGAGGAAAATATCATTAACTTTATCGACAACATTATGCAAAAAGGTGTCGATTAAATTGATATATTTTTTTTTTAAATGAAAATAGCACAGTTATCAGTTAATAAGTTTAATAAATACAGTACGGAGCAGGAAACAAAAGTAATTATGGTACAAATAAGGCGGTCTTATTACTAAAAAGCGATTTCTTCCAGACAACTTTGTGGTAGTGGTATAACCACACATTAACCTATAGGTAAAATAACTATAATAAAAAAAAAAGGATGAACACGGGTCGGTGTTATAAAGAAAAAAATTAAGAAAATCAAATATAACACATAACACAGGGTGAAATTGATATCATTGGCATCCTTTTAAACTAAGAGTCTACCCAGCAAACTGAACAACTTTTACTATGGGAGCAAACCGATCGGAGCAAAAAAAATCTGCTGTTGCATACATTTGAGTTGAGTAGGCACTGCAGTTTGGTATGGGACAGCTGATTTTTTAGTTGCTCCGATCTGTTTGCTCCCATAATAAAAGTTGTTCAGTTTGATGGGTAGACTCTTAGTTTAAAAGGATGCCAATGATATCAATTTCATCCTGTAGTATACTGTATACATGGTGTTACAAAACACCCTAGTAATATTTAAAGGGGTGGTTTAGACCATCAAACCGAACAACTATGGAGCCAATGTCGAAAAAAATATAAAAAATCTGCTGTTTCATACAAAACTTCAGTTCGTAATCAACCCAAATGTATGCGACAGATGATTTGTGATAATTTTTGACAAAGTGACAAAGTTGTTCAGTTTGATGGTCGGAAGCAACCCTTTAAAGGTTTTTTTTAAACCCTGTATAAACCAAATGTTTGATTACACAAAAGTTTGGTTATATTTCAACAAAAAACATTTTTTCAGTTTAGGATATCTCATCGAGTTTTCTAACTTCATGTTCAGCAGTCAGTCGTACAAAAATACCACTTGCTCCAATATCCCGTTTTGTAAACTTGTTATGAACTTATATTACCGATGTGTGTGTGACTATACATAGATATTGTTTATCTATCTTCAAGAAAACACACGACCATCATGTTTTCAAAACCAAGCGATTGCATTTTAAATGAACCTTACATTCCTTTGAACGACAATTCTATTGTAGTTAAAGCTCTATTCAAAATAAATTGGCCCTTCTGGCCTCGTTATAAGAGTTGTAGTTGAGAACTGCAATGGTTAGGATACGTTTGTGAAGCGAGACTGGAAATAAACATGTGCTAAAAATAAAATTCTATGAATATCGTCGACTATTCTGGAGTTGTGTTGTCACTTTAATGGTTTTATTGACTGATGCTACGACTCTTCCTCTATCATAAAATATAATGTTTGGAATTTTGTAGGGTTCCGTACCCAAAGGGCTATTCGTAAGGCCTACAATGTCTGTCCGTTCGTCCGTCTGTCTGTGCTACCTCTAAATGGCTGTATCCTTTAAAATATTATAGTCGCTATGGCGATCCTTGGGGTAGGTTAGACCTAACCCTTCTATGTCCAGCAGTGGACGTCCATCGCCTGAGACGATGATGTTGAAAAGGAAACGTTTAGTTGTCAATGTTGTTTTATAAAAATGTCGATACCCTATCCGGCTATCGTGTAATTAGTCCGTAAGTTTCCCTAAGATTATTAAAATATAATAAAATGACAATTTTTTTTTTAATTTTTTTTTTGCTCCATCGTATAAACGGTAATACATACAAGCGTCAAATTTTATTTGATTACGAGCTTTTACCCGCGACTTCGTCCGCATAAATTATATACCAGATTTTAAGTCAGATGATAAGCTATCAATCAAAAAAAGTTTCATCAAAATCGGTTCAGTAGTTTTTGCGTGATACTCGAACAAACAAACACCCAGACAAACAAACAAACAAACATACAAACAAACAAACAAACAAACAAACAGACAGACAAAAAATCCAAAAATTGGTGATTTGGAATCAGGGACATGTAAAAATCATGTCGTAATTTGTTTTTTGTACATATCTTCAATGTACAGACACACTTCTGTTACAGTTTTATTATAGTTTAGATAGTGTATACTGTGGTGCATAGAGCATACTTGTGTAAAACAATAAATATAATTTTGTTGGTAATATTGAATGGTGGTACAGAACCCTCAGTGTACGAGTCCGACTTTCACTTGGTTGGTTTTTGTGTGTTTGTCTATTTATCTTCTCTTCTGTTTGTTTGTGCATGCATCACAGTCATCTACAATGTTAAATTGATACATTATTGGCATCCTTTTAAACTACCCATCAAACTGAACAACTTTTACTATGAGAGCATTCCAATCGTAGCAAAAAATAAATCAGCTGTTGTCCTTTGAGTAATTTGTAAAAATTTCAGAGTAAATCATTTGAGTCGTTGGTTTAGTATGGAACAGCTGTTTTTTTTTAGAATATACCTCTTGTAAGAATAGTGGGTGTTCATAATGGAGTAGTGAAATATTATTTATATTGCAAGGCCCGAGCCACCTGTATGCGTGTAGTATAAGAGAGAGCAATAAATTTATACCTTCGTTAGTTATTTACAAATAACATGATATACAGCAGCAATGTAACAAGAAGAGGGTTAAACAGGCTAAACTTATTGCTTACGGGTTAACGGAGTAGGTCAGCGTTTAGAAAAAAAAGCGTGGGTAGATGAATGTCGCTACATTGGAGAGAGCGTCGCGTCGGTCGGTCAACACCATAACTAACTCACGGAATAGAGGAAGTGACATGAGTTGTCAAATAAAACCGTTTTTGGACGTTTTCAGATTTTTTTTTATTTTCAGATTCAATTTCTGTGTATAATTCTCAATCTAACGTGAAATCGTGGATAATTTAATGAAATAGTGTTAGTATATTTCACAAAATTATCTACGATTTCACTTTAGGTTCACGGTTATTCACAGAAACCGAATTTTTACCAGGACTCTACATCCCCAAAATGGTTCTATTGCCTCGCGTCACGTATCTCTTTCTATTATACAGCGATGCCGCTAGGTACATCTCGCTCTCTCAGCTGTCAATGCCTCTCTTCCGTGGTAAAATACCTTTATGGTCAACACAAATGTCCGGCACGGACCCCACGGACGATTTGCTATGTACCAATGAGTTTTCTTACTCATGTACGTAAATACCGACTACTCTCAAATGGTGAAGGAAAACATCGTGAGAAAACCTGTATGCGCTGAAGAAGAAATTCTGATGCGTATGTGAAGTCTACCAATCTGCATTGGGTACGCGAAGTGGACTATAAAGTCGCCATCCTTGAGGGTAGGCCTGTGCCCTGCAGTGGAACTTTTATAGGCTGATGATGAAGAGGATTATCAATGAAAAGCTAGAACATTTTTCCGCTAGATGTGCGCTGACCCTAAGGGCTAGTTTTGTCGGGCTATTTCAGTAAATCGTATAAAACTGTAACAGAAGTGTGTCTGTACATTGAAGATATTTACAAAAAAAAGATTGCGATATGGTTTTTAGATGCCCCTGATTCCAAATCACAAATTTTTGGATTTTTTGTCCGTCTGTTTGTTTGTTTGTTCGAGCATTACGCAAAAAACTTTTTTTGAAACTTTTTTGTTTGATAGCTTATGATCCGACTTAAAATCTGGTATATAATTTATGCGGACAAAGTCGCGGGTAAACGTTCGTTTAGATTATAAAATTGTTTACTCGTAAATCGTAATAATATGAAGAGGATATCTGCGACTGCGCTGCATATAAGCAAAGCGTGTTCCTATTTTCCACATTGACCAATCTTTCGCTATAAATCAGTATAGAAACTGCTGTTTTGGAAATATTAGCTACCTAGTATGGTAGTAATTAACGACATCTCATAATTTACTGGTTACACCATAAAGGTATCATATAGAGGAACTGACAGCTGAGAGAGCGAGATGTACCTAGCGGCGCCACTGTATAATAGAAAGAGATACGTGACGCGAGGCAATAGAACCGTTTTTGGGAACTTGTCAGCACAATCGACTGGGTAAATATTTGTGCTCTGTGAATAATTAGTGAATATAAAGTGAAGTCGTAGATTATTTTGTGAAATAAACTAACACTATTTCATTAAATTACCTACGATTTCACGTTAGATTCACAATTATACACAGAACTCGAAGTTTTAGGGTGCCGATAAGTGCCGACAAATGCACAAAAAACGGTTTCATTTGACAACTCATGTCAGTTACTCTATTCCGACAGGTATAATAACTTTATGGGTTACACCTAGGTAGGTTTACACGCCTGTTGCCCGTCAGCATACTCGTACACATTTATATTAATTTGAGCCATGCATCATCACCGGCCAATGATGCATTTATGAACTCAAAACATGGAAATATTTTGATCAAGATTTTGTTAAAATTGCGGACCACTAACTTTAAATACTCAGAATAGCTTTGTTTGAATTGAATAAGTCGTGGTTGTCTGTACAGTACTTAGACAATTTATATAGGGACTCGCCTTGCGGTAGCATTTCCCCTCTGCCACGGTATTAGATCAATGGCGCTTGCCGACTCCATAATCTCGTACGGATTGAGTAGCTATGGTCGTACATACCGTACTTACCTCGAGTCAATTCTTCGTTTGCAAATTAGAATACTCAAGGAGATAGTGTCTCCCCAAATTAAAATACAATGTGCTGATGATTCTAACAAGATATTTAAACACTGCAACGTCATTCCAGTACATATGAAAGTTCACCTAAATCTATTAAAAGAAAACTTTTTCAACAGAAACTTCCAAATTGAAATCAACCACACGAAACTAACACGATCAGTCACAAATAAGAAACTAGTCACCATTGGAGCTAAAAATACCTACGGGGAACGCACCTGCTCCTACATAGTTCCTCGACTCCTTAACGACCTTGATCCGATTGTCAAAAGCGGTGTCACTAGTTCTAATCTCAAATTTAAATTAAAATCACACTGTATATCAAAACTTTAACAACAAAAATGTACCGAGTAACTGTGGGTGGATGTGAATAACTTTGTTCAAACTAACCCTAAATAATAAACTTGTTTCGGAATTTATTATTTGTTATGTTCACTGTGTAGTGATGTACCTACCTACCTTTTAAGCTTTATATCATATTAATATTCTATTTGTATTCTATCAAATCACTTTTTTATGTACCTACCAACTAACGAAGTAAATCTTTGTATTGAATGTAAATGTAACTAACTACCTATACTGTATCTACTTAGTAGTACCTACAAAATTGTGATCTGATTTATGTAATTGTACTGTTTATGTTGCACTTCCGGATAAACCTCCGATGGTTTTTGGAAGTTCAATTGTCAAATCGTTTGTAATTTTTCATACAATAAATAAATTAAAAAAAAAAAAAAAAAAAAAAAATTAATCTTTCGCATTTACACCCAATTTTATACCTTATCATTATCACTAAACGAGACAGCCTATAATAGCGAAACAATAATTTTGAACTTAGAACGTTTGGGGTTCACACGAGACTACTTTTCATGATTTTTAACATTCAAAATTAGAATCTACACTTATGGGGAATAAAATCCAAAATCGCGGATTTCATGTTACCTCGCCCCCCGCAAAAAGTGGCAGAAATGTTTCTTAGTAGAATGACACGCGTAACTCGTCCCTATATAAATTGTCTAAGGTACAGTAGTAAGTGGCGAGTAACCATGCGGACACGATCCCCGAACTCGCGTACCTACTAATTAATTAGTTTTCGTTATTTATGTAACACCAATAGCTTTTTATTTCGGTGAAAGACAAAATCATGAGGAAAAAACATCCTCAGTTTTAGTATGGGTAAAAGGCTACCAAAAAATGTTAGCGTATTAGTTGACGTATAGTTATGGAACTCAGGTTGATTTGTTTCAGAAATCAGAAATCAGAAATCAGAATTTTATTGGCCTTGTAACAGAGAATGCTACATTAGGTACGTCAAGTTTACATAATAATAATTAATACTTAAATTCATTTACATTCACAATAATACAAAAAGAAAAAAAAAATTAACAAATAAAATATTACAAATAAGCTATTGATTATGATTGATTACGATTATTTCTCATGATCTCTAGATTAATATGGTAACATTAGCTATACGTCATCTAAACGGAGTGTCGCGTAATCGCAGTTGGCGCACAATGGCGTCTTGGCAAAATATGTTGGGTTTTTTATTTTTATTTTCGTATGAACATCTGACGTTCCTAACACGCATTGCTTTATATGTGCCGTTTTAACCGCAAAAAAGAATCTTAGCAAAAAAGTCAAAACGGTGCATTTTTTTTATATTGATCTCTTGCATTTTTATCAAATCTATCGTCTGATTACTATAATAAATTAAATTATGTATTTAGCGTGTAATACCAACAATAAACGTTACCGTTTGGTGGGCCTACAAAAAAATTTACTCCTTTGAGGCATGTATTGTACCTATCTACCCAATATCTACCCATTGTTCATTATAAGATTTATAAGTGACGACGACAGGCTCACTCTCCGTCACACTGGACAGATATTCGGTACACTTGTGAAACGTGGATATTCTGAATTCTCAGAATATTATGTGTGACGAGGGGGTGCCTCGTGGAATATAGTTGATTCGTTGGATCTAAATCTAAACTATTATAAAACTGTAACAGAAGTGTGTCTGTACATTGAAGATATTTACAAAAAAAAAAATTACGACATGTTTTTACCTGTCCCTGATTCCAAATCACAAATTTTTGGATTTTTTGTATGTCTGTTTGTTTGTTTGATTGTTTGTTTATTTGTTTGTTTGTTTGGGTGTTTGTTTGTTCGAGTATCACGCAAAAACGACTGTACCGATTTTGATGAAACTTTTTTTGTTTGATAGCTTATCATCTGACTTAAAATCTGGTATATAATTTATGCCGACGAAGTCGCGGGTAAAAGCTCGTAATATACAGGGTGTAAAAAGACATCTCCCGAAAACTTTAAGAACATATCACTGAACCTATACAGGGTGTAAATTAAAATGGGACAGCTACTTAAAGAGGTGCTTCAGACCATCAAACTGAACAACTTTCTCTATGGGACCAATATCGAAATCGCGAAAAAAAAATCTGCTGTCCCATACATTTCAGTCGAGTTATGTTTGCAGTTTTGTATGGGAGAGCGGAATTTTTTATCGCGATTTCGATATTGGTCCCATAGAGAAAGTTGTTCAGTTTGATGGTCTGAAGCACCCCTTTAAGTAGCTGTCCCATTTTATTGTACACCCTGTATAAAAATTAATGGCGCTAACCTTTTAAATTTAAAAAAATTATTCGTGATTTTTCCATTTTCTTGCCACGCAATGTAAAGCGTACATCGCTCGGGTGAGCGGGCAGTGACCTTACAGCTGTGTGACGCGCGACCGTAGCTTGGCGACGAGTTTGATGAGTACGTTTTACATTGCGGATTTTTGCTATTTTCGAAATGCTTGTGTTTAACAATTAAAATTGTATTGCATTATGTCACTGGTAGGCTTTAATGTTCATAATTGTAGAAATAAAGGCCCGAAAAAAAATTAAATTTGTGAAAATAAAAAAAATAAATTTCAGTGCCAAAGTGTTAGGTATCATGGTCTGAATCCATAGTTTCAGTTTTCGGGAGTAGTCTTTTTACACCCTGTATATTAGTGTTGTAACCGTTAATGACGCGCCTTTGAAGTAGCGGCTAAATTTATGATTCAAATAAGTAACAAGTGGCCGATAGCGCGAAAGTCCGTCTTATCTCAAGTGTAATACATAACATTTTTAATTGCGTTTTGATGTCAGCCGTCCAGTCAGTTTGATAATGTTGCTGAATCATTTAGATATTTATCTTATTTATAGTGAAATTGGGAATATATCGATAAATATACTACTGCGCGCCGCCGTAGCAAGTTTTAGGGAACATTAAAAGTTTGAAAATTTTGAATGAATCCTTTAAATTAAGATCATCAAACTAAACAATTATTATCATGGGACAAACTTTGAAAACGCGTAAGAAAAACAAAAATCTATTAAATCATAAATACAGGGTGTTAGGGTAAACATATAATACCCATAATAATTATGATACCGAACAACTTTCCATAAGAAACCTATTAAAAAAATTAGACTTTCTATACATTTCCTTTCTTCTTCCTTTAGTATGTAAATTGTTTCTTTTTTTTTGCAAATTTCCCATTGTTCCTTAGCGAAAGTTGATCAGTATCATAAGTAAAATCACCTATTAACAGTAATTTATTTTTTCTAGCTGTTGCCCGCGACTTCGTCTGCGTTACCCGGATAAAAAGTATCCTATGTGTTAATCCAGACCATGGTCTATCTGTATGCAAAATTTCATCAAAATCCGTTCAGCAGTTTTTGTTTTTTAAAGTGGAACAAACATCCATCCATCCATCCATCCATCCATACTTACAAACTTTCGCGTTTATAATATAGTAGGATAGGATAGGATAGGATATATATATACAATGTGTTAATGAATTAACGCAAAACCTCATACACCCCAACTGATTTATAACAAAATAATTAGATTGAAACAATAATTTTATTATTTTGATGGTTAAAATTTAAAGTTATTCGCATTTTAAGTTTTGAGGCAAAAATGATTTGTTATCATTTCAGCACTGAAAGAAAGCGCTAACGTTCTCATGGATACATTTTTATAATCTTGTTTTGGTAGTAAGTAGGGTGAGTGTGCCCGTGCGGTGGGTTGACATCGGGTTCAGAAAATTTTAAATTTCACAAAAAAATTATTGAATATTTTGAAAAAAATTACCTATGTTGAAACTATGATAATTCGATTCTGCTCTCGATTCTAAACAAACTACTTTCTAGTTTTGCGTTAATTCATTAACACGTTGTATATAAGTAGGAAGGATTTTGTATTTATTTGATATGTATAGCAGATTAATTTTGTTAAGTTTTTGGTGAAAACATTTTTTTTTTCAAATTTTTCCTGTATTCTGTATAATATGGCACGTTTAAAAGTTGTACATAAATATCAAAAGTTCAATAATTAAATACATTATTATTTACGTTCGTCACCGCGATATTAAAACAATAAGTTTAATTAACAAGTTGTGAAACTCTAAACACAGTCGTATTGTATTTGCAAAAGTTTCAAAGTACCTAACTTCTGAATGTGTTATCTTTGTTCATAATTTAACGTTTATGCCAAACAACGTATTTTAACGTTAATTAACTTATTCTCTCGCTGTGTTTATTTGGGTGAAAGGCTAACCTAACCTATCACCATTTGATACGTCATTCTATCGTTGTAAATTTTGTAAAAAAATATTTTTATTTTATTTTATTTTATTTTATCAGGTTCATCAACAGCTGTTACAATGATACATGGGTACAATTTACAATTACATCGAGTACTTAACTTAATGCACAACCACTTAGAGATGAACGAACACCTCATGCATGCCCTGAAGGGGATACAATTCAAAGATGGTAGTTATAGCTATATTCCTGACCACCCTGAAAGGGATAACCGTCGTGAGTTTATGTATGTACGTGTATTTGGGTTTTACTTCATTGCAATCCGTTCATTCATTCTAAAGTTTTTGGTTATTAAGGTGTTAATTATAATTCGGAGCACGCTCCATACAAACGAAGTCTGGTTATATTTTCAATATTAACCAATTAAAGGCAATGAAATTTTTCAGAAACAATCTAGAAATTAATCTCTGTTCTTGTATGTCATACCCGCACCAAGCGTCATTCCGATTCTTTTATAATGCGCACAGCCAAGGAGTGGAATGCCTTACCTGCGTCAGTGTTTCCGAGCACTTACAACCCGAATTCCTTTAAAGTACGAGTGAATAGGCATCTTCTGGGTAAGCTCGCTACATCTTCGACCCCATCATCGTCCTGAGGACTGGATTGAGGTCAAGAGCAAACCCATCCATAATAAAAAAAAAATGTCAGTGTTTCGTTAAAATATACCTACAGTTTCAATGCTAGGAATAATTTAAGATTTTCATGGAAATTTTTGAGGTACTGTAACTTTAAAACTATACATTATAACGAAAATCTGACAATATACAAGTCTAGAATAGTTTCTAGTTTGTTTCTGAAAAATTTCATTGATTTTATTTCGTTAGTATTGAAAATATAATCAGACTTCGTTTGTATGGAGCGCGCTCCGAATTATATCCTCTTAAAGATTTTTCCCGTCAGGGAATATAGTCGTGAGCATATTATTATGCTATGCTATGCTAAAGATTTTTTATCAAAAATCATCTATTCCTATTTGCGTTGAGTCGGTTCGGTACTGCAGTTTTGTGTGAAACAATAGATATTCTTTTTTTCAACATTATTATACTGAAAGTTGTTTAGTTTGATAGTATAAACCACCCCTTTAAATATTACTAGGGTAGGTATTTGTTACACTCTGTATAAATTAAATTAAATTAAATTAAATGTTTCTTTATTTCTTCTCACACATAATATTAGTTAACATAGATGACAATGTAGGACAATATAAGGACAATGGACTTAAGTATAATATTATGTGAGAGACTGGTTCCTGCCATAGAACTACAAACACAGTGTTTTGTAGATCTGGGTGACGGGTCACCAGGCTCAAGAACAAAACAATCAGAAACAATTGTTTGTCGGACAGACAGACAAACGAGCGTAGGCGTATTAATAGGGTCCGTCGCACTCTTTGGGTACGGAACCCTGAAAAAGTCTATAATTTACACACAATATATTTTGACGTCATAACATCGTCTCTATTTGCAGTAAACTTGTTACAAAGGACTTCAGTAACCGTTACCTTCTGCGTAGAAATCGTTCAGTTTCATAAATTGACATTTCTTGTATAAAGGTACAGGGTGTAACAAAACACCCTAGTTATACTTAAAGGGGTGCTTCAGACCACGAAACTGAACAACTTTTACTATGGAGCCAACTTCGAAATACCGAAAAAAAAAATAAGCTGTCCCATACAAAACTGCAGTACCGACTCGACTAAAATGTATGGGGATAGCAGATTTTTTTTCTCGCGATTTCGAAGTTGGCTCCATAGTAAAAATTGTTCAGTTTCATGGTCTGAAGCACCCCCTTAAGTATTACTAGGGTGTTTTGTTACACCCTGATGTTCCTGTTGGACGGGTTGCCCTTGAAGGTCGTCGATCGGTTTTTTTATCTCGGGTCAACCGTGTCGACCATGCTATGTTATCTTAGAACATTCTAAGTGGAACGCCGATTTCCCGATACAGCTTCCGCCATCTATCTACGTATCTGTTACGTAGTAATAGTCCGAGATCCGACCGTAAAATTATGCACCTATTTCATAGGCGAACGAAATGTGATTCTAGTGTATGTTTACACAGGGGTTAATTCAACGCCGCCAAGTTGCCTAGAAAAATCCTGCCGCTAGCACCTTTTCCATAATGATTTTTGGCATAACTTTTTCCACATGTCTATTAGGGAAGTAAATGAGGTGCCATCGGAAGGAGACTGATCTAAAGTACTGGAAAAACTAGGGTTGCCACCTCTCAATCTGTCGCAACTATAGGGTTGCCAGGTTCAAAGAAGTCATTTTTTAGCAACCCTATAGATGCGGCAAACTGAGAGGTGGTAACCCTAGTTTTTCCAGTACTTTAGATCAGTCTCCTTCTGATGGCCACCTCATTTACTTCCCTAACAGACAGGTGGAAAAAGTTACACCAAAAATCATAATGAAAAAGGTGCTAGCGGCAGGATTTTTCTAGGCAACTTGGCGGTGTTGAATTAACCCCTGAGTAAACATATACTCACAAATAAATCACATTTCGTTCGCCTATGAAATAGGTGCATAATTTTGCGGTCGGATCTCAGACTATAACTCTTTATAATTTGGTGTAGAACGTTGTTGGTGTCGGGCTAAGTTTGTTTTGTTTTTTTAAAACGAGACTATTAGCAGAAAGCAGAAAGTTTATAATTTAAAACAAAAGGAACTATCGCGCTAAATGTCGTAGAGTAGACAAGAATAATAAAAATTGTGATTAATTCTACTGCACAAAAGAATGGACAATGCGAGAGACGTTCCGTGTCGCATAATGTTGTGTACAAATGAGAAAATAAAAGTAGCAGAGGTTTCTGAGGCCACTTTTGGATTAACATTTTCATATTGTGACTGTATCTACAAAAAAAAGGAAAAATAGTTTATACAACGTACGGAATAGCAAACTAGTTGTACAGAATCAATAACGGAACAATATTAGATACCTGGCCCTCTACCCGCACATTCGAAATTCGTAATTGCGTGAACATTTTCATTCCAATGTCAACTCTATTCCAATGAAGTGCGGACCGAAACAGTGGCGATATAGCGAACATCGAAAGTGCGGGTACAGGGCCTGGTATCTTTTTTAAAACGTGTGGTTCTGGCTTGGAATTGGCCCACCCTGAACTTCCTGTGGGTGTCGTACGAGTAGATTAAGGGATAAAGTTTCTTATGCAATGTTTTTGAGGGCGAAAGGCAAGCATCATACACTTGAAATGCTTTACCATCAAAAAAATGCTTGAAATGAACGTTGCTACAATTTGCAACCTTAAAAGGTGGTTGTTACAATGTTTCTGAATACCCCGAAGGTGAGTACGGTCGTGAGTTTATGCACGTATATATGAAAAGACATAATTTCTCCAGCTATGGGGAAAAGGCCCCCAAAAAAAGTAACCTAAAATGTCAAATTTAATTTTGGGAAAATAATTGTTTCCAGATTTTGCGTTCAGATATTAAAACGCATGTATCAATCCACGTACAACATGTCACTTTCCACAGATTTTCAAATCAATTTATGTCCACAATTTCGTTATTGTTTAGCATGGCAGCGCGATACAGCGTTATCACACCTTCGCTATCTTTCTATTTGCGCGCGAAGAAACGAGATGAAAGGCGTGATATAGCCGTATCACGTGCAACATGCTACTGGTACGTATGTCTTTCACTCCGAGATGAGAACTCTGGAAGCTTGGTGGCCAGTAATTATGGTACAAGGATGGCCTGAAGCGTCGTCTGTCAGAAAGTGGCAAAGCCTCGACTCTTCGGAGGATCTTACGCGGATGAGACCTGGGCCTCAATTGCGCTATTTTATACGGTTTTACTGTTCTTACGGAACGTTTTTGGTTTTGGTTTAGATTTGGTTTAGCTGATGTAAAAATGCTACCGCGCTATTTTTTTTTTGAAAGGTTAAATAGTTGACGTTACCAAAGCAAAACCAAACTCGAAACGTTTAAGCCGTAAAAGTTTCAAGTTTGGTTACCACCATACACCTACCACGCACCTGCCACGCACCTACCACGCACCTACCACGCACCTACCACGCACCTACCAATCACGTACCGCGCCAGAAAATTCGATCGAACGGACATCGAACGTTACGCCAACGTATCTTCCGAAAAAAAACTAAATCGTTACCGTTAATATAATTAGCGCGATACGAATTGTGCATAACGTAACGTTTTTGGTTGTGGTTTTGTTTTGGTAGTATCGTTCAAAATTAGCGCGATTGACCCCCTGAGCTGTCAAAGGTGGGACTCAACACTCCGAAACTGCTAAGTTAGAAACTTAGTAGTTAAGTAGTGCATTTGAAATGTAATAGGGCAGGAAAGTAAGAAAGGTCTCAAATCTCATGTAATTGTTGACCGAGATATGATATGAGGCTTCTTATTTACTGCCCGAGTTTAGTACACTATTTTTCTCCCCGACGGGGGAACCACTGTTTGACACCACTGTTTTGAGTCTTGTTGTGTGAAAACCCAACCTTTGTATAGTGGTTTAAGCATGCATAGGCTAATGAACCCATACCACCCACCACTGTTTTGAGTCTTGGTGTGTGAAATTTCGAGCTCGCTTCGCTCGCTTCATAGCATGCATAGGCTAATGGAACTCATACCACCCACCACTGTTTCGAGTTTAGGTGTGTGAAATGTCGAGCTCGCTTCGCTCGCTCCAACATTTGAATAGTGGTTTCGGCATGCATAGGCTAATGGACCTCATACCATTCACCACTGTAGTAATTATAGTACCTATTCTGTGGTTTTGAGAGTCTTGGTATATTCAATTTCGGTAACCTTTTGCTTCCTATCTTAAACTTCTTACCTATACGGTTGTACAATTAATTTGCACCCTTAAGATCATTTTTCAAGGGGGCGCAGTTACAGAAGCTCGCACCGGGCGCATAGAAGAGAGGGAAAACAAGAGAGGGTCGGACTACTCATGACGAAGCCTGGTTCGCACACCTGGCAGAGAAACGTGACAAAAGGCATAATGCTGCCACAATCCCTTCGTCATCCACCGGCGTACAGTTCTATTGTAGAGGCTGTGGACGTGTATGCGGCTCTCGTATAGGACTGTACAGCCATGAGAAAAAGTGCTTCTCCAAAAAAAACACTGATTAAATCATCTGCAACAGATGTAAAGGCCTATGATGATGATGATTCTGTGGTTTTGAGAGTCTTGGTATATTCAATTTCGGTAACCTTTTGCTTCCTATCTTAAACTTCTTACCTATACGGTTGTACAATTAATTTGCACCCTTAAGATCATTTTTCAAGGGGGCGCAGTTACAGAAGCTCGCACCGGGCGCATAGAAGGCTATTTACGGCACTGAGTTGATCTACACACCTTGTGTGAAACAATAACTTAACAAGAAACTAATCTGGGCCTCTACCCGCACATTCAAACTTCGCAATTGCGTGAACGTTTTCGTTCCAATGTCAACTCTATTACAATGAAGTGCGGACCGAAACAGTTGCGATATATCGAACATCGAAAGTCCGGGTACAGGGCCTGAGATAGCTTATTATACTTAAAGGTTAAGACTTTCAAGTACTATACCTGGGGTTCGATGGATACTGATTCGAGATAGAGCAGACTTTTTTACTCAACCGATTATGTCGTACCCTTGTTCAGCACGGCTAGCATGCCACCCACGACAAAGCGTTGTTTAAACAAGAAAAACGTCATGCGCGCTCTTTCTGGCATAACGTAAAATAAAGATGGAGGCACATCTTGATTTTTATCGTTTTCTCAGGGGTGGCATGCGAGGCCTACTGGTTAGAGTAGGTATGTGGTTTAAAGGTTAATGATACTTTTCCTTACACCCTGTATATTCTTAAAATAAAACACCGTATAATAATAAGAATTAGGTAGGTAATAGGAATGTCCCACACCATTGTCACTCTCCATCTTGTCATCTCATCCGCACTGATAAGCAAATAAGGCGATGAAATGAGACGGAATCATTACGCTTAATGACTATGACGTAATTAATTATCTACTAATTGTAATTACCTATAGTTGTAGCTATGTGATTATGATTTTAATAGTTTAAATTAATACTCACACACACAGACAGACACAAATGAATTTCAATTTTTTAAGTAAAAAAATAGGCAAATAAAAATACAAATAAAATTAAAAATGTGTATATACAGGGTGGTAAATAGTTGCATTATTGTACCCATGATTCTGAACAACGGTCCTTAAGAACCCATTGGAAATTGGCAGAACGAATTTGAACTTTCCATACTAAACGCAATCAGGTTTAGTTTTTGAAGAACAAATTTTTTTCCAACTTCCCTTATTCAGTCATCTTCCCAAGTTCAGTATGACTCAAACGTATGGATTTTTTTATGTTCTGACAGGTTTGCTCCCATAATAAAAGTTGTTCAGTTTGATGGGTAGAGCATGTGGTTTTTCCTTACACCCTGTCCACCTACATAAAAAAATATTGTGCAAACTGAACATGTCCAATTATCTTGATACAGACCAGTCTTGACAGTAATGAAAGATTATTCTTTCATTTTATTCTTTCATAAAAATTCCAATCGAATTTAAAAAGAATACTGGTGTTTCTTGACAAACTTGGATTACTATTAGGATTTTCTCACATCCAAACTATTTATTTATTCCACGCTCGCAATGTCCTCGAGTTAATCTGCTACTAAAACGTTTTCCTAAAGTATTTATCCCTTATTTCAGACTATTAACCCGTAGGTCTTCACGGAGAAAAAGATCTAGTAGGTAGCATACCTATGTGACTACTATTTATTTTAGTAGACTTTACTAGGTAGATTTTAGTTAAATCTACTAGAATTAGATTTACAACTACAAATTGTTAAGGTGGTTTCAGTCCATACAAACGTTTGACGCACAATACGCGTAGACGGAATTAATAAAAGTAATATTTTATATATGGAAAAATAGTTTAGAAAATCTAGATGTCGCGTATCAAATAACATTTGCAATTTATAATATAATTACGAAGATAAAATGTTGTATGAAAAATCGCGTATTGTGCGTCAAAGTTTTGTATAAAATGAGCGTTTTTCTTTTGGTTTTCTAGTGGATCGATAGGTCTACGGTCTGCGCGAATAAAGGTCAAAATATCAAAAAGTGTTTCTTTAAAAATAATAAAGAGGTAGAAGATGATAAAAAAGATGCCAACGCATCTTTTGATTGAATATTTCATTATTTACGAATCATTTTAATCGAAAATATGAAACTGTTTACGTCTGACATGTTTGTATGGGCTCGATCCCTTGGCCTTTAAAAAAAGTCAGGCACAGTCTTGACATGATTTTGACAGGATCTCGCCTACGTCTCTATGGTTGCTATGGAGCAATAAGCATGTCATCTGTCGAGTTTTTTAGGAACTAAAATTAAAAAAGAAAAGAAAAACGCTTATTGACCCCTCTGCAACCGCCTTAAGTTTGCTATTTTCTAGTAACGTCTACTAAAGTAAAATAGTTGTCACATACAGGGTGTTTTAAATGCACTACACTTTGAAGGGGGTGCATCAGACCATCAAATTGAACAACTTTTACATTGCTTTAGAACTATGTTTTAAAATTACTTGCGGATTGTTTTATTTTTTATGTAAGTTTGTTCTGTTTTGCTTCTGGTTCTTGTTAAAATTGTTTTGTTTTTGGTAAATGTAAGTTTTTGTAATGTTTTGCTTAAAAATGTTTTATACTGTAATTTGTGTGTTCCATATAATTGCATTCTTTTTAGTCTCTTGATTTTTTTTACGGGATTCATCTTTTGTTAACGCGAAATGAATAAGAAAAATAAACAAGATTGAAATCGCAAAAAATAATAATTCCATCGAAAATGTCAATAGCTACTCGACCCGGGAACAAAAGATTTTTTCGTCATTTTAATTTTGGTGGCGCGTTGTGTTTTAATTTTGGCCCCATAGTTAAAGTTATTCAGTTTCATGGTCTGAAGTATGTAAAGCATTTAATTTTACACCGTGTAGGTATAAAATGACTGGACAACACGGAGAAAAATATGTAAAAGACAATATTTTCTCCGTGTTGCTCAGCCATTTTGGGCAAGGACCAAATGAGACGTGCTTCATTTATTTATATGGAATTGCGTGGACCACTTAGGGTAGAGTAAAAGACGTTTATTGAACCGTAGTAATTACTATACATATGGTTAAATTATTGTGTACATTCGTTTATGTTTCGATGTATGTAAACTCTATGATAAATTGAGCATTTTTATGTTTGGATTTTACAACGTCTGAGTTTTAAATTGTAGTGTGCCATAACTCATAACATAACAGCTGATTTTTTTCGCGTTGTCGCGTTTTGCTGACGGTTTTTTAAAAAGATAATCAGACCATGAAACTGAACAACTTTCTCTATGGAGTCGATTTCGATATTGGTGCCATAGTAAGTTGTTCAGTTTGACGGTCTGATCATCCCGTAAAAAAAGTGTCAGCATAATTATTAAGAAGGACCCTATACAGGGTGTAAGTGACAGCCTAGCAAAAACTGAAACAGTGAACTAAGACCATCAAACTGAACAACTTTCACTATGGAGCCTACCTCAGGAAAAGCGGAAAAAAAATCTGCTGTCCCATACATTTGCGTCGGTAGGTACAGCAGTTTTGTATGGGACAGCTGATTTTTTTTCGTGTTTCCTGAAGTAGGCTGCATAGTGAAAGTTGTTCAGTTTGATAGTCTGAGTTCACCGTTTCAGTATTTGCTAGGCTGTCACTTACACCCTATACAACGTGTTAATGAATTAACGCAAAACTAGAAAGTAGTTTGTTTAGAATCGAGAGCACAGTCAAATTATCATGGTTTCAACATAGGTAATTTTTTCAAAATATTAAATAATTTGTTAGCAAAATTAAAATTTTTCTGAACCCGATGTCAACCCACTGCACGGGCACACTCACCCTACTTACTACCAAAACAAGATTATAAAAATGTATCCATGAGTACTTTAGCGCTTTCTTTCAGTGCTGAAATGATAACAAATCATTTTTGCCTCAAAACTTAAAATGCGAATAACTTTAAATTTTAATTATAAAAATAATGAAATTATTGTTTCAATCTAATTATTATAAATCAGTTCGGGTGTATGAGGTTTTGCGCTAATTCATTAACACGTTGTATATTCTTTCTATACAGGGTATAATGAAAAGTATCATTAACCTTTAAACCACATACTCTACCCATCAAACTGAACAACTTTTTCTATAGGAGCAAACATGTCAGATCAAAAAAAATCTGCTGACCCATACGTTTGAAATTTTTAATCTTACACCCTGTTTTAATATTTAAAAAGGTAATTTGGACTTGGTTGTTTTCTAGGTTTTCTAATTTAGGTAACTTTAACAAAATTAAATGTTGTACGTTACCGGTCAGCCAACATAAATGCCTGAATGAAGTTCTAAGGTACGGCTTCCTATTGAGGAAATCGAATTCTATCAAACTAAAACATCTTTAAGGAGCGTGCCAACGAGGGGCTTTAATTTAAAAAAAAAATGATTAAAGGCACTGGAAGGATATGGCGTTGCAATAATCGTGAAATTAGCTGTCAGATCAGAAGTGTTCCGTGTTATTCTATTTGCGAATAATTAACATAGACCTGAAGGTATAAATTATATCGGAACCCGTTAAAACTACTCCGATTTGTTTTTTTTTTTAAATGTAGGTAATTTTTTATTTTTTTTTATTAACTATGGGTTTGCTCTTGACCTCAATCCAGTCCTCAGGACGAAGATGGGAGAAGAGATTTAAAATACTACAATATTTACAGTTAATAAATTAAACGCTTTTTCTTAAATTATATTTCTTTAAGTTACTATTTTTACGTACAAAATAGACATTTTATTAATGTAGATGTATTAAAAAAATATGGTCAGAGCACAGTTGGAGACCAAACCGTTGATTTGCGTCAAAATATCTGCGTAAAATTCGACGCTAGATTAACTTCTGCAAGTTGTAGCTTGTTGATTTTAATGTTTTTGGAAAGCTTAGGGTTGAACGTCATCTGGCAGTGTCGCATCACCTTTTTCTGTCGCTCCATCCACGTTCCACGCCTACTTTGCACTTCTAACCCCTCTTATAATGTTCTGTGGTTGGAAGATTAAAGGGGAAGCCTTTGCCCAGCAGTGGGATGAAACAGGCTAGTAAAAAAAAAGTCTTGGCAAACTCCTCAGTCGTAACTACATTTTTATCCGTTCTAATGAATGCGTCGACACGCATCCGATAACGTTCTCACACGTCAATTCCCCTTCAACAAACAAAATCATATGATTTCTCTATGTCCCCCTTTAGATGTAGATAAAGCACGTACACAATTACGTATAAAGTGAAGTGAAAAAACGCTGTTTCAGCCGCAAAAAGTTAGAGAAAAATTAATTAAAAAACTGCAGCGCGTTCGGATTTTATTTTGACGTTAGTGTTGTTAGTTTTTGTATTGGAAAAATAGTGGGAGCAAACGTGTTGGTTGTTTTAAAATGGAAGCTAAAAAGTTGGTACTTACAAACAATTTACTTTGACACTTTGTAACGATAACTTTACTAAATGGTTTTGCTTGCGTTTAAAATAAAATGTTTAGTTTTTGATCAAATGTACCCGAAACCGACGAGCGTGTATGAAACGACTTATGACTGTGGAAGAGGCAAAAGAGGTGTGTCAGGATCGTAGCCGATGGCGATCTATTGTCTCTGCCTACCCCAATGGGACACAGGCGTAAGTATATGTATGTATGTATGTTTAGTTTAGTTTTTGTGATAATGATAACACACCGCCGCGCGCCGGCGTATGTGCCATTTTTAAACGACTTCAAAAAAGGAGGAGGTTTCTCAATTCGACCGTATACAGGGTGTACAATAAAATGGGACAGCTACTTAAAGGGGTGCTTCAGACCATCAAACTGAACAACTTTCTCTATGGGACCAATATCGAAATCGCGAAAAAAAAATCAGCTCTCCCATACATTTCAGTCGAGTTATGTTTGCAGTTTTGTATGGGGGAGCTGATTTTTTTTTCGCGATTTCGATATTGGTCCCATAGAGAAAGTTGTTCAGTTTGATTTTTATTTATTTTATTTTATTTATTTATTTAACAAATGTATTACATTGCATTACAGTTAAAACCTTTTCACAATGTAACTTATAGGTAGGTACTTAAAAGAAAACATAAATTAACAAAGACAGGCAAAAACAACACACAGACAGACTGTTCATTGGCCCGTTATAGAGCTGGCTCTAGTTACACTCTCACAAAACATCATACACTCTCGGAGTAGGTCAGACAACCTGTCAGCGAACAGATCGCAGTGCGGCGACGACTCGAGCAGCTCGGTAAGAACACGCAGAGCTCGCACTAGAGGCGAATTGCGATGCGCCTCAGTACGGAACTGTGGTATGGCCAGCAAGCGGTGGCTGCGCGCACTTAAGTACCTGTTCGGTACAAACAATCGCACAATGCCTTTAAGCTGGGGACATTTCATGTCACCTCGCAGATTGCGGCAGGCTGTCTTCAGCAGTTCAAAATTTCTCCTTGTTTCCAGGGCGTTAAAACCAAGTACTCCAAGGAGAAAGTTCGTAGGGTACATGAAAGGGTAATAGCAGTACTTTTTCTTGTACAAATAGCGGAGGAAGGCTTTCTGAACCTTTTCCAGGAGCAGAGTATATTTGTCTTCTGATGGATTCCAGACTATAGACCCTGCCTCAATCTTGCTTCTCACCAGGGCCGTATAGAGAAGCTGTATAGCTTTCGTGTCATGAAACTCTCTAGAATTGCGGATGACGAAACCAAGTCTCCGATAACAGTTGGCAGCGAGTGCTTGAATATGTTCATGGAATGTTAGCTTAGGGTCAAAAATAACACCAAGATCCTTAACAGAGTCAACGCGGCGTGGAGCATCTCTACCCAGGGTATAATCGGTCCGTAACGGGGACAGTGACCGGGTAAAAGACATAGTGCAGCACTTTTCGATGTTAAAATTAAGTTTATTCGTGAGACTCCACTCATAGACAGCATCAATGTCCTCTTGAAGTCGGACACAATCAGTTGCATTCTTCACACCTAAGACTAACTTAAGGTCATCCGCATACAGCAGGCACATGGAGTGCTTTAGCACTGTATCTAGATCGTTGATCATTAGAACGAATAAGAGTGGGCCAAGTATTGATCCTTGGCTCACCCCAGATCGCGTGTGATACGAGCGCGAAACGAAGCAGCCATGGCGTACGAACTGCTGCCGGTCATGTAGGTAATCCGCAAAGAGGTTAAGCAGCCGCGGTGTGAAGCCGAGGGCACAAAGTTTTCGAAGAAGAGCGTCGTTGTCAACACGATCAAATGCCTTGCGAAAGTCGAAATACACAACATCAACTTGAGTACCCTGATCCATATATTGAGAGACTGTATCAACTAAGATTAGTAGGTTCGAGTCTACCGATCGACCAGCTCGAAAACCGTGCTGAGATTCAGACAAAAATGGACTCACTTGCCTCGAGATTTCCCTGTGGACTATCATTTCGAACAGCTTTGCTAGCGAGGATAGTATAGCTATGGGCCTGTAATTTTCAACCCTAGAGGTGTCGCTGTTTTTTGGAACAGGAGTAACACGGGAGAGTTTCCACTGGCTTGGGTATTTCCCCGAAACGAGAATAAGATTAAAAATATGGCGAAGAGGGAGAATGAACAGGTCTTTACACCCTTTTAGTATATATGCTGGAACACAGTCAGGACCAACCGAGCTACGAGGTTTGAGTTTTTTTAAACCATACTCAATGTCCTGAGTTGTGATCTCAATTATATCAACATAGTTAGCTGAACTCATCTCATCATTCAAATTTATGCTACTAGGATTAAGGTCAGGGACATCCGATAGAAATACACTGGAGAAGTAGTCTGCAAAAGCGTTGGCCGCCTCACTTCCCACCACTTCATCCTCCCCACACTTAACACGAGACACAAAACCTCCAGTATCTCGCAGGCTATCAACATGCCGCCAGAAAACACGCGGATTGTTTCTAATGTTTGATGTGACACGGACCAAGTACTCATCGTACGCCTGTTTCAGGCGAAGTTTAATATCAGCACGAAGCTGCCTAAATAGGTTGTAAACGCAGAGAGACTGGGTAGCTTTCCATTTACGGTGAAGAACAGCCTTGCGTCGGATGTCCCTAATAAGATCGGAGGTGAACCATACAGGATAAGGCCTAGATTTTCCTTTGGGTCGCGCTTTTTTGGGCACACAAAGGTCAAAGATTTTATAAAGAGTGTCATAGAAGGCCGTGACTGCCGAGTTCGCATCATTAGCACTATATACAGCAGCCCAGGATGCTTCCTCAATAAGGCTGTACATGAGCTCAAAATTACCCTTTGCAAAGTTCCAATCCTGCTTGTGCTCAACATTGCTCGAATCGATTAGCTCCGCACATTTGTTCCGCACTAAATCCTTAGTTAGCACGGCTATATCCAACGGGGGGTGGTAAGCATCAGTGCGTGGGACGAGACTGCCTCCCTCTGCAAGCCGCACATTTACCGAGCCAATTCGTTCCGGCGCCAACACTATGTCCAGCCTACCTCCAAAAGCATTCATCACATCATTCCTCTCTGACATTCCACACACCTTAAGGAAGTAACCATAATAACTCAAAATGTTAACAGAAGCACTATTTAAGTTTAAGTCCCCAAGAAGCAATATTGTTCCTTGCAGCTCTGTGACTAATGATTCCACTTTAGTAAACCAACGCATATAGGTGGCATCAGCAGATTTTGGTGGAATGTACACAACACAAATAAACACCTTAATATTGTCAAACGTGAAGGAAACCCACATATCCTCGCCATGCTCTGTCTCGAAGTCTGTGTGACGGTGGAGGGCAAGAGGTTCACGTGCTGCAAGCAGTACTCCTCCCCACGGGGTGGGACGGTCGCGTCGCACAACATTCCATCCTTCACAACGCACCTCCGCGTCGGTCACTCCGTTGTCCAGGTTTGTCTCCGTGATCGCGAGGATGTCGGCGTCCACGATTGACATAGTGTGCCTCCAGAAAGGGAGTCTAGTTTTTAGGCCTCTCACATTTTGGTACACCAGGTTCAGGGTTGGCGATTGCTTCGCCCTTCGGTTTACCAGATGCTTGCTGATTCTTCCCTCTGAGTGGTTTCCGGGAACCACGAAAAAACGTCCACTCCTTTATCCTTGCATTGTCTGGCCAGACTTCCGGCGAGAGGCAGCTCTCGTAGTGAGAGACAGGGACCCCAATTTTGTACGACTTATACTCTCCTTTAGGCTTCAGCTGGTCAAGCGTACATGTCCCCGTCGGGCATAACTGCTGCAAGTAAGCCAGGACGTCGTCGGCTCCGGATTCCATATTCCACAAGTGGAGGTACTTTCTTCGCTCAACAGCTCTCAGGGATGTTATTTCAGGGGCAGCAGTGCAGCAGATGGAAGCTGATCGGCGAGTTTGATGGGTGCGTTTCTCCGCTCTGGATACATTAGGGCTATCCACCTGTCCCACAGGCTCCTTATCACCGTTGGCATCAGGCTCCTGCGACGCATTTGACAACTCAGGGTTACTAGCTGGAGGATTATGCAGCTGTGAGCCTGGGGGGGTTTCAGCGGGCACTTGCTGTACAGCCGGTTGACAGGTAGAGGTGCCTTTCGTCACACTCGCATACGACACTTGGGTATTGCAGGAAGCTCTTTCAATTACCTGAAGCCTATCATCGAGGGAGTCAAGTGCCTGGATGCTCCAATCCTGTTTCTCACCACAGATATGTACCGCAGCCAGAAGACGTTCGAAACGGCTATTTAAAAGAACCATTTGCTCTCGCAGCGACTTCACCTCCGACGCAAGGTCAACATCGCCGCCCATGCTCACAGCATCACCGGCGCCATCATCACTCTTGTTTTCGGATTGCTTCCTTCTGGTATCGACGTTAACATTAGGGTTCATAGGGTGGGCCTTTCCGACCGGTGTATCACTATTATTACCACCCCTTTTAAAATAGCAGCGGCATTCGGGGCACACCCACAATGCCCTCTCTTCCAGCGCAATTTCTTTATTATTACAAAGGTAGTGGTACAACTTATTATCTGTATCTGATGGTCTGTAGCACCCCTTTAAGTGGCTGTCCCATTTTATTGTACATTCTGTATATATTTTTTTTATGTGTGTTCGCGGATAACTTCGTCGTTTATGAACCGATTTCGATGATTCTTTTTTGTTGGAAAGGAGATATCCCAAGAAAAGTCCCATGATAAGGAAACCAGGATATGATGATGGATCCCAGATATATCGAGGAGAACCTTCGAAAATCGTAGTGCCGACTAGTGCGTTTGTTAATTTAAAGCACTACTATTAAATCGAAGTAATGAATTTACCACTGAAAATTGTGAAATAAACAAAATTTTAACAAAAAAATGAAAACCGCCTTCAAAAAACTAAAAAGTTAAAAAATAATATTGCAGCCGATGACTTTTTCGTTCGCATCATAAGAACATTAATTTGTTTAATAGAAGTCGGTGTCAAGCCAAGCCAAAAAATGCAAGCCCTGTCGCGAATCGTACCGGCTTGACAGCGACTTCAATAAAACAAATTAATGTTCTTATGATGCGAACGAAAAAGTCATCGGCTACAATATTATTTTTTAACTTTTTAGTTTTTTGAAGGCGGTTTTAATTTTTTTGTTATAAAATTTTTTATTCCACTCTTTATTTTTGATATGTAGATAAAAGCATAAACTATTACGGCCATATTCTCTACCTGTTTGTACAAGCATAAACTCAAGGCCATAAAACATTTTGTGGTCGTCAGACATTTTGCTACAAATACCAACTACTTTCGTTTTCGGTTTTACCTCTGGAGTGCGATTTTTGAATCTCATCCGTCGAGCTCAGCAGTTGAAAATGTCAATATTACTATGGAGATATGTCATATTACAGGAATGCGATTTATGAAAGTCAAATCAGCAGTAGAAAGATGCATATCTCCATAGTAATTTTGACATTGTCACTGCTGAGTTCAAAGTATGAGATTCAAAAATCGCACTCCTGATGGATCGAATGACAATCAAATGGAGAGAAAAATCTAGTCGCTAGATTTTTTTTTAGTAAATGTGATTGTCAAAAACTGTGTGAAACAATCAATTTTTGCAACCTTTTGCTAGATTCGTTGTTAAGACGCTGAATATCGCATAAATAGTCAAAGAATATCGCCGATAACCTTGCTCGATCGCTAATAAGTAATTAACTAATTACCTATCAGTAATTACTTATTTGTTTTTGTTACTAAAAGAATTCTGGTAGATGTGATTAATATTTATTTTCTTAAACTAGAATAATAAAAAAATAATACTACCTAATGTTATTAAGGTATCCTAAGAGGTAATAAATTATATCATAAAAAAAAGTAGAATCATGTTATATGTTGTCAAATATTTTTTTCTACTTACTATTTATTTTAATAATATTGCAGCCAGTAAATGTTTCTTTTTTATTTTCACTGCATAAATAGAGATAAGTATATCTCACCTACGTCATCGTCCCGTTCACTCTCATTAACATGCAAATAATGTTGTCTCACATCCAATCAGCTGTCTGCACAAAATTGACTTTACAGAAAATATAATTACAAAAAAAATATATCATATTATTATTACAGACAGGGCGTATCGAAAGTTAAAATTAATAACAATGTTTACTTAGGTCTGCATAGGTCGAAATCGGTAACGGGTATGTACCTTTACTTGTACTCTTAAATATTCCGTGCCTTAACTAAACCACAGCCCGGACACTGCATACAAAAAATTGAATTTGACAAGATGAGGTCAACACATGCGAAACCAAAGAAATTGAACCTTATGTCTTCTTCTTAGGTAACGAGTAACCAGTGCGAAGTAACCAGAGGGCGATAGAGGGGGTGAGGTAAAAAGTTGGTGGGAGGAAGGGAGTGTCCGTACTGTATCTTGTAATAGATACTCTTTCTTATTAGACACTTTTTTTTAATAGATACTCTTTCTCATACTGTGACTAAACGATAATTTCAGTAGCATTTGTCTACCGCGAACACATAAGGTAACTCGCACGAAAAAAAAAAAACACTTTTTTGCCCACTGTAAAAAACGCTCCAGGTTACGGTTAATTCTCTACGCTATGCTACGTACTATTAAGGTTTATATTGTGTTACTTTGACTATCCGCCGCCGCCACACGTCTCTTCTGTATAAACCGTGCCTAGATATAATATTGTTAGTCGATGAGGTAGGGTTGCCAACAGTCCCCTTCTAGACTAAAACCATCATAAGGCCTTTGACTACTTATAATAGGGACTAGTTACGCCTGTCATTCTACTAACAAACATTTCTGCCACTTTTTGCGGGGGGCGAGGTTACATGAAATCCGCAACTTTGGATTTCATTCCCCAGAACTTTAGATTCTAATTTTGAATGTTAAAAATCATGAAAAGTTGTCTCGTGTGAACCCCAAATGTTCTAAGTTCAAAATTATTGTTTTGCAATTATAGGCTGTCTCGTTTAGTAATCTAATCTAAACTATTATAAAACTGTAACAGAAGTGTGTCTGTACATTGAAGATATTTACAAAAAAAAGATTACGATATGATTTTTAGATGTCCCTGATTCCAAATCACCAATTTTTGGATTTTTTGTCTGTCTGTTTGTTTGTTTGTTCGTTTGTTTGTTTGTCTGTCTGTTTGTTTGTTTGTTCGTTTGTTTGTTTGTTTGTTTGGGTGTTTGTTTGTTCGAGTATCACGCAAAAACTACTGAACCGATTTTGATGAAACTTTTTTTGTTTGATAGCTTATCATCTGACTTAAAATCTGGTATATAATTTATGCGGACGAAGTCGCGGGTAAAAGCTCGTAAGGTATAAAATTGAGTGTAAATGCACAGGATCAATTTGTCTTATACCGTGGCATAGGAGAAATGCTACCGCAAAGCCAGTCCTTATGTAAGTAGTCAAAGGGGCTAGCATGCGACAAACGACACACGGCCAAAACGAGAAAACCGTCATGGGCGCTCGATTTCGCATACGCAAAAAGGCACATCTCGATTTTTTCGTTTTCTCGGGGACAGCATGCTAGACAGGAACATCATTGACGACCATGCACATTGCCAATGGAGTCCCAGCCATCCCGGTGGATTACCTAATTTACCAATGCCGTGTTGAAACCCAATGAGCCACAATGTAAAGAAAATAAAGATCCTTCCTTCTAAAAAAACCGTGGTGGTCCAGCGGCGAGCAACCTTTCCTTCCGTGCAGGAGGCCAGGGTTCGATCCTCTTCTAGGATGACTCGTACCAATGAGATTTTTCGAAAATGTACGATTTGTAGCACCACTGGTTTTTCGGTGAATATTTTAAAATTTCCAAAAATACTGCTTTCAACGATAAAATTAATATTACAGCCCAGAATATAAAATTGAGATTCAATCGTGATCCAATTTATAGATAGGGTTAAGATCAGATACCGGAAACGGATCAGATAGTTTCCAATTTCTGTAAATAAACCGCTGCCATTGAAATTCAAGTTAACCTACCATCGTTGCTTTTGCGGTAGGTTAGGTAGGTAGCCTTCTCAAGCATAGAATAGGCTCTAAACTTACACAGAGCATATGCCTCCCATATGCTCACGACTATATTTGTTGAGGGGGTAGTCAGAGTTATTCTGAAACCTCAGAACATCCACGTTTCACTAGTACCGAAACTCTGTCCAGTGTGACGGGGACGAGCCCGTCGCCACTTGTAATTGACAGTCGGACACAAATACTTACCTCGAAATTGAAGCATGCAGGTTTCCTCACGATGTTTTCCTTCACCGAAAAGCCGGTGGTGTTACAGATCATACATAAATTCCGAGAAACTCATTGGTCCGAATCGAAAACAAAATCAGTTTCTTAAAATAATGTTTACTTACCTTTAAATAAAAATTCAGACTTCGTTGAAATCTAACTGATAAATTTACTTCGCAACTTTACTAAACACTTTGTAGTTTTATAAATGTTATGATACAAAAGTTTAAAATTACGATATTTGGTCAAATTGTTTGATCAAAAACAAATTGTTCACTGAATTTCGAAAGAAAGTCAAACTAATATTATCGTCAAACTGTGGGCGGATGGTGATTTTTTAGGGTTCCGTACCCAAAGGGTGAAAACGGGACCCTATTACTAAGCCTACGTTGTCCGTCTGTCCGTCTGTCCGTCTGCCCGTCTGTCCGTCTGTCCGTCTGTCCGTCCGTCCGTCCGTCCGTCTGTCCTACCTATTTAGGGCTGTAACTTTTGAACTGTAATAGCTAGATAGTTGAAATTTTATCAGATTATGCGTTATTGCGGCGGATTTGTTAACAAATAATAAAAATGTCAAAGAGTTAAAAATAAAGGGGGGTTCTCAACAAGAAACTCGTTTTTATCGACGTTTTTTCTTCACGCTCTATCGTAAAAACGGTAATACATACAAGCGTCAAACTTAGTGTGATTATAGAGCAAACTCTACAGAATAACAACAAATACTAAAAACCGGCCAAGTGTGAGTCGGTCTTGCGCTAAACGTCCCGGTTCTGTGGTGGTGTGGTACGGAACCGTCGGTGCGCGAGTAGCCCGACTCGCACTTGACCGGTTTTTTTTTAATTATTTCTTTATTTCAGAATCTACATCAAAGTTTTCAAATTTTAATATCGCTAAACTGCTGAGCATATTTTTACTATGATATTTTTTTGTTATTTAAGCTATATTCAATTAAATTAAGTTTACCTAACATACTTACAGTTTTAATTTTTCTTTTAAGGATTGTTTACATTGAATTTTGTGCCCCTCTAATAAGATCGGATATTTGTTACAAACATACCTACTTTTGGAATTAAAATCTGTCCATAGTATTAAAGCGTATGTTTCCCCTGTCCCTTAAGTTATAGTATTATATTATACGAGCTTTTACCCGCGACTTCGTCAGCATAAATTATATACCAGATTTCAAGTCAGATCATAAGCTATCAAACAAAAAAAGTTTCATCAAAATCGGTTCAATAGTTTTTGCGTGATGCTCGAACAAACAAAAACACAAACAAACGTACAAACAGACAGACAAAAAGTCCAAAAATTTGTGATTTGGAATCAGGGAAGCCTAAAAACCATATCGTAATCTTTTTTTTGTAAATATCTTCAATGTACAGACACACCTTCTGTTACAGTTTTATGATAGTTTAGATGTACGGGACAAACACCGTACAGGTAATTTTTAAGTCGCTGCATTTACTGAGTCGATGACGTAAAGCAGTGACTTACATTTAAGGTGGACTTCCGATGCCAGCGGCCGATGCGTCAAATATGACAGAACCTCGCGTCAGACGCGCGCGGCCGACGACAGACCTCACTTCCGAGGTCAGCGACTGACGCGTGCCTATTGTACACAGTGTTATCAATTCGGGGTATTTTCCCGGAAATTTTGGGTATGTTTTTATGTTTTGGTGTTTACACAAAAACATAAAAATACAAACAAAAAAACCAATATATATTTTGCGTTGCGTCCCCTTGGCTTTTTAACCTGTATATGGATCGCTGTCTAACTAATAATTATGAAGGCAAGAGGAATTTTCCGAAAGTCATTAAAAAAAGAAAAAGTTGTTTCAAGTGGCACGATAGATGGTGTTGAAGCGACCTTGCAGATAATAAAATACAAATAAAATAGTATAAAATTAAGCAAATTTTCGGTAAAAACTCGGTAATATTTCTGGCAAACATTCTTGTTCTGCGTGACGTAAGAGCATAGCCGCGCGCGGCCGCGGCCGATGCGATAGACATCGGCCGCGCGCGTCTGACGCGCGCGTCAGTCGCTGGCATCGGAAGCGGCTCCATACGTTTTCATAGTAACTAGTATGGCCGCATCGGCCGTCGGCCGCGAGCCGCGCGCGTCAGACGCGTCGGCCGCTAGCATCGGAAGTCCACCTTTAAACTTTTTACTTTATAATCATCAGTCGTAAACCTATACTACTGGTAAACTGTCACGTTTAAACTAACTATCGTCAAAGACGAACCGTGCGACTCAGATAACTAAACTTAACTATTCTTCTAACTTACTAGTAGCTCTTAGTAAGTACAGCCGGCCGCAATAAGTTATATACACTTTAGTACTACGACGTAGAACAAACGTGTATACAACTTATTGCGGCCGACTGTACCTACTCTCAACAAAAATTATAACGGATGCTGTAGTGAAACCAGTATCGTAAGAAAAGTCGGCGAGTCCGACACGCACTTGACCGGTTTTATATTGCATTTAGACGCTTCAACACAAGCACAGACTTTCATAGTTAAAATTATAGTTTAAAATTGAAACAGTAAATCAAATAAAAATCTCTAAGACTGGGACCCTGAGGTGAAAGGACCATAAAGCGTGGATAAACTCATTAGTGGTTATTTATTGCTCCCTAGCGATCCGCCTCTACCCTCAATAAACGACATTTTTCTATTCTCATAGTAATAGATGGGACTAGTTCATCAATTCAAGGTCGCTCAGCGAGCTATGGAGAGAGCTATCCCGCGTGTCTCTGCTGCTCTGTCCTCAGCCTTCCTCATCCAGTCGCTCCCCGCTACTTTTTTAGGTCGTCTGTCCAGCGGGCAGCAGGGCGTCCCACACTACGCCTGCCAGTTCGCGGTCTCCACTCTAGAACTCTCGACCCCCCACCATTTGTCAGTTCTTCGGCAGATATGACCAGCCCATTGCCACTTCAACCTGCTAATTTTCTGAGCTATGTCAACTACTTTAGTTCTCTGACGTATCTTCATTTCTAATGTGATCTCTCAGAGAAACACCGAGCATAGCTCTCTCCATAGCTCGCTGAGCGACCTTGAATTGATGAACTAGTCCTATCGTCAGGGTCCATGTTTCCGCACCATAGGTCATTACTGGCAGGACGCACTGATTGAACACCCTCGTCTTGAGGCATTGTGGTATAGCCGTGGAGAATATATGACGGAGTTTCCCGAAAGCAGCCCATGCAGCATGATATTTTATGATGGGTGAGCTTGGGGCGAACACAATAGACCATAGTAATCGGAGTGTTACATAACGAACCTTGCTTGCAATAGCCCAGCCAATAATAATAATACCTAGATACTCACGCCTTTGTCGCATTGGGGTAGACAGAAACAATTGATCGCCATCAGCTACGATCCTGACACATCTTTAGCCTATTCCTATAAAAATACTCGTCGGTTTCGGGTACATTTCATCTGCCCCTTTAATTAAGTAAAATTAGGCATAATACGTAGAAAGAGGAGGTAATAGAAGGAAGCACGTGTCTTGTCATATTCACTCAATAAGAGATGCACAATAGCAAATTACTTCTAGTTAATATTTTTTTACAAAAACAAAATTTTATTCCCCCTCTTTTTTTTTTAATTCGCTACCGCCTTATTAAAATAATATAGTCTATGTCACTCTCACGATTTTTACAAATCTAACGACACCTCATACGTCAAAATCTATCAAGCCGTTTAGGCTGTAGGCCGTACCAAAGAAATATACATACAAACCATACAAACATACATACATAAATAAATACATACGCTCGAAAAACATAACCCTCCTTCTGGCGCAGTCGGGTAAAAAGGGAGATCGCTACCTTATTGCTGACACCGGAGTCACTTCATATGCTTAAGGCTAATACAGGTGCCAATGACCTTGCGTGAATGGGCGGAGCTTATTACCTCTCCCCGCACCACCCGCATCGCGCTCACGATACGTAGATACACCATAGACGTGGACATGTGCCGGCACCTTAGACACGCCACGCGCCGTATCTATTACTCCGTGGGCGTCGAGTGGCCAACATTAGCAGTGCTCGGCTAGAAATTTACCATAAACTTATATGTACGCACGGCGACACATCAAGCTACCCAAAACCAAAATAAGCTGGCTGCGCGACGTTATACATTACCATGCCTACGCGCGGCCAGCTTATTTTGGTTTTGGGTACCTTGATGTGTCGCCGTGTGTACATCAATAATTATTCTTTCTGAGTTTTAAACTTGAAAGTTGTGTTTATTATTACATCCTACTTTAACACTTACCTTTAGTTTTATACCTCTGACTACTCCCTCAGGGAATATAGTCGTGAGCATATGCATGCATGCATTATACTTTAATCATTTTAAGTATTGCACCACACTAAACATTAATTTTGAAATTAACTTATTCATAAAAGCATAAAAAAACCCCGGTCACAACATTTATAGTCTAGTAAAAATACAGTTTAAAGATTGCATTAAAGACACTGTAGTAGATACTTTTATTTTATTATAGACTTTTGTCAAAATTTCGTGGTAAATAAAGGGACTCCGAGAAATACCTTTAAATTTATATAAATGTCCAAAGGACATGCACATTTCTGAAAATTTTTCTTCGTGCAGACCCGAAAAGAGACCGTTAATTTAAGGAACATTTAGTTTGGGAGGTAGGGGACCATTGGGCAGTCGGGAGGTTTGGGCACCACCTCATAACTCGAGATTTATAGTCGATTTTTAATTTTGTTTTCTATGGCAATTTAGTTTAGTTAATTATTAATGGCCCCACTGCTCAACCAAATATCATCAGTGATTTCGTTCATTTGCCTTAGTTATATGCGATTGATGGTTTTTTGAGTGCCAAATTAAGTATTTTGTCGTGATTTTGAATAAAATAGCAAAGCAATCTGCGAGAAAGTGTATGTTTCTTTGTATACGTCTGATTATATGTTTATCAAAGATTGTATTAACCAGTACCTAGAGTTTAAAAGGTGCCCAAGCCACCCGACCATTAAATAAATAAATAAATAAATAACGCTCACAGGCACATACATTGTAATGATCCCAAGAAAGCACTATTAATAGGCTGTTTATTATGGAAACCATACAACAACGGCACAAACATGTAAACATCCATGACCGAACCGGGATTCGAACCCAGGACCCTGGTTTGGCAGTCCGGCGTGGTAACCATTACACCAACCGGGTCGTCAAGGGAGGTATGGGCACTTTTGACAGGGTTTGGAAATTATCTTGTAACTTTGAGACTGATTACAATTGGGTAACTGTTCTTCACAATACTTTGGGCCAAATATATGTGCCATTGCCACTTAACAATAATTTCAAATCGGTAACCGTTTTGTTAAAAAGTCCCGGGGCTACAAGTACTATACGAAGTTAACTAGAACTTTTTTTTATCGTTCGGTTGTGCTTGTGATTAGTAATGTCGTTCCTTACAACAATAACAAAACGGCAATCGGTATAATCTTTTGGTAATTTAAAAGTCCCCGGGCTACAGTAGGTACTAGTGTCAAAGAGATAGGAAGTACTACGTACTAGTATGCAAAATCATTAAAAAAAATTGCTAAAAAAATATTGATTTTATTTCACACATTCCAAATTTTCATACCAACTAACCCAGTCCTCTTGTAGTAACTGTCAACCAGCAGGTAATTTTTGGATCAGAAAGAACTAAGAGCACCTTCAAATTTGCAGCAGAGTATCGCGGTATAATAAAAAATAAAATTACGTCGGCAACAGCGCCAAATTAGATTTTTTTGTGATCTAAAAATGCTTTTGGAAAACACTGTTTTGCAAAGTTACATATTATTATAGGCTTCAAACAGGGAGTAAATATTTTTGACCAGTTACATCGAAAACATTGAGAAATGTAAATATTATTTTTCAACGTAAAACCCACTACGACATGTTTTTAGGGTCCTTTTTTTTTATGTTTGATAGGTAAACATTTGACCCCAATCTCACCTGATGTTGAGTGATGATGAGGCCGAAGATGTAGCATGCTTACCTAGAAAGATGCCTATTCACTCTCGCCTTGAAGAGGCCCAGGTTGTATTGCTCAGGGAACAGGTCCGCAGGCAGGGCATTCCACTCCTTAGCCGTGCGCATTATAAAAGAAGAAGCAAACTTCTTCGTGCGAATTGCTGGTAGGTCAACGACATAAGGGTGGAAACCCAGTCTGCGTCTCTTCCCCCGCAGATGAAAGGGAGACGGTGGTATTAGATCATGTAATTCAGTCGCACACTCTCCTAAATGTATCCTATAAAAAACAGACAGACAGGCTACCTTGCGACGATGCTCAAGACTTTGTAGCTTCGCCACCGAGGTTGGATCACCTATGAGTTTCCTGGCACGCCTGTCGATTGAGTCCAGCGCGGTCAGCTGGTATTGGGCAGACCCGTCCCAGAGATGGCAGCAGTACTCCATACACGATCGGACTTGTGCTTGATAAAGTTGTAGAAGCTGTCCCGGAGTAAAGTACCGTCTGACCTTCGAGAGGACGCCCAGTTTTTTCGCTGCGGTTTTCGCCATGGACTCAATGTACCGTCCGAAATTCAGATCGGACGATATGTTAATGCCAAGGAGCTCCAGGTGATCAGCTATCGGTATGGACACATTTCGGAAAGTCGGAGTCAAAGCAAAGGGACTCCGTTTTGTGGAGAAAAGGCACGCCTGTGTTTTGCTTGCGTTGAAACTGACCCGATTAGTATCACCCCAGTCGGACACAGATTCAAGGGCCAAGTTTATTCGCTGCACCATGGCCTCTCGACAAGACTGAGTAACGTCCAATTTGACCCCTGCACCGGACAGATATCTGTCAGCAACAGTGCTGTCGTCTGCATACCCAAAGGTTCCGGGCACAAGCATGACGTTTATATGCAGCAGAAATAAAGTGGCTGACAGAACTGACCCCTGAGGAACACCCGTTCCGTCCGTTCCGTTCAGCTGGCTCACCAGCCAGCAATTCTGCTGCAAGGACGCAAAGACGACAGCAATATGAGGGGAACAGCGCCACAGCTACTCGCTAGAGATGCTCGCAAGCTCACAATATTGCGATGCATGCAATCAAGCTTATAGTTCGGTTTGGAACTTTACCTCTATTCGCGTTTTAATCGTTTACATCGCAATCATTATGTTCACACGAGCTGCTCCTCCGAGCTGATGCTGCACTTGCGCCCTCGATATAGACATCTATCTTCTGCCCGAGGCACCAGTGAGCCACGTAGATAGGACAGGAGTGTAGGGCTTTCGCAGTCAGGATGAGGAGAGAAAGGAGGTTGCAACCAGCCCGAAACAGGTCATCGTAAAGCCAGTATGTGGAAGATAGATACTATACTTGGTGTGTAATAAACTAGAGGGGGAAGGAGTAGAGACTGCTTGTGTTCGTTTAATCTTCTATCCGATAGTGGCGTGCAGTGCTCGTCCTGGCTGTAGATTGCTGGGTTTTATGTCGTCTTCATCTTTGAATTCCAGCCTTTTTCTAATTTCCACAATCCGAAATCCAATTGGACATTGATAAAATGTTTACTTTGGCTTGTCAAAGTTTTCGTCTTGTGTTTCCGTGCCCGTAAATTTTTTGTTGGTTTCCTTCCTTGTTAGCTTTGTGTCGTTGACTGAGTTACCCCATTTTATTCAATTTTCCGTAGGCTTCGTGCGAACGAATGATGATGTTGTTAGGGTTGTTGAGTAGAGTTGTTTGTTGAGTGGCTTCTTTCAAATTATCGTATAAGTTTGTACCAGGTTAGATTCTTGTTCGCACACGGTGATTCTAGTTGGGCTCGTCTGAGTTTTCTTCTTGTTGGGTCTTGGAATTTGTTTTGGACGTCTTTGTGGTTATAAGGGTTTACTGTTATATAGCTTCATTAAATGCTTGTTTTAGTGTTCCGTAGTCATCGTTTCCATTGTCCTTACCTTACAAGGTTGCCGGTCCCAGGTAATTTTACTTTCAAATTATATTGCTGGACAATATAAGTTAGAAGAATATCCCGACGGTATTGCTTTGATGTCTTGTAGCCCAGTGTCGGCGTTGAAATCGCATAGGAAGTTGGAGTAAGCTTGTTGCCAAATACACAGTATCCTTTTTCAGCTTCGTGCCAATTACCTAGTACTCACCAGTCAGTCCTATAAAAAGGGTTTAATGTCGGCCGCTATTATATTTGGGTCGTATTATGCACATCCTCTTATATTCCATGTTGCCACACGTAGCGACATGCTATGCATGTGGCTCGGGTGCGGTTGTGATGAGCGAGCTTCTTTGTCGTTGACTGTCCTGTTTATTCGATTATTCCTCTATTTCCAATTCGATTCAAATTCGTGAGTACTTGTCGAAAAATTGCAGCATGTCATTTTGGGTTGGGGTCAATTTGCTTTCTTCTCCGCCGAGTGAGCTAGCGATCCGTCAGGTTTTATTAGCGGTGGCAAGGAGGGACGGCCGAAGTTTGCTTCCACCGCTTTGGCAGCCGACCAAAACGCTTTGCTGCCAGCTGGATAGGAGGCAAGCTTGGCCCCTATACGACCTATATGGTCGAACCGGGCTTTTCGCAACACTTTTTGCAAGATTTGGCGGCTTTGTTGTAAGCTTTCTTCAGTTTTTCTGTGTTCGGAGCTTTCTGATTTCGAGCATCAGCCCAGGACATATACACTGACTGTTTCTGCACCTCAGCACGAGAACAGTCAGCGTTGAACCATGGGCGAGCTTTGGCGCCGGTTGACACGTCAGAGTACGGAATAAAATATTCCATGCCCTGACGTATCACTTCGGCAACCGCAGTCGCAGCGCTCGACGATTCCCCTGAAGAAAAGCAGGTTTGCCGCCAAGGATAGGAAGCAAAGAAGTGTCGCATCTCGTCCCAATCTGCTGACCTGTATCGCCACACCCGTCTCTTACCACAATGGCCCTGATCAGGTGGGGAGTATACGGATACAGTTTTCACCAGACAGTGGTCAGAGGTACCTAAAGGGGCACATACCGACACATAATATCTGTCTGGATCAGTTGTCAGCAGAAGGTCCAAACAGTTGGCCGTGTGAAAGTCAACGTCAGGTATCCGTGTGGCACAATTGACCAGCTGGCTGAGATCTAGCGATAGTGCAAGTTTGCGCGCCTCTCGTCCAGCGTGATCGGTCTTCTGGTAGGGGAACAGCCATTCTTGATGGTGAGCATTAAAGTCAACCAGAAGGGTCAGTTGCGCCACAGGATACCTTAGCTGAGCCTCCTCAGCCGCCTCTCCAAGATAGTCGAACAACCTAGTTGTCTCCTGATCTCCACTGTGCGAACGGTAGACACAGGCGTAAACAATTTGTTCGACACCTGTTTCCACCAGTATCCACAATACTGAGAAAGATGGGTCTTCAAGGTTTTTGAGACGCTTGATGCAGATTTCATCGCGAGCGTACACACAGAGTCCGGCGTGCGGAACGAACCTATGCTCCAGAGAGTACCCAGGGTAGCTGAGGTACGCCGCGTCTGCCGGACATCTGATCTGCGTCTCGGTGAGAAACAGCAGTTGTGGTTTTTCAGTCTCTAGGTGGTGGTGGACTGCTACGAGATTTGAGTGCAATCCGCGGATATTTCAGAGGTGCACTTTTAAAGGGAGAACGTGCAACCGCTGTTTAACTTTCTTCCTTTTAGAACCTTTCATTGTTTTTTTCGAAGAGCGAATAGGCAGGAGGACGGTAGTTGAGCGAGAAGTCGCATCAATCGAGCCAGATAGTATACTGAAGTCTGCCACACATTAAGATAGCTGGGTTGGAGACCGCGGGGACGCCCGAACCCCCCGGGATTGCCCACCAACTTCTCCCATCCGGTCGCCAACCGGCATGGTGGAGCAACCCGGGATTTTTCGCTAGGTGGCGGGGCAGCCTTTCACGGGTGGCTTTCCCGCTAATTGGGCCCCCTACTTCCTGCGGTCGGCCAGCGGAGCACCGTGCTTCGGATCCCGCTAGCCTCCAAAACCAGCCAGCCGGTGTAGCAGAGTTCAGCAGCCTGTGAACGGTCTTCTGACGCGACACCACTGCTCAGACCCATCCTCCGATCCGTAGTCAAACAAGGAACCCTTATACTTTCGTGCATTCTATCTGTCTGTCTGTATGCCCCGCCTCAATGACTCACTTGCACCTATTTAATCGAAATTTGGAATGAAGATAGGTAACAGTAAGTAACCCAAAAACAAAATTTTTGTTGGCCCCTCCCATACAACGAAAGAGGGGATGGAAAAAAGTTTTTTTTACGTCGAGTGAGGCGTCGTAGGATAGGTGGAAAAAAACTCGCATAAAAAATAAATCGATACTTATAATGCTTCTGTCTCAAGATAAAATATCATGCATGCATATGCTCACGACTTTATTCCCCGAGGGGGTAGTCAGAGATATTCTGAAACTACAGGACATCCACGTTTCACTAGTAGTACCGAAACTCTGTCCAGTGTGGCGGGAAGTGAGCCCGTCGCCACTTTTAATGGACAGTAGGTACAATACATGCCTCGAAATGGAAGCATACAGGTTTCCTCACGATGGTTTCCTTCACCGAAAAGCCAGTAGTATTAGAAATCGTACATAGATTCCGAAAAACTCATTGGTACGAGTCGGCCTGGACGGGGATCGAACCATCGCCTCCTGTATGGCAGGCAAGGTTACTCGCCACTGGACCAACACGGCTTCAGTTAAAATATCATGTCTCATACAAAACTATAGTACTTACTAGACTCAAATATAAGGGACGGCAGATTTTTTTTTCTCGACGTTGGCTCCATAGTGAAAGTTGTACAGTTCGATGGTCTAAAAGCTCCTCCTTAAGTATTACTAGGGTGTTTTCTTACACCCTGTATAATCGCACAGCGACATTTAAGTATCTTAAATTTTTTTTTCATTCATCTTGTGGTCACTAAATGGTGTCGATTACGGTTTAAAAGTCAAGTCCATAATTACTTTCCACTCCTCCATACGAAATATAGTAAATTGTCTGGCCTACTACCCGTATGCGGCGTACGACGCGACGTTTCTTTGTCGTGTTACTTCTAGTACGTAACGTAGTACATAATAAAATAATTCAATGTTCCCACGTTGAAAAATTATGTTGCTGTAAAAAAAATCTATAAGACCTACCTACAAATTTTATTTCATAAATTCCTATTATAATTGTCATGGAAAATGAAGCATCAATTATCACAGTCATCCTTTAGTAATTTTTGAATTAAAAAGCGGATAAATCTATGGATTGTTGATCTTTGTTGTATGGAATAGGTTGCATTCATTGCACTTTGGGTTACAATTTAGAATATTAATATAATAGAACCTGAAAAACACATATTCATAATGATTCCCAATTTATTACGTTATTTTGAGTAGATACTTAGGTATTTAATATTTTGTAAAAAAAAATTATTACCTCAAAACTAAATTATTTACTGTTTATTTGTACAAAATCTACCTTTAATTAACGGTCGTTTCGGGTCTGCAGGAAGTAACATCTTCAGAAATGTGAATGTCCTTTCGACATTTATATCAATTTTAAGGTATTTCTCAGTGTCCCTTTATTTACCACGAAATCTCGACAAAAGACTATAATGAAATGAAAGTACCTACTACAGTGTCTTTAATGCAATCTTAAAACCGTATTTTTACTAGACTATAAATGTTGTGACCCGGATATATTATATATTATAGTACCTATACTATAGGTACTATAATATATCCGGGTATAATATCATAGGTCCTATAGATTGATGGTCCAGTGGCGAGTAACATTGCCTGTCGTGCAGGAGGCGATGGTTCGATCCCCGTCCAGGCCAACTCGTACCAATGAGTTTTTCGGAATTTATGTAAGATTTGTAACACCACTGGCTTTTCGGTGAAGGAAAACATCGTGAGGAAACCTGCATGCTTCAATTTCGAGGCATGTATCCTACTGTCCATTACAAGTGGCGACGGGCTCACTCCCCGTCACACTGGACAGAGTTTCGGTACTACTAGTGAAACGTGGATGTTCTGAAGTTTCAGAATATCTGTGACTACCCGCTCGGGGAATATAGTCGTGAGCATATGCGTATACCCACAGATTATTCTATTATGTTTTTTAATAAAAAGTGTTGTAAAAAAATTGATTAAAAATGGGTACCTATAAAGATTCTTATATTTACGAAGCAAAAGATAACAGAAGTGAAACCCTCATATTTTGCAAACGAAAGTCCCTCGGACCGCTCTGTGTATTCTTTTTCTATATTTCAAACAAAATAATTAAAATTTCGAAATATAATTTTGTCTCGACGAAGTACAGGTCTGTTTAGCAAGAGGCCTCGCCCCGCTCTGACTATATGGACGAGAGCGGGGGTGCCGGTATGAATACGACAGGAATTTAGCAGTAATTTTTGAAATTTGATATAAATTTTTATCAATTTCGAAAAAGTAAGAAAACCACATCATTCTATATTGTATTTTGAAGAATATTGTAAATTTTCATTTACTTCCGATCAAAAATGTAAGAGTAAAATGGTTACAACTGGACAAAAAAGGGGTGACTTTAGATTAACTTTTCTTCGGTTTTATTCATTAAAATCGATTTCTAGAAAAACCACATCACTTCTCATATTGTCTAGACTGTTCAGTTCTTTTTTCAGCTTAAAAAATGCCATAGTTAATGAATAAAATGGTTACAAAGCTACCCAATTTTACCGTAAAACTGGGAGTAGCCGTTAAATAATATAAATTGTATAAGGATTTAATGACTTTCGCTATAAGCGGTTACACGTTTTTGGGATCTGTGGGTTACACTTACGAAGAAAAAAATCGTCTATGGCGCAATACCAAATTCCGCACAGCTTGACACAGCCGAATTTATACTGTACCACAACCAAGACTGAATCTAAACGGAATAGTTTCGGACTTCAATGTTTCTTTCGTCCACAACTCAGTCGATTCTTATAAATAAACTGATTACTATTTCAATTCCGAGAAAATAATTTATACATTTACTTTTTAGATCATAAAAACCTCTGAACAGAATTACAAATATTCTTAACTTTCTAAGAAGCGAAGTTCCGTTGAAACGAAAGCAAACCTCTCATAAGCAGATTCTTGTAAAATCCTACTTCAATTCAAACCACTCGATTTATACTTCGTTCAATGCACTTATTGAACATAAAACGGTTGAACTAAAAGGACGGTTTTAATCTTATTTGCGTGCTCTAAAACATCATTTGATGGGTATTTTATTTTATAAAATTATGGCATTTTCGATTGATACTTTTAAAAATTAGGGACCCAATTTTTTTCAGGAGCGGATTTTTTTTTGGCGGAGCGGTGTAGCCATCGTCATCATCATCATCTTATTTAAGAGCTACGCTCTTGTCGGTGGAGTATTCGCCAATCCTGTCTACTTTCAGCTAGTGTCTTGAGTTCCTGATACGTATAATAACTTTATGGGTGTAGCATTTCTTTAATTTAATTTATTTATTTAGGGTTACCAACAGATGAAACACCTTACAAACTCAAGAAACTACATAAAATTTGGCAAATATTATGTTCATCTACTTACAGGCTACCACAGCTAGTACCACAGCTTCTATAATTAAGGACTGAAAAAAATTACCGAACTTTAGTTACATTTAACCGAATGTTAGTGACTACCAAGTGTAGGGAAAACAGTTGTATTACTTTAGTCGGAGACTGTACCCATGATACTAAACAACTTGAGGAACAAAGATAAATTCGCTACAAAAAATTATTGTTCATACAAACGTTCGATCCAAGTTTTCGAGAGTCCAATTTTTTTTGTTGATTATTTCCTATAGGTTTCTTAGGGAAACGATCACCTCTTAATCACGCCTGGACGGGGATCGAACCATCGCCTCCTGCACGGCAGGCAAGGTTACTCACCACTGGACCACCACGGCTTCTAGTAAAATGTAGCTGACTCTTGATGTAAAAGGTTGTAACAAAACTTTATAAAAAGACTGCTCCACTTTACGCTATTAATAGTGAAATTGTTAACAACTTTGCCGGGAAAACGAGAATTTCCTGTTTACTGTGGAATTACATTACTTAAAGTTACCATTTTGTACTGAACTGAGAAACCGCGTTACTATTTATGTTTAGGTTTACGTACCGGGTCATGTTCCATATTTAATTTGGGCATCGTTAAAACTTTGTGCAAAATAAACATAAGTACCTCTCTATTGTACAGTTGGCCCTTGGATTCGGCTGTCGGGTAAAATCGGTTAAAATATTCGTAGAATAAATAAGATCTCGACCAATAAATTTTTTTTGAACTCCGTAACAAATTAAACTCTCGAGAAGTAAATGGGGTGTTTTCGAAGAAAAAATCCATAGAAAACGTACTGTGTCGTATGAAGTGAGCTTGCAAAATACTGATATTTTTTACAGTGGGAACATTGACTTACTAACTTATGGACACCAAACACAAAACACAAAACACACCTAACACAAAACACACCTAACACAAGATTCTCGAAAAAAGTGTCCGAGCCTAGACAAACGAAAGTACGTGTTAATAATATAATACAACTAAAAACACTAAATTTTGCGTTGCGTTCCGTTGCTTTTAAAAATTGTGGACGTGCGCGTAGTCAGTCAATCAAACGAAGTTTGGAGCGTAATTGTTTCTCTTTATTATTGTGTTTTGTTTCTCTTTTGGTTCGGAAACTTTTGAGCGTGGAGCCTCCGTAAATGAGTGGGAATAATAAACCCCTCTAAACGGAAGGGTCGGGTCTTCACGATGTTTTAATTCACAAACACGTCAGTCCGTGGTGTGCCAGCCAATCATCATCATCTCAGCCAATGGACGTCCAGTCCACTGATGGACATAGGCCTCCCCCTAGGATCGCCATTATGACCGGTCCTGCGCTGCCCTCATCCAACGCGTTCCCGCCGCCTTCACCAGATCGTCGGTCCACCTTGTGCCAGCCAATACGAAGATATAAATAATATTAGAACAACAAATATAAAAGTTTTGCTGTATATTTTAACAATAACTTATCCAAGATTATACAGGGTGTCAAATGGCTCCAATATATCAGGAAAAAAACGATCGTTGGCAATATAATTGAAATGACAAATCCGTGTTGTTACCATCTTACTTTTATTGTTATACATAATTTTTAGAGACTTTGGCGGTAGATACCTATCCATAGGTACTTTAAAAAACTTTAAGACCTATGTTTGGACTTACATAAAAAACTGCAGGTACTATTTGTTTGTACAAGTTTTAATAGGTTAATAAATTCAATATCTGATAAAAAAAAAACATGGAAGATATTTAAGTTATGTAAATTACAAGTAAAAAAACGTAAACGCCAAGCAAGCATTGTAAAAGTAGGTACAACATAATTTTGGGACCATCAATTTCGCAGATTTAATAATTGGTAGTGTTTGTTTTTTTTCTTTTAACTTAAAAAAATATTCTATCGATTAAAGCAACAACGGATTTTTTTTTATTACTGATGGGTTTGCTCTTGACCTCAATCCAGTCCTCAGGACGAAGATGGGGTCGAAGATATAGCGAGCTACAATTTATTTGTTTTAATTCAGTATTGATCTACGGACCAGTCTCCGATACTGACGACCGATCGAACGATAGGTACGAAATATGATATGAAAGATTTTACAGGTGTAAATATTTCACCCAGTTTTTTAACTCTTTCCGGCACACGTTTCATCATCATCATCATCATCATAGGCCTTTACATCTGTTGCAGATGGTTTAAGCAGCGTTTTTGGAGAAGCACTGGCACACGTTTACGTAAATAGTAATATATCACTTTTTTTGCTATTTTTGCACTACTTTTAAGATCAATATATTATATATAATATACAGGGTGTAAAATAAAATGGGACAGCTACTTAAAGGGGTGCTTCAGACCATCAAACTCAACAACTTTCTCTATGGGACCAAAATCGAAAGCGCGAAAAAAAAAACCCTGCTGTCTCATACATTTCAGTCGAGTTATGTTTGCAGTTTTGAATGGGAGAGCGGAATTTTTTTTCGCTATTTCGATATTGGTCCCACAAAGAAAGTTGTTCAGTTTGATGGTCTGAAGCACCCCTTTAAGTAACTGACCCATCCCCAACAGCACAAATGTCTACAAGATGTCTAATAGATATCTACAAAATATCTAAGTTTCTACAAAATATCGAATAGATATCTAGTAGATATTCTGTGCTGTGTGGGTTATTGTAAAAAAAAATTGTAGCAAAATGAGATTTCAATTAAAGGAATTTTTAGGTAGCTTGTTACAAAATGTTAATAATTAACTGCTTCCATTGTCTTGGCATCTCTATCAAATTGTGAACATTGAAACTAACGTTTCATGATTTGTAGAAAAAATATTTTTTTTCCGGTTTCAAGTTAAAATAAAAAAAAATGTAGTCTGGCTTATTTATTTTTTAATTTCGAAATTTTTTAAATATCATTTATGCAACGTGTTAATAAATTAGCGCAAAACCTCATACACCCCAACTGATTTATAACAAAATTATTAGATTGAAACAATAATTTTATAAAAACAGTCAAAAATCAGCAACAAGCTTCGTCAGAACAATGAAATACAAGCTCAGTCAAATAAACCGCCCCTTGTCGATCCTGGCGCAAAGGAGCCCATAATGCTTGCAGCGTTGCCACGTTGAATAGCTAAGGCTAGCCTCTGCACCAGAAACGACCCGGAACGGGGGTCACAATTACGCTCCCTCAGTCGACGGCCAACCTCCGCAATGAAGGTCTTAGCCTCGGCACCCCAAACCCCCGTGGTCTCAACAGCGACAGGAACAAAAAGATAATCGGACACCAGGGCCGAGTACGTGTCCCACTTCCTGACGGCAGCCAGCTCCGCGGCTGCTCCAGGCGTCCGCGACGTGCGACTCAGGTAGCTGGCGGCGAAAGTGCTGGCGCACGTTGCGTCCCATAAAAGGCACTTGCCTTTCTGCCAGGGCACCAAAGTCAAGCCATCCGGCCTCCTGCCATCGGCACGGCTGATAATTTTATTATTTAGATAATTAAAATTTAAAGTTATTCACATTTTATGTTCTGAGGCAAAAATGATTTTTTATCATTTCAGCAATTAATGAAAGCGCTAACGTACTCATGGATACATTTTAATAATCTTATTTTGGTAGTAAGTAGGGTGAGTGTGCTCGTGTGGTGGGTTGACATCTGGTTACAAAAAATTATTTAAAATTTTGAAAAAAATTACCTATGTTGAAACCATGATAATTCGATTCTGCTCTTGATTCTAAACAAACTACTTTCTAGTTTTGCGTTAATTTATTAACACGTTGTATATTTGGAAAATTAACAACGATATAAATATGATTATGCTAATTTACTTTGCTAACAAACAACTTTTATAACAAAATAATCTTTCTGCCTACTCATCACAGTTTAAGTGAGGTATCTTACCTACTTACAAACAAATTGAAGTGCCAAATGGGAGACATTTTTACCCTAGCATAGGGAAGATTAGTTAGCGCAAAGCCTTTTGAGGAAATGACCAGAAATGGAACGCACCAGTAACGCAACTGTCAGTCGAATAAAAGAACCCATTATTTTCATTCCTCCACTTTTCGTCTATTTTTATTTTTTACACGCATCGTAGTACGCACTCAGGTGACGGCCGCGGCGGTATGTTCCGAATTCTAAATTGTCCAAATTCTTATACAGGGTGAGTGTAGAAAATGGCAATACTTTAATGGGAGATTGTTGTACCCGAAAAAAAACTTGAAATATAGTTTTTTTTCTGTAATCAGCTTTTTCATACAAGACTGCAGCCGATTTTATTGCGCAATTTCTATGGTGGTGCAATAGAGAAAGTTATTTACACTCGACAATAATGACAACGGGTCACCACGAGTCACCAACAACATAAACCTTAATATCTCGTAAACTAAGAATGAAAGCTTATTGAAATAACAAGTATTTTATAGAAAATTTAATACTACTACTTACATTAATAAAATTTCTGGTTACTATAAAGAAATAAAACACCAATAAAACAGGCTAAAACCTAAAAATATGATTTTTTGAAAATTTATTTTTTTGTATTCATCATTTATTATCAATGTGGTAATTTTATCACTCACATGCACTAAAATATGGGGAAATGTTTTACCTGAAAAAAAAAAATATATATTTTCAATTTTTGGTCTGCGATAGAATTGACGCATTTGTATTTATGTATTTTAATTAAGTCAAACAAATGAAAACTAAAAATGTTACCAATTAATTCAAGAAGTGTTATAAAATAATCTATGAAATACTTTTTATTTGAATGAGCTATCATTTTTAGTTTCCGAGATATTAAGGTATGTTGGTGACCCGTTTTCATTGTTTTTTTTTTTAGGATGGGTTTGCTCTTGACCTCAATCCAGTCCTCAGGACGAAGATGGGGTCGAAGATGTAGCGAGCTTACCCAGAAGAAGCCTATTCACTCGTACTTTAAAGGAATTCGGTTTGTAAGCGCTCGGAAACACTGACGCAGTCGCAGGCAGGGCATTCCACTCCTTGGCTGTGCGCATTATAAAAGAATCGGAATGGCGCTTGGTGCGGGTATGTGGGATGTCAACCAAAAAGGGATGATATTGTTGTCCAGTGTAGTTTCATGGTCAAATTTCTTTTATGGAACCGCCGCTGCACATGTGTGGCCGGTGGCTGTGGCCGGTGGCTCGTTAGCACCGAGCCTAACCGAAGCTTATTCGCGCATTCATAAGGGTACCCGGTCCTTATAGAATTACATACATTACATTGGTTATTGAATTCGAAGCCATATTGTTATTATTATTGCTTAGCTGTCAAATGCATAAATGTGTTGTATTGTAGTGCTTGTTCCATTTTAGTTTAAAATCTGAAAATAGACCTCGTTTGTGGGATTTCAGTGTTGATGATACCTTATTTTTTCTTGTGTCTGATAAGTTTATTTTATTTTATTATTCTTAGGAATATTGACATAGAAACACATCCTTAAATAACTGTAAGCTAATTAAAAATCCACCTATAAAGTAAAATGGTTTTAATTTGTAATACCTACAATTTACTGTTTAATCAAATGAGCGTGGGAGGAACATTTTTGTTCCCGGCCAAAGAAAATTGGTGCCTGCTGCCAAGTGTTTGCCATTTTTAGGGTTCCGTACCCAAAGGGTGAAAACGGGACCCTATTACTAAGCCTACGTTGTCCGTCCATCCGTCCGTCCGTCAGTCCGTCTGTCCGTCTGTCCGTCCATCCGTCTGTCCTACCTATTTAGGGCTATTACTTTTGAACCATAATAGCTAGATAGTTGACATTTTCTTAGATTATGCGTTATTAATTACGGCGGATTTGTTAACAAATAATAAAAATCAAAAAGTTAAAAATTAAGGGGGGGGTCTCAACAAGAAACTAGTTTTAATCAACGTTTTTTCATCACGCTCTATCGTAAAAGCGTCAAACTTAGTGTGATTATAGAGCAAACTCTACAAAATAACAACAAATACTAAAAACCGGCCAAGTGTGAGACGGTCTTGCGCTAAAAAATTTTTTTTTCTAAATTAATAATGTTGTGTTCTGTGGTGGTGTGGTACGGAACCCTCGGTGCGCGAGTAGCCCGACTCGCACTTGACCGGTTTTATTTAGTACACACCGTTCTCTAATCACACTAATGCACTTTCTCATTAGTTAGATAGGCGCTAGAATCCCAAGCTAAACACTATTAAAGTAATATTCCTGTCTAAGTAAACAATAATCAAATGCATTTTAATTCTGCACCGTTTTACGATCCGCTTTATTGCGTTCCGATGGCATCGGGCGACGGCGACGTGACGGCGGTGTTATATAGGAACCTTTGTTTTTAAATAGGAAGAAATCTTGCTAGAGATTTTTCTGATACACAATCTCTATACGTGGGGCACACTGAAAGTTTCAGGACAATAAAAAGTGTATAGAAGTAGGAGGTTGGGAATACTTTTAATATTTTTAGAAGTGGCCTCCATTCCATTTTATGTATCGTCCCGTTAAATGGAACCTCTGTGAGTGAGAAGCAGTGGACTCCCCCTGCTTTACTATGAAATTATTGAAATCGGTAAATTATGGGGTATTCATCTAGTACAAAGCTTCCCTACGCCTTAATATTCGTGTAGGATCTTTTGCACTTGACTCATATCAATGCTGAAGCTTGCCTGAATCTGCTGGTAGGTCACTCTCGTATCAGCTTCTCTCATGAGCTGCACAGCATTGGCGTTTTCTTCAGTTGTCGCCGTTGAACGACATCTCCCAGGTAGATCATCACTGAGATTGCTCCGATCATGCCTAAACTCATTTAACCAGTTGTAAACAAGTGTCAAGGGAAAGGGCTTCATCATGAAATACCTATCGAAGCTTATCATTAACTTTGTTATGGACCAGGACCACGACGAAAATCGTAATAAATTGGGGAGAAAACATTTTTCCTTGCTAAATTCGTTTTGCCTCGCGACACACTCTTTTCAAATTGCCACCAAATCGTTAAAACAAATGACAATCGAATAAATTTTCGGCTATAGGTTGATAAAGAGTTTCTTATTCGTAATTAAAATAATTTTTTCATTGGCATTGTCACTAACTGGTCCGTTCCTGAAACTTTCAGTGTGCCCTAAGTATAGGGTCCTTCTTAATATGCTAACGCTTGCTTAACGTTTTTTTTTACCTTTATTAAGGAGCTTGGCGTGAGGACATGCCGCTCTGTAAGTTTGAACACTATGAAGTCAAGTTAGCACAGCCGCTACATTGGGATTCTTGCCGGAATTGTGCACTTTGTGATCGAAGCATGAAATTTTCAACATGGTTAGTACGTACCAGAAGGTTTATTTTAAGATGAGGAGAGAAGTCAGATTGGGAAGGGTCCCATACAAAAAACGTGTTTTTTCAAAGTTTTTTGTTTTTGTTCTACTGTATAAAAAAGTTATATAGAAGCTTTGAATTTGGTGTGATTATAGTGCATACTCTTAAAGTAAAATAACAAATAATAAAAACCGGCTAAGTGTGTGTCGGGATCGCGCTAAGGATTCAGAAGAAAACTTTTTTTTTTGTAATATTTTATGGTGGTACGGAACCCTCCATGCGTTAGTTCGATTCGCACTTGGCCGATTTTTAGATATCAATAATTTCAATATTTACTCAATAAAATATTAGAAACACAGCTTTTGTTACCTTTTATGACTGGTAGAGAAATTTTTTGATATTTATCGTAGAATGAAGAATCAATGACGACCCGGTTGGTGTAATGGTTACCACGCCGGACTGCCAAACCAGGGTCCTGGGTTCGAATCCCGGTTCGGTCATGGATGTTTATATGTTTGTGCCGTTGTTGTATGGTTTCCATAATAAACAGCCTATAAATAGTGCTTTCTTGGGATCATTACAATGTATGTGCCTGTGAGCGTTATTTATTTATTTATAAAGATCAAAATATACTTACTCTAACTTCTATGTATATTCTAGAAACCTGCAACTTTGTTAAAAAACATCAGAACCTGTACCCACTAGTAAAAGATTTTCTATCCAGACCTCACAACTTACGGCATAAAGACAGATTGGCTCTACCTACTACTAAGTTGCATTTAGTTAGCTCAGGTGTATACTACATGTCCATTAAAATTTTTAACAAACTCCCTGTACGCATAAGAAATATAGAAAAGGCATCATTGTTCCACAAGGCTTTAAAATACTTTTTAATAACTAAATGTTTCTACAACCTTCAGGAATATTTTGAATACAAAGAATAGGATAATTTTAGATGCAGAAAAATGTTTGTAATTGTATTTGTTAGGTATTTGATTAATAAGATTTTTTTTGGTTTTAGATTTAATGTGCTGTTTTTTTATTAGTTTTAAGATATTGCTGCGCCCTTCCAGGGTTTATGTGTGTACTGTACCATATTTTAAGATCTTATGTAACCACATAACGCAATAAATGATATGATTATGATTATGATTATTTTAATGCATCACCTGCGCCCGCGGCATGACGCTTCGATAAACGTTTTATCGCTCCTGCTAACTCGTTCGTTCGCGCGCAAAAAGAAAGAGAGCTAGGTCGCGATATCGAGGAATATACGGACGGCGGCATGATTATTTGCTTGATAGCCTACAAGTTCAAGGGAATACAGTTCTTCTTCTTATCGTGTGGGCAGAGCCCTGGTGTCAGAGTTTTTTCAGACCGCCTTACGGCCTCTGACGTGGTTTTTATGTAACGACTACTACCACCAGAGATAGTAGCCGGGACCAACGGCTTAACGTGCCATCCGAAGCACGGAATCATTTTTCTTTTCGGACAATCAGGTGATTCAGCCTGCCATGTCCTAACCAACTGGGGAAAAACGCACAAAGTGACATATCACTAGGTGTCCCCCGTGGGAATCGAACCCACGACCTCCGGGTCGAGAGCCAATGCTCTAAACCATTAGACCACGGAGGCAGTTAATACAGGGAATACAGTTGTAAACATACTTATGAATAACATATTCTTGAAAGTAAATAAAGTACCAATTTATTTCATATTTTCTTCCTTATTTTCCTGTATACATAAGTATTTTGTTATTCAATTCACTAATAAGTTTTATTTCCGTTAACTAACATTTTCCCAGCATCGAATGTCATCTGAGATAACGAGAGTAGGTGTATAATCAAAAGGGAACTGCTTCACTGGATTGCTGAGTGGATGCTTTGAATAAATATATGTTCCTTTTCCCAGTCTTTACTGTTGATTTTCCCTTGCATATGTAATTAATAGGGTAGACGGTCTACAAGAAATTTTAAGAATAAGTATTTAACAGATCTCTAGCTCATATCTTTAACACGCATCTCTCGCTTTAAGCTCAACACAAATAGCCTCTATAATATTATGTTGCTATACTCTTCTATCGCTCGCAGGTTGCTAATCGCTCCCTCTAACTCACACGCAGGAACGAGACGTGCTTATGTAATTTTGCGTGCGTAAGAAGAGTACAGCAACATTATTATAGCGCGTGTCTGTGACGACCGTTAGGTGACATGTAAAAGGACTCGCTTATCCTTAACACTTGCCCACCAGAACAGCGCTAAGTTAAGCTATGAAAATACACTCTATTTTCTATCTGATTGGTTATTTTTTACCTCGCACATATATGAGATGTACGATGTTATAGCTTAGCTATAACATCGTACATCTCTGGTGGGCCAGCTTTATAATTCGTTTAATAAGTTTAAGTTTTGTTAAGTTTGACTTAAAAAACGTAAAGTTTAAATATGCATATACATAACATACGACTAAGAAATTATCTTTTCCTAAATCCAATCAAAACCCATCCAATCTAGTTAAGTTACTTAACTATTGGATGTCCCGAACAAATCAATGTAATTGGATTTCCGTAAACATCCCTTTGACTTCTAACTATTTGATGTAAAATATTACTAAAGGTTTCCCAGGTTGTGTCGCGTACCTTTATGTTACCCTATTAAAAGATACCTATCTTAGTTAGATTAATTATAAGGGATGTTAGGTCAAAACAATTTTTAGATAGAACTAGCGTTTACCTACGACTTCATCCGCACAAATTATATACCAGATTTTAAGTCAGATTATAAGCTATCAAACAAAAAAAGTTTCATCAAAATCGGTTCAGTAGTTTTTGCGTGATACTCGAACAAACAAACACCCAAACAAACAAACAGACAGACAAAAGTCCAAAAATTGGTGATTTGGAATCAAGGACAGGTAAAAACCATGTCGTATTTTTTTTTTGTAAATATCTTCAATATATAAGACACACTTCTGTTACAGTTTTATAATAGTTTAGACTAGAGTTAACCCGCGACTGCGCCCGCACAAATTACATACCCGAATTTAAGTCAGATCATAAGCTATCAAACAAACAAAGTTTCATCAAAATCGATTCAGTAGTTTTCGCGTGATGCTCGATCAAACAAACAAACACACAAACAAACAGACAGACAAAAATTCCAAAACTTGGTGATATGGAATCAGGGACACGTAAAATCATATCGTAACTTTTTTCTTGTTAATATCTTCAATGTACACACGGCGACAGGTCAGGTTACCCTGTTTGGACTTTGAACTATTAGAAGTTGAACGCTGCGAATCGTGCGAGAGAGTGCGGTATGTTGTTGTTGTTTCGTCTCACAGCACGCTGCGCCCGCGCCGGCGCAGCCGCGTCTATGCAGGCTCTCTACCGCACTATTTTGTGTTTTGTACGTAGTGTAGTTATGGGTATATAGGGTGCGTAACCTGATGTGTCGCCGTGTGTACAGACACACTTCTGTTACAGTTTTATAATAGTAAACTAATCTAAAGATTAGACCTTTAAACGTTGACTATGTTGATACGGTTTTCAGCTTTTGATTAGGGTCCGTAACGCAAGTCCCATTTACACAATCATATCCGAATTAAGGGCAGGTACTTTCAAATCGACCTGTCTTTGGTTGAGTCATAAGGCATGAAGTAGTCGTTGTTATATTCCAGAAAAAAAATATATTGTTGTTCACGAACTGTTCGTGATTTCTTTTCCTTTTCTCTTATATTTTTTATTCTTAGGCTCAAAACACGATAGTTATTACTTCTCTCGATCATAAAACCATGCAAAGATAGGTAAGTTTATGACTATTTTTCAAGCTTTACTTTTTTAAAGATTATTAACACTATAAATAAAAAAATACAATGAAAAATAGGAAATGACATGACATGTCTACATTATTTTGAGGCTAGTTTTTACCCCAAACACCCAAGAGAAAAGATTTGAAGTTAAATAGGTATTGCAAACTTATGCTTGTAAGAAAGAACGCTTGCTCTGAGATAACCTGCTCTTAACGATAGAGCGAAATACATTATTGACAACATTTCATTTTAGGAAAAGTACCAAAGATTCGAAAACCATTTAAAGATGAGTCCTAGAAAGCTAACTAATAATAATTAACAGATTCTATTTCAGACAGTTCTATAAACATTTATTCCACGACGGAATGGGATACATACATTTACTTTTATTTGCTTGAATCAGAATCTAAATCGTTTGATATTTCTTTACAAAGAGATTTATTAGGTACCTCCTAAACATTGAATTCACTTATATTTAGCTCGAACCGCAAACAGTTTACACGACCCAAACATTTAGTGACATAAACACCGACTTACGCCGCACGAAACTCGTAGTAAATATCCATAAAACTGTCCGGATATACGGATATCCAGTATCCGGAATCCGGTTATAGCTTTAAAAGGTTACGGTCACATTGTAAACAAAATGAGTGAGTGCTCAATTCTAAGGTTGTCCCGAAATGGGTTAATCTCGTTGACACCTTATCCGTTTTGAAATTGGGATAAAGTAGAAAAATTGGCATTATGGAACGGAAAGTTGACCTTTAGGTGCCTTTAGACAAGTGAATGAGGTAATCTTATCGTGTGGGCCAGTGTCCCCGAACCTCCCGATTTTACGGGAGATCTACCGATTTCCGACCCCACCTCCCGATCTACCGTAACATGGTCAATTTCTCCCGATTTTTATGATTCTCTGAAGAATTCATAATAAAAACCAACATTCTATTAAAAATTATAATAATTAATGCATCCATTCATTTTTAAATAAGTTTTCATTTTTGTATTTAGTTGTTTTCTGTCAGTAACAAAGTTTAAGGTATTTTTCTGGTAATAATAAATTAAAATACAATATGTTATTGTAGAAGTGGGAAAATTATTGCAATACGGATTAAGTTACAGGTTTTTAAAGAAAGAAGACCAAACACTTCAAATTATAAGAAAATGTCTTTTGCTCTATCAAAAAATAAAATATTATGTTTAAATTATGCTTTAAAGCTTTTTAAATTACTTTTTAATTACATCTAATATATTTTTGATGAGAATCTGTACAAAAAACCTTAAATTAGCTTTATTTACAACAAATTTTAAAATATCCCGATTTCTCCCGATTTTTTGACCACTCTTCTACCGAATTCTAATTTTTTGTTTCGGGAACACTGACTGTGGGCAGAAAGCCCTGGTGTCAGAGTTTTTTCAGACCGCCTTACGGCCTCTGACGTGGTTTTTTATGTAACGACTACTACCACCAGAGATAGTAGCCGGGACCGACGGCTTAACGTGCCATCCGAGGCACGGAATCATTTCTTTTTTTCAGACAATCAGGTGATTCAACCTAAAATGTCCTAACCAACTGGGGAAAAACGCACAAAGTGACATATCACTAGGTATTCCCTGTGGGAATCGAACCCACGACCTCCGTGTTGAGAGCCCAATGCTCTTAGCCATTAGACCACGGAGGCAGTTAATATTAACCATAAATAGTAGTCGGGACTAACGGCTTAACGTGCCATCCGAAGCACGGAGGAACGAGGTAATGTAGTTATGCGTTGTGACGTACTTTGCATTTTTCAGTAATAAATAATAATACATAAGAAAACATTTTTCAACCTTGTTTCCATAGTAAAAGGATCGGTTCCTTTCACTATGGAGACAAGGTTGGAAAAAAATCGGCTGTCCCCATAGATATATTATAATGGCTGTCCCATACTTTTGAGTCGAGTAGCTGCAGTTTTCTATGAAACTGCTAATTATATTTTCGCGATTTCGAAGTTGACTCCATATTGAAAGCTGTTCAGTTTGATGGTCTGATTGTTACACCCTATATTCTACGGAGGAAGAAAGGATTTTTCGAAAATCTACCCCTATAGGGATACAACTTTAAATTATTCAGAGAGCTCGAATATTTACCCTGTCGATTATGCCGATAAGTTCCCAAAAACGGTTCTATTGCCTCGTGTCACGTATCTCTTTCTATTACACAGTGGTGCCGCTAGGTACGTCTCGCTCTCTCAGCTGTCAGTTCCTCTATTCCTGGAATAATACCTTTATGGGTAAAACCCAGTTTTTAATAAAATTATTCGATTTTGAGACAAAATAGCTACGAAACAAAAGTACCATTGTAATCTCTATAATATAACAATAATAATTTTGATTTCCATCAGTTATCCATTCAATATTTCATTAAAACAGGACCCAACCAAACCATGTTATGTTATGAATGATATCAATTGAACCCAGAATTATTAATTTATTTGATTTCATTGAATTTACTGAATTAAAGCCACCCACTCTTAGTTATTATGTAGTGTGTGTTATGTTTAATTAAATCACAGGTTTACGAGAAATTTGAGAACCTACATAGGTAGAGAGTACCCATCAATACCTACGAACAATGATTTTATAATGTTACTACCGCCTACGAACAACTTTTACTATGGGACGAACTATGACTAACTATAAACAAATTAAATAAATATACAGAGTGTAAGTGACAGCCTAGCATATACTGAAACTGTGAACTCAGACCATCAAACTGAACAACTTTCACTATGCAGCCTACTTCAGGAAACGCGAAAAAAATCAGCTGTCCCATACAAAACTGGTGTACCTACCAACGCAAATGTATGGGACAGCAGATTTTTTTTCGCTTTTCCTGAGGTAGGCTCCATAGTGAAAGTTGTTCAGTTTGATGGTCTGATTATCTTTTTAAAAAACCGTCAGCATATTAAGAAGGACCCTATACAGGATGTTACGAAAGTAAAAATAAACATTTCAAACTTTTATGGGGGTTGTTGAGACCATCAAACTGAACAACTTTCACTATGGGACCAACATCGAAATCGCGAAAAAAAAATGTGTCCTTTACATTTAGCTCAAGTAGATCTGTAGTTTAGTATGGAACATCGCAAATACATCGCATCATGCCGATTATGGCAAATCTCCCCATTTTGGGGCGGTCGGTCCAGCAGTGGACGTCTATCGGCTGATATGATGATGATGATAGAACATCCGATTTTTTTTTCGCGATTTAAATATTGGTCCCATAGTGAAAGTGGTTCAGCTTGATGGGTCTTAACCTTTCATAGATATATTATACAGGGTGTAAGTGACAGCCTAGAAAATACTGAAATGGTTAACTCAGACCATCAAACTGAACAACTTTCACTATGGAGCCTACCTCAGGAAAAGCGAAAAAATCTGCTGATCGTGATTCGCCCTCTTTCTATTTGCGCGCGAACGATCGAGATAAAAGACGTGATACAGCCGTATCACGTGTAGCATACTACGGCTTCTGTATATCTAAGCATGGATTGAAATCATGTAGCTAGCTAAACTGATTGACTAATTGGGAACCTTAGTAATATTAATTGAAAATCAACTCTAATTAATCAAAGATAACATTTGATAATCAAATACTGACACACCGAAAGTCTTCTTAACCTTTTAGGAACATAACTTTCTACAGTTAAGAAATAACCACATGATTGAAACATCATTATTGAAAGAAAATAACGTTGTACTACGTTATCGGAAATATCATTTCTGTTAGCTAAAGAAAATGTGTATTTTTAACCGACTTCAAAAAAGAACGAGGTCATCAGATCTTTAATATCCTTTTTTGGTTTCACGAGGCTTATACAGGGTCTTTCTAAATATGCTGACACTTTTTTAAGGAGATGTTCAGACCGTCAAACTGAACAACTTTTTCCATGTCACCAACATAGAAATCTGAAAAAAAAAATCTGCTGTTCCATACAAAACTGCAAACCTACTTAAGACAAATTTCGGAGAGTGTGCGACGGAATTACACGATTTAATACCTCCGTCTCCCTTTCATCTGCGGGGGACGAGACGCAGGCTGGGTTTCCACCCTTATGTCGTTGACCTACCAGCAATTCGCACGAAGAAGTTTGCTTCTTCTTTTATAATGCGCACGGCTAAGGAGTGGAACGCACTGCCTGCGGACCTGTTCCCTGAGCAATACAACCTGGGCCTCTTCAAGGCAAGAGTGAATAGGCATCTTTCTAGGTAAGCATGCTACATCTTCGGCCTCATCATCACTCAACATCAGGTGAGATTGGGGTCAAATGTTTACCTATCGAACATAAAAAAAAAAAAAAAAAAAAAAAATATGTATGGGTCAGAAGATTTTTTATCGCGATTTCGATGTTGGTCGCATAGAGAAAGTTGTTCAGTTTGATGGTCTGATTATCCTCTTAAAAAAAATTCAGTATATTAAGAAGGACCCTGTATATTTGACATCAATGATATGATACCAAAAAGTAGCTTCGCAATGTGAAGACTCAAAAATGACCTAATTTCAATAGTCCGCGTCAAGCAATGCTACGAGCGAGAGCGGCTCCGTGCCTCGAAAGGCATGTAGGCAGTTGGTTTAGATGGCAGTGCACCTATACGTTAAGCCAGTGGGCGTAGCATATTATCTTCGCTCCGAGTAAACGCAAGTAATCGAGAAGCTTTGTTAGATAGCGCATGCTAAAATGAGCGAGCGTGACGGCTATCTCGTTTCGTTTTCCGTGGCATGTTAGCGAGGCAGAGGTTGCCTGAAAATATGTACTTTGACAGGTAGTTGATTACCTACTAAATACCTCCATTAACCTCTCAAATACCGGCTTTAAGATCATAATAGATAAACAATGGGGCGACTACGAATAGGTCGCCACGACGTAAGGTGGTAATCCCCAAAGGGCTCTCGTTGAATAAAGGGCCCTGCAGTGGGATAGCATAGCATATAAATGATAAAAAATGATAAATGAACTTTATTGTGCATGGATTCAGGTGTAGGTACAAACATAGCATAATAATGCCCACGAATACTTTTACAAGGTGTTACAAAAATACAAATAAACATTTAAGTGGGTGGTTAATTGAAAACACCCCTTTAAATATTACTAGGATGTTTTTTTATACCCTTCATAAACACAAACAGTTAAAATATAACTGCTACGAATCGCGCCTACAGTACTACGAGGCGTAGCGTAATGCTACGCACGTAGGCTTCCGTAGTTAGATAAATTAATAATATTATAAGCTTATTACTAATAACAATGTTCGGTAAGTGATTTGTTTTTGTCGATTTCGATTAAGTGTGTGAAATGTCGATAAAGTTAAATAATTCGAGTTATGTCACAGAATAGGTAATGTATTAAATTTATAGTTCTACCACAGATAAATTAAGGTTCTACAATTCTACATAGTTATGTGTAAAACAATTCTATTTCATTTAAACTAAATTAATATTTTCATGGCAGTTTAATTTTTGTTTTTTTACTATATAATAATGTAGGTATAGTTCAATTTTTTTTATCTTTAAATGGTTTTTATACCTTCGTTGTTAAACTTCATTGTTTTCATTTTTAATTTACCCGGAAATTATTAATTTTTTTTCGAATCATAAATTATGTATTAAAAAGAAAAACTGTTTTTTGAATTATTTCCATTATGCCATTCTAACTATAAAGCGGAACTATACTAAAAAAAACGTAAGTATCATCATCATCATCATCATCTCAGCCGATGGACGTCCACTGCTGGATATAGGCCTCCCCCAAGGATCGCCACAACTCGCGGTCCTGCGCCGCCCTCATCCAACAAGTTCCCGCCGCCTTCACCAGGTCGTCGGTCCACCGCGTGGGGGCCTACCCACGCTGCGCTTTCCGGTACGCGTAAGAATACCTAAATTTTAATATTTATAAATAAATGACAAGACAAGTGTACGAGTAGATACAATGTGAAAGCTTTTACTTTTAAGAACTAGATGGATGTATGATTTAATTTTACTCTTTCATACAAACGTTCGTCAAATGAACGAAACAAACGGAAACGTCAAAGGAATACTTGACACGGGAAAAAAGGTCTAATCAGCGGTGTATGCTTCTCTTCTAGTCTTTAGGGTTCCGTGACCAAAGAGTCTAAACCACAGTCCACAGTATTCGTAGAAAAATCCGAAAACTATTTCATTGTTTATTTTTAAGGCCATAAAAATAACTTTTTTTTTACCTTACCTACCTAAACCTATTTTTTTTTCCTTAAATTCAGTTTAGTCTATAATAATGTACTGCTTTTTTTGTTTTTAGATTATATTAATTATTATTATATTTCATAATATTTTATTGCAATTTTATGTCTTAAATATCATGCTACGAAGTTGTTTAACGTTTTTGAAACTGTACGTAGCGCGGGAAAAACTAGTTACAAAACTAAAAACATAGATCGCTCTATTTCTTCTCGAGTCTGTTTTATGAGGCGACTAATAGATAAGGTTGCGGTTTGCTTGGTAAAGACAAACCTATAGTCTTAGTAACCACTTTCACCACTTTGACACCGTCATGCCATCCTATAATTTTCAAAAGGCCGAAAAAAATGTTGTTCTTTGTTGGAGCAAAGTTTCAGACCATTCCAAAAGGGATTATGGTCGTGAGTTTATGTGTGTAAGGTAAGAAAATCTTTAGGTTTAATAAACTTAAATAGAAACAAACAATGACAATAATTAAAAAAATTTCCATAGTTTTTTTTTCGAAAATAAATCTTTCTCGGGTTCGGAACCTTAACCGGCGAGTCTGACTCGCACTTGGCCGCTTTTATGAGGATTAGAAACAGTAGCCGAACGGCTGTATAGATACATTACCCAAAATTGTTTTCATTTATATTTTATTCCACAGCATGAGTGTATATTCCGAGAGATAAGTGTACTTTTTGCAACCATCAGCAGCAAGGCTGATTCAGTGTTTATGGGGTGTAGAGCATCTCTGTGATGGGGATGGACCAGGTCTGCCTGCATAACTCCAGTCGGTTTAGGAGTTACTGATGATTAAAGGTCTGTAAAAAATTAACGATCAGCTGCAAGGCTGATCGTATGTTATTATTGTAGTGTGCACTGTAGCTATGTGAACAGTACAAAAACAGACATGGTTCATGAGTCAGTTTAGGAGATACAGCCGTTCAAAGGTCGGAACTTTGACTGGCTGTATCTCCTAAACCGACTGACAGAACTTGACAGTTTTTTTACTGTTCAGATAGCTACAGTGCATACTACAACAATAACATACGATCAGCCGTGCAGCTGATCGTTAATTTTTTACAGACCTTTAATCATCAGTAACTCTTAAACCGACTGGAGTTATGCAGGCAGACCTGGTCCATCCCCATCACAGAAATGCTCTATACCCCATAAACACTGAATCAGCCTTGCTGCTGATGGTTGCAAAAAGTACACTTATCTCTTATACTAGTACGTACCACCGTAACGAACGACGATTTATCAAATACGACAATTTTACATGACTTTGAGTCGTGTGATGTACGGAAGTATGTAAATTGTAATACAATATTTTGTTTTAATACGAACGTGGCCTTGCTACTCATGCTACTGAAAAAACGTTACACTCCTTAGAGTAATGCAACTGTTTACCCTAAAGCCGTACAGGGTGTAAGGAAAAGTATCATTAACTTTTAAGACACATAAACCTGAACCACTTTAACTATGGGAGCAAACCTGTTAGCGCAAAAAACAGCTGTTACATACTAAACTGCAAACTTGACTCAAAGGTTTTTTGTTCTGATTGGTTTGCTCCCATAGATAGAAAAAAAAAGAAAATGAAGAAAGTATAAAAGAAAAGAAAAAATAGATAATGTATAGTTCCGTTTGATGGGTAGAGTATGTCAAGTATGTGGTTTAAAGGTTAATGATATTCTTCCTTACACCCTGTATAGAGTACATATATTAATAAACTAAAGTAACTCAAGCAGATGCTCACGACTATATTCCCCGAGGGGGTAGTCAGAGATATTCTGTAGGTAAGAGGACTATTCGAGTCCAGTGGCGCTCTCGTCACAATAATAAAGAAAGCCTAAATAAAAAAAGTGCCCACTAGACAAACTACAAAAGCCTTCAAGCTATTTTCGTATAATACTTTTATAGGTTTTTTAAAGGTGTAAACATACAAATTTTGAAAAAAGAAAAAAAGACGGCCGCTTCTATTTTTATTCGAAATTGTATAAAAGTGGAATGTTTAGAACCTATAAAAGTATTGTATAACAATGGCTTGAAGGCTTTTGTAGTTTGTTTGTCAGCTTTTTTCTTTTGTTTGTTTTGTTTTTTTTTTGGTTATGCCAAACTTTTTTAATTTAGGCTTTCTTTATTGAGAAATCTTTATTATTGTGACGAGGGCGCCACTGGACTCCGATAGCCCTCTTAAACTAAACAAAAATGTCAACCAACAAACTGTAATCTCCGAACCTAGTTTCAGACATTTTCTTTGAAAATGTTTTTGGCGGAAACCCTTTGTGAAACTAAAAATTGTTCCACCGAACTTTGTGTTCAATATTTGGCTGCCTTTTGTAACGTCGTATTTTGTTGCATCGTTTATTAAAGGAGCTTTGACGGGAGACTACGAGGAATAGGCGGGACTACAGGATAGTGCAAATTTAGGTACGGAGAAGTGGTTATACCCGAACGTAGATTAACGTAGATCAAATTAATTTTCAACGATAGATCGTCGTTTTCGACGATCTTTATAGGCATAGGGTGTAAGGGACAGCTCTCCGTAAACTGAAACGGTGAACTCAGACCATCAAACTGAACAACTTTCACTATGGAGCCTACAACAGGAAACGCGATAAAAATCTGCTGTCCCATACATTTGAGTCGGATAGGTAGAGGTACAGCAGTTTTGTATGAAACAACCGATTTTTTTCGCATTTATTGAGGTAGAAGGGGTTTCAAATTCCAAGACGTGCGAGCCAGGTGCCTAGTTAATTCGCCGGGGTAATAAAATGTATATTTTAGACTATCTAGGACCCACTAAGGGGTAAAGGCCAGCTTTCACTAATGAAGGTGAGGGCAGGCTGGTTAGTTGTGATCTAGTTGTGTTGTGTAATTAATAGACAAGGCATTATCCTATAATACTACAGGGTGTTAGGGTAAACAGTTGCATTACTTTTAGGGGTTTTAGGGGTGTTCGTGCCCTGCCTCGCCCTACCTGCGGCAGTATTTTCGAGCGCTTACAACCCGAATTCCTTTAAAGTACGAGTGAATAGGCTTCTTCTGGGTAAGCTCGCTACATCTTCGACCCCATCTTCGTCCTGAGGACTAGATTGAGGTCAAGAGCAAACCCATGCTTAATTTAAAAAAAAAACCCATGATACTGAACAACTTTCCCTAAGAAGATATAATATACAGGGTGTAACAAAACACCCTTGTAATACTTAAGGGGGTGCTTCAGACTATCAAACTGAACAACTTTCACTATGGAGCCAACATCGAAATCGCGAAAAAAAATCCGCTCTTTCATACAAAACTGCAGTACCGTCTCGACTCAAATGTATGGGACAGCAGATTTCTTTTATTTTTTCTCGATGTTGTCTCCATAGTGAAGTTGTTCAGATTGATGGTCTGAAGCAACCCCTTAAGTATTACTAGGGTGTTTTGTTACACCCGGTATACAGGGTGAAATTGATATCATTAGCATCCTTTTAAACTAAGAGTCTACCCATCAAACTGAACAACTTTTAGTATGGGAGCAAACTAATCAGAGAAAAAAAAAGTCAGCTGTTGCATACATTTTTGTCGCGTAGGCGTTGCATTTTAGTATGGGACAGCAGATTTTTTAGTTGCTCCGATCTGTTTGCTCCTAAATAAAAGTTGTTCAGGTTGATGGGTAGACTATTAGTTTAAAAGGATGCTTATGATATCAATTTCACCCCGTATAGATTGTGTTTAAAAAATGTCATTGTCGTAAATATTGATGAAAATAGGACGGAACTTCGTTTGTATGCAACGAGTTCGGGAGCTTTTGAAATAAACTTCTCTCAGGTTATGTCACTATTTCCTAGTCGTAATATTCATTTGAATATGCATTTATTCATGTTGAACGCTTTCAATAAGAAATTTTCTATGGGAAATAGTAAACGGCTGAAATAGGCGAAGCCGGAAACCGGATGCGACGTTGCAAGTCGGACATTACCTCAGTAATATCTAGTTTCCTAGAAAATCCAGGACTTGAAATCTTTTGTTTTGTGAAGTGCTTTTCAAAAGTTTTTTTTTGGTGTCACATCGTTTTGTTTGAATACAATTTTTGTTATACCAGTTTGAGATAAACAGATACATACAGGGTATAACAAAATACCCTAGTAATACTTTGAGGGGGTGCTACAGACCATCAAACTGAACAACTTTCATTATGGAACCAATTTCGAAATAGTGAAATAGAAATCAGCTGATTCATACAAAACTGCAGTACTGGCTCGACTCAAATGATGGGTCAGAAGACTTAAAAAAAAAAAAAAACCGGTGTTGGCTTTATAGTGAAAGTTCGCTCCGTCCCATTATATCATATTCGCAAAACACCATATTCTCTGAACATCATGTTCACAAAATATCATATTCTCAAAACACCACATTCTCTAAACATCATGTTCACAAAACATCATATTCTCAAAATATCATATTCGCAATATCACTGTGCCTGTGGTTAGTTACAATTTCGTTGAAATGGAGTTTCAAACAGTGGCTCAAAGATTTCCATACAAATATTAGCATTGAAACTGTATATTTTAACGGAAATCTGATAAAAAATATGAATTTCCTTAATTTTTCGTTAATGTTGGCTCTACAAGATTCTAAATAACCTTAAATTAAAGCTAAATAGCTGCTTTACAATTTCATTTCTTATAATTTTCCCAGTAGTATAAGTATTTTAGCCGGTATCCTGTTCGAAAGACGCAAAAAACTTCAATTTTGAACTTTTTGGGAAAAATTGCTAATATTTGACATTGTATCTCAAGACTTACTAAACTTACAGAGCTGAAAATAATTCAAATTACAGATAATGTTATCTTCTTTAAAAACGTAGTGAATAATTTTTATGTGAGATGCACCGTTTAGAAGTTATAAGTCAACCCCTGAAAAAAGTCAGAAAATTTTGAGGTTTTTCGAGCACCGCTCGGTTAGCACAAGTCTTTCGAAGCTGCAAAATTGGTGTTATACTACTGGTATGTACCCTAACAACATCCCAAAAAATCAGCTCCGTGCAATTTAGTGCGACATAATAAACCACAGGCTATTAGTATCTATGTTATCGTCTTTAAAAAATGTTATGATTTAGTTAATATTCAAAATAGGATCTGTCTTCGATTTTATTTATACAAGAGCCATCCGCCTGAAAACACTGGTTTATGGTATTGGATATTTTTTTAACACCTAATATTTGAACACGAGTAAAATGTTAATAAGCTTTTTAGACTAAAAAGCTAAGATATAAAGTACCATAATTTAAAAATGTTTGTTTTTAAAATGTTAATTTGAAAGATGACTTACCTTGTAGGTATTTCCAAAAGAATGAAGATATCTGGAAAGAAAAAAAAATTAATTAGCAAAGAGTCTTAATTATTAAGAAAAATTTTAAATTTTAAATTAACCTAAATTAGTAGAAAGTGACCGTTATGCAGTGTGTAAAATTAAATGGGACACTTACTTAAAAGGGTGCTTCAGACCATCAAACTGAATAACTTTTACTATGGGACCAATACTGAAATCGCGAAAAAAAACAGCTGTCCCATATAAAACTGCAAACATAACTCGACTGAAATTTATGGGACAGCAGATTTTTTTTCGTGATTTCGATATTGGTTCCATAGAGAAAGTTGTTCAGTTTGATGGTCTGAAGCACCCCTTTTAGTAAATGACCCATTTAATTTTATACCCTGTATAAAATGTCATATGCCGTCGGCTTGGCCGTCGGCTTCCTATAACGGGTAACTTATTATGCTCGTGAGTTTATGTATGAATAAATACTTTAAATTACTACTTTAGGACTCTTAAAAGGATCTCATCCATCCTTTTTTAGGATCTAAATAGTAAATTATATAGGACAAAGGTGCTTAATTGGGAAATATTGTAAGTATCCTAAACATACTTAGTATTCATGTTTCTGGCCACACCGAAAGGGATAATGGTCGTGGGTTTATGTATTTGTACATTTAAACACAGTATTTATTAGGATAAAAATAAAAAAGTTGTTATTTTCCCAGAAAAATCGAGACAGATTAAATAAGCTTGTATCTATTAATGATTTCAATTTGTTAGGATTTACCGGCAAATCCTAACAAATAGGCTGTACACATTTGAAACGCAAAAAAGACGAAATATTATATTGTAATTTGAATCTCTCCTGAATCTGAATATTTGACACCGATCCGATTAAATTCAAGATCACCTGTTGATTCCTTGACATCGGGAACTTAGGTATTTTCACCTGAGATAATTCGTAATTCAAGGAAGTTTCTAAGAGATCAAATTACATGGCGAACACAATACTCGAATATTTATTGGAATTGAAAAACAATAGGCTGAACGAGGGTCAAATGCGGATTCTTACAGTCAATTACGTTGTCAACTTTCCATCGGTGTATTTACAAGCAGCTTCAATAGGTCAGAACTTAGGTGAGCTTCGTCTGTTATTGTTTTTGGGACCTCCGAGTCTGGTATCTGTTTACTAGTTTTAGATATAAATTGTTTTTATTAAGACTGTTTGTGTCCAAAATTGAAAAATAAAATAAAATTATACAGGGTGTAACAAAACACCCTAGTAATACTTAAGGGGGTGCTTCAGACCATCAATCTGAACAACTTTCACTATGGAGCCAACATCGAAATCGCGAAAAAAAATCCGCTCTTTCATACAAAACTGCAGTACCGTCTCTACTCAAATATATGGGAAGGCAGATTTTTTTTATTTTTTCTCGATCTTGGCTCCATAGTGAAAGTTGTTCAGTTTGATGGTCTGAAGCACCCCTTTAAGTATTACTAGGGTGTTTTGTTACACCCTGTACAATTAAGTTTGACTTGCCATCTAGATGAAGACATTTGCTTATCTGCATTAGGCTGGCCGTCCACCAGAGATGTGCTATGTAGCTAAGCTGTGCGAGGATGCGTAGCGAACCTAAGAAACCATGTCCCCGCGTCCACCAAATCTATGCGAGGCAGACGAGCGATGTGAAGATGCATAGCTAAGCTAAAGCTTAGCTTGGCTACCTAGCTAGGTATCCATGTGTATTCCCGGTAGCTCTTTTCTCGACGTTCCTTTTACACATCCTTCGCACGCATATCTCGCTCAAGTTGTATGTAAAAAGAACTAGCATAACTAAACCTTCATCCACCAGAATTGCGCTATGAAAATAGAGTTATCTGATCGGAAATTTTTGGCACACAGCTTAGCTACATCGCATATCTCTGGTGGACGGTCAGCCTTAGAGGCAAGTACCTACATTCCGAGTAGGTAGTTGCTTAAGGCGGTTGCAGAGGGGTCAATTTTATACAAAACTTTGACGCACAATACGCGTAGATGGTATTAATATAAGTAACTTTGTATATATGGAGAAATAGGTTAGAAAATCTAGATGTCGCTTTGAAATTGAAGCTTTGAAATTTTTCATACAAAATTTTCAAAACTTTATATTTTCGTAATTATATTATTAAATTGCAAATGTTATTTGATACGCGACATCTTGATTTTCTAAACTATTTTTCCATATATAAAATATTACTTTTATTAATTCCGTCTACGCGTGTTGTGCGTCAAACGTTTTTAGGAACCGAAACCACCTTAAGATGAAATGTCACTAAAACCATCTAAAACTAAAACGCTCATCTATGCAAATACTTTCACCAGTTGCCGTTGATTTCAAAGGTCCGCTACAGGAATAAGGGTAGATAAAAAAGACAGATTATAATAGGATGTTAGAGTAAACAGTTGCATTACTTTAATGGGTTATTGTACCCATGATACTGAACAACTTTCCCTAACAAACCTATAGGAAATTCGCAAAAAAATATTCCACTTTTCATAAAAACGTTCGATCAGCTGATTGCATTTAGTAGGGAAATTTTTTTATTTTTAAATTTCCTATATGTTTCTTAGGGAAAGTTGTTCAGTATCATGGGTACAATCACCCCTTAAAGTAATGCAACTGTTTACTAGGGTACACAACCTCCTAAACTAAGCAGACTCCCTGTATTCCTATTTTATTTAACCCTGTCAATAATCTTGCAATAAAGGCTTGCAAATACGTCCTTGGCTTAGACTACTTATTATAAGGACCGGCCTTGCGGTAGCATTTCCCCTCTGCCACACGGTATAAGATCAATGATCATGTACATTCAACATTCAATTTTATAACTTATCACTAAACTAGACAGCCTATTATTGCGAAACAATAATTTCGAACTTAGAACGTTTGGGGTTTATACACGAGACTACTTTTCATGATTTTGAATATTCAAAATTAGAATCTAAAGTCATAGGGAATAAAATCCAAAGTTGCGGATAACATGTTACCTTGCCCCACGCAAAAAGTGGCAGAAAGTTTGTTAGTAGAATGACACGTGGTTACGCGTCCCTATATAAGTAGTCTAAGGACCTTGGACGTGCAAAAATATATGCGTTTCCAAGGAAAGTATCCAATATGGTTTCTTTTAAGTCCCATGGTATGGGGTGTGGGGATTATATTACGTATGCTTTCCCGAATTATTTGCAATGTCGGAACTCACTTCTTTGATCCTATGTGTTTACTACCAAAACAAAATGGGAAAATAGAATCAGGTCATCTCACTCTAATGGAAGTGACCCCGTGCTATTGGATGCTGCTGGTTGTAGAACGATGATAAATCGGACTTTTTGGCGAATGCAAATTCCTTGCGATATTTGTATTGTGATGGAAGAGGATGACATATTGCACCGATCCCAAATAATGGGAAATGGGTATAACAAATATTTTATAGTATAATAAATCGTCGCCTACGCTGCAAAGGGGTGAACCTCAAATGAAAAGATTTTACAGGAGATCAAATTTATTTTTTCGGTACTGATAGTGAAACGTGGATGTTCTGAAGTTTCAGAATATCTCTGACTACCCCATCGGGGAATATAGTCGTGAGTATATGCTCATATGCTAATAAATTTTTTTTAGATCACGCGGTTGTGGCGACCATAATTTTGAGATACGACGTCTATCTATATTATTTTTTCTATTGTCCTTTCGTGACGACATTGCTCGATTCATTTATCGAGCTTTTCGTATGTCGGAGCATTTTTGTATAAGTTTCAGAAAGCGATTAATAAAAAAAAGCGGTCAAGTGCGAGTCGGGCTACTCGCGCACCGAGGGTTTCCGTACCACACCACCACAGAACACAACATTTTTAACTTAGAAAAAAAAACTTTTTTTGTCCGGGACCTTTAGCGCAAGACCGACTCACACTTGGCCAGTTTTTAGTATTTGTTGTTATTTTGTAGAATTTGTTCTATAATCACACTAAGTTTTACAGTTGTATGTGTTACCGTTTTTACGATAGAGCGTGAAGAAAAAACGTTGATAAAAACTAGTTTCTTGTTGAGAACCCCCCTTAATTTTTAACTTTTTGACATTTTTATTATTTGTTAACAAATCCGTCGTAATAACGCATAATTTGAGAAAATTTCAACTATCTAGCTATTACGGTTCAAAAGTTACAGCCCTAAATAGGTAGGACAGACGGACGGACGGACGGACAGACGGAAAGACGGACGGACGGACGGACGGACGGACGGACAACGTAGGCTTAGTAATAGGGTCCCGTTTTCACCCTTTGTGTACGGAACCCCAAAAAAAGAAAAATAGTTCCAAATGCCTCGACCGCTAGCGTTGATGTGAGATGGATTGTACAACTTTGTTATTAATAAACTACAAATAAAATAACTATTTTATTTGTATTTTATTAAGATCAGGGTTGTATACAGTTTTTTAAATAACAAGGAAAACATGAAAGAAAGAACACTCCGTCAACGGATGCGTCTGCAAATATAGTGACGCGCATTTATTTTAAAATTTTTACCCTAAATTACCATCTTCGGACCCAGGTCACGTCAGAACCATCAATCGATCCAAACTGTCAAAAAAAACACCTCATTGTAGGTTCTTCTTTTACATAATTATTTAGGGGTTTGAAATACTTTTGTCTCTACAAAAACACAACGAAATAAATCCTAGTCCTTAATCTCGTCATACGACACCTAGGGGAACTAAATCTAGTGGTATCTAAGCCGGCAAGATTTTACCAAATGGACAAGAGACATATTGAAACATTTGCCGAAACTTTATGAAATAAAGAAAGAAAGTTGTTTCATTAGCCGAATCATTTTCTCTAGGTTTATGGTTTGTAGGACTTATCTTGAGCAAAATGAAGCCAGTTCTGTGAAGCCAAAAAAATAGAAAAAAAAAAATGCAAAGAAAAAAAACAACTGAAATATATTTACTTATTTGTGTTTCGATTAAATATAATTATTTATTTTTGACGATTTACTGTGTCTATAGGTAGAGAAATATGTTTTTTTTTTTCTCGTTTTTCTTACGAATTTTTTATAACACTGTATTAGGTAGATGTAGATTTTACACATCATTACAAATAAAATACAAATACAAATACAAATCATTTATTTTCTCCACAAGCAGTTTTAACAGAAACTTACAACTTACATTATTAATTTATTAACCATTTTAGTACAATTTTCGTACAATGTGTTCGTTTTAACGTTCGATAAAGAGTTGCAGATTTGACTAGGTAATTAATGTAATAAAAACAGTGAACGCACTGAATAAAAATTAATAAATAAATAAACCCTATCGCGGGTGAAGCACAAAATATAGAAGTCAGATATAGGATTTGATTAAATTATAATAACAAGATAGGTGACTAAGCGCATGGACCGCATAAATTGAGCCCACGTCGCCTTATTTACTTAGAGCGGCATTTTCCAGTATATACTTTGTGAGCGGCATTGCGTGTGATTGAGATACTTTTTAGGGTTCCGTACCCAAAGGGTGAAAACGGGACCCTATTACTAAGCGTACGTTGTCCGTCCGTCCGTCCGTCCGTCTGTCCGTCTGTCCGTCTGTCCGTCTGTCCGTCTGTCCGTCTGTCCGTCCGTCCGTCCGTCTGTCCTACCTATTTAGGGCTGTAACTTTTGAACCGTAATAGCTAGATAGTTGAAATTTCAGATTATGCGTTATTACGGCGGATTTGTTAACAAATAATTAAAATGTCAAAAAGTTAAAAATTAAGGGGGGTCTCAACATGAAACAAGTTTTTATCAACGTTTTTACTTCACGCTCTATCGTAAAAATGGTAATACATACAAGCGTCAAACTTAGTGTGATTATAGAACAAACTCTACAAAATAACAACAAATACTAAAATCCGGCCAAGTGTGTGTCGGTCTCGCGCTAAAGGTCCCAGACAAAAAAGTTTTTTTTTTCTAAGTTAATATTGTTGTGTTCTGTGGTGGTGTGGTACGGAACCCTCGGTGCGCGAGTAGCCCGACTCGCACTTGACCGGTTTTTATTTATAATTTAATCAAAGGATTATAGGTGTGCTACATTATTCTATCTATTATTTTAGCACCAGCTTGTTGATGTGTTTAGTTTAATATAGTATTCTAGATTAAAGTTTTATCTTATAATAAACAAGTTTTAACGTAACTCCAACTACAGTTTGACATTACATTAGAGTGTTGTCAACTTTTAATATTAATTTCACTTACGTTCGGCAACAAACTTTTTAGTTGAATTAAAAGTAGAAACTTATAAAGTCCCAAGAGTGTGGGATTCACACAAATTAATTTTTCTGTCACCCTTTCAGTGTTAACTTTTTAATCTTTAAGTAATTAATTTTAGAATGGGTTAACATTGAATTTTTATCTTTACATAAATACTAGTTTTCCTGCGTTTTTTAGTGTTTCCTGCGTTGACTTTACAAAAGTGTCCAGAACATTTTCTATCTATGTGCAAAAATCCACCCACATCCGTTAATCCAAACAATTAGTAGTAAGGATATAAGTTATACAGGGTGTTTTAAATACTTTACATACTAACGGGGGTAAGAAACTCAACAACTTTCATTATGGGACTAACGTTGAAAATGCGCGACAAAAAACATAAGTTTCATAAAATTCGGAAACTGCTTCTCGACTGAAAATTATGGAACAACAGTATTTTTACCATGGTCTTAACCACTCCTTTAAATATTACTAGAGTGTTTGAAGGCACTTCACTCTCGCGAGAATTTCTCGGCGAGAACTTGCAAGGAAAATTACTACGGCTTACGACGCCAGGCCACGAGAATAATCAAGGGCATCCACACTCTCGTTCTCGGCTGTTCTCGGCGAGAATATAGTGCCCGCATTATTGTATACTTATTAAAAGACACTTTCATCAACATCATCAGCCTGTATACGTCCCACTGTAGGGCACAGGCCTACCACCATGAAGAAGAGTTTGGGCGTCACGTCAGTCCACCACGCAACCCCAATGCGACTTCACATACCTACATATCAGAATTTCTTCTTCAGTGCATGCAGGTTTCCTTGCGATGTTTTCCTTCACTGTTTGAGAGAAGTCCGTAATAAGTTAGAACAACTCATGTCGTCCGTGCGGATTTATACCCGGAACTCTTGTTTGAGAGTAGATAGGTACCTCTCCGCAACGCGCCATCAATCGGTGGTCCCAAAATAAGATACACAATTATTTTAAAACAAATATGTATGCTGTGTATTGTATTGTACCTTTATTTACTTATATTAAAATTGACCATTTAAAAATCGACATTAATCTCCCTCAATTTGGTATTTAAGCTCTTACTCTGCGAATTGCTAAGATATCAGCCTAAATAATACTTTAAAAGAAAGGCCAATAATTGAGCATGTTTTTAAACGGTTTCAATGATCGAGGCTATTTTATTTATTTTTCTAAATGCCATAAACTTTGCAGTGTTTTTAAAATTTTAAAAGTTTGTACGACTTCAAATGCCTCTCCTATTTTTTTTCAATAACACAGATGCTTGTTTGCTTTGCTTTGTTTATTAGATTAGACACACATCTAACAAACCCTAAAAAATAAAATAATTGACATACCAACTTTAATTGGGGCACTGTCGGTAATTAACTGCAAGAAATTGGGTTTTTAGAAAAAATTAACAAATAAAATTGGGTTGGCAAATCACAGACTAAGTCTGTGGTGTAAATAAGCATTTGTCTGTTACCTCAATACTATTCTAAGTTGGACCGAAATTACTGGAAGAAACTTTATGACAAAGGCAAAGTCTACAACAGCTCCTCAGATTAAAGATACGAGATAATGGCCCCGATTCGGACTGTGCCACGACTTAACTTAACTAAATTTATTCCTGTCACTTTCTTAAATAAGATTAAGAAGAGAGACAGAAAACCAACAGCTGACTTTAGTGCTTTCAAAGTGACGTTACACGCCCAAAAACGACTTAAATAAGGTGGCGTACATTATGATGGCATCTTATTTTGGGCGTGTAACGTCACTTTGACAGCACTAAAGTCAGCTGTTGGTTTTCTGTCTCTTTTCTTGATCTTATTTTAGAAAGTGACAGGAATAAATTTAGTTTAGTTAAGTCGTGGCACAGTCCGAATCGGGGCCAATGCCTCTAGCTCTTCTTAGTGTTATGCGGCCTACAAAATCTAGTGTACCTGGCGGCACGGAATATACAACGTGTTAATAAATTAGTGCAAAACCTCATACACCCCAACTGATTTATAACAAAATAATTAGATTGAAAAAAATCCTATGTTGAGACCATGATAATTCGATTCTGCTCTCGATTCTAAACAAACTACTTTCTAGTTTTGCGTTAATTCATTAACACGTTTTATAAGAGTAGGTACACTGGCGGTTTACATTAAAAACCTGTATTTCTGACAATATTAATTCTATAGAACATTTTCTATTTTGCTGGTGGATGGTTGATAAAGCTACTTTTCGTATGCATGAAACCTTGCGACTGTTTTTAGAAATCTGCACTTCCGAATGCTCTTTTCTTTCTGGAAAAATATGTCGTAGGTTTCTGAGTCCAATTAATTTCCTCTTCGACCACAGCAGATTTAACTTCAATTAATGTTAATAACTGCCAATGGTTAAAAGGGAAAACAATGAAGCTGATGATGATGACTTCATCCACAGTTTCAAAATTCGAAAACAGTCTTTCAAATTCCACATTTTTGACTCCAAATCAACAGTTGTTGAATTTTTTGTCTGTGTTTTTGTTTGTTTGTTTGAGATCCGCAAAAACTACTGAACCCATTTTGGAGAAACTTTTTTCGTTTGAAAGCTGGTATACAGACGTTCCTTTTTAATATGCTGACACTTTCTTAAGGGGATGAGCAGGCCATAAAACTGAACAACTTTCTCTTTAGGACCAAGATCGAAATCGCGAAAAAAAATCAGCTGTCTCATACATTTGGTTCGAGTAGGTTTGCAGTTTTGTATGGACGAGCAGATTTTTTTTTCGCGATTTCGATGTTGGTGCCATAGAGAAAGTTGTTCAGTTTGATGGTCGCGTATAGCGTATGATGTACATCACTACATTACATAGTATAAAACAAAGTCGCTTCCCTGTCTGTCTGTCCCTATGTAAGTATGCTTAGATCTTTAAAACTACGCAATCGATTTTGATGCGTTTTTTTTTAATAGATAGAATGATTCAAGAGGAAGGTTTATATGTATATAATACATGCATAGTATCAGCGTTGCACCCGTGCGAAGCCGGGGCGGGTCGTTAGTATGATATAAACTAACCTAACCTAACCTTACAATACATTGTTTCACTGTCAAACTACTAATTAATGATTTGTATGTAATCCGGGTATCACTACACTATGCAGGTACCTCATTATTAGCATGATCGGCTTAGCGAAGTGTATGTATTAAGTGGGATGTTTAATTAATGATACAAATCAGGTTTGTAACATATACAGGGTGTAAGTGACAGCCTGTATATGAAACTGTGAACTCAGACCATCAAAGTGAACAACTTTCATTATGGAGCCAACTGCGAAATCGCGAAAAAGAAATCAGCTGTCCCATACAAAACTGCTGTACCGACTCGACTAAAATGTATGGGACAGCAGATTTTTTTTCGCGATTTCAATGTTGGCTCCACAGTGAAAGTTGTTCAGTTTGATGGTCTGAAGCACCCTCTTAAGTATTACTAGGGTGTTTTGTTACACCCTATATAAGTGGGTCAGAACAAACTGCTATCCCACTGGATGGAACTATTATTTGAATAATTTTTAGGACATTGTCAGTTTAAGTATCTGCATGGGAAGCATGCCACCGTGCTACATGGGGCAGGAGGGGGCAAATGCCCTGGGCGGCACTTTACTAGGGGCGGCAAATTCGGGAAAAATATAGATTGATTGAGCTTTATCTACAGGGTGAAATTGATATCATTAGCATCCTTTTAAACTAAGAGTCTACCCATCAAACTGAACAACTTTCACTATGGGAGCAAACCGATCGATACAACAAAAAAAACTGCTGTTCCATACTAAATTACAATGGCTACGCGACACAAATGTATGCAACAGCTGTTTTCTTTTTTGCTCCGATTTGTTTGCTCCTATAGTGAAAGTTGTTCAGTTTGATGTGTAGACTCTTAGTTTAAAAGGATGCTAATGATATAAATTTCACCCTGTATAACCAATTCGTAGAGCAGAGTAAAGTCGAGCTCGCTTCGATCGCTCTAAGTTTCAGTTTTAATTACTCGGTGGTCTGCGCATACGAAGTCGCAGGCACTGCTAGAGTAATACATACAGGGTGTAACAAAACACCCTAGTAATACCTACTTAAGGGGATGCTTCAGCCCATGAAACTGAACAACTTTCACTATGGAGCCAATTTCGAAAAAAAAATCCGCTCTTTCATACAAAACTGCAGTACCGTCTCGACTCAAATGTATGGGATGGCGGATTTTTTTATTTTTTCTTGTCATTGGCTCCATAGTGAAAGTTGTTCAGATTGATGGTCCGAAGCACCTCCTTAAGCGTTACTAGGATGTTTTGTTACACCTTGTATATTGCGAAAAATATGAATAACAATTATTTCTCGAAAGAATTTTGTTTGCCAGCCGCCTGCCGCCCGTGGGCCCGATTGGGCCCACATTAATGAACAACAAGTAGTGTTTGTAATTGCCAATTCATTAACAAATGCAGATCATTTGGGTTGTGTGTGAGTGAGATAAAGCAGTTAGATAGTTAACCTAATTTAACAACGGCGGGAAGCTTACTTGATTCTAATAGCTAGCTAATAAGGTTCTAAATGCCAGCTTATTCTTATTTATCCTCAATAATGATAATAATGTTTACTTTGATGTGATTAAACTAAGGAGGCGATGGCAAGTTTCGGTACAGGGTGTAAAATTAAATGGGACACTTACCTACTAGGGGTACTTTAGACTATCAAACAGAACAACTTTTGACATCGTGAAATTGATATCATTAGCATCCTTTTAAATTAAGAGTCTACCCATCAAACTGAACAACGTTTACTATGGGAGCAAACCGATTGGAGCAAAAAAATAATCAGCTGTCCTATACTTAACTCCAATACCTATTCGACTCAAATGTATGCAACAGCTGATTTTTTTTTTGTCCTGACAGGTTTGCTCCCATAGTAAAAGTTGTTCAGTTTGATGGGTAGACTCTTAGTTTAAGGCTATGTGTTAGTAGAGCAAACCTCTCTTTCTAAGCAAACTTTTGCAATTAGCCATCCCGCTTCAATTATGACAGCCCGGTAGCACAGTCGGTAGTGAACCTGCCTGCTGTGTCGAGGGTCGCGGGTTCGAATCCCGTAAGGGACAAATATTTGTATGATGAATATGAATATTTGTACCCGAGTCATGGATGTTTGTATTTATATATGTATTCTATATCGTTGTCTAGTCATCATAATACAAGTCCAGGCTAGATTCTGGTACTTTAAATGTGACTAGATAATTTGTGTGACATTGTCCAAGATATTTATTTATTTATTTAATTAAAAGTAAGATCGAAAAAAAAACTTATTTTTCATCAATATCTTTTCTCTTGGGTGTTTGGGGAAAAATCCATCGGGTAGAAGCCCTGCTATAATTATTTACCTTTCAAATGATGGTATATTCAGAAGAAATGGTGTAGGGTGATTCTTGTAAAACTGGTTATAAATCTGAAATCGAGCTTACTTTGCTCCTCTTTTCTATCGAGAAAATTTAATAGAATCGTGTTTTCAACGGTTAGATGCCCTGCAGAAAGAACGTATCTACACTGTTATGTAAACTATCTAAACTATTATAAAACTGTAACAGAAATGTGTCTGTCCATTGAAGATATTTGCAAAAAAAAAATTACGACATGGTTTTTACCTGTCCCTGATTCCAAATCACCAATTTTTGGATTTTTTGTCTGTCTGTTTGTTTGTTTGTTTGGGTGTTTGTTTGTTCGAGTATCACGCAAAAACTACTGAACCGATTTTGATGAAACTTTTTTTGTTTGATAGCTTATCATCTGACTTAAAATCTGGTATATAATTTATGCGGACGAAGTCGCGGGTAAAAGCTCGTATATATTAAATGTAATAATTTGGTTATCAAAAATCGGTTCGAAAACAGACAAAATTTTTAAAAACCCCTCTTAAAAAGATGGTAGAGATATCAAATTCACCCTGTATAATTAAGATACCTACTAAATTTACAAATTGTATTCTAAATAAAACTTAAAATATGATAAACATGGTTAAATATTATTTATACAGGGTAGAGTATGTGGTTTAAAGGTTAATGATACTTTTCCTTACCAGGTGCAAGTGCGCACAATTCTAAAATTCGAGCTCAGTGGCGCCCTAATAAAGATTTATCAATAAAGAAAGCCTAAATTAAAAAAGTGCCCACTAGGTAAACTACAAAAGCCTTAAAGCGGCCGTTATTTTTTCTTTTTTTAAAAGTTGTATGTTTAGACCTTTAAAAAACCTATAAAAGTATTCTATGAAAATAGATTGAAGGCTTTTGTAGTTTATCTAGGCACTTTTTTATTTTAGGCTTTCTTTATTGAGAAATCTTTGTTATTGTGACGAGGGCGCCACTGAGTTCAACGATTTTAAATGCTAGTTTAAAATTTCGGAATCTGTTTGCGCAATCCGCGTAAACTTGGATGACCGTTCTTCATGCGGATCACAATCAAATATGCAGAATGTGATAGTTTTATGTGTTTTCAAATTGGATTGGGTACACAATTTATTGTTCTGTCCACAATACGTCGTTTTGAATCGAGCTAGTGCTGTATTTGCCTCAGGCTCGATGTTGTGGATATGGTTATTAGAAATATAAATATGAATATTTTTATTATTCGTCATTCATCACTGTCCCATTGTTGGGCAGAGGCCTCCCACCATTCTCTCCATTGCATCCCGGTTTTGCGCTTCATTTGGCCAGTTCTCCAAGAAGCAATCGATTTCGTCCCGCCACCTTCTTCTAGGTCTGAATATGAATGACCAAAGTGCTTACTGGTCTGGACAATGTTACGTTGTATTTATTTTATAGTTGTACTTTGTGTGTCTTTGTGAACTCTACCAAGACTCTACCAATCCTAATTGGGTACGCGTGTTGGCGCTAACGCCCTGGAGTGCGATTTTTGAAAATCATACGAGCGAATCGGTAGTAGAAAGATGCATAATCTCCATAGTTATTTTGACATTTTCTACTGCCGAGTCGCTCGTATGATTTTCAAAAATCGCACTTCTGAAGGCAGGCCTGTGCCCTGCAGTGTAACGTTTATAGGCTGATGATGATGATGACTTTGTATATTTTATTTGTTTAAAAGTTGCGTTGTTGCAGAGTTTCTGACCGCATCTTCTCTGCAACGTCAACTTCCGACGCGGTGGTACACAAAATTACGTCAAAAAGGTATATACAGGGTGTACAAGACTTCAGACCATCAAACTGAACAACTTTCTCTATGGGACCAATAACGAAATCGCGGAAAAAAAATCCGCTCTCCCATACAAAACTGCAAACATAACTCGACTGAAATGTATGGGACAGCAGATTTTTTTTTCGCGATTTCGATATTGGTCCCGTAGAGAAAGTTGTTCAGTTTGATGGTCTGAAGCACCCCTTTAAGTAGCTGTCCCATTTTATTGTACACCCTGTATAGACCTACAAACCACAGACTTCTGTATTACCAGAAGTCTGTGCTACAAACCCCCTTAACCAAGTAACACATAAATATAAACCCTGTATAATCTGTGGCATTGTTATGTTTTTTTTAAATGCTACAAATATATCACGATGTTCGAAAAAAAACAGAAAATTTGCCTCAAAAAACAGCATTATAATTTTTTTTAAATATAAGGTCATTAGTTGTTTTCTCTTTTTGTATTGAGATTCCAGCTTCATAGTTAACTTAAATAAAATTCAAATTAGAGGTTAGGTGATCTTTTACAGACTGAGGTAACTTTTGGAAGATCACCTCAAGAAGATTGTGAAAATGAGAGTGTGATGCTGACGTTAGAGGCAAGGGGTAGACATTTCAATTAAACTTTGTATTTGGTTAGGATTCTACTTCCAAACTTTTATATATTCATAGACGCCCGCAACTTCATACGCGTAGACCACAGGGGATATCGGATTCAGGCCCAGGCGTGCACTGGCGTGCACACCAAATTCGATCATTTGTTCATTCTTAATTTCTCGCACTATTCATTAATCACTAGAAGTTAGTGAGTGAAAGTGTCGGCAGAGTGTTGTACAGCCCCGGATCTAGGATTTTCCCGAGCCGGGGCAAAAACTTGATTTTGGCGTCCCTCTCCTCCAAGGGACAATAACCTTTTTCCCAGGGAGGCCAGGTCCACTCTAGGTCGTTGCAATAATTCTCACCTAAATCTTGGAGGGAGTTCGAGATTTCACTGCATACAATTAAAAAAGCAGGAGCGAGTGCAGCGAGCTCGAAATTTTTTCGCAATATTTTCAAGTCATTGCAATAAATTATATTGTCAAACTCATGATTTTGGCGCCCCTTAACCTGCCTGTGGGCCCCTGTTTGACCCCCCCCTAGATCCAGGGCTGGTGTTGTAGTACGTATTTTGATTAAATCGGTCGTCTGAAAAGTACGGAGATGCTATTACATTACTAACAAGCTTTTACCCCACGACTTCGTCCGCATTCCCTTTAGGGGTAGATTTTCGAAGAATCCTTTCTTAGTGAACCCCTACATCCTCTCTAGAATATATATTCCGCGGTTGGCTGTGCGTTAACTGTCTGTCAGTCAGTCAAGGAACTCTTTTATAAGTATACTCTCAAATTATAGTTTTCCACAATCAATCAAAAGGTTGTCTGGAAGAAATCGCTTTGTAGCGATAAGACCGCCTTATTTGTACCATTATTGTTTTTTATTCCTATGCTGTATCTGTGTTTGGTGTAAATCTTGACTATTATAAAACTGTAAATTTGAAAAAAGAATTTAGTTTGTATGTTTGTTTGTTTGTTTGTTTGGGTGTTTGTTTGTTCGAGTATCACGCAAAAACTACTGAACCGATTTTGATGAAACTTTTTTTGTTTGGTAGCGTAACATCTGACTTAAAATCTGGTATATAATTTATGCGGACGAAGTCGCGGGTAAAAGCTCGTAAAAGTATATTTCATTCATTTCATTCATTCATATAGACTTTATCTTACTTACACCAAAACGTAAACAGTAAAATACAGAAATACGAGAGGCACAAAATAAGATGCACAATAAAAAACAATATTACTTACCTTCCATTATTATAAAGAGTGGGTAAAAATCTAAATTTTATGTAGGTAAGTTAATACCCCTAAAAAACAATGTATTAGGTAAATAAAGAAAATTGTTCCAGGAAAACGTCGTCTTAGTCGTTCAAATTAAGGAAAAATGAACGAGTAACAAAAATATTTTTTTCTTCCTTTTGCATTACTCTGATAATGAGAGATTTTTGGCGAAAAAAAGCAAAATGTTATTATTATGGCCTTGCTTCATGGGTTTTTACAACAATTGTTAATAAAATGGTAAATTTTCGGGCATCACCCTATCACTTATTTCCTCTAAATCCTCTAATATAACTCCACAGCCTCCTCCAAGGTAATTAAGATATGGAGAAATAGTCCAGGCCCAAATCACTCCTTAGTAAAGGGTATAATCGTTAACATACAAACAGCCTACTCGCTCTTAAAATAGTGAGTTCACTCACAGGTCACAACAAACTAAATAAACACATGTTGCACACATTGCAACTAAGCGACTCCACCTGCTGCTGAAACTACCCTATACATCATCTGGGAATGTGGTCCACTAATGTACTAACGAGGGATTCATCTTGGCAGACAGGTACTGACTCCAGATGAGATACAGAACCTCCGTTTTATAAACCTACTACGATTTCTAACCCTACAGGGTGTAAGGAAAAGTATCATTAAACCTTTAAACCACATACTTTACCCATCAATGAACGAAAAAATGAAAAAATGAACTATTCATTTTATCAGATGTAGATGTAGCAACCCGTAAATTCTATGATATTTTAAGCGAATGCGTATCAAAAAATGTTCCTTTAAAAAAGGCCCCCGGTGCAACTGCAAAACATATTTACCCTCCGTGGTACACAACAGAAATAATTCAAAACATTCGTAACAAATACTATCATCATAAGAAATTTAAAACCCATGGTAAACAGTACAATCGTGAACTATTTAAATACTACAGAAGTCATGTAAAACAGTTAATTACAGTTGCACATAAAAATTATATCAAGAAAATGGAAATAGACATATCAAATGATCCTAAAAAATTTTGGAATTATGTAAAGGACAAGAGAACAGACAGACATAACAAAGACTATTTCATTTATAAAGATAGGAGCGTGACAGGACAAGAAGCTGCTGATGCATTTGCTGAATACTTTTGCTCAGTATTTTTGAAAGAAAAACCCTATTTAAATGTGGAAAGCGCCGCTAAGGGTGTTGATAACTCTAGTTCAAGAGTCTCTATTGAAAGCGTGACGGTGGCAGAGCTACGTCGGGCTGTGAAGCGAATGAAGGCTGGCTCCTCATCTGGGCCTGATTCCATTCCACCGTATTTAGTCAAAGATTGCATATCTGTGCTAGAGCAACCTCTTCTGTTCCTTTATAATTTATCTCTTAAAAATTCGATTTATCCGTCTCAATGGAAAATATCTAGAGTTACTCCTGTTCCTAAAGACGGTTCTAATAACGATGTAACGACATTTAGGCCTATAGCTGTGCTATCGGTGTTTGGTAAAATCTTCGAATCTATAATTGATTCCATTATCAGACGACAGATTGGCGTTCACTTACATGACAGTCAGCATGGCTTCCGAGCGTCAAGGTCTACCACCACAAACCATATTAATTTTGTTGAACACGTTTTAACTGAAATGGACCATAAACGCCAAGTAGATGCAGCGTATTTTGACTTCAAGAAAGCCTTTGATCTTGTTCATAATGATATTCTTCTTTCAAAATTTGCTTCCATAGGTTTTACTCATAAACTATTGTCATTTTTTGCCAGCTATCTAAAGAATCGTCGTCAATTTGTTCATGTCTCTAGTTATAGATCGCGAAGCTATTACACCCGTTCTGGAGTTAGCCAAGGCAGCACCCTTGGACCTACTCAGTTTTTAATTATGATAAACGATTTGCCAAATGTCGTTGGTACTGCTGATTGCTTACTGTTTGCCGATGACCTTAAACTCTACTTAGGAGTAGGGAACATGAGTGACTGCGCGGCACTACAGCGCGACATTACTGCCGTCTCTGAGTGGAGTGAGAGGAATCATCTGCAATTTAATACCGATAAGTGTAAAGTAATTACCTTCACTCGATCCCTGGCACCAATATGGGAAACGTATAGTTTACAAGGTAACGAACTTAATAGAGTTACAGAAATTCGTGACCTAGGGCTTACCTTAGACTCTGAACTAAATCTAAGGACCCATATCAAATCTATATGTAAACGCTCTAGCAAGATGCTGGGCTTCATAATGCGTGTAACTTGACAGTTCAGCGATACCCGAGTCGCTCTTATGTTATACAACGCTTTTGTAAGAAGTCGATTGGAGTATAGTGCAGTGGTATGGGATCCATATGAAGCCAAATACAGGGATATTATTGAAAAAATCCAAAGAAAATTTGCACGTTTTATTTATAAAAAGAAATACGGATTTTATCCCTACCTATACCCATCGCTATTTGTGTTGGGTATGATAGGGTTAAATACTTTAGAGACGCGACGGAAGCTGCAACTTTTAATGTACTTTTACTTTTTAATAAACAATAAAGTGGACAACCCATCAAATTTGTCACGTATAGGGCTTTACGTGCCTGATCAGTTCTTGCGCGTGGGGCTGCGCAGGGCTCGGCCGCTGTTCGCGCGGGCCGGGGTGCGCACTTGTAGCGCCGCAAACGCTCCTACAGCGCGAGCCATTCAAATGTTAAATTTAGTTTTAATGCAAGTTCCTGAAGCTGATATTTTTAACAATAGTCCTCATTTGTTTTATAGTTATGCAATATCTGTTATCAACAATTTATAAGTTATCTATTTTGTTCTGATCTCGATTAAGTATAATCATTAGTAAATTACCTATGTATTTTTAGCATGTAAGTATTTTGGAAATTGCTCTGTAAATTTACATGTAATGTTTTATAATAAATAAATAAATAAATAAATCAAACTGAAGAAATTTCACTATTGGGAGCAAACCGATCAGAGCAAAAAAAAATCTGCTGTCCCAAAACTCCAATACCTACTCGACTCAAATGTACGCAACAGCAGAATTTTTTTTGCTCCGATCGTTTTGCTCCCATAGTAAAAGTTGTTCAGTTTGATGTTTGTGTTTTTCTAAAGGTTAATGATACTTTTCCTTCTACAGTTCCCCATTAATCCATATACAGGGTGTATTGGAAGGGGCGATCACAAAAGATCAGCGATGGTCACAGTGGCACAGGTGCAAGTCTGTTATGGCCCCATTCATACAATAATACTATATGAATTCAGAGATAGACCACGATTGGTGCATCCCATCACATTTAGATAAAAGTGTCTCAAAGGGGCCTCTACGTGTTGGACCTGTGTCCCCACGCAAGCCTTCCAAAGGTCCGGTCTACGGCCGGCGAAATACCATAAGAGATACAATAATAATAATATTACTCTTGTAAACCAGGATCAACAGCGGCGACCACTAAACACCAAACAATGAAGTCGAGTGATCCCGGGGGATTACTCTAAACCAGGGGTGGCCAACCGGTCGATCGCGATCGACCGGTTGATCGCGACTGTTAGTCCAGTCGATCGTGGCAAGGCAAAAAACAATCTCACATGTGATATGAAAAGGAACTCCTAAGACTGGTTAGTAAAAAATACTACATGATTGTGTACTAAACTATGCTGTTTCATTTAAGATTTCAAGAAGTATGTAAGTGGTAGATCGCACAGGGTTTCGTTAGTAAACAGTAGATCTTATGTCTAATCAAGTTGGCCACCCCGGCTCTAAACTGTCTTGGAACCCCCAACATTGCTTCCCACTTTAATGTTTATTAATAATATTATGGTTTTTAATTTTAATATAAATAACTATGTTATTATTATAATAATATCACGATCACGACTCTAGTCTAGCATGATTTCTCCTCTTACGCGCGACACGGCTTTTTTCATACTACTTTTCGCGCATGCGCAGCTTTTGTTCTCTGAAAAGCGCGGGAATAGTAGTACGATTGTTGAAAGTCTCACGTTGAAATCAGCAGTAGGAAATGTCATAATTACTGTGGAGATAATGCATTAGTCGATCATGATTTTGATTCTCACGATAAAAAAATCGCACTCCAGGTTATTTTCTATGCAGCGAAGGCGCGTCGCGCGCGTGAAGGGAAATCATACTAGACGTGCTGGAGTGCTATTTTTGAATGTCGTACATCCTAATTAAGTGCTTAAATTCCATAGAGGTCACGCCATTGTCCCATTGGGGTAGGTAGAAACTACGGCTACGATTCTGACACACTTCTGTACCCTCATTCACATTCGTACCTGTAATATGTTTAACTACTATATTTTTATTTATTGACTTCGAGTTTTCTAGCGAAGCTTCCACACATTTTGTTTTCACAATCATCGCGATAAGATTATCTATAGTACCAGTAGGGCTCGCATGCCACCCCTGACAAACCGATAAAAATCGAGAAATGCTTCCATCTGTGTTCCAAATGTTATTTTAGGTATGCCAAAAAAACATGACTTTTCTCGTTTTGTCGCTTTGTCGTGCTAGGCGTGCAGCGCAAACCGCTCCTCTAGATATCGCAGCATATCGTGACGTGTCCAATATGCTAAACAATTGACTGGTTAAAACTTTGAGTTACACGAAAACGATAGAAAGTTCTAATTGAAAAGTTGTGCAATTTATTGCTACAATGTACAAACCAAACCAACTAGTTATTATTCTGTGACCAAACGTTAGTTTTTCGCCTAGTTATTTAGAACTAAACAGGGTGTAAGTGACAGCATAGCAAGCACTGAAACGGTGAACTCAGACCATCAAACCGAACAACTTTCACTATGGAGCCTACCTCAGGAAACGCGAAAAAAAATCAGCAGTCCAATACATTTTAGTACAGTAGGTACAGCAGTTTTGTATGGGACAGCTGTTTTTTTTTTCGCGATTCCTGAGGTAGGCTCCATAGTGAAAGTGGTTCAGTTTGACGGTCTGAGTTCACCGTTTCAGTATTTGCTAGGCTGTCACTTACACCCTGTATACTATTATTACCTATTCTATGGCGATATTTCAAACACATTGACTGCTACGAAATAGACGTTTTATTTTCAGGCATTAAAATAACATGGGTGTAACACCCTTCAACTTCGATGTTATTTTTACATTATCGATGATCGAGTCGGATTCCTTTGTGTGATTTTTACTGCCATATGAATAAATATCCCTGCAGAAAAAAGCTTCGTATAAGCGGCCGCTGTTGTCGGTGTACTCACACACAGCGCGCGTTAGAGGACTGTGGATGTCGCGACAAGGCTATACAGGGTGTAACAAAACACCCTAGTAATACTTAAGGCGGTGCTTCAGACCATCAAACTGAACAACTTTCACTTAGCTACATAGCACATCTCTGGTGGACAGCCAGCCTAATGCAGATTAGCAAATGTCTTCATCTAGATGGCAAGTCAAACTTAATTATTCAGGGTGTAACAAAACACCCTAGTAATACTTAAGGCGATGCTTCAGACCATCAATCTGAACAACTTTCACTATGGAGCCAACGTCGAGAAAAAATAAAATAAATCTGCTGTCCCATACATTTGAGTCGAGCCGGTATTGCAATTTTGTATGAAAGAGCGGATTTTTTTTTCTCGAATTCTATGTTGGCTCCATAGTGACAGTTGTTCAGTTTGGTGGTCTGCAGCATCCCCTTAAGTATTACTAGGGTGTTATGTTACACCCTGTATAGGGTTCTTTTTAATATGCTGACATTTTTTAATGGGATGATCAGACCGTCAAACTGAACAACTTTCTCTATGGAACCAACATCGAAATCGCGAAAAAAAAACTTTTCCATACAAAACTGCAAACCTACTCAAGCCAAATAAATGGGAAGCTGATTTTTCTTTTTCGCGATTTCGATGTTGGTCCCATAGAGAAAGTTTGTAAGTGGTTTGATTGATTTGATAATCCCCTTAAAAAGTGTCAGCATAAAAACCTGTAAAAAGTCTTTTATCTCGTTTGTTCTCTGCTGTATCACGCTGTCATGCTATGGCCGCAGGTGTATACACTCAACCGGGGTATGTGTGCACCTGTTCAACGTTCGTCGTCTAACGCGCGCTATGTTTGAGTACACTGACAGAGCGGTCGCTCGCTTGTATGAGCTTTCGGTTATTTTATTAATGTGGTTGTAGGTATGATTCTTTCGTTCTGTAGAGATATTTATCCATGTTCCACAACGTAGGTAAAAATTTAACGAAATATCAGAAAATTGAATAGAATCGAGAATACTCTATTTCTTAACTCTTATTATATTTTTTTATACGAAACTTGATAATAAAGAAAAGTAAGTAATCTTTTGCATTTTTTTAAAATTAATTTTGTTTAGAGTTCGTTACATTAAGCAAAGCCAAGATACAAAGGTAAAAGCAAAGATATTACACACAATAGCTGTTTAGAATGGCTAGATTTAAGTGTAATGTAAGTTTTGTTTGTTTCATTATGCTGACAAAAAATATAAAAATATATGCACACGTACAACCTCAAATCCCTCCATACCACACACACACACACTCACACACAAATACACACCCACATACTCACTCACTCACACCCATAATACTATGTACACTCACCATTATCTTGCTTGTAGCGCTTTTCAAATTTATTTTCAAATCTATATACATATCTTTTTTATCCTTTAAATATGTAAACCTAACCATATATTTTTAGGTATTATCATTTCACTTTTTGTTTTGTTCCTTTTTATAATTTGTTAACTTGATCTACCATATGTAATAGTTATAGAAGAGCGGAATATCCCCACACAAGCAAAATTTTTTTGCTAAAAAGGAGATTCCATAACCTGATTTGTATCGTAGATTAAGTTACTGAAATAAACACTTTTTTTTTTTTTTTATTATTATTGATTAAATTAAAGTAACAAGATCGGCCTATTAGCCTACCCTATACAATGTGTTAATGAATTAAAGCAAGACTAGAAAGTAGTTTGTTTAGAATCGAGGGCAGAATCGAATTATCATGGTTTCAACATAGGTAATTTTTTTCAAAATATTAAATATTTTTTTTTGCAAAATTTAAAATTTTCTGAACCCGATGTCAACCCACCCCGCATGGGCACAGTCACCCTACTTACTACCAAAACAAGATTTCCATGAGTACGTTAGCGCTTTCTTTCACTGCTGAAATGATAACAAATCATTTTTGCCTCAAAACTTAAAATGCGAATAACTTTAAATTTTAACTATCAAAATAATGACATTATTGGTTCAATCTAATTATTTTGTTATAAATCAGTTTGGGTGTATGAGGTTTTGCGCTAATTCATTAACACGTTTTATAGCGCATGGATCGCATAAATTGAGCCCCATTGCCTAAGCGTAGCGGCATTGCGTGATTGAGATACTTTTGTGATTTTAGGCGGGATATACACACGGGAGACAGCCCGGTAGCACAGTCGGTAGTGAACCTGCCTGCTGTGCCGAGGGTCGCGGGTTCGAATCCCGTAAGGGACAAATATTTGTATGATGAATATGAATATTTGTACCCGAGTCATGGATGTTTGTATCTATATATGTATTCTATATCGTTGTCTAGTCATCGTAATACAAGTCCAGGCTAGATTCTGGTACTTTAAATGTGGCTAGATAATTTGTGTGATATTGTCCAAGATATTTATTTATTTATTTATATTTATATAATTACGAAAATAAAAAGCTTTGAAAAGCTTATGCCTAAAAATGGCGCTTTTTTCTTTTTTTTAGCGCGGCCATCAATCAAACTTGAATATTATAGTTCAGAATAAAGTTAAAAACAACACTTGTTATTAAAAATATCTCAGAACTCAGTCCGAACTGAGATATAAAGGCTTGAAGTGCGCGTAATGGTAATATTTTCAACTTCAAGCCTGTATATCTACGTCCGGACTGAGTTTAGGGATATACATGTTAATAAGTTTTGTTTGTTACTTTATTTTGAAATAAAATATTCAAGTTTGGTTGTTGGCCGCGCCAAAAACAACGGCGAAAAATAAGGCGCCAACCTTACATACAAAACCCACATTGTCTTTTTTCTATCTTCGTAATAATATTATAAACTGCAAATGTTATTTGATACGCGACATCTAGATTTTCTAAGCTATTTTTCCATTCCGTCTACGCTTATTGTGCGTCAAACGTTTGTATGGACTGAAATAATGGACTGCTCAACAGAAAAACTATAAAAGCCTTCAAGCTATTTTCATAGAATACTTTTATAGGTTTTTTTAAAGGTCTAAACATACAAATTTTGAAAAAAAAAAACGGCTGCTTTTGTTTTTATTCGAAATTGTCTAAAAGTGGAATGTTTAGAACTTTTATTATATAATAATTGAAGGCTTTTGTAGTTTTTCTGTTGAGCACTTTTTTAATTTAGGCTTTCTTTATTGAGAAATCTTTTTTAATGTAATGAGGGCGCCACTGGACTGCGATAGGCCTCTTAAGTACCAGCCACCTCTTTCTCAGCACCCATCATATATACTACATAATGAATTTACTTTATTGCCAACTTTTATCGAAATCGATTCAGAAATATAAATAATGTGCCTTTAGAATATTTAGGTACTTTTGAGTTAGGTCTATCTTGTTCTTTTCCGTGAATTTTTGTCACGATTCGCCGCCCCTAATATCTTGCCGCCCTAGGCCCTGGCCTACTGGGCCTTAGGGTAAATCCGCCACTGGCCGTATTAACTTATTCATCTATTAATAAAAACAACAAGTTAAAAATAACGAAAGAGTGGTTGACCCGAAGAGTTAACGAGGTAACCAACTTTTATATAGTAGATTATGTACCAAGGGGATAAAGCAGTGTCTTTCATCACGGGCGCGATATTGAATCCCGAGCGTAACGAGGGATTCTAGGGTTAACTCCCGAGCGCAGCGAGGGAGTTTAGAGTTAACTCCTGAGTGAAGCGAGGGGTTCAAGCTCGCCCAAGATGAAAACACGTTTATCCCCGAGGACCATACTCTACTTTTCACACCCTCCGCGAGAAAATAAAAAGCAATACTGTTAGAAACCCAGGGGAGCGTGTAAATTCTCTATGGTTAGAAACCAATTATTTTATTAGAGTTTATAACAAAGTATTTGAGTTCAATAGTATACTTAAGTATTTGAAACATTAGACCAGGAGTGCGATTTTTGAAACTCATTCTTTGAACTCAGCAGTTGAAAATGTCAATATTACTATTAATTTTTCTACTGCTGATTTGACATTAAAAAATCATACTCCAGGATTGCGATTTTTGAAAGTCAAAGCAGCAGTAGAAAGATGCGTATCTCTATAGCAACACATACGTAGTACATTTTCAACTGCCGATCTCAGCGAATGAGATTCAAAAATCGCACTCCAGTTGTACAATGTAATATTTTTTCATTACTTTGTTCGTAGCAATAGGTACAGAGATATGCAGTATTCGCGCCTTTTTTTCTTTTTTTGTGTTCAATACTCGTGGTGGCCAGTTCAAATTTCGAATTAAGTTCTTTTTGGTGCCTGTCTCCATGATAAGTTTTCATACGAATTTTCATGTTTCATGGATCTAAGTAAGGCATTTGATACTTTGAATTATGCATGTATGCATATATGCATGCATATATGCATATATGCATGTTTCATGGATCTAAGTAAGGCATTTGATACTTTGAATTATGATATTCTCTGGGATAAGCTCAGAGCAACAAAAGTACCTAAAAGCATTACTAATCTTTTAGAGTTTTGGTACGGTAATCAGTCAAACCATGTTCGATGGCGAGATAAATTATCCGACAGTTATGAACTTTGTAACGGTGTGAGACAAGGTGGCCTGACATCACCTATCCTTTTCAACTTGTATGTGGACGGGCTAATCGGGGAGCTCAGCAGAACCAGAGTAGGCTGCCAAATAGGTGGAGTGTGCCTAAATAATCTAAGTTATGCAGACGATATGGTTCTGTTGAGCCCCTCGGCTACCGGTCTTCGTCAATTGATAGGTATTTGCGAGAATTATGCAGCTAAACATAATTTAATATATAATGTAAAGAAAACAGAGGTCATGATCTTTAAATATGGCAATGGTCCTACTATAATACCACCTATCAGCTTATGTGGTAAACCACTCTCAATTGTAAATAAATTTAAGTACCTTGGACATATACTTACCGAGAAACTTGGTGATGATGAAGACTTAGAGAGACAGAGAAGGGTCATTGCCATGAAAAGCAACATGTTATCAAGGCGATTTGCCCACAGCTCGAATGATGTGAAAATAACCCTGTTCAAAGCGTACTGTCAGGCGCTCTACACCACTCACTTATGGCAAAAATACAAGCATAGTACTTATAACTCACTTAGGGTACAATATAACAATGCTTTTAGAGCAATGCTTGGCCTTCCGTGGAGATGTAGTGCGTCCGGCATGTTCGCACTGCACAGAGTAGATGATTTTTATGCGGTCATGCGCAGAGCGAGAGCTTCCTTTCATGAACGTCTGTTGAAGTGTAATAATGAAATAGTTGCAGTAGTACTATGCAATTTATACATGTATGACGTAAACTTCATAAGTTTAAAATAATGTGACATGACAACTGATGACATGTATAATGTGTAATGTTGAATTAATTGAATGAATTGAATTAATTTTATGAGTGTACCTTATATGTTTGTATAAGTGTACTTAAATTATATTATTGTATTATATCTAATTGTATTAATTGTATCAATTGTATTAATTGTATCAAATTTTAAGTAAGGGTCGTAAATAATCTGTGGATGCGGTTCCATATTCAAATCTCATTATTGACCAGCGGGTTATAATGAAATTCAGTACAATATTATTGCCCGGCTAGTCCCAGGGCTATAATGACTTGCTTTAGGTTCGAGTTACATGACATATAATGTTCCATTTTCGAGCGGGTGGTGTGAAAAAATTATTTTACACGTTGTGTTAAGGGGGCACTGAGCTACTAGGGTGTTTTATTACGTACACATCGTGTATATTTCAGCAAGTACAAAGCTGATTAAGTAAGTTTTCATAATATTATGTTAGTGTTCTTTTTCTCGCATCTCCAATCAGAGGGTGGCTAAGTTGAATAAGATATCCCTATAATATTATAAATGAGAATGTAAGTTTGAATGTAAATTTCTTAAATGCGAGCGAAGCCGCGGGTAAAAGCTAGTTTTAAATAATTTTTGAACTGTATAAATGCAATACGTTTCCAAAACAAACACATTATAATATACTTTAACTTTAAACTCTTAAGCTATAACAAAAAGAAAGAAAGAAATAAAAGTTTTAAGGATTTTTTTTAAACTGAAATACATACATACATACATACATAATTTCGGGTATTATTAAATTTGTACTATTATTTTTTAAAATAGTACTAGGTATGTTTTAGCATCATTTTTTTATTATACTTTTTTAGATAACACACCACCGCCGCAATTATTAAAATAAAATGTGATTTGATCTATTTTATAACGAACTTAATAATCCAGTCGCCATAATTTATTTCACAAAGTATTGTTTATCTCCAATTAAAAAATCACAGAGCTTTCTAAAACAAATAATGAAAACTTTTCTTACCTTCATTAGATTTCAACGAACTATCAAAAAGAGTTCACAGCAACTTTTAACACGTCACAAAAAATTCTTCAAACTGAATCAAAACTTACCTAATATTCGTCGGGTAACTTTATCGGATGATTGTACACAGGCTTGCTCAAACCGGCATGCCGTCAGGTCGCGATTCGCACAGTGCGACGAGTTGGTGTCATAGAGGCTTTATATAAGCAAAGCGCCGCCCAAGCCGATGGGCGGGGGATACTTTACTACTGGGCGGAATTATGAACTTCTTATTTGTAGTTTCAAAACTTTTTAAAACGCGGCACTTAAACGCGGTTACAGAGGGGTCAATTTTATACAAAACTGATTGACATCTATTTTCTTAATTATTTTTCCATATATACAAAATTACTTATATTAATGCCGTCTACGCGTATTGTGCGTAAAACGTAAACTTTTGTATGGACTGAAATCACCTTAAAGTACTACAGCTATAGTTTTGATATCCTGGAAATTGTTTAAAGGGGTAGGAACATCTCTGGGATACCATTTTTTTTTTTTTCTAATTTTTATAATTTCGCGCGGCCAATCTTAAGACTTTGTATATCGATAGAACACGTCATTACAAACTACTTTCTTATTTGGCAAAATCTCCTAGCCTGCTGTTTTAAGCTAGATATTCGACTTTAAAAGTTTTAATTTTTCAAGACTCCTAGGCTCCTAGGCTTTATTTCTTACCTGATCGAGATGAGACCTGGTGTTTGCATAGTAGAGGTTTAAATCTGTAGTTACCTACTTTCGGGGTTGGAACATATCTGCGATATCTATTTTATTTTTTCAATTTTTTATCATTTCGCTTGGCCAACATTAATACTTTGCATATCGATAGAATATGTCATTACGAACATACTTTTTTATTTGGCAAAATCTCCTAGCCTGCTGTTTTAAGCTAGATATTTGACTTTAAAAGTTTTAATTTTTCAAGACTCCTAGGGGCTTTATTTCTCATCTGTTCGAGATGAAACTTGGTGTTTGCAAGATGGCGGCCATGGCCGGAAATGGAATAAAATATAAGACAATCAATATGAAATAAGTTTAATCATTTAATATTTTATTAATTGGTAGTGATCCTAATATCTACCTAGGTATTTATTTTTGCTATGAATAGAGATCAGATAATCGGATGCATTAAACCTCCCTCTTTCCCCCCGAAAACATAATATGGATACCTATGCCTTTCTGAATAAAGTAAATTAAAAAAATCGGGTCCTCGTAAGTAGTCAACACTAGGTTGAACAACTTGGTCGACTTGGACAAACTCGGACAAAATAAACAACTCGGTCAACATGAACAGCTCTTACAACGTAACTAACTCTGACAACTTGGCCAACTGATTTGACCTGGTCAAGTTGTTTTCTTGGGTGCAAATGTTATACTCGGAGCGCACACGTACTACAATAGTTAGAATTGTTTGTATTGTCACGGAATATATAATTATGGCATTGTGTACGGGTGTGACTCCATATCATATAAAAATAAAGATTTGCTGGAACTAAAGTGGTTTGAAGCATTTTTGACACGATTTGAAACTGTGTTGTTTTTACTGGAGATACCGCTTTAAATTGCAGGTACCTAATACTATAAATTGGTAAGCTACGGCACAACTCTATAGTTTTTTTACATAATACGTGTCATTAATTGAAAAATAATGTGTTTTCTTCTAAAACTTTGAATCAAAAACTTTAATAATAGTCCATAACTAGAGATCGGATATTCGGATGCATATTTACCTAAAGTTAATTTTTCAAAAGAATAATGCAGACACCTCAATTAATTGATTTTATGTAACAATCCCAGGACCGTTCTTAGGTCTCGGGATTGCTAAACTATCGGAGAACTTTGACATTTGAACAACTCTGACACTTTTGTCAACTTATGAAATGCTGTCAGAGTTGACAGAGTGGTTTAAATTTACCTAAACTTCACCGGCTGCATATTTATAAACATCGGATTATCTGATCTCTATTCATAACGAAAATAATACCTAGGTTGATATTAGGATCATTACCAATTAATAAAATATTAAATAACTGAACTTATTTCATATTGATTGTCTTATATTTTATTCCATTTCCTCTGAACGTTATTGTAACAACCCTGAGCATGGCCACCATCTTGCCGCATCGCCATGTCGCGCGGTTTCTTAGAAGCGCGCTTACTATTATTTTTACATATGCTTTGCCCACGCCCTGCAGTTTCTCCCTCCCCGCTTTTGTTTTTTATACAACTTCCAGTTTAGTCGTATTTTATTTCTTATCTATGTTATAATCTAATGATTTTTATTTTTAGGATAATTTATTTCATAAATTCTTAGTAGGTAACTACAGATTTACACCTCTACTATGCAGACACCAAGTATCATCTCGAACAGATGAGAAATAAAGCCCCTAGGAGTCTTGAAAAATTAAAACTTTTAAAGTCGAATATCTAGCTTAAAACAGCAGGCTAGGAGATTTTGCCAAATAAGAAAGTATGTTTGTAATGACGTGTTCTATCGATAAGCAAAGTCTTAAGGTTGGCCGCGCGAAATTATAAAAATTAGAAAAAAAAAAAAGGTTAAGGTATCCCAGGCTCCATATAAAAATGTTCGTACCCATTTAATTACGCTTAACTTTGTTTTAATTCAACACAAAAGTATTGTTTACCATGACAATATAAATTATTTAAAAACTAAAAACCCGACTACAGTAACAGTTAACTGAGGAGAAAAACAAACTCTATAATCTATAGAAGAATGTTTTGTAAGGCAAACTAAAATTACAAAATATTGTTGTAAAAATTCCTAACAACTAACATATTTTGGTCATATATAGCAAAGTTTCTGACCACTGCCAAAAAGCATACGATCGTAAATAAAATATTTTACAAGTATTACTAAAAATACGATAAGTTATTTAGGTAAGTATATCTCAACTACTCTGGGCGAAATTGTGATCATTAGCATCCTTTTAATTTAAACTAAGAGTCTACCCATCAAACTGAACAACTTTTACTATGGGAGCAAACCGATCGGAGCAACTAAAAAATCAGCTGTTGCATACATTTGAGTCGAGTAGGCACTGTAGCTTTAGTATGGGACAGCAGATTTTTTAGTTGCTCCGATCGGTTTGCTCCCTTAGTAAAAGTTGTTCGGTTTGATGGGTTGACTCTTAGTTTAAAAGGATGATATCAATTTCACCCTGTATAATATGTATAAAAACGAAAACAAAGTTTTAAAAGCTTTGAATGTCGTACAAGGCAAACCTTTCTAGGCAAATTATTTCATAAAATGTGATATTCGTAGATAACTCGTTAAGAAAACAAGCACTTTGTGTGTAATGTGATGTATGAAACATTCCCTTTTATAAAACGAACGAGGCTCTTGAACTTGTCGGTTATTGTTTCTTTTTACTTGACTGTGGGTTAAACCCTGGTTTGGATGTGAAAGAAAAACCTAACTCCGACTTTCTAGGGTCCCGTACTCAAAGGGTTTCAACTGGACCCTTTTACTAAGACTATACAGGGTGAAATTGATATCATTGGCATCCTTTTAAACTAAGAGTCTACCCAGCAAACTGAACAACTTTTACTATGGGAGCATTCCAATCGGAGCAACTAAAAAATCAGCCGTCCCATACTAAACTGCAATAATGCCTACTCGACTCAAATGTATGCAACAGCATATTTTTTTTTTGCTTTGATCGGTTTGCTCCCATAGTAAAAGTTGTTCAGTTTGATGGGTAGACTCTTAGTTTAAAAGGATGCCAATGATATCAATTTCACCCTGTATACGCTCTCCGACTTCTCGTCCGTCCGACATTATGCCACAGTTAACTTAACCGTAACTAAAGGTTCCCTATACAGAAAACTAGTTTTTATCAATGTTTTTTCCTTCTCGCTCTTGGTGTGATTATAGTGCAAACTCTATAGTGTAACAACAAATAATTTAAACCGGTCAAGTGTGTGTCGGGCATGCGGTAAAAATCCCGGTGAAAACACTTTTTTTCAACTATTGTATTGTGGAACGGAACCACCCGTGCGCGAGTCCTATTCACACTTGGCCAGTTTTTTTAGAACATCACGGATAAAACGGAATATATTACAATGTCAAGTGGCAATAACAATTGTTTTAGATGCCGGAAAAGGTAGCGGAAAAGTAAAGAGATCAAAACCACACAGTCAGATACAAAAATATTATCTGATTCTCTTATTTTAAGGGGGTAGCGAGCCTCCAGTGCAGTACCGCACTAGTGTGGTACTATTAGCATTGACTTTTTTCTTAATTTTTTGCGTGAATCTTTTGACAAAATTATCTAAAATTCAGAATTTATACCAGAATCTTCTAAACAATTCCGCACTACTAAATCATCGTTCTCTTTGCCCTAAATCTACCAAAAAAGTCAACTAAAATCTACTAAAGTGGTCGCACTTCTTCTTCTGTCGAGTTGATAGATATGCTATCGGTAGACATGATGTATTTGGTTACGTTGGTCAAACTGGAATTCCCGTGTCAAAATTCTTTTCGATCCTACTCCAGGCTCAAAACACGTAACTGAATCTTGACGTTTTGGTCTCATATTGAAGTCTTCTTCTTATCGTGTGGGCAGAGCCCTGGTGTCAGAGTTTTTTCAGACCGCCTTACGGCCTCTGACGTGGTTTTTATGTAACGACTACTACCACCAGACATAGTAGCCGGGACCAACGGCTTAACGTGCAATCCGAAGAACGAAATCATTTTTCTTTTCAGACAATCAGGTGATTCAGCCTGCAATGTCCTAACCAACTGGGGAAAAACGCACAAAGTGACATATCACTAGGTGTCCCCCGTGGGAATCGAACCCACGACCTCCGTGTCGAGAGCCAAAGCTCTTAACCATTAGACCACGGAGGCAGTTGAATATCCGTATTCGTAAGACGTAAGATCTCTTAGTTTTCACTTCTGCCGGCACTCCCGGAGTGCAACCCGTTGTTTTTTTTTTGATTCAGTCTTTTCTTCCGTATATTTTTTTGGGCCTAGGCGCAACCACCATTCCCACCACTGTAACTGTAACTCCTGTACACCAGGATCTTAAGCGGAGACCACACACATAGACAATGAAGTCCAGCGAGCCCGGGGGATGACTCTATCAAAGTTTGGAGTAGGAAAAAAATATATCTAACTTTCCTGCAATGCAAACGAGAGACAGCAATAGGAAAAAGCATGACTATTAGTAAGCCAACTCCAGAGATAATTTATGGCAGAGTTGAAGACCGTACCGCACAAGCACCAATTAAATACAAAAACAAAAGGGGTATGGCGATAGGCAACATAATTATTATAAGAGCATCGGGGGCATGTTGTGGAGAGGTACGATTAATGCTCATAAATGAGCCATACTCAATCATGAGGGGTCCTGCATGTCTAGTATGATTTCTCTACACGTGCGCGACGCGCCTTCGCTGCATACAAAATAACCTGTTCCCGCGCTTTTCGGAGAGCGAAAGCCGAGCTTGCCGCGACTTGTAGTATGGAAAAAGCCGAGTCGCGCGCAAGTAGAGAAATCATGCTAGGGGGTCTGATTTCAATCCTCAAGGACGACATGCCATGTACCAATGAGTTTTCTTAACTTATGTACGTAATACCGTCTGTAAAGGAAAACATCGTAAGGAAACCTACATTTCATGCTCTGAAGAGGAATGTTTGATGCGTATGTGAAGTCTATCAATCTGCATTGAGCACGAGTGGTGGACTAACACCCATACACCCTGTTTGAGTATAGGCAGGGTCAAATCAATGTAGGTAGTAGAAAAAGAAAGAAATAAAGAAAATATTTTTAGTAGAAGTCTATACATATATTTAATTTTGTAGTCTTTATGAAAAAAGAAGAAGTATTTTTCCTCCTCCTACTCCTTTTATTTCAGTCTGTCTGAAATAAATAGATTTATTTTTATTTTTTTGGCTATGTGCACGACACTAGCGCCACCTACCGCAGAACGGCCCCGTGAGTTACTTGTATATAAAATGTAAGGATCAATTTTGTTCTTTTGTATTAAAATAAAGTAAAAACTAAATAAATTAGCAATATTGTCGATATTAAAAATATTATAGAGAAAGTTTAATGCATGATTCATTGGTATTTTTCAACGTGGCAATTTTTTGTTCAGCGACGCGCCTTTCCTGGCAATGCATGAAATCACTCAAAACAAAACCTCCAAGGTCAACGTGGAAAAGGTTTGAGCGTATAAATCGCCGCAGGGGAAAACGCTCTAGACCTCATTAATCTATAATTTAAGTACTTCAAGGTAGTTAAATTCATCGAAAGTTTTAATAATTTTACTCTACTGGTTTTAATTAAAATGTCCTAAATAATGGAATTTCATTAATAAACTGTCACCTAAAATTTACATACACAGCATGCATTGTTATATGAATAACTAGCGACCCGCCCCGGCTTTGCACAGGTGCTATGCTTATATAAACCTTCCTCTTGAATGAATCGGTCGTTTTAAAGATCTAAGCATACATAGGGACAGACAGACAGCGGACAGCGACTTTGTTTTATACTATGTAGTCTTAGACTAATTATATCCGGACCGGCCTTGCGGTAGCATTTCCCCTCTGCCACGGTATAAGAGCAATGATCATGTACATTCAACATTCAATTTAATAACTTATCACTAAACTAGACAGCCTATTATTGCGAAACAATAATTTTGAACTTAGAACGTTTGGGGTTTACACGAGACTACTTTTCATGATTTTGAACATTCAAAATTAGAATCTAAAGTCATAGGGAATAAAATCCAAAGTTGCGGATAACATCACACCCCCGAACGAATAAAGGTGTAAAATGCCATAACACCCTTTTTACTTTTATTCCATTTTTGGAATCTACGGCCTTCAATACACGTCCTAAATTTTTACTACGCAGCTATGGTGCATATTCATAAAATTATACGGGAAGACATCTTTATTCTATCTAATTACTACTTACGTTTCATAGAAGAATATGGACATAATATAGTATAACACGCTTTTCATTAAAAATTATATAATATAATATTACATATATGTTATCTCTATAAAACTAAAAGGGACAGGTCGTATTCCAGTTAACATCTTTCTTCGTCTACAACTCTGTGATTAAAAAAAATGTAAGACCCTATTACACCTTTATTCGACCGAAAAATAAATTAAATCTGAATTTTTCTGAAGGTATAATACCTGACTTCATCTTTATTCGTCTGAAACATCAAAATTTATAAAAATGTAATCTTTGGTTATCTAAAACTACTAAGTAGTATAATTTATATATTTTCCGCGTTAGACATAACCGTCATAGGAGACGGGCACGCGGTAAGAATGATTGACTAAATTAAACATTCTGGCAACGTCGCATTATCGAAGAAAGCGCGTGGGGCGGACTATTGCCAGTTGCGTGCATGTTCGTTTAGTTTTCATTTTTTGAAACTTAAAGAATTGAAAGAAATAAAATACAAAACACCATTTGAATAAATATTTTACATTTAAATTCTTAAGTATTTGCTTACTACATATGATCAATTTTAAGCCAACTGGCAAATTTTGAGCGAACATAGTACTAATGGAATAATACTAACAAATACATGGTTAAAAAATGGAAGAATAAAGGTGTATCCTATTATTACACGGACACCAAGGACAAAATAATTGACTGTAAACCTCAAGTATCCTGATGTTACCTATCAAGACTGTAAAAAAATTCGAACGAATAAAGGTGCATCATTTGTTATATAAAAAAAATTTATAAACGTTCATCAGAACAAAAGTGTTATATGCGTTTCTAGATTTTAACAAATACTCGCTCATTTTACCTCTACGACAGTTATATCATAAAGAAAGTAATTTTTTTCTCTTCCCAACGATAAAAAAAGTATTAAAGTATCTACGGTAGTTTTAATGCTACGCCGATTATTCGGTTTTTTTGCTCTCCTGTAAAGTTGACTTTTCAAAGTTACACCTTTATTCGTTCGGGGGTGCGACATGTTACCTCGCCCCCCGCAAAAAGTGGCAGAAAGTTTGTTAGTAGAATGACACGTGGTTACGCGTCCCGATATAATTAGTATGTAGTGATAGTGATAGTGATATTTAACGTACTTTATTATGAATCATTGTTTCGTTTCAAAGATATACCTTTCACTATGGGACTGCAACATTAAAGTCTCGAAAAAAGAAAACAGCTGTTCCATACAAAACTGAAATCCTACTCGACCCGAATGTATGCGACAGCTGATTTTTTTTCGCGATTTCGATGGTTTTGGTCCCATAGAAAAAGTTGTTCAATTTGATGGTCTGATCAGGTCTGACCCTTTATAAATAAACCCCCTGAGGGGTAAATTTTTGAAAAAAGTTTGGCGGAAGGCCATATTGTTTGAGACCCAGACATAGAGGTCCCATACATGACTGAAACTTAGTAATACGTGTAGAGTGAAACAAAACTAACAAAAATGTAAATTGGTTGGGGGAAAGGTATTTCTCCTTATGATACCTTTTGTATCTAGTGTGTGAAACTCATAATCTTTCTTATTAGATAGTCCACTCAATCTCCTACGCATTCATTGTGTTTCTTTTAATGAAAATTCACGATAACCGTACCATATTATGATAATGGAAGAAAACGAAATCACACACACTATCAGTTCAACCAAGCCAAATACGTTCCGTAACGACCATAAATACCTCAGTGATAATATTAGATGAAAATAGCTGTCGTGGTTGCGTTTTGTTACTGCTTTTTGGACGATTTGTCAATTTTACTAGTAATTTCTACTTTTGAATCCGGACTTCTGGAGATGTGGAAGTTTTTTTAAAAATGCCTTAATTTTTTCTGTTTATAATAATTATGACCGCCGTCCTGAATGGCTTTTGGTTTTCGTAAAAAATGGCAGGGTCCAAATCTGCCAATTTTCTTTTGAAAATGGTCCGCGGCTACAAAAATTGTGCAACTCCGATACTGTAGTGGGATTTTATAGGCTATTTAAGTTGTAGCAAAACTCTAGTTCTATTTCCATTTACTGCAATGTAAATGGCATGAGAGACTAAACCAGTAGGTAAGTAGTCAATAAGTATCCAAGCCTACGTTAGTGACGTATGTAATACGGCGCGGGCGTGGGCAGAATACGACACCCACGCGCGAGATGTACTACGATGCTATTGGCTACTTCAGAGTACAGTCGACGGTAAAACTTAATTTGGTATACAGGGTATTAGGGTAAACAGTTGCATTACTTTAAGGGGTGATTCTACCCATGATACTGAACAACTTTCCCTAAGAAACCTATAGGAAACTCGCAAAAAAAATGTTGGACTTCCCATAATATTAAATGCAATCAGCTGAACGTTTGTATGAAAATCGATATTTTTTTTTCGAATTTCCTATGGGTTTCTTAGGGGAATTGGTTCAGTATCATATGGGTACAATCATTCCTTAAAGTAATGCAACTGTTTACCCTAACACCCTGCATAGGGACCTTCTTTATAATGCTTTATTGATCAAACCATCAAACTGAAAAACTTTTTGCTTTTGCTTCGACCAACGTCGAAATCGCAAAAAATTACCGGATGCATTAAAAATTGCAAGCCTACTCGACCCAAATGTATGGAAGAGTAGATTTCTTTTTGCGATTTCAATATTGGTCCCTTAGAGAAAATTGTTCAGTTTGATGGTGTAATCATCCCCCCTTTCTTGAAATCGGTTAAAAAACCTGTATATGTACATTAAAAGCGTCTGTGTATTGTATACATAATACCTACAACGTGGCGTGAATAAAAAAAACTCTAATTAAAACTATCGTTGGCGAGTTGCAGAGAGGTAGGTATGAACACTCAATCATGAGGGAATCCGCACGGATTTGCCATTAACCGAGTACCTGTAGCTTTAAAATGTTCTATTGCTTCGGAACCGGTCAAAACTACTCCAATTCTCATGTTTTTTTTTTAAAACGTCTGTAATCTAAGATACTAAAACCTTCATACTTTAAAAATTGACGCTCTCAGTCAAGTAAAAAGTTGTAACCCAAAAAATACAAATAAAAAAAAAAAATGCTTCACAACTTGCGAATTCATGTAAGAACAGAACATTCTCTTCGCATTGAGGCATGATGTGGTAGCGGGATGCCTACTACCGCACTTAGCCTATTTTTTCAATTTGACATTGGCTGACGAATAAACCTTGATGAGCGCGCTCGATACAAACGAAGTTTGATTCTATTTTGAATATTAACCAAATAAATTTAATGATATTTTTTTAACACGATCTAGAAACTAATATCCTTGTCTGTGGTTTATCAGATTTCCGTTATGTTATATAGTTTCAAAATTACACTGGCTCAAAGATTTCTGTATAAAAAACGCGTCAATTTTTAAACTGTAAAGTTTGTAGTATTTTAAATTACATTCATTTAAATTTTTTTTTACCGTAATCGGAGTAGTTTTGACGGGTTCCGAAGCAAAAACCTTCAGGAACTCTACTACATGACAACAATGAGATTTTCGAATTTATTTACGTAATATGGATTGCTCTCAAACAGTGATGGAAAAAATCCTGAGGAAAGAAAAGCAGGCTGCATACGTTGAAAATGAAATTCTGATGCGTATGTGAAGACTACTAATCCGGATCAGGCACACGTGGTGGACAGACGCCCTGCCTGAGGGTAGGCCTGTGCCCTGCAGTGGGACGTATATAGGTTGGAGATGATGATGGTGTGTTACATCGGCGCGCGCAACTTCTCTCACATGCTGAAAATACTCTTTCATCTGTTTCTCCTAACGCGTAAAAGTATTTTTAACTTCAAAAAGGTACAAAGTTAACAATATTAATGTAAAACTTGAAAATGATATCGAATCGATGACTGCTAATACGTGAACTCGAAAATGGGATGTCAAAAGTCTCGTTCATTTTGACAACCCACTTTAAACTTGCAAGTTTCAAAACTGCAAGTTAAATTTGGCATCTCACTTTCCAGTTCACGTTTGAGTTGCCAGTGCGTGCTTTATATTTTGATCAACTTTTTAAGAATGGCAATTGCATATGTTCACAACTATAGTTCCGAAGGAGTAGCCAGAAATATTCTGAAACCTCAGAACATCAACGTTTCACTAGAGTAGATTGTCTTGTGCACTGTTTGATGGTCTGAAGCACCCCTTTAAGTAGCTGTCCCATTTTATTCTACACCCTGTATAGTGCCTTTCTTAATATGCTGACACTTTTTGAAGAGGATGATCAGACCGTCAAACTGAACAACATTCTTTGTGACACCAAAATCTAAATCGCGAAAATAATTCTTCTCCATACAAAACAGCAAACCTACTCGAGTCAAATGTATGGGACAGCAGATTTCTTTTTCTCGATTTCGATGTTGGTTCCATTGAGAAAGTTGTTCAGTTTGATGGTCTGATCATCCCCTTAAAAAGTGTCAGCATATTAAGAAGGACCCTGTATAGACTAGAGATGTTACAGGCGACTTCTTCTGAGTGGAATTCGGGATGCTCTATCTATTTATTATCTTTATCTATCTATTTGACCAATTTCATCAAGATCGCTTCAGCGGTTTAGGTGTGAAAAGGTAACAAACATACAGACCGAACCACTTTCACAATAATAATAAATTGTGATTTTATTACACAAAGTTCTTGTTTAGGTAGTTTTAGTGTTCCGTACCAAAATTGGAAAAACGGAATTTGTTTTAACGTAAATTATTTCACGCAGACTGTACTAAAGAGAATGGATGGTTGATAAGTAGGTACGTAGAAAGTTGATGACATCATCATGGCTAAGGGTTTCCTTGTTATTTCTCAGCGGTGATATTTTGTCTAGCTGGAATTATGCATTTAAAAAACATTCTGAAAATGTAGCGTCAAAGAATTTTAGGTCAATGCAAAATTAAGAGGCAAAAATTGTAGAGTACTTGGAAATTTTAGCCTCTCTGGTAAGGAGTGAAAAGCTTTGTAATTTTCTGTCGCAGGAAAGAAATAAAAAGAATAGTTTTTTCCAGAATGTGCGAAATCATTTTTTATTTGTCTTCCAAAAAAAAAAAACATGACGGTTTTTAAACTTTTGTAAGGTAGTCCAGAAAAAACGATTAACGTTTTTTTTTCAGGTTTGATATCACATGTAGAAGCCGACCAACATATTTTTAAAAGGGTACCGAGCCTATAGTGCTGCCCTGATTGTATTTTTTATTTCTAAACAATTAAACAACATTTCCAAAAAACAAGAATTTCGCATTGTAGTCCTGATTGGCTTTCAATTTATCGAAACATTACGGATTATTATGTTTTATGCTTGTAGCTATTATCGTTAAAAGTTTTGGCGGTTTTAAAGATAATACTAGAAACATTATAAAAACAAATCCGCAGTGACTCGATTAAATTGAAAATCAGCAATGACTACAAATGTGACTTTCTTGTTTTTTTGGAAATATTGTTTAATTGTTAAGAAATAAAAAAATACGATTGGGGGCAGCACAATAGACTCGGTGTTTATCCAATCCAATCAAATGACGGCCCGGTAGCACAGTCGGTAGTGAACTTGCCTGCTGTGCCGAGGGTCGCGGGTTCGAATCCCGTAAGGTACAAATATTTGTATGATGTATATGAATATTTGTACCCGACTCATGGATGGGTCGAAATCGAAAACGATAAATTTTATAGTCGTCAAACTCAAACTTAAAAAATCATTATCATATGGCGGGTTTCCATATAATTATGGTCACAATAGGTGAGTGAGTAAATGGTATTTTAGCTTCATATGAGTCATATGAACCTAAAATACATTGTAATAAAAAATAACTAGATTTTCTATTTAATTTAAATTTAGTTCCGTAATATCACTTTTCTCTCTATCGCCTCACGGCACACCAAACATCCATTCAAAATGATTCCATTTCGCCCCCATCTCAACAAAACATTAATTTACCTCAACAGTATTAACAATAAATCACAATTAATTCGCTAAACCTACAACACGGTGTTACATTAATCCAGATGCGATATAAAACTGCGTGGTATCCCATTGGTTTGCGACAAAATGGAGTCTAGTTTTATTATTATAGCGCCATTAGGTGTTACTGGATAGCGTTACTATTTGTTACAGGTTGAACTCGATTGTACTTTTTACGCGACTACGACAAAGGAGGGTTATGAGTTTAGCAAGCTATGTAGTGGGTGAGTTTGTTCATACATACATACATACATATGCTCACGCCTATGTCCCACTACTGGGGTAGGCAGAGACAACAGATCGCCACATGCTACGATTCTGACACACATCTCTCGCCTCCTCAACATCCATAAGTCTCTTCATACAAGCTCGTCGGTTCCGGGTACATTTTATTTGGCCCTTCTTAAGTACGCATCCGATTTGGTCAGCGTACGTGCGCCTAGGGCGACCCCTTTCAACCATTCCATTCACACTTGCCTTGTAAATTTCATACGTCAACCTACTTTCACACATTCTTTTCACATGGCCAAACCACCTCAACATGACTTTCACACATTCTTTCCACATGGCCAAACCACCTCAACATGCCTTGATGAGTTTGTTCATCTACTAACTTAATCGCGTCGTAGGTACCACACGACTTCGATCCGGTACGAGAACTTCGATCCATAATTAAATCGACTACAATGGAAAACAGTCAAGTGCGAGTCTAACTGAAACGGCAAAATGGTTGACATTTAATAATTTAAAGATGAACATAAATAAAACCAAATACATGCAATTCTATACTGAGCAGGGTAATCCGCGGATATTGAATATAAATTACGAAGGTCAACAAATAGAGCAAGTGTCAAATATAAAATTTTTGGGCGTAATAATTGATAGTTTCTGTAAATGGAGAGAGCAAACTGCGGCTGTTTGTAGTAAAGTGAATAGTTTTGTTTATGCTCTTAGAAAACTTAGTCAGACAGTGTCGACTGAAGCAGCAATCACAGCATATCATGGCTACGTAAATTCAACTCTGTGTTATGGTATAGTGATGTGGGGAAACTCTGTTAATGTAAACAATGTTTTTATTGTTCAAAAGAGATGCATCAGAGCGATTTTTGGCTTGGCACAAACAGATTCTTGTCGACCATTCTTTCGGCAATATCATCTGCTAACAGTCCCTTGTTTGTACATATTTGAAATCTGCATGTTTGTTCGCAAACATAAAGACCTCTTTCAGGAACAAAAACATGTCAGTACTCGAATTTTGCGAACACAGTATAGAAATAAATTATATAGACCGCCGATAAAACTTACTATTGTCTCTCAAAATTCATTTGTAATGTGTACTAAGATTTACAATTGCCTTCCTGAAGAATTTAAAATTCATAGGATTGGAAAATTCAAAGCACTTGTTAAGGAATGGCTCTTTGACAAATGTTTCTATAGTGTACAGGAATATTTAAATTATAGATAGGTGCTCAATTTATTCTAAGGTAATGTAATGACAATTTGATATTTTATGTGTGTTGATTATGTTATTTGAGTTATGTATTTTATGGATGGTTATTGAGTCTTGATTATGTTTTATGAATTTGATTATTATTATTTGACTGTTTTAATTATACAATAATACTGTAGGATATTTCATGGTGCATAAATAATGGCCTTGTCATTTAATATTAGCTTGAACTTTGATTGTATTCAATTTATTTAAATTTGTGTATACACTTGAAAAAGTAAAGTTTAGTGAACTAATAAAACTAGCAGTAAGACCGGCTACAATTACTAACCTAAACTTATGCACAATAAATATTATTTCTATTTCTATTTCTATTTAGTCGGACTCGCGCACGGAGGATTCCGCACCACCATACAATGCGTTTTCTCCGGGACCCTTAAAACCCGACACAAAAAAGTTTTTATTATTTTTTGTTTTACCTTAGAGTACACAGGGTGTTAGGGTAAACAGTTGCACTATTTCAAGGGATGATTGTACCCATGACGCTGAACAACTTTCCCTAAGAAACATATAGGAAATTCGAAAAAAAACAAATTTACTTTTCATACAAAAGTTCCATTAGCTGATTGCATTTAGTATGGGAAGTCCAACAATTTTTGACGAATTTCCTATAGGTTTTATGGAAAGTTTCAGTATCATGGGTACAATCACCTCTTAAAGTAATGCAACTGTTTACCCTCACACCTGTATAATTATATCAAGTTTGACGCTTGTATGTATAACATAACATTTTAAACAATAAACGTTAGAAAAACACGTGCCCGCCGTGCGTGCGTGCGTGCACGTGCGTTATTTTATATACTTTGGTGTGCAAATAAAGAGTATTGTGTTGTATTGTTCCTTTTATTTAATTGTTTATTTTTTTAGAAAAACCATTATAATAACACATTGTTCTGTGAGGTAGAACAAAGAGAGAACGGACGAACAGCGTCTTATGAATAGGGCTCCGTTGGCACGATTTGGGTACAAGACCCTAAAAATTGGGTACAATAGTAATTTGAAATAAGCTGTATTTTGTAACAAATATTACCTGTTTGTTACAAATAGTACGGGTTTTATTCAAATGCGAGGACTGCCATGCTACCACTAACAAACTTTTAACTACACTTAACTTTTATCTTTAACAAAATGACAGAAGAACTAGTTGCATTTTTTTAATGTGCCTTTTTTCCAGGATTGTTCACAAATTGCGTTGGAAACAAGAAGTAATCTTAGAGATTAAGTTTAATGGAAAATATAGGGCTAGGGTAGGTTAAGGTAAGTGAATAATTCTATTTATTCCGAATTTTGGATGTCTGAGTCTGTGTCTGAGTGTAGAATCGCTACTAAAAAAGTCCACAAGACGATGGATTTTTTTTTTCGTTAACAGAAGACGTGAGACATTCGGCGCAAATTGAAAAAAAAAGACACTGATACTGTACCTATGGAAGTCTATGAAAAAATTAATCTATATAAAAAAAAATATGTTTACTTGGCGCGTTCGTATTTCTTTTTTCAGGAAAAAAGCTATTGAAAACGCAACTTCTATGTAGATTTGTAACATTTTTTTTTTCATATAGTAATAGCGTTTTGCAGCCATCATAGATTTATTTTTAATTATAAATTAGTAAATGTTCTTTCGATCTCCACATTAATCATTGAAATCGGCTTACAGAATTTATCTGTATTCCTAAGGGGTGAAAGTTGCGCTATTGCAGGCAAATCGCTTATTTTGTTTGGAAATTTACTATTGTTCAGAATTTTTTTTTTTAAAATGGCCTGGTCAGATGTACCCGAAATCGACGAGCATGCAGTGGAGGAAGTGAAAGATGTCTGTCAGGATCGTAGCAAGTGGCGTTCCATTGTCTCTACCTACCCTTTTAGACACTGGGCGTACCTAAACAGGGTGTTAGGGTAAACAGTTGCATTACTTTAAGGGGTGATTGTACCCATGATACCGAACAACTTTCCCTAAGAAACCTATAGGAAATTCGCAATATTTTTCTACTTTTCATACAAAAGTTTGATCAGCTGATTGCATTTAGTATGGGAAGTCCAATTTTTTTTTAATGATTTTCCTATAATTATGTTTCTTTGGGAAAGTTGTTCTGTATCATGGGTAAAATCACCCCTTAAAGTAATGCAACTGTTTACCCTTAACACCCTGTAGGTATGTCGTTATTTAAAAATACGATTGAGGGCAGCACTGAAGGCTCGGTGCCCCTGTAATCCAAGTACACAGTGATGTTGTTTTATTATTGAATTCTCGCTTCAAGTTTCCAAGTTTGAAGTAAGGATACCTAACTTTTAAATTGCTGTTTCATATTGAATCACTACTGAGGAAGTTGAGATTTGTTGATAGAAATTATGTCTGAAAGCGACATATCTGTTCCTATGAAACATTAAACTCAAACACAAAATGTTTTATTCAAAATAATATCACATGGATAGCTTTCTGCCGTCATTTTTGACTCTACCACCGCGTCGGAAGGTGTTCCGCTGTAGAGAAGATTTGGCCAGAAACTCTACACTACAACACACATCTTTTAAGCAAAACAAAATATACAAAGTACATAACATAACAAAACAACATATACGAAGTACGATAAATTGTACCTTGTATATTTTGTTTTGTTTAAAAGATGTGTGTTGTAGAGTTTCTGGCCGAATTACAAATACAATATTGAATTACATAGTGTAACATTGACAAGACCAGACATTTTGGTCATTCATATAATTAGTTAATAGTAAACTTTTTTACAGAGGACTTGCTGAACATGGGGCTTAAACTTTTTGTCTGGCATGTTTAGAATATACTCTGGTATCATATTAATTATTATAATAGCGTATACAGTACCCCATGAAGGATGTGTTGAACTTACTGAATTGTGTCGAAAATGTGGGAATAGGTATTAATTTAAATATTAGATTATAGAATGAATTCATGATTAAAGAATAAGGTCAAAGAAAATTATCTGAAACTATTTTAAGGGGATGATTAGGCCATCTAACTAAACAACTTCCTCTGTGGGGCCAAAGTCGAAATCGCAAAAAAGAATCAGCTGATCCATACAAAACTGCAAACCTACTCGACCCGAATGTATGGAAATTCGATTTAGTTTGTTTGTAATAATTATATAAAATCATGATAGAAAATTTACATTATAAACGAACTAGCTTACATAATTATTATAGTTATAGTTACTGACAAATAACTGACTATTGAGGTCGTAATAATGAATTTGAAAACTGTAAATTAAAAAATAAATGAAAAAAGCCTTTATACTTTTTACAGCTATTGTATTTATGTTTAAAGGTGTAGCATAGAGTAAATAAATTATACACAAGTTGTAGCAAGGTTCGCGTGTCAAATTGTATCTTATTAAGAACAGAAGAAGACAACATCTAGTCTATCATAATGTAGGTGTAACTGTAGATAAAGGTTAAACGACTACTTAACTGTGAAGTAGTAACACTAGAGAATCAAAGCAAAATATCAAAGACTTCAGTGATCCAGCAATCTTCCTCTTACGTAACTATAGACAAGGTAGATCGGATAATGTGTCATATAGTATAAGAGATAAGGGGACTTTTGGTAACCATCAGCTGCAAGGCGGATTCTGTACCTATTCATAGGGTGTAGAGTGTAGAGCGGGTAGAGGCGGGTAGCGGCTGTGGTGAGGGTAGACCAGGTCTGTCTGCATAATTCCAAAAGGTTTAGGAGTTACAGACGTTTAAAGGTATGATATTATTGTAGTATGCACTGTAGCTATGTGAACAGTACAAAAACTGATATGGTTCATCAGCCTTGCAGCTGATCGTTACCAAAAGTCCCCTTATCTCTTATACTAATAGCTTAGAGTGGTCTATATACCTACTAAAAATTCTTAGGAACTTTTATACGATTTATTTGTAACGTCACTGGCTTTTCAGTAACCGAAAACATCGTGAATAATATATCTGGGTGAATCTTCAGAGCGTTTGAACGCCCTTATTTATCTGGCCGAAGATTTTCAATACATGTAAGAAGGCATACAATTGTATAGGGCTATTCGTACAGAAGCTTAATTAAATAAACTATAACTAAAATAAATATCTTGGACATTGTCACACAAATTATCTAGTCACATTTAAAGTACCAGAATCTAGCCTGGACTTGTATTATGATGACTAGACAACGATATACAATACATATATAGATACAAACATCCATGAGTCGGGTACAAATATTCATATTCATCATACAAATATTTGTCCCTTACGGGATTCGAACCCGCGACCCTCGGCACAGCCGGCAGGTTCACTACCGACTGTGCTACCGGGCTGTCAGTTTATTGAAACCACTTGTTCTAAAAAGTCGCGACTGACCAGTCACTCACCGTCATCGTCACACTGGTCACCTATCTGTCACCTATGGGAGAGTTTGGGCACTGTAGTGAAATGAGGATATTCTAAATATAATGCTATAACTTTGACTGCCCCTGCAAGCGAGCCCCTGCCCTTACCTGTGAGATCAATCTCACAACAGTGTTCTAGAAAGAATACAAAGTATACAGGGAGAAATTGATATCATTAACATCCTTTTAAACTAAGAGTCTACCCATCAAATTGAACAACTTTTAGTATGGGAGGAAACCGATCGGAGCAAAAAAAACATCTATGGTGTTCCATACTAAACTACAATGCCTACTCGACTCAAATGTATGCAACAGCAGATTTTTTCCATAATAAAAGTCGTTCAGAATGATCATTAGCATCCTTTTAAACTAATAGTCTTAGTTTAAAAGGATGCTAATGATATCAATTTTTCCCTGTCCTGTAGGTATATACAGGGTCCTATGCTGACAATTTTTAAAGGGGATGATCAGACCATCAAACTGAACAACTTTCTCTATGGGACCCACATCGGAATCAGGAAAAACATCAGCTGTCCCATACATTTGGCTCGTGTAGGTTTGCACTTTGCAGTTTTGTATGGGAAAGCTGTTTTTTTTTTTGCGATTTTGATGTTGTTGCTGCCATAGAGAAAGTTGTTCAGTTTGATGATCTGATCATCCCTACAACTGTCAGCATATTAAGTTGGACCCTATGTAAAACAATATTAAAGTAATGAAAGACAAAAATAAAACAACAACAAATAAAAAACCGGTCAAGTGCGAGTCGGGCTACTCGCGCACCGAGGGTTCCGTACCACACCACCACAGAACAAAACATTATTAACTTGGAAAAAAAACTTTTTTTGTACAGGACCTTTAGCGCAAGACCGACTCACACTTGGCCGGTTTTTAGTATTTGTTGTTATTCTGTAGAGTTTGCTCTATAATTACACTAAGTTTGACGCTTGTATATATTACCGTTTTTACGATAGAGCGTGAAGAAAAAACGTTGATAAAAACTAGTTTCTTGTTTAGAACCCCCCTTAATTTTTAACTTTTTGACATTTTTATTATTCGTTAATAAATCCGCCATAATAACGTATAATCTAAGAAAATTTCAACTATCTAGCTATTACGGTTCAAAAGTTACAGCCCTAAATAGGTAGGACAGACGGACGGACGGACAGACGGACAGACGGACAGACGGACAGACGGACTGACGGACTGACGGACTGACGGACGGACGGACAGACGGACAGACGGACGGACGGACAAACGGACGGACGGACGGACGGACAACGTAGGCTTAGTAATAGGGTCCCGCTTTCACCCTTTGGGTACGGAACCCTAAAAAGCAATCAAGCAAATTAGCAGCTGTCAACCAGGGGTTGGTCTCAATTTATACATTTTGTTTAATCAACCATGCATTGTTTGAAATGCACACAAAATAAAATGTATCGCCATGTAAGTTTCGGACGTGACTTGAACCCGCAACCTGCCAATCCGGGGCTGTTCTTTCGTCCAATTAGTCAATCTATAATTTGATTTGAAGGAGCACAACATGGCTGTCATGGAAAATGATTTTATTCAATTAATCATCTAAACTATTATAAAACTACTAGAGTTAACCCGCGACTTCGTCCGCACAAATTATATAGCAGATTTTAAGTCAGATCATAAGCTATCAAAAAAAAAAGTCTCATCAAAATCGGTTCAGTAGTTTTTACGTGATGCTCGATCAAACAAACAAACAGACGGACAAAAATTCTAAAAAAGGTTGATTTGGAGTCAGGGATACCTATAAACCATACCGTAGTCTTTTTCTTGTAAATATCTTCCATGTACAGACACGCTTGACACATTGAAGATATTTATAACAGGAAAAAGATTACGATATAGTTTTTAGGTACCTAGAGTAGGCACAGTATAAGAAAGAATATCTAACCTAGGTATCCTTGACTCAAATTAACCTTTTTTAGAATTTTTGTCTGTCTGTTTGATGGTTTATTCGAGCATCACGCAAAAACTTCTTCTTTAACTTCTTTCTTGTTAATTTTTTCATTTAATTTAATTGTTTTTTTTTTAAATAATATAATTAAATTTAATATATGTATATAGTTCAAATTATAAAGAAAATGTCACAGTAAAACTGAAATGTCCTAAGACTAAAATATAACTAGGCTAAAAAACAACAAAAAGGTATACAAATTTTAATTTAACCAATTTTGATAAATCTATCTTTGTTTGAAAGTTAAAATCTGGTATGGACGAAGTTGCGGGTGAACTATGGTAGTAAATAAATAATCATCTGTTCTGTAATTTCGAAAAGTTATAATTATGTGGTTAACCGGTGGTGCTTGGAACCATCAAACTGAACAACTTTTACTATAGTACCATTTATTGAAATAGCGAATAATGTCATCCATTTCATACATTTGGGTCGAGCCATTGACATTTTCAATGTAACAACTAATATTGGTCCCGAAGTAAAAGTTGTTCAATTTGATGATCTGCATTTAAGTGTTCCTTTATCTGTTTACTAAGTCTGGTTACCCGTGCGATGTTATTGTATTTCGAACCTTATTACGAAGCTCACAGATTATGATGTTTTCTGCGACATCATTACGCTATATTCGGTGGGTGGGTTAAACAATAATGAGACACTAGATGTGGCTTTATTCTCGGGACACAGTGTCTTTAAGGAATACAATCAGTATGTTCATAAATTAACTCAAAACTTTATAGTACAGTCACCAGCAGATATATCGTAGCAAACAAGGTGGCCAAATATTTCTAAGCAGTTCTAATTTTCAATAATTTCTTTACTCATAACCATAACCAATCAAAAATATAGGAACGCCTAGACACAGTCAGGGTAGTCAGAAACATCTGAACAGTTTCGGAAAAAACCTTACTCCGTTGTTTTAATTTTAAATCCTAATTGAAAATTCGCCGTTCAGATATTTATGAAAAAACATACGTTTAGATATAATTTAGGTAACATTTACTGTAAAGAATTTAATGAAAATTAGCACTGCTCAGAAATATTTGGACACCTTGTATGCTACATATCTGATGGCGACTGTACTAGATACTTACAACATCAGCTTTTTTCTGCGGTCATGCCCGCGTTGGATTCGTATTTCGTATTGGAATAAAAGTATCCTCACACATTCTTCTTTCATCTTATTTTTAAAAGCAATTCTTTCATGCATCGAGGCATGTATTGTACCCACTGTCCATTACAAGTGGCGACGGGCTCACTCCCAGTCACACTGGACAGAGTTTCGGTACTACTAGTGAAACGTGGATGTTCTGAAGATTCAGAATATCTCTGGCTACCCCGTCGGGGAATATAGTCGTGAGCATAAACTTATATGCTGCGTAATTTCATCTATGCAATCATGTAGAGAAGAGGAAACGGTAATGAGCAAAGGTTGTATAAAAGATACTTACAATCACAAGTCACTTCATACATGATTTAGTGGGTCATACATACATATCGATGTTTAATAGCATGTATGTAGGTATGTTGGATTATTTTGTAGCTTTACTCTTAAAGCAACAAAAGGAAACATTTTTTGTATTGGTCCCATGGTAAAAATTCAGTTTTAATGCTTTGCAGCACACCCCACTTAAGTATGGAACGCATTTAAGTTTACATCAACACCCTGTTTAGTACACTGAAGAAATTGAAACCAAAACCATAAATTTCTGTAAGGTTTTAGTAGAGTTTTTGTGTCTTTTATGGATATTGCAATTTCTTTATTGCTTCACGAATTCTCCACGAAAAAGCTGCACATCCGTGAAGTTGGTGTGTCAGACGCTAGAAACAATAAAACCGGTGTGTTTGTTCTGCACGCCGGCGCCGCCGCGCCGTATGCTGGACGTTGCAACTCTACCGTATTGCATCGTGTAGCGTCCGCAAAATAACAACGTTAATGTGACATAATAAAATTGTGCCCCGGGTCCCGAGTAACGTACAGACAGATACGGCCGGCCCACCCTAGGCAATTAGGTACCAAGCCCATTAATTAACCAATCTCTAAGAATACGAACGTCTTGCCGTACCTACATGCGGCCATACCCTCTCGTATTGGGCTTTTTAGTCACGAGCGTAAGTGCCGCCAAGACGCTACTTAAATCATCTTTTATAAATGGAAAGATGATGAATACGAAATCAAGTCAGACTTAATGACAAGCCATCGACTTGACAGAAGAAGATAGTTTTTAAAACGAAATCTCTTAGATGTTCGCTTGTTTGCCACCATTCTGATGGCGTCCCTTTCGGTCGGAAGAGGCTAAATCAGTAGCGTAGCGTGCGGGTTTCTGCAATGCAATTCACTAAGTGCAAAAATCGTCACCACCATTCGTCGTTCAAACATCGGCGAGCTGACAATTCGGTATTCGCTATGGTTATGTCATGTGTCAATCTCATATAAAAACTTCGACGATCAGAAGGATGCAAAAAGAATGTTACATTTGTGAGCTCGTCGATGATTTTGACAGCGATGTGACGCTTAGTGAATTGCACTCCTGTCGCCGGCGGGTTCAGACGTATTTTACCGCCCCTTTATCTTTATAAGAAGACCTACGCAAAAAATAACGAAGCGAGCTCGAATTGTTTTAGCACAACTACTCGGGTTGTGTTCAGACCTCTTTTGGTTTATCCATGCAATAATAGAAACTAAGAGCGAGCGAAAGGAATTCGAATTTTATCTTCAATACAATCAGTTTGAGCCAGACCTCCAAAATACGAGGGCGACACTGAAAGTTTCAAGAATGGACCAGTTAGTGACAATGCCAATGAAAAATTTATTTTAATTACGAATAAGAAACTCTTTATCAACCTATAGCCGAAAATTTTATTCGTTTGTCATTTGTTTTAACGATTTGGCGGCAATTCGAAAAGTGCGTGTCGCGAAGCAAAACGAATTTAGCAGGGAAAAATGTTTTCTCCCCAATTTATTACGATTTTCGTCGTGGTCCTAGTCCATAACAAAGTTAATGATAAACTTCGATTGATATTTCATAATGAAGCCCTGTCCCTTGACACTTGTTTACAACTGGTTAAATGAGTTTAGGCATGATCGGAGTAATCTCAGTGATGATCTACCTGGGAGATGTCGTTCAACGGCGACAACTGAACAAAACGCCAATGCTGTGCAGCTCATGAGAGAGGCTGATAAGAGAGTGACCTACCAGCAGATTCAGGCAAGCTTCAGCATTGATATGAGTCAAGTGCAAAAGATCCTACGCGAATATTAAGGCGTAGGGAAGCTTTGTACTAGATGAATACCCCATAATTTAACCGATTTCAATAATTTCATAGTAAAGCAGAGGGGGTCCACTGCTTCTCACAGAGGTTCCATTGAACGGGACGATACATAAAATGGAATGGAGGCCACTTCTAAAAATATTAAAAGTATTACCAACCTCCTACTTCTATACACTTTTTATTGTCTAGAAACTTTCAGTGTGCCCCTCGTAAGTGCAAAGTAACCTCCTTAGGTTCCTTAGGTTAGGTTTCCGTAGGTCCTTACCTTCTGGCAGGATCCTTATCCTGCGAAGCAGGCTCTACATTTTTAGCACCACGTCTTTGCTGTGGTCAGAACTCTATAGTATAGAATTATGTGTACAGTAAAGTTAAAGCAGAAGAAGCTCGACTTTTCTATCCTCTACGAATTGGTCATAATCTATATTTTTACCGAATTTGCCGCCCCTAGTAAAGTCCCACCCGGGGTATTTTTTATTTTATTTATTTATTATCATTGTCAGAGATTTGTATTAAAATCAATCAATCAATTATACTTTATTTTACACCATAAAAACTTAGTATACAGAGATTAAACAGACAAGGAAATACAGAAGGTACAGTCAAGAGCACGTCAAGCTTGACACTTTGGACTTTGTACTGTTCTTATTTAGTGCGCCATAAGCGTTACAATCGAACTGCAAGTGTAAAGCTTGATGTGCTCTTGACTGTACAAAAATAGGCGGTCTTTATCGCTAAAAAGAAATTTCTTCCAGACAACCTTAGAATCACTAAAATAATTAAAAAAATCTTGTTCATACTCTGAATCTTTTTTTCTAACCGTACGCGCATTTTCAGCGATGTAGAACTGAAGCAACACGCTCCAGGTTTTTATCCAAGTACTTATTGAACAAGAGTGAAAGTTCATAATCTGTTAAATTAGCTTGCTGGTAACTAAAGTTTTTTGAAATGTTGTTTGGTCGTATCTTTTGATTAAGGTCTGGGTCGTATCTCTACCAAAGGGTATCGCTGGCTATCCAGCGAGGCAATGCAGCCAGCATCATGGGTAGCTTTGGGCGGGATATGGTGCAGGGCGGTTTATTTGATTAGATTAAGTTGTTTGACGACGCATGTGCGGATTTATTTATTGTATTGACGATGCTTGTTGCAGAATACTCCCGTACTTGTGGGCCGGTCGACGCTAATTCTGTCAGAAAATTTAGATTTTTTAGTGTGGCATGCACGACGAAACGTGCTGTGGATTATTTCCAATGTACCCCTTTTATTTAATAATAAAAATGCATTATTTGTCTTAGAATATGGATTAGTACATAACGATAACAAATTATGTAGGTATGGAGTATGTAGTATGGATGGTGTACGGAGTGTATGACATGTATGGAGTACTGCTGCCACCTGTGGGATGGCTCAGCCAAGTATCAACTTGCCGCACTCGACTCGGTTGAACGCAGAGCCAGGAGGCTCATTGACGACAGTAAGATGGTGGAGACCAACCTTCATAGCCTAGCCCACCGCCGCAGAGTAGCCTGCTTGTCGGTCTTCTATAGATTGTACTTCTGTGAGTGTGCCCAAGAGCTGCATGAGCTCATCCCACCCTCCCCTTTCTACTATCGGACTTCCAGACACACCGCGGGATATCACCCCTTCTTGGTTGACATCCCAAATGTCCGCACTAAGCGCCTTTCTGAATCTTTTATAAAGCGCACAGCGAAGGAGTGGAATGCCTTACCTGCGTCAGTATTTCCAAGCGCTTACAATTCCTTTAAAGTACGAGTGAATAGGCATCTTCTGGGTTAGCTCGCTACATCTACGGCCCCGTCTTCGTCCTGAGGACTGGCCTCAGGACGATTGAGGTCAAGAGCAAACCCATAGTAAATTAATTAAAAATAAAAATTAATACATAAACAATTGTTATCGAGCACACACGTTCTACAGGGATCTGATAGTAACTGTGTCTTCAGCTGGTCTTTAGATATTCAATGCAATATAATAAAGGTATTTGTAAAATATTTTCTAAAACAATACTTGAGTATGAACGTGATCAAATTACTATAAGGGACTAAACAAAACCACGTAACAATTTTATATGTGGGGTTGAATAAAATCGGATGTCATTATTTTCACTTTATGTTTTTGCTAGAGGCAGAGATTTTGCCCGGTCGCGCCCATTAGGGGTTGAATTTCGGGAATTTAAAATGACTTTACTTTGTATGAATGAGTAATGAAGTCAATAAGCCGTATCGAAAAATGAATGCATTTTTTGGATTCGAAAAATGAATACCGAAACTATGGAATAGTATGTTCATCATCGTCATCATCATCAGCCTATAAACGTCCCACTGCAGGGCACAGGCCAACCCTCAAGGAGGGTGTATGGGCATAAGTCTGCATAAGTCCACCACGCGTGCCCAATGGGGATTGGTAGACTTCACATACACCTCAGAATTTCTTCTTCAGTGTATGCAGGTTTCGTCACGATGTTTTCCTTCACCGTTTGAGAGCAGTCGGTATTACGTACATAAGTTATAAAAACTCATTGGTACATCGCATGTTGTCCGTGCGGATTCGAACCCGGTCCCTAATAATTGGGTGTCCATACCTCTCCGCAATGCGCCACCGACGCTCTATTAGGTTATGCCATATTCGAAAAGGTAATAATAGTTACTTCGAAATCGCAGAAAAATCTGCTGTCCTATACAAAACTGAGTACCGACTCGACTAAAATGTATGGGACAGCAGATTTTTTCTCGATATTGGCTCCATATAGTGAAAGTGTTTCGGCTTGATGAAACTAAACTCTAACTAAACCAAAGGGTGTTTTGTTACACCCTGTATAGGGTCCTTCTTAATTTGCTGACACTTTTTTAAGGGAAAGATCAGACCATCAAACTGAACAACTTTCTCTATCTCCCATACATCTGGCTCAGGTTTGCAGTTTTGTATGGAACAGCAAATTTTTTTTGCGATCTCGATCTTGGTCCCATAGAGAAAGTTGTTCAGTTTGACGGTCTGATCATCCCATTAAAAAAGTGTCAGCATATTTAAAGGACCCTACATGTTAAATAATTATTTGTATCATTTTTGTATGGCTTCCATAGTAAAAAGCCTTCAGTGTGTTTTGTGGTTTCCGTTTAGGATCAGAACAATGTATTTGCTTTGGATTTATTTGTTTTGTAATCTGATAGAACGTTATTTCCAAATATTGTTCCTCTTTATAGACATGAAAAACCACTTTGCGACTGGGAACCTTTTTTTATTACTTGGAGCTTTGGTGAAATAAAATAAACGGAAGCGATCATCGAAGATAATATTTGGCGACCTGGTTGGTGTAATGATTATTACCACACCGCACTGCCAAACCATAGGGCCTGGGTTCGAATCACGGCTCTACCTAGCTAGTGGCGTATAGGTACTATGTAGCGGTTCACCAGGATCCCCTGGGGGATCGGGCTAAGGGATCCTGGTGGCCTAAACCGAAATAAAGATGTCTTATATAAAAACGGTCACTACAGGGTGTTATAGGGTAAACAGTTATGCACTTCTTTAAGGGGTGGCTATACCCATGATACTGAACAACTTTCCCTGAGAAATCTTAGGAAATTAGCAAAAAAAAAAAATGTATTGGTTGGTTCTAAATGACACAAAATTTTGTTCACAAAAGATTTCCAAAAAGACAAATTGCCAAAAGAATGCCCCAAAACTGAAATTACCTATCACATTAACATAACATGGACATTGACAAATTAGATTTTGATATCTTTTAACATTTTCATAAATAAATTAGGAAATGTAGCCAAAAAAAATGTGTCTGGTATCACAAAACGGCATTTTATATATTTAAAAGAACACATACATAAACTCACGATCATAATTCCATTTGGGGTAGACAGAAGCTTCGATACAACTACCAACTATCCTTTTAAGCTTGCAGTTTTGTTGCAAGGCTCACCGGCACATTTTTGAAGGTATCAGGAATGATGTGTCAATTACTGAAAGGGTGTCTAGCCTTTCGTCCCAAAAATATCACTTAATTAGAAACCTTATCCCTTAGTCGTTTTGTACGACACCCACGGGAAGAAATGAGGTAGTCACACGACAACGGTACGGTACTTTAAAATGCCTTCTAAAATCATAACACGTTAAATAAAAAAAACTTTAAAAAAATCTCACCTATAGGGGCTTTACCCCATTGGGCAGATTGCTTAAGGGGCAATAGGTCCCGGAATTACCTGGGAAAGGGGGTCTCATATTTTTCGTTTTTCTACAACATTTTTACAAGTTACCATGACGCAAAAAATACACAGTATTCTTGGATAGTTTATCTAGTGAAATCATCAAGAATACACGATTGAAATTACTTCACACGATAGAATAACTATTCGAAAAGTTATGAAAATAACGCATTTTTTTACATTATTTTCTCAAACTAGAAAAACTTGCAATCGTTTATAATTACTGGAATTTTTCTCACATATTCACCATTAGTTTATCTAATGACATTATAAAAAAATCTATAAAAGGTAGGCAGTTTTATTAATTCTTTTTAATCGAAAATACGGCAATCGCGATTCTCATAGAAAATATTCGCAATTTGCCTGAACCCTTAAGGCCCCTTAATAATAAATAAAAACTAATAATAATAAAAAAAGAAAATATTAACTAATCAGGAGCTCTGCCGAGTGTCGACCGAGATTTTATGCAATCCTGATTGGTTGTTAAAATTCCGCTTCCCCGCTCCGCCAACCAGCTTGCGTCAATGGACAGGCAGCCTAAGTTCTTTCAACTGTGGTTGACCTACCAGAGACCGTTTTATGGCAGCGTGATATAGCGCTATCGCGCCTCACTTCTCTTTCTATGTGCGTGCGAACGAACGAGATAAAATAGCGTGATAATAGCCTTATTGGTTATCGCGCACATCACACTACGGCCGCAGGGTACTTCGTCACTGGCATGGTGATGTGATCCCTATAGTTCGCACTAATAAGCAGTCGATTGTCAAAAAAAACATTTAAGGTCCTATGGTAGGACGAAACACCTTGGAGGCATCTTTAATTTTTCAAGTTTCGACTTGATTTATACAATTTTCCGAAACCAAAGTCATACCTCAGTATTCTTGGATCTAGTGAAATCATTAATTGAATACACGATTGGAATTAGGTACCTAATTCGTCACAAAGATGTCGTATTTTCTTGTATTTTAAAGCATTTTTCTCATGTTACTCTCATATTCACCATTAATTTATCTAGTGTGAAATAATAAAATATATATATATATATATATATAAAACGTACTTTTATTAACTCTTTTTAAACGGCACGCGTACGCACATTTCGGAGGGCTGGGCAATCGCGTTACTCATAGAAAATATTCGTCTGAACCAGTTTAGGAATATTTCTGGCTACTTCTAAATTAATGCATGTATCATATGTATGTAGCTGTGCACTTTTTGGCCGACTACTCTATTACCTGACTGATGAGGTCATGAGGCACTAGTAATGAAATGTGGATGTTATTATTAATCGATACTTTCTATCTGATTTCTGGAACATATCTGTTTCATCATCAGCGTATAAACGTCCTACTGCCGGGCACAGGCCAACCATCAAGGAGGATGTATGGGCGTCAGACTACGTGCTCAATTCGGATTGGTAGACTTTACATAAGCATCAGGAGTGCGATTTTTGAAACTCATTCGATGAGTTCAGCCGTTGTAAATGTCAAAACTTTCTACTTCTGATTAGACTTTCAAAATTCATACTTTAGGAGTGCGATTGTCTTCTTTCAGAATGTCTTCTTCAGCTTATGCAGGTTTCTGCGCGATGTTTTCCTACACCGCGTTTTTAAACAGTCGTTCGGTACTACGCATATAAGTTTTTCTAGAGAATATATATAGGAAGGTAACCAACAAGACTATATATATTCTTAGCGACAGCCAAGCAGCTCTCAAAGCCTTGAACTCCTATTATGTGAGCTCCAGGCTAATCCTAAACGGAGTAAAGATCCTCAACAAGCTTGGTCTACACAATACCGTGAGATTAGTCTGGGTCCCGGGGCATACCGGTGTTCGGGGTAATGAGAATGCTGACGAGCTGGCAAGGGCTGGGTCAGAACGAAAGATGGTTGGCCCAGAACCAAGTGTGGGAATCCCGGCATGCAACATAAGAATGGCCATTAGAGATTGGGCTGATAAAACACACAAGCTGGAGTGGTCTAGCCTTACAGGTCTACAGCACTCCAAGAAATTTATCAGCAATGCGACAACTCGTGTCTCAAAGTTCATACTGAACAACAGCAGGAGCAAGGCTCGTGCCATCGTCGGAGCCCTCACTGGGCACTACGCCACAGGCACGATGATGCACAAGATGAAACTCACCCTGGATCCCAGCTGCCGAGCGTGCGGAGAGGATGAGGAGACCATGGAGCACATTCTCTGTGACTGTGATGTCTTGGCGGCAAAACGCATGTGCCTCCTCGGTGATGGATATCCAAAACCGGGAGATCTTAGGCTTCTTCCCCTCAATGGTATTGCCTCCTTCATTGACCATGTATTTGAAGGGTGAAGAAAGTAAAAAGTACTGGGGCTAACACAAAAGATCCCACTGGGTCGAAGTATTGCTGGCTTGCCAGCCCCCACAACAAGATAAGATAAGATAAGAAGTTTTTCTAACTTTAATAAAATTAGTACGTCTTCCGTGCGCTTTCGAATCCGGACCCCCTTGATTGAGTGTTCATCTCTTCGCAACGCGCTACCGATGATGCTCTTAAAAAACCGGCCACGAATGAGTTGGGACTCGGGCAATTAGTGTTCCGTACTACCAGTTGTTTAACATGGGTCATTGATGACAACCACTATAAATTGACACTTGCTTAGTATGTGGTCACATAGTAACTGAAGATCATTTTACGCTGGTCGTTCTGGTGTTTGTTTTTTGGGTATAGAAAAAAAACTATCCAAGTTAGAGCCACTCTAATAATTTTCCCGCCATCTACACGTTATTTCTGATGTTCATGATTTTTTTCAGATCTTATACGGCTATATTTTTTGAAATAGAGGTGGGGACAAAAATTTCTCAGATTTAATTGAAAATTTTGTTAAACAAAGTTTTAAGTAATAAAAAATTTGAAAAGTATATTTTTATACTCGTATTTTCATAAGCTTTCAATTGATATCCCACACCATAGGTTAGATTTCCCTCCCCAAATTGCCCCAAATTAAGCTTTTTTTACTTCATTACAATTTTTTAAAGATATACTTTATTTATTTACAATATTTACAGTGTAGGTACATTAAAAATAATCTTAACAATAGCCTAGCCTAGTCAAATTGAGAAAAAGCTTAAAAAAAAAAAAAAATTATAAAATAGAAAAAATAAGACATAAAGGCAAAGGAGCACAGGGTCCCGGGAGGGTCTTCGTCGAGCACATCTTCTACTCGGCTCATGCTACATAGAAGATGTGCTCGAGGCTGCCGTCTTGTGGGAGTGTGCCGACGACGCTGGCAGCATTACCTCTTTGGATGGCGATTGATATCCGTTGTCCGAGGTACGCGCCAGCCCTTCGGTCGCCGGACACTTCGACCAATCGCGACGACAGCTCTTTGAATAGTTGTCGGGCGTCTGGTCCCCATGGCCCCAGAGTCTCCACACCGAACGGCGCCAATAAGTAACCCTCGCCGAGGGTTACATATTTGCGCCGCTTCTCGCTCTCTGCAGCAGCCGCCGCCGAGCCGGCCCTTCGAGAAGTGGCAGAGAGGTGTGAGGGCGCTACGGTGTCGACGCAGGTAGCATCCCACACCAGGGTTCTGCCATTCCTCCAGGGGATGAGGGTCATACCATCGGGCCTCCTGCCATCGTCCCGTGAAATGCCATTGGGCTCGCGAATGGCTGGCACGTTGATGCTGACAAGGGCCCGACGGATGACGTCGTTTAAGGTGGCGTGGCGAGCGAGGCGGCCGGCACTGTGGCGACAGGAGAGGCCATGGTGGCCGAGTGGATCGACGCTGGCGCCGCAGCGGCACCGGTGAGGCTCATTTGTCTTTATGCCGAGTCTCAGGCTTACTGCTAGCGAAAAAGAAGTCCTGTCGAGGAGTGTTCCCACGTGCGATGATGGCAACGCGTTCAACCAACAGCCAGACTCTGGCTCGTTTGAGGCTAGGAGGCGGGCTTTCTCTGCAAGATTGAGAGCGTTGTCCCTAAGGATTTGTTGACGCTGAATGCAGAGTGGCTCGTCCCATAACCTCTGCGAGGCCGGGTTTACGGGGACATTGCAGTTCGGACCGGCAGCAATTGTCCAGGAGTTTTTGGCTTCAGTCAAGTACGTGACCTCCGCATCACCAAGTGATGGGTTTATAATTCTACCGAAGAGGTCAAGCGTGCTGTGAACTGAAGACAGAAACGCCGGTAGCGCTACATCATTTATGATATTGGACCAGCAATTGCTATATCTGTGCCAAGTTTCAGGTTTCTGTGTCTATAAGCATAATGCTCACGACTATATTCCCCGACGGGGTAGTCAGAGATATTCTGAAACTTCAGAACATCCACTTTTCACTAGTAGTACCGAAACTCTGTCTAGTGTGACGGGGAGACGGGGATGTCTTACGGCCTCTGAGAAAAATGCCCGTGACAGACAGACGGACGGACGGACAGACACCGAGCTGATTCAACAAAATACTATTTGTGTTTGTCTATTGTCAGACGGACGACACTTTTCCTCATACGGTTAAACTTTATTCGAGTGCATTGAAGGCTTCGACCTAATTTTAAACTACACGTGCATTGACCAATGTTCCATTTCATATGGACTGCCAGTCAGAACTTTATAAAAATACACCTACTAGTCTAGATTTAGATTTTATTTATACGTCAACAAGTATCAGAATCAAGTGTGTGTTAATTTGATAATACACAGGTATACAGCAATGCAATTCACTAAGCGCAAACATATCGTCACAACAGGCCCTATGGTAGGACGAAACACCTTAGATGCATCTTTTATTTTTCATGTTTCGATTAGATTTACACAACTTACCGAAACCAAAGTCATACCTTAGTATTCTTGGATAGTTCATCTAGTGAAATCATCAATTGAATACATGATTGGAATTACTTCACTCGATAGAAAATCGTCACAAAGATGACGTATTTACTTGTATTTTTAAAAAAATTTCTCGTGTACTCACATATTCACCATTAGTTTATCTAGTGAAATCATTAAAAAAATCTATACAAAGTACTTTTGTTAACTCTTTTTAATCGAAAATACGGCACGCGAACGCACTTTTTGGAGGGCTGGGCAATCGCGTTTCTCATAGAAAATATTCGTCTGCACCTATGGCCCCTTAAGATAAGAAAGGAGTAGGTAAGTGAAAGTTGAAATTTTATAAGAGAGATGAATGGATGTTGATCTTAATTATATTGCGCCGACCTCAAATAATGGAAATGGGTAAATATAAAGGAATGGTCTTATCGTTATCGTGTGGGCAGAGCCCTGGTGTCAGAGTTTTTTCAGACCGCCTTACGGCCTCTGACGTGGTTTTTATGTAAAGACTGCTACCACCAGAGATAGTAGCCGGGACCAACGGCTTAACGTGCCATCCAAAGCACGGAATCATTTTTCTTTTCGGACAATCAGGTGATTCAGCCGGGAATGGTGATGATTATGTGGATACGAAAATTTTGAATTTCGCTACAACATGCACCTCAGACGTAAGTTTTATGGTCTGATGATCATCTCCTTATATCAGAAGGACCCAGGAATGCTATTCAATAAGCGTCACATCGCTGTCAAAAACATCAACAAACAACTCGCATCCTTCAGATCGTCGGAGGTTTTATATCATCATCTCAGTCGATGAACGTCCACTGCTGGACATAGGCCTCCCCCGAGGATCGCAATAACGACCGGTTTTATATGAGACACATGAAATCAATGACTTTTTGGACTTTTTATACAACGTGTTAATGAATTAACGCAAAACCTCATACACCCCAACTGATTTATAACAAAATAATTAGATTGAAACAATAATTTAATTATTTTGATAGTTAAAATTTTAAGTTATTCGAATTTTAAGTTTTGAGGCAAAAATGTTTTTTTATCATTTCGGCAATGAATGAAAGCGCTAACCTACTCATGGATACATTTTAATAATCTTGTTTTGGTAGTAAGTAGGTGAGTGTGCTTGTGCGGTGGGTTGACATCGGGTTCAGTAAATTTAAAATTTTACAAATAAATAAATTAATATTTTGAAAAAAATTGCCTATGTTGAAAATATGATAATTCGATTCTGCTCTCGGTTCTAAACAAACTACTTTTTAGTTTTGCGTTAATTCATTAACACGTTGTATAACCACATGAAATTGAAAGCACACCGATGTTTCAACGACGTATTTAAGGTTGTGACCACAGAACATTATAAGATGGGTTAGCAGTGCAAAGTAGGCGTGGAACGTGTCGCCATAGATTATGCAATGATTTGCATAACACCATAAAGCGCGCGGCGTGGTGCGAGCGAGAGGGCATGAGTAATTGTAGCAACGTGAGCGGGAAGGCAAGTGGCGACAGCCGTCTCCGAAGCAAAAGCATACTTTGCATTTCTAACTCATCTTATAATGTTCTGTGGTTGTGACGATGTTTGCGCTAAGAGAATTGCATAGTAGGAGCTAGAAATTAAGGGACCCCATGAATCGCCCTGGTTACTTGCCCATTGTAAGTGTTTCCATGCTCAAAGATAGCCCATGTACCCTGTATTTACGAATAAGATATAATTTCATTTCACTGCTAAATAAACTGTTCTTTTGCCTCTCTCTTCCTGGCTTTTAATCCCATAATATGGTGGTATTGGTGGTGTCAGCCTTCCGCATCTGTTCTCTCCACCTTGCTCTATTTCTGACGTCGTCTTCTGAGACATTGCACTCGGTCATATCACTGCGCACTGTGTTCATCCATCTAGTCTTCGGACGTCCTCTTGGTCTCTGTCCTGGAATCGACAGTTGCAGTGCCATATTTCCTACATATTCAGTGGCTTTCGTTTCACGTGTCCAAACCACCTAAGATTATAAAATAAACTTTACTTTTGTAAAATCGCGAAAAGAAATTATTGCCATCCTGCACTGGTAGCATGCCAAACAGCGATAGCCGTGATATGGCTTTATCACGTCTTTTATCTCGTTCGTTCGCGCGCAAAAGAACGAGATAAAAGACGTGATAAAGCCGTATCACGGCTATCGCGGGTTGGCATGCTACCAGTGCTGGTTTAGAGTTACAGTAGTTGGAACAAGACCTAAGTCTGGTTTAAAAATAGATAGTCTAATGCCTTTAAATTAGTAAACTAAGGTCACATTATTCGTCACAGGGTCAAATCGTTACAGCTGGGCTAGCACGTTGCACGTGATACGGCTATATCACGTCTCTTATCTCGTTCGTTCGCGCGCAAATAGAAAGAGAGCGGAAGAGTGATAGCGCTATATCACGCTGGCATACTATACTAGCCATGCTGGTTCACTATTTTGCAACGAATCAGAAACTATTGCGGATTCGCTATTGCTTTCGTCGATCAATTTTATATGGACGATGGTTGTTAGTCATTTCCGAAAATAATAAATGCACTTTACAATGAGTTTAATAATAGATTTTTCCATGTCTGATTAAATTCGGAACTTTGTTTTGTATCTACTTATCTGTTTTTTGACTATAATAAATTAATAATACATGCTGGAATTTTTGGATTCATGTTATTTTTCAAATGCAGGAGTAGTGTATGACTATTTTATAAGATGTTACCTACAGGGTGTTTGGTCGTTAGATGCATTCCTTTTAAGGTGATGATTAGACCATCAAACTGAATAACTTTTTCTATGAGACTTAGGTACATCGGAATCACGAAAAAAATATCATCTGTTTCATCGTCTGATAACTTTATGGTTTTATCTATTTGAGTCGAGTATGAGTGTAGTTTTGTACGGAAACGCAGATTTTTTTACGCTATTTGATAGTTGTTCAGTTTGATGGTCTGGTCAACGCATCTAACTTCTAAACATCCTATAATACAGAGAATGTTTTTTTTAATTAGCCTACAAAAATACGAAATGAGAAACCTTACATGGCCTTGTACCACCCACGGTAAATATGGCGTGGTCTTTCCTAAGCTGGAACCACAAGGCACACGTCTATTATTAGCCCACTCGTTAAATATTTAATAATAAAAACGAATAGTAAGAAATTGCCTGTTTTATTCTTGTTTCGCCCGACTTGGTTAAAAAGGTAGTTTAAATTAATTTGAAAATGCCGAATGATCGAGCTCGTTCAAGTAAGTATAAACATTTAAATCTGCCTATAACCTACTTTATTTAACTTAGGGCTTCGGCAAACGTAGGCGGTGATTCAAGCGAGAGCTTCAAGCACCGAGTTGTACGTCTACAATATAGTCTTTCTTATAATCCCTAATATTATAAATGTGAATGTAAGTTTGTTTGTAAGTATTCACGCGAAAACTACTTAACCGATCATCATGAAACTTTGTACACATATTCTTGGAGGTATTAGATGTAACATTGATACTTGGGGTTTTCCAAACTCCACGCGGACGAAGTCGCGGGCAAAAGCTAGTAATACATAATACCGAGTATTCAAAGTGCGATAAAGGCCAAAATGTACCTAATGACCTTTCTTTCTGTAGGGTTAGTCAAAATAAAGAAAACTATTTTTGTTATCATTATTTCGTTATTTAAAACTAAGAACCGAGATCAATCTCGAGATTTTTATTGTTTAATATAATCTCAATCCTCTCTATTGTGTGCTACTTCTGGCCAACTCTCCAAGAAGGCAACCATTTTGTCTCTCCACCTTTTTCTGGGTAAACCTCGACGACGGAGACTATCCTGGGGAACTCAGTCTGTGGTGATTTTGGCCCATCTTTCCGAATGCATGCGACAGACATGTCCGGCCCAGTCTCACTTGAGCTGAGCTGTCTTGCGTTCCACGTCCGCTATGCCAGTTCTGGAGCGCAGTTCCGTGTTTCTAACCCGATCAGTTAGTCTTACACCTAAAATACTGCGCTCCATCGCTTTTTGGCAGATCTTGAGGCTGTAGAGTAAAAGGGGAGGCCTTTGCCCTACTGAGCCAACATCCAGTCGAGTACGTATGTAAAGAACTGCGGTTTTGTGTGAAACACCCGATTTTTTTCTCTATGTTCTTAAAAGATTGTTCAGTGCTGGATCTATGATCTGACACAAATAAATGAATTGAATTTAGGGCCTTTAAATATTACAAGGGTGTTTTGTTACACCATTTACGAAATAGCTGCTTCTTTTTATGTTGGGTTCGAGACCGAAGTACCTACGGGTTGATGACCTAACTCAAGTAACGTAACACAATATTCTTGCACTACCCTTCGTTGGATAAACTTTTAATTATGACTTCTAATATCAGACTCAACTTCTTTGTAAGTTGGTAAATATCACAACTTTTCCTAGCCGTGATCTTTGACTATACCTATTCTATTTGTAAACTAATCTGAATAAAGAAGAAATCTTTTTAATTAATCCCCGGTTCATTTAAATTATCTACACTAATATTATAAAGAGGAAAGATTTGTACCTATTTTTGTATGTTTGTATGTTTGTAATGAATAGGCTCAAAAAGTACTGGGCTGATTTAAAAAATTCTTTCACCATTAGAAAGCTGCATTCACCCTGAGTAACATAGGCTATATTTATTGCTAGAAAAGATTAGACGTCCACCCGTGCGAAGCCGGGACGGGCCGCTAGTTAAGTATAATTTGTTTAGAGAAACTTTGTTTATTTTAATAGTTTGCACTGGAAATAAGTCGCGTCTGTCTTTACATCACAGAACAGCGAACCCGGCTTGCCATTGATATGGTCGATATAACATATCATATTTCATTTTTTATTTATTGCCATTAAACTAAAACATTGGCCGGTTCGTCCAATATTTCAATAAAATACTGCACTTTATAATCCGCTTGGCACAGTGGTAGTTAGGACAATTTAGAATGATTTTTGATTCTCCCATTAGGCGGCGGTTTTTGAGGGGGGGAGGGATGAACTTCTCCTTAAATTCTTATAATTGCAAATCTTAACCGATATTGACAATCAGGTAGTCACTTTCACATAATTTGAGGTCGCCGAATACATAAATTGACTGTTTTAGCAATTCGCATGAAATAAAGAAAGCAATTTTGTGTATTTCAAGAAGTTGTGCATTGATATGCACAACTTCTTGAACGTAAATCGCAGCATAGATAAAAATGTAGGTATGTCTGATTGATATCAGACATACATTTTTATCTATGCTGCGATTTATGTTAATTTAATTTTATAAACATCTTGTGTACGCTATGACACGTGATAGAATAATGACAAATAAAATTGAATTACATTCGACACTGAAACACGGACAGAAATCCGCTGCGCAAAACATCGGATCAAAACGCTCAGTTTGCGGTAACCTTTATTTAACTAGTTTAAATTAATTTATTCCCAGGTAAGGTTATCAATGGAAGTCAATTATAGGGGCCTTGGATTCATAGGAACTTGCGTAAAAGTTTATTGCGAATTCCGGAAACTTCGGGACTCAATTTCAAGGATAATAGTGGCGTAGATGAGCTTAGAACAGGCCCGTCCAACATACGGACCCCGGGCCACCATGCGGCCCGCACAGGTCCTTCATCCGGCCCGCGAACTGTTTAAAACTTTATATAAAACACGTCAATAGATATTGCGCGAATCATTCTAAGAGGATAGACTAGTACCGTTTTTTCCATACAAACGTATTCCCCTGTTTTCTCCTTGGATTAGAGCATTACTTTTTTTACGATACAATCTATATTACCACTGCTATTTCCCTATGTTTTGCGTTTTTGCATGAATTAATTACTGAAAGAACTAGGCACCTTCGAAAACGCCTAATTTTACCACCCGTTTTCAGATAACCAGCAAACAAATTCGCACTTTAAATCTGCGAGGTGTGTGGCAGGGGCGGACCCTCAGAGGAAGGATCTCTTTATTCTAAAGCATAGAGTCCGCATCATGCCTCAAATAGTAGAAGGAGACGGAACTATATATATTTGTTTATGCGGATGTCCACTTTTTTGTGCTAGTGTGTGCGAAAAGTGACCGTAAACATTAGGGCAGTTGTCACTTGGTCATCTTTTGTCCATACTACTTGACACCACACACTCAAACACAAACGTCAAAAAAGTGGATAGCCTTGCAATGGTATGGCTCCCTCTGAGTTGTTACCTTTGCGGTGAATTCTCACTGCATCGAATCTATGCTTTTAGGTATAATCTCTTTGGGCGGACCGGACAAATACGTAAATTGTCGGAAAAGTGACATATTCTCCCGCTTTTGGCCCGCTACGGTTACAAATATACTGAACCTGGCCCTCCATAAAATTATGTTGGACACCCCTGGCTTAGAATAAGGGGAAAGTGAAATAATCGGGGAATTATTACCATCAGCGTATTGAGTAGTACCTACGCAGTATGTACATTGTACAGGCACAGATTAAGAGGCTCTCCATAGGTAAATGCTAGCTCGGGCCATATTTTATTAGTTTTTAGAAGCTATCTTCTCGTTATTTGAAAGACATACAAATAATTGAAAAGTGTAGCAATATTCTTCAACATCTCGGCTTTATTTGCTATAGATCATATTTCTTATTTTTCTATAAAATACATATGAAATCTGTGTTCAAAGGAATATTGGAAAAAATCTATATTATGTGTATCTACTTTTAAAGTTGAAGTCACATTTACTTGAGACACACCTTTGTCTATCTATCTATCTATCTATAACGTCACGCCTCTTTCCCAGTGGGGTAGGCAGAGACCAGGGCGCGCCACTTACTACGATCTTTACATACCTCTTTTGCCTCATGCACATCCATACATCTCTTCATACATGCCCGTCGGTTTCGAGTACTCCGCACCTCCCCTTTTTGTAGGACGCAACTGATTTGATCAGCATACGTCCTACGAGGGCGCCCTCTGCCGACACTTCCACTCACATTAGCAACATATATCTCTTTCGTACATCTGCTGTCACTCATCCTTTCCACATGACCAAACCAACGAAGCATACCTTTCTCTATTCTTGTCACAACATCTTCTTTCAATTTACATCGATCTCTTATTACACAATTTCTCACTCTATCTCTCATCGTGACACCACACATACTTCGCAAGGAACGCATTTCAACAGCATTAATTTTACTTGCATGCTTCTTCTGCCATACCCAGCACTCACTGCCATACATAAGTGTAGGCACCAACACACCATTGTGTATAGCAAGTCGTGCCTTTTTGGACACTACTTGGCTAGCCACAATAGTATGCAGAGCACCGTTTACTTTGTTTCCCGCTGTTACTCGTCTATGCATATCACCCTCACATTTCCCATCTCTAGTAAACATGCATCCTAAATATACAAACTCATTCACTTGTAATATTAAGATCTAAAATTGCTATTTAGCAATTTTTTTAAGACCAATAATTTTAATGAGTTAATTAGATAATTGTTAAATTTGGGGCGAATTATTATGATTTTAGAATGTGATTTCCTTGGATTAGAAGGCTCCACTGTGACATAATGAAGGACAAGCTAGTCAAAAATAGGTATACGTACTAAAATGACGTAGTGTAGTAGAGGTGAGGTGGCTCTGAAAGAGTCAAGGTCGTTCGGTCAGGGAAGCGGTAAATAAATGTGCTCTGAATTGTCACCAAATCAAAATTTTTTGCACATTGCGCTAATAATTTGACAGCAATTTGAGTCCGCCATTACCCAATCACATAGTAAATAATATAAGTTTGGCGCGATACCGAATTCTGCACAGCTGTGTTGATACTGGATCACAATAAAAAGGAATCTTAACTTCTACTAGAAAATTAACAATCAAAAATGTTGACTTTTAAGATATGTCTCCTTTTTTTTCCCTAACATCCTATAAATTATAGCCCAGTATTTTGGCATACTAATAGCACTACCGGACCGGCAGGAAGGGCAGGGTTATAATTAGGGTTAAGTTAGGGTTGTCAACTCTCCTGGAATTCTGGGATTCTCCCGGAAAGTGGCAATTCTTTTTTGGAATCTCATCAGCTACGTTCCTGGAGCCAGTCCAGTACTCAAGGCTTGACTCGTCACCTCCTCAAGGCCCAAGCACTTATCCCGACTTTGGGTTCGGGGGCGGGTGGCGCGGGGTTTTGAAAAATTATAGCTGTAATCACTGTTCCATACATTTGTATGGATTTTGGGGGATAAATAAATCCCACCTATTCCTCCCTGGATATGTGCTTATCAAGTGACTGCCTCCGTGGTTTAATGGTTAAGAGCATTGGCTCTCGATACGGAGGTCGAGGGTTCGATTCCCACGGGGGACACCTAGTGATATGTCACTTTGTGCGTTTTTCCCCCGTTGGTTAGGACATTGCAGGCTGAATCACCTGATTGTCTGAAAAGAAAGGTGATTCCGTGCTTCGGATGACACGTTAAGCCGTTGGTCCCGGCTACTATCTCTAGTGGTAGTAGTCGTTACATAAAAACCACGTCAGAGGCCGAAAGGCGGTCTGAAAAAACTCTGACACCAGGGCTCTGCCCACACGATAAGAAGAAGGCCTGACAGATGTGTCACCTTCACAATATCGTCTAGCATGCAAGCACGTATCAAGGGATGGGACAGGTGGGATTTATGGGGGACTACTTGGGAGGTTCCTACATTAAAAAGGGAAGATCTTCCGCCAGGATAGGTGTGAAGCCTGGGGACCGGCTGTGGTCACAGTTCTTAGTCGGACCTTGTATACGTATCGAATCTCTGTGATTATTTCCCTTGCGCGATTTGTGTCTTGCTTTTTCGAATATGAACCTTATTTGTAGTAGGATACGAGTTACGTATTCACGTGGAAAGTTGACTTGTATGGAGCACATTTATGAGGGCGATCTAATGGCTTTGCAGCTTTGGGGGTGTTGACATCTGTGGCAAGTCCCCGGAAGCAAGTCACGGAATATACAGAGTGTTAGGGTAAACAGTTGCATTACTTTAAGGGGTGATTGTACTCATGATACTGAACAACTTTCCCTAAGAAACCTATGGACAGGACCCCCTGTCCCTTTATAAAAAAATAAAAAAAAAAAAAAAATTATATTTATTTTTTTATATTTTTATACAAATTTTCGATCAGCTGATTGCATTGTAACAGTTATTATAGACAACCAGTACCTATTATCTATATTATTTTATAAGTAATAAGACCCCTAATGAACAATAGTCAAGCCACTGTACACTAGTCACTGTATCCATAATAACTGTTACTGAAATACTAGTTACAAATACTTGCTAATATCTGGCAACACTTGCAAACTGTAAGGGGAAGGGTTTGACATCGAGGGCTTAAAAGTCCGCCATCCGCCCTGACACGGCCAGTCGTCGTCATAGTCAAGTTGCGAATAGAAGTGTAAGCAGAAACTCTGCCAGTTGTATCTATTAAATATTAATTAAAATTTAAATAAAAGATTCGTTAAAAGTTTAAATCTATTTTTGTCGTGTTATTTTCTTGGGAGGTTACAACTTCAGAACCGGGATGAACCGCCCACAGCAGGTATGTAATTTTTTTTTCCTTTACCTACGCCAATAGGTATTTAACAAATTTTGATAAAACTCTCATATATCACCACACACGCTTTGCCAGGGCTACTCTCTGGAAGTGATCACCACACACGCTTTGCCAGGGCTACTCTCTGGAAGCGATCACCACACACACTTTGCCAGGGCTACTCTCTGGAAGTGATCACCACACACACTTTACCAGGGCTACTCTCTGGACGCGATCACCACACACGCTTTGCCAGGGCTACTCTCTGGAAGCGATCACCACACACGCTTTTCCAGGGCTACTCTCTGGAAGCGATCACCGCACACGCTTTGCCAGGGCTACTCTCTGGAAGCGATCACCACACACGCTTTGCCAGGGCTACTCTCTGGAAGCGATCACCACACACACTTTGCCAGGGCTACTCTCTGGAAGCGATCACCGCACAAGCTTTGCCAGGGCTACTCTCTGGAAGCGATCACCGCACACGCTTTGCCAAGGCTACTCTCTGGAAGTGATCACCACACACGCTTTGCCAGGGCTACTCTCTGGAAGCGATCACCACACACGCTTTGCCAGGGCTACTCTCTGGAAGTGATCACCACACACGCTTTGCCAAGGCTACTCTCTGGAAGTGATCACCACACACGCTTTGCCAGGGCTACTCTCTGGAAGCGATCACCATACACGCTTTGCCAGGGCTACTCTCTGGAAGCGATCACCGCACAAGCTTTGCCAGGGCTACTCTCTGGAAGCGACCACCACACACACTTTGCCAGGGCTACTCTCTGGAAGCGATCACCACACACACTTTGCCAGGGCTACTCTCTGGAAGCGATCACCGCACAAGCTTTGCCAGAGCTACTCTCTGGAAGCGATCACCACACACGCTTTGCCAGGGCTACTCTCTTTGGAAGCAATTACCCCTTTACACATGCATGCTTGGATCAAGATAATATTACGTCTTGCAGTAATTTAACTAAATTATATTTTGAACAGTATTTGAATAGTTCTTGCTCGTGACTTCGTTTATGTATCAAAATAAAATTGAGCCTATGTTGCTCAAGAATAGTATAGCTTTCTAATAGTGAAAGAATTTTCACAATCTGTTTAGTAGTTCCAGAGATTAACCCCTACATACAAACAAATTTTACCCTATAATATAATATTAGTATACTATATTAGTACAGATTGTGTACACTAACTTTATACTTCGTAGGTTAGTTAAATGAGACGCAAAGTTAAATTAACTCACTTATTTACAATCAATCAATAATCAGCCCACACTACATCAACCCACTGCTGGGCACAGACCTTCCCTTTTATTGCGCCATTCTTCACGGTCCTGTGCTAAATCTGAACCCATCACTCTCACAATGTCATCAGACCAACGTGCTGGTAGTCCGTCTACTAAGCTCCGTCCCTCTCTGATATTGCCTTAATCCAGCAGCCGACTTCCTGTCTAGTTTGTAATCCGCTTACCCACCTCTTCGACCTTGGTTCTTTATGACGTTAGGTACTCGGTCCACTAGTGATATGCTTAGCATGGTATGCTCCATGGCTCTTTATGCTACTTTTATTTTATACATGTTTTGTCCTGTTAGCATCCATGTTTTCGTTTCATTTAGGTACAAGACTAATCACTGATGTTACAAGTTTCAGATACCTGAGCATGAGAATGAATCTGATGGCAAGCGCCGTAGCCGCAGCCGTAGTCGGAGCATGGTTATAAGTAGTGAGCGACGAAGATGCGTAAGAACGCCTGAACGAAATTCAGGAAGGCCCAGCCGTATCGATGGCCAGGATCAAGCTATTCGTCAGTCTCGCTCACGAACTCGCAGTCGTAGCGAATTACGAAGAATGCGTGAAAAATGTGAGGAATTGGAAATACTGAAGCAACGACTGGCGGCACTAGAGAGTCAACGGGAACGAGCAAGTCGTCACAATGATGATCCATCACAAGGGAATTCGAATCAAAGCCGGGTGGTTCCGGGGGAGAGTGAAAGGTATGATCCAGCATCTGTTTTTTTTGAAGAATTTATAAAATTAATGAAAAATAGACCCAGTGAACGTGAAAGCTTTCCTACTATTGACAATGCCATTCCCGAGTTCGATCCTCTTGTAAAAGAACAGACAATTAGCGTATGGTTAGGCAAAGTAGAAGAGTGCGCAGAAATCTATGGGTGGAGCGAAAAACAAACGATACACTATACGCTCCCCAAATTAATTGGTCATGCTAAAACGTGGTACCAAGGTCTACCGTCACTTAAGCGCTCGTGGATAGAATGGAAACAACTATTAAAAGATTCTTTTCCGTCCACCGAAAATTATGCAGAGCTTCTTACGGAAATGCTCAAAAAGCGAGCACGTTTTGGTGACTCCCTTGAGTTATATTACTATTCAAAAATAAATCTTTTGAATCGATGCAATATTTTCGGTCGGAACGCTGTAGACTGTGTAGTAAATGGTGTGGATGATAGGGGCGTTAGAGTAGGAGCGCAGGCTGCCAAGTTTGGAAGACCAGAAGATGTTTTAGAATTTTTCAAAACAGTGCGAGATAATAGTGATAGAAGTGATAATAAAAAGAACCCAGTTTTCTCGAGGTCAAGGAGTGATGAGCAGTCAAATAGCCTCTGGTCGAACCAGCAGCCTCATCAAATAGTTTGCTTCAATTGTAAACAGAAAGGACACACAAGTTTCAGATGCCCAAAGCCTTTAGTCAAGTGTAGTTACTGTAACCTAGTTGGGCACAATGAAACCGAATGTCGTAAGAAAAATGAGCCTCAAACTGATCCTAAGGTTAAGACCGTTTGAAAGTCTTGTTGGATGTCTGACCACTGTTTTGAGGAACCTCTCTACTCTAAGTCTGATAATAATGTCTCTGCTAGTAACAACAGCAAGAATAATGTTACCGATTAAAACTAACAATAAGTCTATACTAAGGTTGCTAGATTTAGATAGTGAAACTATGTTAGTTCGTAAATCTGATGCCGAGAAACTGTGCTTACATTGGGTTACTGCAGAAGGTTACGCGGATCGGGGAATATAGGTGGCCTCGTAAGAGTGGTTCGGTTCGGGCGATAGTCTTGTACTGGTCAATCCAAAAAAAATTATTCCCTGTTATGTTTGCACGTTCACTGGTTACTATTAAATAGATCAAATACATCAAAAATATTTATTGTGTTATGTTATCATAGATGATGCTGGGTTATACAATATTAATGCAATAAAACATTGTTATTTGAGGAGACATCCCTCTTTGATTCATGATTGGTCATTTGAGATGACTTTTATTTCAGTTGTGGTCATTTGAGATGACTTTTGTTGCAGTTGTGGTCATTTGAGATGACTTTTGTTGCTATTGTGGTCATTTGAGAAGACCTTTGTTGCAGTCGTGGTCATTTGAGATGACTTTTGGTGCAGTGGTGGTCATTTGAGATGACTTATTTCAGTTGTAGTCATTTGAGATGACTTTTGTTGCAATTGTGGTCATTTGAGATGACGTTTCGTATAGTTGTAGTCATTTGAGATGACTTATATTATGGTTGTAGTCATTTGAGATGACTTCTGTCTTTAGAGAAGACAAATAAATGATTTTAATTTATTGTTATTCATGTGTAAATTAATAAGATATTATGAATGCATACAGATAACGAAGGCTGAAGACTGTTAGTAGAGCCATTAAATTTTTAGTCATTATTAGATCTAACGGTATCTTAAATATCTTTCTTTGGTATAAAATATAATATAATTATATTATTTACATTATAAGAATTTGGTTTAAACAAATAAGCAGTCTTAAACCTATGTTAAATGCATACATCGATGATTAACGTTGAAATTTGTTCTTAAAATGTTATATATATAAAAAAAAAACGACGGGACTCGTTTCGGGAAGGATGGCCGACTGTAACAGTTATTATAGACAACCAGTACCTATTATCTATATTATTTTATAAGTAATAAGACCCCTAATGAACAATAGTCAAGCCACTGTACACTAGTCACTGTATCCATAATAACTGTTACTGAAATACTAGTTACAAATACTTGCTAATATCTGGCAACACTTGCAAACTGTAAGGGGAAGGGTTTGACATCGAGGGCTTAAAAGTCCGCCATCCGCCCTGACACGGCCAGTCGTCGTCATAGTCAAGTTGCGAATAGAAGTGTAAGCAGAAACTCTGCCAGTTGTATCTATTAAATATTAATTAAAATTTAAATAAAAGATTCGTTAAAAGTTTAAATCTATTTTTGTCGTGTTATTTTCTTGGGAGGTTACAGCATTTAGTATGGAAAGTCGAAACAAATTTTTGCGAATTTCCTGTATGTTTCTTAGGGAAAGTTGTTCAGTATCATGGGTACAATCACCCTTTAAAGTAATGCAACTGTTTACCCTAACACCGTATAAGAGTTTACAACAGAAGGTTCCCTATCTAACGAACGCTCGCTGCAAGCACGGCTGACACGCACACATTGACTCTATGTACTAAGTAATAAGTGGATGTGGGCTCATTTGTTTTTGATTGCACTGAAACTCATTGCACCCCGTTTTTTTGTCAAACTTATTAAAAAGTTGCACCAGTTAGCTTTAGTGTTGAGAATCGCCACTTCGTCACATGAGAACACTTTCATCTATTTTGGCCTTGAGTTGAAGTAGACTGGCGTTTGAAACGCGGCGGGTGAACGGTTAATAAACGCCCTGATTCACAGTAACGTCTTTGCTGGTGAGAACTTATTGACTGAGTCAAAACTGACGGTATATTTTTTAATCTTTGAGTCTATCTATTCAAAGACATTCATTACATTGTAAAACGCTAAAACATATGTAGCTTCAAAATATAGGTAGTTCGTTCATAGCTCGATGTGTCTGTCGATCTCAAAATGAAATGTGGTCGCAAACCAGCGTCGGTCTGGGACTCAAAAATCTACCGGGATTTTTCAAACAAGCGGCCCACTGACTTTTTCCCCGACTATTGCAAAGTCAAAAGAAAGGGCATGGATGATGGATGGGCGTAGCAATTATTTTTTCCCAGGGCGTAAGGAGGCTAGGTTTAGATCAAGGTCAAGTGGCAAAACAATCTAGGAGCTAGGAGAGCCGGAGCGAGCAAAGCGAGCTCGAGTTTTTCACGATTTAAAATATCCGAGCTAGCGAAGCGTGCTTGAGATTTTACTACAGTACGACTAGGCCGTCACAATAAAAAACACATGTGACAGACGAACGGGCGTACTGACATCAACATGGTTCCATAAGCGACTAAAAACCAGGAGCGAGTGAAACGAGCTCGACATTTTACTATGATATTTTGGCCATTCCAAATCTGCAATAAGATGAATGTAAATCCTGGAGCGAGCAAAGTGAGCTAGAGATTTGACTCCAATAAGGCTAGGTCGTAAATCAAGAGCGACGGAGCAAGCAATGACCACACAATCCAGAAGCGAGCGAATCAACCTCGTAGATTTACTGCAATGCCAATACGACTAGGTTGGGAATTAGGAGCGAGCGAAGCAAGCTCGAGATTTTACTGCAATGTGACTTGGGCCTAGGTCGCTGCAATATCACCAGAGAACAAGGAGCGAGCAAAGCGAGCTCGAGAATTTGCTACATTGTGTTTTTAGGGGGACGATCCTGTGATAATTAGATCATTTTGATCACCAGATTTCGATATTAATAATAATAATAATAATAATAATTTCTTTATTTGCAGGCAAAAAACCCATATTTGTACAATATACATGTCATATAAAATATCACACACATACATATTTGAATTAAAATGTAAAAATAAAATTAAGATAAAGTAATTTATCAATTTTAAAATTATAAAATCACGTCTTATTCACTTTCGATTCTCGCTCCGATGAACGGACAGCCAATATTTGAATATAGGACTGTCTAGCCCACTGCTGACTGCCTGCAATATGCTGTTGCTTGAGCAGCACAGTCTATCCCAAAACGAGGCTACGCGAGCCCTCATCACTGCGAAAAAGTCGGGCACCCCCGCTTCGGCAAACATACTCGACGCGCTACAGTAACGTGGCAGTCGCATGAGGGTACGAAAAGCATCATTGTATTGCACCCTCATGGTACTGTAAGACTTACGTTTAAAATTGACCCAGAGTTGGCAGGTATAGAAACATTGACAATAAGCATTAAACAGTGTCAATTTTACCTCATCGCTACACTTACCGAATCTGCGCGCGAGCATGTTGCACCGGACCGACAGTGCCCTTCTCTCCCGCTCCATGTCCTGGTCGTCCGTTAGTTCTGGTGTAAGAATGTGGCCCAAATATTTAAACGTCTGCACAACCCGAACTGCCGACCCATTTAAATAGACTTTGGGTACATTCTCCGGACCCCTTCCCGCACTAAAAATCATCAGTTCCGTTTTAGTAACATTGTATTTCAATCCGTGAGACTTTACATAGCGCTCACAGACCGAAATTAACTTTCTTAGACCTTTGATCGAGGGACTGAGCAGCACCATATCGTCAGCGTAACTGAGATTGTTCATACAAACCCCACCCACGTGACAGAGACAGAGACAGAGACAGATATTGGTCCCATGGAAACAGTTACTCAGTTTGATGGTCTGATCATCTCCTTAAACCACCGTCAGCGTATGAAGAAGGACCCTACGATATGCTAGAATGCGTGCAGAATGCTTCACCGCAACAGGATTTAAAACCAGGAGCTTTCAGCTCACGCCGAAATCGAGCAGACATGTTCGTGAAACAAAAAGATTGAGCGAGCGAAGCGAGCTCGAAAATTCGCAAAATATTTTGTCTGTCTATAACTACGCAGGGGGCCTCCGACTCAGTTACTTACTGAACATATTTTGGCCTTGTTTTGAATTTGGTCAATAAGGTTCTCCAGGTTTGGAGGCCCCTTCAACCAAACTTATGATTAAGAGCAAAACAAAACTGAACGAGCGAAGCGAGCTCGCAATTTTGCAATAAGCACATTCTGAATTTCCCTGACTTTTTAAGAAAGTGAAAAAAATTTTTACTTCATTGTAGATTATTTTATTGTAGATTTCTTAAAAAAAAAATTATTTACTCCTTTTTAATCCTGGGGTTGGCCAGAAAGATTCCGGAGTGGGCTGGGCTGTGCCATTTTCTGTGGAATGAAAATGAAGGGGGAAGAAGAGCTGGGCCGGACCGGCCCACGGGGGTACCGGCCCACCGGGAAAAGTCCCGGTGTTCCCTGGGGCCAGACCGACGCTGTCGCAAACAAATATTTAGATTTTCCACACTAAATACAATCAGCTGTTCAAACGTTTGTATAAAAACTTGATGTTTTTTTTTCGAATTTTCATTTATTCCTTTGGGGAAATTATTCCGTATAATGAGTATAAACGCCCGTTAAAGTACTACAACTGTGTACCCTAACACCCTGTCTGTCTGTATACATATCTACGCAACCCATCTGTATGGAACAGCAATAAACGTTCACATTAAACGCTCGTCTACATCGACTCTTTCGCTGAAAATCAACGATTTCACGGTGTCTCCTCGCTCAGATATCGTGCTAGAATAATATGGATGTGATAAAGATTATATTTTTGTTTTAATTACAGTTGGAAAGCTTTTTATTCTTTGCGAACCAATTACTCTCTATGTCACTTCATAAAATAGCTAAAAACTATCCAATATTGCCCCACATTATTAGAACCTATTTAATAATTGACAAAATTAAAGAAAATTAAACTGGAGTTAAACTATACTTTTACTACAAATTGAGCACAATTACTGAAACTCTATTTTATTTAAATACGTACCCATAATTATAATTTATTTAATTTAAATTATGTTATTAATCGTAAAAAATTTACAGTCCTGTTTGTTTAAATCATCTACTATAATTCATGATTATAATATGTACAATGTTTTATTAAAATAATATAAAATAAAACATTGAAAGAAATTGTTCTATGTTCATTACAAAAAAAAAGTATAAAAAATAAATAACGCTCACAGACACATACATTGTAATGATTCCACGTTAAGCACTATAGGCTTTTTAATACGGAAGCCATACAACAACGGCACGAACATATAACATCCATGACCGAACCGGGATTCGAAGCCAGGACCCTGGTTTGGCAGTCCGGCGTGGTAACCATTACACCAACCGGGTCGTCAAATTAATTTATTAACAAAAGAATCTCGTCATGTCCATATTATGCTCCAACTATAATGACAGTTCAAACCAAACAGAATAGATTTACAAACAATATAAATAATAGTAGTTTAACGAACTCAAACAGTCCGTACCGCGCAGCCGCGACGATTACACCTCCACAATCACACGTTATGATAAAATGAGTTCTTTAAATCTATACAAAATACTTTCTGTGCTCTTCCTACTTTTCATTCTTAGTAACTCTTTGAGCTTAGAATCCGTGAGTGATCGAGTGAAACGTGACACGAATATTGATTTTTATCCAGACTGGTTACCGTTCAAAAATGAACAAGGAGATACAACTGGAGAACTTGAGACAGAGCACAAAACCAAACCAAAGAAACGATTAGCACATCCAGCTAGTTTCATACTAAGAGCTGTCGCTGAACCAGAAGGTGACGACTATTATGAAAAGGGTCAAGGTGATAGTGATAGTGAAGATTATTATGAAAAGAAGGAATGGTCCGATGCCAACAGACCTGTGGAATCTGTTGAAGTATCTTCTCTTAATCACGAAAACATGTCCGATATAGACGGATTAGTAAATATTATTACGCAGTCGAATCCCATTACTGAAGTGCTTAGAAGGCAAAAGAAAATCCGTGAGTCAACTGATGTTGAAAGTGCTGAAAGTATAGAAGATAATGATGAGAGAAGAGTTGAAAAGAAAGATAATAAAACTGAAAATAATCAAAAGAATGAAAATTCAATGGAAGAACAAAAATCTGAGGGAATAAACGAAAATAAAAATCTGAAAAAAGATGAGGATGAGTCAGACTATGAAGAGGAAACTACAGAAAGCAAAAAACCTGAAATTTCAGAAGAGGAAAAGAGAGAAAACGAAGCCAAAAAGGCTAGAATTCTAAGCAGTGTTGACGATTTAAAGGCGCGACACGCTGAAGAGCAAAGAATAATTTCAGAAAAAGTAAAGGAAGAAGAAATGTACAAGGAAGAGCTTGAAAGAGATGCGGTAAAACTTATCGATGAAAGTGATAAATATAGTAGTCATCCCAGAAAATCTGCTGACTACGATTTGTTTGATGATAGGGAAAGACGAAAAGACAAATACAAAATTAACCATCACAAGCCTATAAAACCAACTACTCGAAAACAAAAACAAATAACAACTCTGAGACCTGAGCCTAAAAACACAGAAAAGCACCTTGAAAGTGGAAAGTTATCCGTGTTTAAAAACCCGCGAGCTTACATGGTCTACGACGAGGACGACAGTGATGAAGAACCTACAAAAACGACTAAACCACCAGAACCAACTAGAATTACAAAAAGACCCAAGGGAAGATATTCTTCCAAATATTCTACTCCGCCAGCAAACAGCGAAGAGAATGTACGCATATCATTAGTCCCAGAAGAAAATGAAGCTAAAGAAGGAGAACCTACTATGTTTTTCCCGAAAAGACGAACGAAGAAACGTAAACATAAGCCTTCGAGTCTAGCACCGGAAGATTCTTCTGTGGCCGAATCTGTCACTGACAAGACTGCCAAAGATTTGATCACAGCATTTGATGTAACTTCTGTCGATAGCACAGCACCTGAAACTGCTCCGACTGGCGGAGGAAGTATAGAAACCGAACTAGATACTGCCCCATCATCACCAGGATCTACAACGTCCGCCGAAGAAACTGCCCCATCCGCGGAAGGTTCAAGCACGTCTGCTATGGATTCTGCTCCATCAGCTGCTGAGGCTCCGAGGGTTTTGGGCATAGTTGATGCTGTCCCAGCGTCCAGTGATCACAAGAAAGAGCATCATAAAGGCGAAAATTCTCATTATGAAAATGGTAAGTGGAATTTACAATATTTTTCTATTTTGAACTTTACCACTTAATAATAAATAACTTTGGTAGAATCATGGAAAATTTGGCTTTTAACTAAACAAATATTTGCACTTGATGGAACGTACAGAATAAGAGGGGATAGAAATGCAAAGTAGCACTTTTGTTTCGGAAACGGCTGTCGCCACTTGTCTTCCCGCTCGCGCCGCTACAATTACTCATGCCCTCTCGCTCACACTACGCCGCGCGCCTATGGTGGTGCTATGCAAATCATTGCATAACCTGTGGCAACACGTTCTACGCCATGAGACGGATGATGTAAGTAAATTTTCAGCCACAAGGAAACTGCGCAAAAAATAGCTGTTCCATCAGGGCTGCCGATTCCGGGGAATTTCCCCGATTTTCGGGGAATGAATGAGGGGTGCATGCGGGGAGAGCGCGGGGAATGATTCAAATCGGGGAATGTCGGGGAATCGCCTATTTGTAATAAATGTCGAACAAAGGATGTCTAATGAAGAGGAATTGCTGAAATTAGAACCGAATCGGACTATCCTTAGTCCGGAAGTGTGGGAGAAATATAAATAATAAATAAAACTAATTGTATTCTAAATATTTAGTAGATTTCTTGATAAAAATTAGAAGACATAGAAGTTGATACGCTAATTTTTGAAACATTTAACTACATTTTGCATGAAAAAATTCTTTATTTCTTGCATATTACAGTGTGAAATCGGGGAAATTCTGGGAATTGAGCCTACTTAAGCGGGGAATCAAGAAATTTACATTGGCAGCACTGTGTTCCATACAAACCTACTCGACCAAAATGTATAGGACAAGGCAACAGATTTTTTCCCGCGATTTCGATTTTAGTCCCATAAAGAAAGTTGTTCAGTTGATTGAAAGTTGAAGTTGATGGTTCGATCCCGTTAAAAAACCGGCAGCATTATTAAAGACCCTGTACATTATGAATGGATGGGAAATACCTATAGTAACCCAAACATAATCCGTGTTACGAACCCTACGTCACAGGTCACCGTAAGCCGTACTTGTTTACGTAAGTATATCAATTTACGACAGACCCTTAATGCTAGTTTCACACTTGCGAATCCGTGGTAACATCATATTCCAAGATCCCACTGCAAGTTTTCTGTCAGCACCTATTTGTTTAGGCTATTGATAATAATAATAATATATAGCCCAGATTTTGTTTCTTTCCACTCTTTACAATAGTCCTGCACTGACCGGGGGCTGCTTTGGATGCACTTCTATAGTGTATACTGGGATAGTTGCCGGTTGGTGTCACATGTCCATTTAGATCAAATTATCTGACGGGACTCTACGTGTTGGCTTCGGCCCCACGCACGCCTCCCAAAGGTCCGGGACACTTATGTCCCGAGATAAGGAAAAGACATACAAATAATATATAACTTAGACATAGTCACACCGATTATGTGCGGACAAGCCGATCGATTTTCTATGGGAGGTGCAATATTTTTTTTCTTTCGACCTATATTCCTTAGGGAAATTTGTTCAGTTTCATTATTTGCAATAACTCTTAAAAATTTGTTAGTAATTAAATACTAAGGGAAAATTAATTAAACTATTTTGAAGGGAAATATGATCCCCCATCAACATGAACAACTTTCTCTATGGGCACAACATCGAAAACGTGAAAGAAATTATGTCGCATACCTACGTTTGCAGTTTTGTATGGAACAGCATTTTTTTTCGCATTTTCGACATTTGTCCCATTGAGAAAGTTGTTCAGTTTGATGGTCTAATCATCAAAAATATCGTATCATTTAGTCACCTGAAACTACACCCACGGGTCTATTTTTCGGGAACCACGTAGTAAAAAGTGTATCTTCAGCTTTATCCGTTCTTCCAGTTAGGTTGGGGTACACATCCTATCCCAATTTGCGTCTAAGAAATTGTATTTCCAATACAAGTTTAATGTCAATGCTGAGTGCCAAAATATTGGGTAACCCTTAAAGATGGCCTTCTATTATACCTACTAAGTGACCTTGTTAAAATATTGAAGGTAATAAGTGTGATTCTAAGAATAGACCAACCGATTTCTTTCCGTTACTGTCGTACTTACAAGGTGACTAAGGGATAAGGTTTTTAAGGTTTTTTTATAGTCGAAAGGCACGTCATTCGTGTGAAACTGAAACGTCATTTCTTTTAGGAAACGCTATTATACAGGGTGTAAGGGACAGCCCTCCGCAAACTGAAATGGTGAACTCAGACCATCAAACTGAACACCTTTCACTATGGAGTCTACCTCAGGAAACGGGATAAAAAATCTGCTGTCCCATAAAAAACTGCCGACTCAGTTTGATGGTCTGAGTTCACCGTTTCAGTCTGCGGAAGGCTGTCCCTTACACTCTGTATTTTACAAATATGTATCTTCAATATACAGGGTGTAAAACACCCTAGTAATACTTAAGGAGGTGCTTCAGACCATCAAACTGAACAACTTTCACTATGGAGCCAACATCGAAATAGCGAAAATAAAATCCGCTCTTTCATACAAAACTGCAGTATCTCGACTCAAATGTATGGGACGGCAGATTTTTTTATATTTTCTCGACGATGGCTCCATAGTGAAAGTTGCTCAAATTGATGGTCTGAAGCACCAAGTATTACTAGGGTGTTTTGTTACACCCTATACATCCACGTCCAGATAAAATTTTAATGTATAGAAGATTTGATCACTGCAACAAATGCAAGGTTATCGCTTGTGCAATTTTATTATTTTATTCAGATCTATTAGTCAAGATTTGAGCTATTGAACCTAAATGGTCAATTTTACAGTCACAATGAAATTGTAATCATTTTGATCTAAATACCTAGATTTGTGGACAAAGAAAAATAAATTATTGCAAATTAATTTAACTTCGCTGTAAACTTCGAAACAAGGTGTTGACAAATCTGACTCGAACAAAAACCATTTCAAAAGTATCGATAACTGGTTGAAATTACACAGGGTGTTAGAGTAGACAGTTGCTGTACTTTAAGGGGCTATGTAAAAAAATAGGATTCTTCAAAGGTCCATATATCATGAAGTACTAACAGTAGGAGTATGATTTGCGGATATGTGTAAATTGAACATATAATTGAAGTTTTGATTAGAGCCAAAACACGATTAAGACAAATTTTCTCGATAGAAAAACAAGCCAAAGTAGCCTCCGTTTTTGTCTATAAACGCTTGTAACTGCTAAACGGTGAATAAACAAAACATCAGACTTGATTTAAAAAAAAGAGATTGCTATTATCTAAGTTTTGATTAGAGCAGAATTGAACTAACATAAATAGTACAATCACAATTAAATAAAGTTTGTTTTTTCGCTTGATTCGTTCCAGGCGCGCGCGCCGCCCCATCTCTGTCTCTCGCATCTGGCAGTAATATAAGCTATCACACGTCCGTTTCGCTAAAATTATTTTTCGACATAGGCTCTTAATGGGTGATTGTACCTACTCATGATACTGAACAACATTCCCAAAGGGAAAAGAAAGGAAAAGGATATAATTTTTTAAGGCCCACCAAAAGGTAACGTTTATTAATTATACCATTAATTACAATCTAACAACATACATAAATCATCAACATCAAAGAAAATATACACTACGCACAGACATAAATCAGCAACATGCTTCGTCAAAACAATGAAATACAAGCTCATCCAAATAACCGGCCCCTGGTCGATCCCGGCGCAAAGGAGCCCATAATACAAGCAGCGTTGCTATCTAAAAACATAATTTAATTTAACGTAATTGGACGAAATATTAAGTAAAAATGCAAACGGAATTATGAAATCAATATTTCTTATTCGTTTTGACTTTTTTGCTAAGATTTTTTTCCCTTTTAAAACGACACAAATATAAAGCAATGCGTGTATAGGAACGTCTTAGATGTTCATACGAAAATAAAAAAATAAAAAAAACCAACATTTTACCAAGACAAAATGTGCGCCAACTGCGATTACGCGACACTGCGTTTAGATGAGGTATAGCTAATATTACCACTATAATCTAGAGATTATAAGAAACAAATCGACATGAGTTCCATAACTATACGCTAACAGTTTTTGGGGGCCTTTTTCCCATAGCCGGAGAAATTATCATCTTTATATTTTTTCTTGATATTGGCTCCATAGTCAAAGTTGTTCGATATGATGTGATGGTCTAATCTAAATTACCCCTTTAATTTAAATATTACACAGGGTGTTTTGTTAGGGTGGGTATATGACTTGGGTACAAATATTCGTATTTACCGTAAAAATTATGTGCCACCCAACCCAGGTGAGCTTGTAAATTCTCTATGCACCCAACCATGTTTTGTGGGGGCGGCGCTGGCGTGCCCGACAAACTGTTTTACTTTTGAATGATTTTTATACCTGCATTATTTTTTGTCTGTAAGTTATAAAATTCTTGAATGTAATTAATTAACACATTAAAAATCATGCAATATAATTATTTTAATTTATATTTTAATCGGAATGAGGACACGCAATATATTTTGACGGCCCGGTAGCACAGTTGGTAGTGAACCTGCCTGGTGTGCCGAGGGTCGCGGGTTCGAATCCCGTAAGGGACAAATATTTGTATGATGAATATGAATAGTTGTACCGACCCGGTTTTTTGTTTTGTATTTGACCCGAGTCATGGATGTTTGTATCTATACATGTATTCTATATCGTTGTCTAGTCATCATAATACAAGTCCAGGCTAGATTCTGGTACTTTAAATGTGACTAGATAATTTGTTTGACATTGTCCAAGATATTTATTTATTTATTTGGTGAAATCCTGCAGGTAAATAGAGTAGGTATAGAAAACACTCTGTAGGAACCTGGCATAAATTAACAAAATGTTCAACACCAAATTGCTTTTGGCTTTCCAATTTCTAATTTAACTAGGATTCGCATTCGCATGGATTATTAAACTCAATTATTGTGGTAAGTACCTATTTTATAAGAGAAATGCTCCTAATTGGAATTATTTGTATAACGTATGTAGTCACAGATGAAATTAGATGGTAACCTGTAGTTTTCAAGAGTTTTTAGGGTTCCGTACCCAAAGGGTAAAAACGGGACCCTATTACTAAGCCTACGTTGTCCGTCCGTCCGTCCGTCCGTCCGTCCGTCCGTCCGTCCGTCCGTCCGTCCGTCCGTCCGTCTGTCCGTCGGTCCGTCTGTCCGTCTGTCCGTCTGTCCGTCTGTCCGTCCGTCCGTCTGTCCTACCTATTTAGGGCTGTAACTTTTGAACCGTAATAGCTAGATAGTTGAAATTTTCTCAGATTATGCGTTATTACGGCGGATTTGTTAATAATAATAAAAATTTCAAAAAGTTAAAAATTAAGGGGGGTTCTCAACAAGAAACTAGTTTTTATCAACGTTTTATCTTCACGCTCTATCGTAAAAACGGTAATACATACAAGCGTCAAACTTAGTGTGATTATAGAGCAAACTCTACAGAATAACAACAAATACTAAAAACCGGCCAAGTGTGAGTCGGTCTGGCGCTAAAGGGCACGGACAAAAATTTTTTTATTCTAAGTTAATAATGTTGTGTTCTGGTGGTGATGTGGTACGGAACCCTCGGTGCGCGAGTAGCCCGACTCGCACTTGACCGGTTTTTATTTACATTTACTGAGAGAAAAGCATTGTTGATATAAAAAAGAAACTTAGTCGCCACACAACCATCACAGTCAAAGGTGAACTAACAACGTTTTTGTTGTCTTTAGTATATTTGTGTATCTAACAAAATCTATTTGACAATCTTTAACTTTGTATAAAAAACAATATTTAAATTGTTGTCCTTTTAGCAACAAACTTTTGTTTTATTGTAACGCAAGCAGACTAAGCTTGCCATTTTGTTATTCATCATCACCATCATCATCATCAGTGTATAAACGTCCCATTACAGGGCACAGGCCTACCCTCAGCTCAGGGAGGGTGTTGGGCATTAGTCCACCACACGTGCCCAATGAGGATTGGTAGACTTCACATACACATCAGAATTTATTCTTCCGCGTATGCAGGTTTCCTCACGATTTCGCTATTACAACATATTATCTACAATGGTAGATAATATGTTTTAATATAATAAATGTATTATATTACAATCAAAAGTGGTACAAAAAACACTTAAAGACAATTCACAAACAGCAATTCACCTACATGTTTCGTGAACCATATTTGTGGTTTAGTCAGAGAAACATAACAATCCACTTTTCGGTGATAGTGAATTTTTTTCCGTATGTTGGTCTAATATAACCACCCCTTTAAATATTACTAGGGTGTTTTGTTACACCTTGTATATAAAGTCATCAACAGACCCAATAATTATTTTTATAGTAGGTAGCGGACATGGATTTCAAAAATGTTAATAGGCTATAAATTTTATAGGTATACAGGGTGTAACAAAACACCCTAGTAATACTTAGCTTTAGAACATCAATCTGAACAACTTTCACTATGGAGCCAACGTCGAGAAAAAATTAGAAAAATCTGCCGTCCCATACATTTGAGTCGAGACGGTGCTGCAGTTTTGTATGAAAGAGCGTTTTTTTTCGCGATTTCGATCATGGCTCCATATTGAAAGTTGTTCAGTTTGATGGTCTGAAGCACACCCTTAAGTATTACTAGGGTTATTTGTTACACCCTGTAAATAACATCGACACTGAAAACCTATAAAAAGCTTCCAAAAGTTAATTTACAAAAAAAAACAATATAAGCAAATAAAAGAAATTGGTATTCATCCAATTTGATACATTACGACCGTGACAAGGAAAAGCAATAAAAAAGTTATTTATTGAACGATTATTTCCACCAGCAGCGCCTGCTCAATCAGACTTGAGTCTACTCATGCGCAGGCAGCTATCACTGGGTGCTATACAAAATAACACAAAACCTGTGTTGCCAACGAAACCCCTTTAGTGCTGGATCTACTCCTATTTCAGTTTCTTCTTCTTATCGTGTGGGCAGAGCCCTGGTGTCAGAGTTTTTTCAGACTGCCTTACGGCCTCTGACGTGGTTTTTATGTAACGACTACTACCACCAGAGATAGTAGCCGGTACCAACGGCTTAACGTGCCATCCGAAGCACGGAATCATTTCCCTTTTCAGACAATCAGGTGATTCAGCCTGCAATGTCCTAACCAACTGGGGAAAAACGCTCAGAGTGACATATCAGTAGGTGTCCCCCGTAGGAATCGAAGCCACGACCTCCATGTCCAGAGCCCAACGCTCTTAACCATTAGACCACGGAAGCAGTAGCTGATTTAGCTCCTATTTTAATTATTAACCACAAATCTATCCCCAAAATGCCTGCATACTTAACTTTTTTAGGCCAAACTTATGAATATTAAATGTAGATTGATAATTTAATTACTGTTTTGTAATATTAACTAGCTGTTGCCCGCGACTTCGTACGCGTGGACTTAGGACTTATTTATGGGTTTTTTTGGGGCACTGATTTGTGTTTGTGACTTCTGAAAGAACACCCCAACACCCCCAACTCATCCCTCTATGCACCCCCTTCTCATCAGTTACGCACCCCTACTCACCCCTATGCACCCCGTACTCATCCCGCACGCACCTCCTACGCAGCCCTACTCACCCCCTTCGTACCCCCTGCATACTCCTACGCACACCTACTCGTCCCCTACGCACCCACTACTCACCCCCTACGCACCCCTACTTACCCCATACACACCCCTACGCACCCCCTACGCTCCCCCTACGCATCCCTACGCAACTTTTCACTTCTGCCGGCACTCCCGGAGTACAACCTTTTTTTTTGGACGGGGCAGTAAAGGCAGCTACAGGAAAACGTTCTAAGGATTCGGATATAGCTAGCTACAGTTCTTAGCTATACAGGGTCCTTCTTAATATTATGCTGACACTTTTTTAAGGGTATGATCAGACCATCAAACTGAACAACTTTCAATATGGGACCAACATCGAAATCGCGAAAAGAAAATCAGCTGTCCAATACATTTTGCTCATGTTGGTTTGCAGTTTTGTACGGACCAGCAGATTTTTTACTTTGAATAGACTTAGATTCTGGTATTTTAAATGGGACTCGATAATTTTGTGTAACAATGTCCAAAATATTTCATCCTCAAAACGTCTAGGCCACGCGAACCAATTGTTAAAAAAAAAAAGACTCAGACACCTGTTGATGAAGCCACTGGTGCAGAACTTCAATAAATTGATTCCGAAACCGCAAACCTTAATAAATCCATCTCTTAATACTGTCTCTTTCACTGTTTATAGGAAATCTATCTAGATTCCAATCTATAATAGATTCCAGGACTATTGTGCTGCGAATAAATTGGACCTAAATGTGTCTAAAATGTCTAAATGCCTTTACATGTCTTTTACGCGTAAATTTACCACCCTGGGCTCTGGATATTTTCTATTGAACCATAAATTAAGTAAAGTAAATGAGATCAACAGTGCGATTTTTGAATCTCATACGTTGAACTCAGCAGTCGAAAATGTATGGAGATACGCGTCTTTCTCCTGCTGATTTGACTTTCAAAAATCGCACTCCTGGAGCATTATTTTTTTAATGTCAAATCAGCATTAGAAATATGCATGTCTCCATAGTAATATCGAAATTTACAACTGCTGAACTCAGCAAATGAGATTCAAAAATCGCGTATCGAAGGTATTCTACTATCCTGTAATTAGTCCGTAAGTTTTCCTAAAATGAATAAAATAAAATAAAAATAATAAAATGAAGATTGAAAAAGGATTTTGAAAGATTTCAATTAGGTATGATTAGGTCGGTGGCGTGTTGCCGAGATGAAAGGACTTGATCATGAGGTTTCGGGTGGAAAACCGCAAGGACGACATGATGGCATGTCGATGTACCAATGAGATTTTTAAACTTATGTACTTAATACCGACTGCTCTCAAACGGCGAAGGAAAATATCGTGAGGAAACCTGCATACGCTGAAAATGAAATTCTAATGCGTGTATGAAGTCTTGCTTGCTTGCTTATCGTGTCGACTTCAACACAACAAAGTCGCTAAATAGTACCTTGCCAGAATTGGGCAACCGATGCGTGTGTGAAGTCTAATAATCCGCATTGGGCACGCGTGGTGGACTAACGACCATACACCCTCCCTGATGGTAGGCCTGTGCCCTGCAGTGGGACTTTTATAGGTTTATAATGATGGTGTTTTCATAGGTTTTCAGAACTACTTACTTGTTTTTATACCAACTGTAGAGTTTGCTCTATAATCCCACAAAGTTTGACGCTTGTATGAATTACCATTTTTAAGATAGAGCGGAACGAAAAAACGTTGAAAACAACTAATTTGTATGGGGACCCCCTGAATTGTATTTTTTTATTAGTCTTCAAATCAAAAGATACGGACGGACGGACGGACAACGAATAGGTCCAGTTTTCAACCATCGGGTATAAAGGAACCCTAAAAATGAGTCAAACTACATTTTTACTAGAATTTCTAGACGTGGTCGTGGTTACCATGACGCCATTATACGGAGAGTGCCCTATTAAAAAAATTACACAACAAAAATGCCCAAAAATTACATCATTTTGAAATTTGAAGTGTAAAAAATTGTTTCAATCGATTTAACAGTCCACGTACAACGTAATTTCTCATCTGCACACTTTCTTTTAAACAAATACGATTATCAACACCATCAAGATCAGCGTTACGTAACGTTCACGTTTACGGTTGAGTTACGCAAAAGGTCAATCACACTGAACGCTAGTTTACTATTGATTCCGTTAACTCTTAAACCGTAAGGTCAATCGTTTTTAATTATCCCTATAGGGAAAGCTGTCTAGTAGCTATACAGGGTGTAAGTGACAGCCTAGCAAATACTGAAACGGTGAACTCAGACCATCAAATTGAACAACTTTAGCTTTGGAGCCTACCTCAGGAAACGCGAAAAAAAAATCAGCTGTCCCATACAAAACTACTGTACCTACCCCACTAAGTGTATGGGATAGCAAATTATTTTTTCGCGTTTCCAGAGGTAGGCTCCATAGCGAAAGTTGTTCAGTTTGATGGTCGAAATTCACCGTTTCACTATTTGTCAAGCTGTCACTTACACTCTGTATGATTTCATCCAATTTCCATCCATATTCCATATTCCATGCCTCGGAAAGCAGGTCGTGGGTTCGAATCCCGCTCGCCGCCAGACTTTTTCAATCTTTAATTTCATATTCCAAGAGTTTTTCAGCATTAATAACAGGGCAATTAAACAGGGTGTAAGGCTGCCTGTCCATTGACGCGAGCTGGCTGTGCGAGCTGTGTAGTTGTATAAATATTAACCAATCAGGAGCTCGGCCGATCTCGGTCGGATCTCTGATCGGTTAATATTTACACAGCTACACAGCTCGCACAGCCAGCTCGCGTCAATGGACAGGCAGCCTTAGGGTGAACAGTAACTTTACTTTATGGGGTATTATCATAAGTACAATCATACTCATGATACTAAACAACTTTCCCTATGAAACCTAGCGGAAATGACCAAAAAACTTTTTGGACTCTCCATAGTAAATGCAATCAGCCGATTGAACGTTTACGTATGAAAAACAGTTTTTTTTTTAATTTACCTTTTGTCCCAAAGTGAAAGTTGTTCAGTTTGATGGTTTAAAGCCCCAATTTAAGTATGCAAGGCATTTAATTTTACACCCTGTATGTATAGGGTGTTTGGTGCAAGCATTGCAAACCAAGCATTGCAAACCAAACAATTTTACACTATGTCATTACATAGTGTAAAATTGTTTGGTTGCATTGCATTGCATTCAATATCGTATTTTAATTGTACTTTGTACATTTTGTTTTGTTTAAAAGATGTGTGTTGTAGAGTTTCTGGCCGCATCTTCTCTCAACGGAACACCTTCCGACGCGGTGGTAGAGTCAAAAAATGACGTCAAAAAGCTATCTATATGATATTATTTTGAATAAAAAATTTTGAATTTTGAACCTTTCTGTTTTGTTGTCGATTTATCCTTCATAGGGCCCTATAAAGTGCGACTTTCACTTATTTTTAACACGCTTATATTAGCTTCACCTGTATGTAACTAACTAACTAAGTAAGTATGTAAGAAAATCTAGGAAGTAAATTTTAACCTACTTCTAATTAATGTATAGATTTGAAACTTTGCAGGTGTATGTAGTTCACATGACAATACAATAATTTGGTACTATCGAGCTGATCTGATGATGGAGTCATGAGATAGATAGTGGAACTCTTCAATAGCTACTAGTAAACCACTCGAGTTTGGGCTCTTTTAGTTTGTTTTGACGAGTCCCATACATTATACATGGTATCTTGGAGCTCATGATGGAGCCAGTAGGAGGATAGTGGAACTCTTCAATGGCTACTAGTAAACCACTCGAGTTTGGGCTCTTTTAGTTTGTTTTGACGAGTCTCATACATTATACATGATATCTTGGAGCTCATGATGGAGCCAGTAGGAGGATAATGGAACTCTTCAATGGCTACTAGTAAACCACTCAAGTTTGGGCTCTTTTAGTTTGTTTTGACGAGTCCCATACATTATACATGGTATCTTGGAGCTCATGATGGAGCCAGTAGGAGGATAGTGGAACTCTTCAATGGCTACTAGTAACCCCATCGAGTTTGGGCTCGTTAAGATTGTTTGGACGAGTACCATACATTATACATGGTGTCTTGGGACTCATGATGAAGCCAGAAAGTGAATAGTGGAAATCTTTAACGGCTTCTAGTAAATCGCTTGAGTTTTAGCTCGTTCGGTTTGTTTTGACGAGTCCGATATAATATCATTGTGTCGTGGATCTCATGATGGAGACAGAAGGAGGATAGTGGAACTCTTCAATGGCTACTAGTAAACCACTCGAGTTTGGGGTCGTTAAGATTGTTTGGACGAGTCCCATACATAATACATGGTGTCTTGGGACTCATGATGGAGACAGGAGTTGGATAGTGGAACTCTTTAATGGCTACTAGTAAACCCATCGAGTTTGGGCTCGTCTGATTTGATTTAACGAACCCAATCATCACACATGATTACGAGGGTCTAAAAATGGAGCCAGGAGGTGGATAATGGAACTCCGATTACTAGTAAACCCTTCGAGTTTGGGCTTTGTTGGGTTTGTTTTGATAAGTCTTATACATTATAATTATATGGTATCGTGGATATCATGATGGAGACAGGAGGTGGATAGTGGAACTCTTTAACGGCTATTAGTAAACCACTCTAGTTCGAGCTCGGTTGGTATGTTTTGCCGAACTCAATATATTACACAATAATGGTGATGAGGATCTGATAATGGAGCCAGGAGGTGGATAGTGGAACTCTTCATCGGTTACTAGTAAGCCCTTCGAGTTGGGGATCGTTTGGTTTGTTTGGACGAGCCCCATGGTGTCTTGGAACTCATGATGAAGCCAGAAGGTGGATAGTGGAACTCTTCAACGGTTACTAGTAAGCACTTCGAGTTTGGGATCGTTTGGTTTGTTTGAACGAGACCCATACATTATGCATGGTGTCTTGGAACTCATGATGAAGCCAGAAGGTGGATAGTAGAACTCTTCAACGGTTACTAGTAAGCCCTTCGAGTTTGGGATCGTTTGGTTTGTTTGGACGAGACCCATACATTATACATGATGTCTTGGAACTCATGATGAAGAAAGAAGGTGGATAGTGGAACTCTTCAACGGTTACTAGTAAGTCCTTCGAGTTAGCGATCGTTTGGTTTGTTTGGACGAGACCCATACATTATACATGGTGTCTTGGAACTCATGATGAAGCCAGAAGGTGGATAGTGGACTGTGGAACTCTTCAACGGCTTCTAGTACCTACATCGCTCGAGTTTGAGCTCGTTTGGTTTGTTTTGACGAGTCCAACATAATATACATTGTGTCATGGATATCATGTTGGTGCCAGGAGGTGGATAGTGGAACTCTTCAACGATTGCTAGTAAACCGTTCGAGTTTGGACTCGTTTAGTTTGCTTTGATAATTCCAGTACATTATACATGGTATCGTGAATCTTATGATGGAGACATGAGGTGGATTATGGAACTCATTAACGGCTATTTAGTAAACCACTCTGGTTCGAGCTTGTTTGGTATGTTTTGTCGAACCCAATATATTACACAACATGGTGATGAGGATCTGAAGATGGAGCCATGAGGTGGATAGTGGAACTCTTTATAGAGGAACTGAGGTGGAATGTTCCTCCATTGAAAAGGGAAGTACTTCCGCCAGGCTAGGTGTGATGCCTGGGACCAGAACCTATATACTGAGACTCTGATAATTCTTCTTGCGCGATTTGTGTCTTGCATGCGATTGTGAACCACCAGATTGTGTAGCAGCTTTACGGGTTTCCAATGTGCCATCGTTATTTGTTTTATGTCGTATTTTTGCTAGGGAGACTGTTAGCGCTATCTGTTGGCGGGCTGCTACATCTTCAACGGTTACTAGTAAACCCTTCTAGTTTGGGCTCGTTTGGTATGTTTGGACGAGTCTCAACATTATACATAGCATCGTGGATCTCACGACCAAGCCAGGAGGTGTATTGTGGAACTCTTCAACGATTACTAGTAAACCCTTCGAGTTTGGTGTATTTGATTTGTTTTCACGAACCTAATACGACGGTGAATAAGACCAAACGGTGGAGCCAGGAGGTGGATAGTTGAAATTTTCAACGGCTACTAGTAAACCACTCAAGTTTTAACTAAATGCATTACATTTGGTGACGTGATGACTTGGATCTCCTGATGGTTTAAGACTAAAAAGTAAAAAATAAAATATTATAGTTTAAAAAACTAAAAAACACGCTTATGCACTAAAAAGTACAAAATAATCTGATTTACTTAAAATATAATAAGTTACGATAATTATGCATCCTACCATTGTACACTTGTTAACGCAAACTTCTCACTTTTTAATGTTCAATGACCAAGTAAATAAGCGTGGGGCGCTTTATCGAAATAAATTTCTCGAAGAAACGTTACCTACCACTACCACCAACGCTCCCCCAATGCGCCCCACGCTTTTTACTTGGTCATTGAACATTAAAAAGTGAGAAGTTTGCGTTAACAAGTGTACAATGGTAGGATGCATAATTATCGTAACTTATTATATTTTAAGTAAATCAGATTATTTTGTACTTTTTAGTGCATAAGCGTGTTTTTTAGTTTTTTAAACTATAATATTTTTTTCTCTATAAAGCGCGACCTAGGGTATATTTTCTTTGACCTAGGTATATCCTGACAGTGCTCAATTGTGAGATAAGTGTCAAGATGCATGCAATTGCATTTGCCCCGCGCCGTCGCCGCCCAGGCGCCGCTCAACCTACTTCTATTTTATACCTTATTAAGTAAAGTCAAAGAAAATACAGGGTGTTTGTCATTTCCTTTTAAGGTAATGATCAGCAATGCAATTCTCAAAGTGTCATCTAATGGCTCTTACAGACGAATTTAGAGCGACACCTAGCTTTGCTGTCGCCATGGGTCGCAGAGCGTCGCGCTCATAGACTTTACGGTCGCGCGACCCTCCGCGACGCGACACAGGGCAACCGCAAAGTGTCGCTTGTCACCGTCAGAGCGCCAAAATCGTCACAACTATTGGCTGTGTGCACGACACTAGCGCCATCTAGCGCAAACGCAATACGGCCCCGTGGATTATTTGTACGTAAAATGTTAGGATAACGTTTGTTTTTTAAAAACTAAATAAATTAGCAATATTGACGATATTAAAAATGTTATAATGCCTAACTAGCTGAAATTCCCATTCTTTGTTACAAAATTCTCATACAAACTTCGACCACCGTTTTCACACCTTTGGGGGTTGAATTGCGAAAAATCTTTTTTTTTTGTGAACATCTAGATGGCAATAAAAGTATCCCTGCCAAATTTTTAGTTTTAGTATTTGCTGGTTTGGATTTTTGAGTATTGAATGAGTGTGCGGATTTGCATAGATTCAAGCAAATCTGACACAGCTTCGCCGTCAGTAGTTAAAATTTCTGTCACAGCGTGCGCTGCGATCGACTTGACAGTTCCCAACCCCCACTTCGCACATAGCCAATAAATTTGTCGTTGACGCATGTGGCGAGCTGTCAATTCGGTATTCGCTATGCAAATGTCGTGTGTCAAACTCATATAAAAACTTCGACGATCTGAAGAATGCAAGAAGGATGTTGCATTTGTGAGCTCATACCTACCCAAAGAGTTATACCTAAAGGCATAGAGTGAGTCATACCATTGCAAGAATGTCCAGGTTTGTGTTTGATGTTTGAGTGTGTCAGGTGTGTGGTGTCATAAAAGAGACTAATTACAATCGTAAATTGATGCAGTCTCTATGTTTTAGATTATAGGATATCATTCCTCTGTGTACCTACCTATTTCCAGCTTCCTGGGCATTGACCAAGAATTTTTCGCTTTCCTGGAGCTCATCGATGTTTTTGACAGCGATGTGATGCTTAGGGCATTGCACTCCAGACCATCAAACTGAACAACTCTGCTACAACTAACCACCTACCTTTTTAGTTAAGGCTGGGTGTCCCTAGGGCAAGCCTCTCTTTCTAACAAGAAAACTTTTGCAATTAGCCAAAGCAAGATCGCAAAAAACAAATTTTTCATCAATATCTTTTCTTTTCTTTTTTCTTTTTTTTTCTTGGGTGTTTGGGGTAAAATCCATCGGGTAGAGTCACTGCTATAATTTTACCTTTAAAATGATGGTATATTCAGAAGAAATGGTATAGGGTGATTCTTGTAAAACTGGTTATAAATCTGAAATCGAACTTTGCTCCTCTTTCGTGTTTTCAACGGTTAGTTGCCCTGCAGGGAGAACGTATCTACACTGTAATGTGAACTAAGTATATATATTAAATGTAATAATTTGGTTATCAAAAATCGGTTCGAAAACAGACAAAATAGGTATCAAAATAGTGTGTGGGCGCAGCTATTTAGGTTCACTTATTTTATTAATGACTGTGTTTATTTCATTGACAGGTGGGGAAAAGGAACATCACTCGGAACACGAATCTTCTCACGAAGAACACGGGAAGAAAGCTTACGAGGTAAGAGTCATCATCAGCCTCTTTCGTGTTGGGACGCAGACCTAACCTAACCTAACCTCATCCAACATGAGTCTCTCCACTGTGCATATTGTGCGTTCATTAGCGCACAATATGATCTTAACATCCTGGAGAGCAATCGCACTACATAAATCGCAACTGCACCATGATTGGACCGCGTGCGAACCACAACTGCTAACACATTCTGTATTGCGCTATTCATTTGACAGCCGTTACAGCCGTTTTGACAGATCGCTCAGTCGTTAAAAGCTGTCAGTCTGTTCTCGCCTCTCTGCGAACATGCCGGACGCGCTACAATAGCGTGGAAGCCCCAACAGCATCCTGAAGATGTTATTGTATTGGACGCGCAGGGCATTGAGCGAGCTGAGTGTGCAATTGACCCACAGGCTGCAAGAGTAGAATGACTGACAGTATGCCTTGAACAGTGTCACTTTTACTGACCTTGTACAGCGATTGAACCTGCGGACCAGCATGTTGCCCCTGACCGCCAACGCCCATAGCACATAGTAAACAAGTCAAATTTAGCGCAATATGGAATTCAGTACAGTTAAATAGTAATTGGATTTCAATGTTGAACTGAAATTGCATTAGGATTGAACTAGGATGTTTTAAATTAGCACAATCGCCTTCCTATAATTATGGAATATGGATACAGGGAGCTGCATTATTGTAAGGGGTGATTGTACCCATGAAACTCAATTTCCTACTTTCCTTAAGAAACCTATAGGAAATTAGAAAAAAAAATGCAATCAGGTAATCGAACGTCGGAATTTTTTTTTCGAATTTCCCTTTGTTCCTTTGCGAAAGTTGTTCAGTATTATAAGTACAATCACCCATCAAAGTAATGCAACTGTCTTCCCTAACATCCTGTATATATTTTATTGTTTAGTTCCCGGATTTTCCGCGAGCGGCATGTAGGTGAACACGTCGGTGAAAGGTCACACACACACCGCCGCGCCTTGTAGTGGTACCTACCGTATTTGTATAAAGATTTGTCTTTATGGGGTATTTACCTATGTGCTCATGGTGAGGGCCTAAGTGCGTTAGTCCACAACGCGTGCCTGATGCAGCTTAGGCTAGAGCCTAAGCTGCATCCTGCTGCTGACCCTGTAGACAGGGTCCTTCCTTATATGCTGACACTTTTTTAAAAGGATGATAAGACTATAAAACTGAACAACTTTCTCTGTGGGACCAACATCGAAATCGCAAAAAAAAAATCTGCTGTCCCATACATTTGGCTCGAGTAGGTTATCAGTTTTGTATGGATGAGCAAATTTTTTTTCGTGATTTCGATGTTGGTGCCATAGAGAGAGTTTTTCAGTTTGATTGTCTGATCATCTCATCCCCTATGCGATGCGACGGTCAGTCTTCACAAAGGGTCAAAAGTAGGGATGCAACGATTCGGCCATTACGATTACGATTACGATATTAATCGTTATTTATTACGATAACCGATGCATTACGATTATTTAAACAAATTTAGTAGAGATTATCCTCAGAATGAGTTCTCACAGTGTTTCTTTCCAATGAAAGTTAAATCATTAAAAAAAATGTTTTTAAATTCCAAGATTTTTGTAACTTTTAACTCCTAATTTGAGATCGAAGTCAAATATACACTTGGCCAGGATTCTGATTCGTTGATGCGTGGAGGCTAATTCGCTTTGAAAAACAAAATATTGAACATGATTCTGAGGTATAATCTCGTTAAATAAACCGATATCTCGTCCGATTTACGTGGGAGATTAATCTTTTGAAATTAATGTGGATGAGATATCGCGAGAACGAAAATGTATGTAATACTTCAAACCCAAAATCAAATCAAAGACATCAGTAGAATAAAAAAAGAGAGTCAAGTCTGACCAATAAAAAAGTAAGAATTTGGTCAAAATGAGCTAAAATGGCAGCGAAAGATACGATTTTTCTAAAGTTGTTTTTCGGCTCTGGAATCTAGTATTCAGGTCTGGTATTTGTGAACAAATGCAATCTGATTGACGTTTTTAATTCATTTTAATAATCGTACGATTCTTACTACGGTGCATTGCATCGTTATTAATCGTGATTATTACGATAACAGATGCAAAACGATGCACCGCTTCGTAATCGTTGCATCCCTAGTCAAAAGTCAAAACCCACGTATGTGTAGTTACGCCGGGGCGGCACCGCAGTTGCCTTTGCGTCTGACGTTTTACCAAAAGACGCATTTAACGAAATCAACGGGGCTAGTGCGCCAACCCGCGATACCGACATTTCACATCTGTCACTGTAGTTTTTATCTAGTTTACTAGTCATTTGCTTCGAGTTGGCCGTTACCTCCCTTCCCGCTTCACCGTACCGCACCCCTAAGAGACCCTATTAAACGCAATTTTATAACCTTTAGCAACGCAACCACGTACGGGACGTCCGTCCCGATCACTAATATCGCTTTTAATTTTAAATTTTTATTTGATTGTTATATTATTTTTTGTCGACGGGACCAGTTAATGTGCCTGTGACGAAATTTTGTAACGGTCGTCGACGGCCAACTCCAAACAAACGGGTAGTAGTCACTTAAAATCGTGTATAAAAAATCATTCTTACTACCGATTACTATAAATAATTGCAACACTAACTTTGATATATATTCTTTTTGACATTTTGATCTTAATCACAGATCATTAAGTTAGGAGTGCAAAGTAGGCGTGGCACGCGTGCCACACGTTTATGCAAGGATTTGCATAACACCGTAAGACGCGCGTGGCGAGGAGCAGCGTGAGCGTGAAGACAAGTGGCGACAGTCGTCTCCGAAGCAAAAGTGTTACTTAGCATTTCTAACTCCTCTTATAATATTCTGTGTTCTGAATAATACCTTCCCGACGAATAAATCTTATCAAATTACATACAAAATCTTACTAGACGATAGGAACAGTCCCTGGGTATCACATAAAGTAGGTGTCTACTAAAAATATGTAATAAAAAGTGATAATTTACGCGGTCACGTTTGCCTTTGATGTCATAAGAAATAGGTTTCGGTGTTAAAGCCACAGTTAAAGCTATAAAAGTTATTTGATGGGACTTTGAATTGAGAAAATTCTTTTTTATGAAAAATAGACTAGATACGGAACAGCAATGCAATTCACATAACCGGGAACTGGACGTTCGGGTCCATAGTGGACGTTCGGGGAAAAGGACGTAACTGACCAGGAGTGAGCTTTTTGAATCTCATTCGCTGAGTTCAGCAGTTGAAAATATCAAAATTACTATGGAGATACGCATCTTTCTACTGCTGATTTGACTTTCAAAAATCATACTTCAGGAGTGCGATTTTTGAAAGTCAAATCAGCAGTAGAAAGATGCTTATCTCCATAGTAATTTTGACATTTTCAAATGCTGAACTCAGCGAATGAGATTCAAAAATCGCACTCCTGATCCGCGCAAACATCGTCACAACCTTAAATTCGTCGTTGAAACATCGGCGAGCTGACAATTCGGTATTCACTATGATTATATCATGTGTCAAACTCATACAAAAACTTCGCCGATCTGAAGGATGCAAGAAAGATGTTACATTTGTGAGCTCGTTGATATTTTTGACAGCGATGTAACGCTTAGTGAATTGCACTCCAGCACAAAAGACTCTACGCTAAGATCTCTTGAAGGTGCACTGAAAAAATGCGAGCCTACTAAGACTCTTAATTAGCACCAAAATAATAGAAATGACGTTATTATTGTTTACTAAAAACAAAAGATGGTTAGTTAAAATAACAAGCCGAATTCGTTTAATAAAGTTCTCTTACTCGGAGAAGTCATGATGTTGACAGGCTCATATGGATTCATGATGTTGGTTGAAGTAAACAAATTTTTTTTTCAGTGTGTAAAAAATGCAAGCTTCTAAAGCCTGCCACTGTGCCACATACACCCAGAATTCCCTAACGGAATAAGGTTTTTGTATAGATTTGCCCCCTCCAGAATTCCGTTCGGAATTACGGAGGCATCAAACACATTAATCACAATTCCGAATGTATGTGGCGGGCTTTGACTTATCAATGCAATCAAAAGATCAGGAGGGCGATTTTTGAATCTCATTCGCTGAGCTCAACAGTTGAAAATGTCAAAATTACCATGGAGATATGCATCTTTCTACTGCTGATTTGACATTAAAAAATCATACTCCAGGAGTCTACCTTGGACAGACTATAAGACTAGGTAGAAACAACTTCGAAAAGGAGGCCGCTAGGCGCATCCAACTGGGATGGGCTGCTTTCGGGAAACTCCGTCATATATTCTCCTCGGCTATACCACAATGCCTCAAGACGAGGGTGTTCAATCAGTGCGTCCTGCCAGTAATGACATATGGTGCGGAAACATGGACCCTGACGATAGGACTAGTTCATCAATTCAAGGTCGCTCAACGAGCTATGGAGAGAGCTATGCTCGGTGTTTCTCTGAGAGATCACATTAGAAATGAAGTGATACGTCAGAGAACTAAAGTGGTTGATATAGCTTAGAAAATTAGCAAGCTGAAGTGGCAATGGGCTGGTCATATCTGCCGAAGAACTGACAACCGGTGGGGTGTCAGAGTTCTAGAGTGGAGACCGCGAACTGGTAGGCGTAGTGTCGGACGCCCTGCTGCCCGCTGGAGAGACGACCTAAAAAAAGTAGCGGAGAGCGACTGCATGAGGAAGGCCGAGGATAGAGTTTTGTGGCGCGCCTTGGGAGAGGCCTATGTTCAGCAGTGGACGATGATAGGCTGATGATGATGATGATGATGATGACTCCAGGAGTGCTATTATTGAAAGTCAAATCAGCGGTAGAAAGTTCCACGGATCCGCGGTATCTCCATACATTTTCAACTGCTGAGTTCAACGTATGAGATTAAAAAATCGCACTCCAGGAGTAATATCCATTTATTGTAATATTTTGATACTCGCAACTTGAAAATCAAAAAACATAGAACCATGTGGAGAAAAGGCAAGATCTCACAACATAAGTTTGTAAAGGACTAAACCCTAAAATATTACTTATAGCTATATCGCATAAAATATTTTTTTTCGATTACAAACTGTCATTTTCAGTCGGAGCATCAACCGCATGTAGTCCGATGTATGGGAGACATTTCTTTTCCACTGCAAAGTTAAGTTTGTCCTTCATGATTAAGTTACGTAAGGAAAACTGACGGCGCGAATTTGGCCGGTTTTAATGAGATAATTGTGCCTCGACCTGCGTGCCACAGGGGCCCAAACCGGACAGCCTTTTTGTTCTAATTTAGATTTAAATGGTTACGTTTTTAATTGATCAAAAGGAACTGACAGCTGCCTTGAAAAACATCAGTAATACACGGAAATACTGGAAACCAAAACCGAACTCCAAACCTTGGTACTATCATTATGCTCAGGACGTAAGTTTTCGTTTGATGTCAGTAACATTAACTCCAAAGTGTTAACAATGCCAAATTGTCTAAAAGATCAATTGCGTTTGATGTCAGTAACATTAACTACAATGTGTTAACAATGCGAAATTGTCTCAAAGATCAATTTCGATTGATGTCAGTAACGTTAACTCCAAAGTGTTAACAATGCCAAATTGTCTAAAAGATCAATTGCGTTTGATGTCAGTAACATTAATTCCAAAGTATTAACAATGCCAAATTGTCTCAAAGATCAATTTCGTTTGATGTCAGTAACATTAACTCCAAAGTGTTAACAATGCAAAATTGTCTAAAAGATAAATTTCGTTGATGTCAGTAACATTAATTACAATGTGTTAACAATGCGAAATTGTCTCAAAGATCAATTTCGATTGATGTCAGTAACATTAACTCCAAAGTGTTAACAATGCCAAATTGTCTCAAAGATCAATTTCGTTGATGTCAGTAACATTAACTCCAAAGTGTTAACAATGCCAAATTGTCTAAAAGATCAATTGCGTTTGATGTCAGTAACATTAACTCCAAAGTGTTAACAATGCGAAACTGTCTCAAAGATCACGTTACTAATATACTAAATTTTCTGATACGTAATAATTAATAACATATAATATTATGTCTTAACCGGAGAACGTATTTATTCAATGTCTTAACCTATTCCGCAAGGAGTAGATGGGAACTCCTCTGCACCTCCTATGTGACTGTGGCCCCCTGATGTACAAACACAGTACTCATCTGGGTACAGGTACACGGGTACACCAGATGTGATACAGACCGTCCCGATCAAAAATCTACAGCGATTGCTGGCCGCAGCGCAGTGGGGATTGGTAAGGAACTTTAAAAAGGGCGTTCACAAAGGACCAGCGATAGTCTAAGTGGCATAGGCTTTAAGCCTTTCAAGGCCCCAAAACATCAAATAATAATAATAATAACTTATTAAGCAGGGTGGTAGACAGTTGCATTACTTTAATGGGTGATTGTACTCATGATTGTTGTAGAGAAAGGCAATAAATATTTTTTAAATTTAATTTTTAAATTATGATTCTGAACAACTTTTCAGACACAATTAATTACGTTCGATCAGCTCATTGCATTTGGTATGGAAAGTCCTTTGCAAATGTCCTATTGGTTACATAGGAAAAGTTGTTCTGTATCATATCGGGTAATCGCCCTTCAAAGTAATGCAACAGTTAACAGCCTGTAGTGGTAGAACATAGAGATTTTGTGATATGTGCTGTAGATCAATCCAAACCCAGCCGAATCTATGATTTTGAAGTAGGCGATCACAGCTAGGTATCAAACGTGATGAATTGAAAGCCCGACCTCCAGCGGCTATACAATAACACTATGGAAACGACGTGCTCACGTGCCCGCTATGTCTTCTCTAAGAAGATTGCCACATGAGAGATCTTCAACGCCAACAACGGAGTTGAAGCAGTCGAAATCGGTCACAATACATAATATTATCACAGCCTATACACAACATACATATTTTCGAGTTATTCTTTCCGAGTTTTCCGAGTTTTTTATTCCGAGCTACGTGCGAGCCAGGTACCAAGTTAATTCGCCCGTGTCAACCCGTGTTGTACAAGAATGCGCACATAAAGTTTTAGTTTATACTGCATACGATGACGCTCTTATGTATATTATTATACCATCACTATTTAAGCAGTTAATATGAATGACAAATATAAGTTAATGAGATATAATTTTGTCAGCATTGCCTAATGTTTTACTAATAAAACCACGAGTATGCCATCAATGTTATTAAACACCTATTGTTGTGAGAGTAAACTCTATTGTACGTACTATTTATGTTTTGGCTTGTCTAATATTCTATATTGTCATAACATTGAATGATATGGCCAATAATGAGTTATAAAGTATATCTCCTAGTATTCCGAGAGATAAGTGTACTTTTTGCAACCATCAGCAGCAAGGCTGATTCAGTGTTTATGAGGTGTAGACTGTAGAGCATCTCTGTGATAGGGATGGACCAGGTCTGCCTGCATAACTCCAGTCGGTTTAGGAGTTACTGAATGATTAAAGGTCTGTAAAAAATTAACAATCAGCTGCAAGGCTGATCGTATGTTATTGTTGTAGTATGCACTGTAGCTATGTGAACAGTACAAAAACTGACATGGTTCATCAGTCGGTTTAGGAGATACAGCCGTTCAAAGGTCGGAGCTTTGACTGACAGACCTTTAATCATCAGTAACTCCTAAGCCGACTGGAGTTATGCAGGTAGACCTGGTCCATCCCCATCACAGAGATGCTTTACACCCCATAAACACTGAATCAGCCTTGCTGCTGATGGTTGCAAAAAGTACACTTATCTCTTAGCCTTTGCCCGCAATTTCGTCCGCACGCGTCATCGTAGCGAGATATAATAAAAAAAAAACCCAACGGCAAAAACAAACATTTCGAAAGTAAAAAAATAATTCGGTATTTTTGATGTTAGCAAATGTATGTTCTACTTTTTAACTATCTTTAAGATATTTTAGATCAATTAATGCGTAGAGGAACGGTATGAAATAAAAATGACCATTGAGTTTTTTACAATCCGTTGCGGTCCCCGACACTAAAATATCTTAAAGAGAGTTAAAAAATAGAACATACATTTGCTTACATCAAAAATAATAGGTGACCAAATTATTTTTTACTTTTTTAATGTTTGTTATTGCCGTTGGGGGTTTTTTAAAATTGCATTTTACTGTTATTTCGTATTTTTTAAAGTTACTCGAAAACTGCTCAACCAATTTTCATGAAACAAAAAAAAAAGCTAAAAACACTCCCGCAAAAATTGGCTTTCCATTAAAAAAAAGCGCATCGAAATCGGTCCACCCGTTTGGCGGCTACAATGCCACAGACAGACAGATCCTCAGACATTAAAAATAAATAAAATAACGCTCACAGGCACATACATTGTAATGATCCCAAGAAAGCACTATTTATAGGTTGTTTATTATGGAAACCATAAAACAACGGCACAACCATATAAACATCCATGACTGAACCGGGATTCGAACCCAGGACCCTGGTTTGGCAGTCCGGCGTGGTAACCATTACACCAACCGGGTCGTCAAACATTCAGACCGAATAGGCGTCAAACTTATAACACCCCTCTTTTTGCATCGGGCTTTAAAAATGTGTCGATATACAGGATGTAAGTGACAGCCTAGCAAATAGTGAAAAGGTGAACTCAGACCATCAAACGGAACAACTTTCACTATGGAGCCTACCTCAAGGAACGCGAATAAAAATCAGCTGTCCCATACAAAACTGTTGTACCTACCTGACTAAAATGTATGGGACAGCTGATTTTTTTTCGGAGTTTCCTGAGGTAGGCTCCATAGTGAAAGTTGTTCAGTGTGATGGTCTGAGTTCACCGTTTCAGTATTTGCTAGGCTGTCACTTACACCCTGTAGGTATATCAAAAACACCTAAGCCACATCTAACAGATTTTCGGAAATTGTTGTCTTTGTGACATTTTGAACTTCCACTTCCAAATAGGAAAACATAGGGCCATGGCAGAGGTGATATAGATTGTATAGTAAAAATATTTGCTCTAGTGTTATTATCCAGGGAGAAAATAGGGGAATACCTTTGTATGGAGTAAACCGTACTGGTCTACCGTCATAATATGCTGATGCTGACCAAATGTATGGTTTTGCTGTAGCTGTTTTTAGGGTTCCGTACCCAAAGGGTGAAAACGGGACCCTATTACTAAGCCTACGTTGTCCGTCCGTCCATCCGTCCGTCCATCCATCCGTCCGTCCGTCCGTCTGTCCGTCTGTCCGTCTGTCCGTCTGTCCGTCTGTCCGTCCGTCCGTCTGTCCTACCTATTTAGGGCTGTAACTTTTGAACCGCAATAGCTAGATAGTTGAAATTTTTTCAGATTATGCGTTATTGCGGCGGATTTGTTAACAAATAATAAAAATGTCAAAAAGTTAAAAATTAAGGGGGGTTCTCAACAAGAAACTAGTTTTTATCAACGTTTTTTCTTCACACTCTATCGTAAAAACGGTAATTCATACAAGCGTCAAACTTAGTGTGATTATAGAGTAAACTCTACAGAATAACAACAAATACTAAAAAGCGGCCAAGTGTGAGTCGGTCTTGCGCTAAAGGTACCGGACAAAAAAAGTTTTTTTTTCTATGTTAATAATGTTGTGTTCTGTAATGGTGTGGTACGGAACCCTCGGTGCGCGAGTAGCCCAACTCGCACTTGACCGATTTTTATTTTTTGTTCTTATAGGTTTGCTCCCATAGTAAAAGTTCAGTTTGATGGGTAGAGTATGTGGTTTCAAAGTTAATTATACTTTCACCTAACAAGCTCGGAAAGAATCTGTTTATCATTCGACATCTGAGTGCAAAAGTGATTTTTATCCGCTAGCGAGGAAAGAGTTTTTAAAATTCCAATCTTTCTATTCAATATTTTTCAATACTGCCAGTCCACTGAAAATGCAATAACAATTTCATGTTATTGCGCCAAGCTCTTTTTTAGGGTTCCGTACCCAAAGTGTGAAAATGAGACCCTATTACTAAGCCTACGTTGTCCGTCCGTCCGTCCGTCCGTCCGTCCGTCCGTCCGTCCGTCCGTCCATCCGTCCATCCGTCCATCCATCCGTCCGTCCGTCCGTCTGTCCGTCTGTCCGTCTGTCCGTCTGTCCGTCTGTCCGCCCGTCCGTCTGTCCTACCTATTTAGGGCTGTAACTTTTGAACCGTAATAGCTAGATAGTTGAAATTTTCTCAGATTATGCGTTATTGCGGCGGATTTGTTAACAAATAATAAAAATTTCCAAAAGTTAAAAATTAAGGGGGGTCTCAACAAGATACTGGTTTTTATCAACGTTTTTTCTTCTCGCTCTATCGTAAAAACGATAATACATACAAGCGTCAAACTTAGTGTGATTATAGAGCAAACTCTACAGAATAACAACAAATACCAAAAACCGGCCAAGTGTGAGTCGGTCTCGCGCTAAAGGTCCCGGACAAAAAAAGTTTTTTTTCTATGTTAATAATGTTGTGTTCTGTGGTGGTGTGGTACGGAACCCTCGGTGCGCGAGTAGCCCGACTCGCACTTGACCGGTTTTATTTTTTGTTCTCAGATCACATGTTTGTTACATAAGATCTGAGACTTTTCTTACTTTCCTGCCCTCGGTGTGTAATCTAATCTACTATTTTCTTACACCCTGTATGTCATCGATTAGTTGAATGTAATGCGACATTTGGACATCGGATGTACAAGAGTCAAACTCGATTATCAACTCTTCTACAACACTGACTTTGACTTTAATTTGTTTAAATTAATTTTATAAGTTTTAAGTAAAGTTCATAGGACGCTACTTTTGATTCTCGATTCACAAAAGTGAGTTTCATTCGAGTTTTTGTCGCGAGCAAGCGTTTTTAGGGTTCCGTACCCAAAGGGTGAAAACGGGACCCTATTACTAAGCCTACGTTGTCCGTCCGTCCGTCCGTCCGTCCGTCCGTCCGTCCGTCCGTCCGTCTGTCCGTCTGTCCGTCTGTCCGTCTGTCCGTCTGTCCGTCTGTCCGTCTGTCCGTCCGTCTGTCCGTCCATCTGTCCTACCTATTTAGGGCTGTAACTTTTGAACCGTAATAGCTAGATAGTTGAAATTTTCTCAGATTATGCGTTATTGCGGCGGATTTGTTAAAAAATAATAAAAATGTCAAAAAGTTAAAAATTAAAGGGGGTTCTCAACAAGAAACTAGTTTTTATCAGCATTTTTTCTTCACGCTCTATCGTAAAAACGGTAATACATACAAGCGTCAAACTTAGTGCGATTATAGAGCAAACTCTACAGAATAACAACAAATACTAAAAACTGGCCAAGTGTGAGTCGGTCTCGCGCTAAAGGTCCTGGAAAAAAAAGTTTTGTTTCTAAGTTAATAATGTTGTCTTCTGTTGTGGTGTGGTACGGAACCCTCGGTGCGCGAGTAGCCCGACTCGCACTTGACCGGTTTTATTATTTTTATATTTAGCCGATGGTCGTCCGCGATGATGATGTTTAAGCATAATAAATTATATACTTAAATAAACATGTTTTTAATATGTATACAATATACATATAACTACTATAGGTATTCAGGACACCTTTGATTTTAATGTTAAATAAGATCAAAGTGCTAATCATATCTTTGGATACTAAGGGCCTGTTACACCACTTCTTAGTAGGTAAGTTCTTGTTGGCTTAGGTATCTGACAGATCTTATTTTGTATGAAAAATCAACACAAACAATCCGACATAGAACTTATGAAGACGTAGTGAAACAGGTCCGGGTGCCTGTCCATTGAAGCTGTGCGAGCTGTGTAGCTGTGTTTTTTTAACCAATCAGGAGCTCGGGCGAGATCGGCCGCGCCTAGCCCGAGCTCCTGATTGGTTAAAAAAACACCATACAACCAACATACCTATTTAGGGCTGTAACTTTTGAACCGTAATAGCTAGATAGTTGAAATTTTCTCAGATTATGCGTTATTGCGGCGGATTTGTTAACAAATAATAAAAATTTCCAAAAGTTAAAAATTAAGGGGGGTCTCAACAAGATACTGGTTTTTATCAACGTTTTTTCTTCTCGCTCTATCGTAAAAACGATAATACATACAAGCGTCAAACTTAGTGTGATTATAGAGCAAACTCTACAGAATAACAACAAATACCAAAAACCGGCCAAGTGTGAGTCGGTCTCGCGCTAAAGGTCCCGGACAAAAAAAGTTTTTTTTCTATGTTAATAATGTTGTGTTCTGTGGTGGTGTGGTACGGAACCCTCGGTGCGCGAGTAGCCCGACTCGCACTTGACCGGTTTTATTTTTTGTTCTCAGATCACATGTTTGTTACATAAGATCTGAGACTTTTCTTACTTTCCTGCCCTCGGTGTGTAATCTAATCTACTATTTTCTTACACCCTGTATGTCATCGATTAGTTGAATGTAATGCGACATTTGGACATCGGATGTACAAGAGTCAAACTCGATTATCAACTCTTCTACAACACTGACTTTGACTTTAATTTGTTTAAATTAATTTTATAAGTTTTAAGTAAAGTTCATAGGACGCTACTTTTGATTCTCGATTCACAAAAGTGAGTTTCATTCGAGTTTTTGTCGCGAGCAAGCGTTTTTAGGGTTCCGTACCCAAAGGGTGAAAACGGGACCCTATTACTAAGCCTACGTTGTCCGTCCGTCCGTCCGTCCGTCCGTCCGTCCGTCCGTCCGTCCGTCCGTCCGTCCGTCCGTCCGTCCGTCTGTCCGTCTGTCCGTCTGTCCGTCTGTCCGTCTGTCCGTCTGTCCGTCCGTCTGTCCGTCCATCTGTCCTACCTATTTAGGGCTGTAACTTTTGAACCGTAATAGCTAGATAGTTGAAATTTTCTCAGATTATGCGTTATTGCGGCGGATTTGTTAAAAAATAATAAAAATGTCAAAAAGTTAAAAATTAAAGGGGGTTCTCAACAAGAAACTAGTTTTTATCAGCATTTTTTCTTCACGCTCTATCGTAAAAACGGTAATACATACAAGCGTCAAACTTAGTGCGATTATAGAGCAAACTCTACAGAATAACAACAAATACTAAAAACTGGCCAAGTGTGAGTCGGTCTCGCGCTAAAGGTCCTGGAAAAAAAAGTTTTGTTTCTAAGTTAATAATGTTGTCTTCTGTTGTGGTGTGGTACGGAACCCTCGGTGCGCGAGTAGCCCGACTCGCACTTGACCGGTTTTATTATTTTTATATTTAGCCGATGGTCGTCCGCGATGATGATGTTTAAGCATAATAAATTATATACTTAAATAAACATGTTTTTAATATGTATACAATATACATATAACTACTATAGGTATTCAGGACACCTTTGATTTTAATGTTAAATAAGATCAAAGTGCTAATCATATCTTTGGATACTAAGGGCCTGTTACACCACTTCTTAGTAGGTAAGTTCTTGTTGGCTTAGGTATCTGACAGATCTTATTTTGTATGAAAAATCAACACAAACAATCCGACATAGAACTTATGAAGACGTAGTGAAACAGGTCCGGGTGCCTGTCCATTGAAGCTGTGCGAGCTGTGTAGCTGTGTTTTTTTAACCAATCAGGAGCTCGGGCGAGATCGGCCGCGCCTAGCCCGAGCTCCTGATTGGTTAAAAAAACACAGCTACACAGCTCGCACAGCTTCAATGAACAGGCAGCCTATAATGTGTAACGTCTAATGCTGTTATTAACTTCTTACCATTTTTTTAATTTTGTACCTACATCAGCCTAATTGTAGTTAAGTATATAATATTGTTGTAATATTATTTATTAATTAAACTCACTCAAAACTCGCTTGCATTCTTCGACAATGCCGTAGTAACACCGCGACTACAAAGTTTATCAAGGCAATTAGACTCCCCAACAATTGTACCTACAGTTAGCGAGATTTGCAGTGATTTTAATTAAGCGACTACCCAACAATGCGTGAATGAGAATTTTCAGTTTCGTTTGACCTTTACTCAAGATGTTGGTATGACGCAATATAAGATCGTGGAGCAAAGTTTATATCTACAGTGGAAAATTGAAATCTAGTTCGTTTTAATCCAGTTAGTTAGTTCAGTTTGATGGGTAGACTCTTAGTTTAAAAGGATGCCAATGATATCAATTTCACCCTATATATTACCCCGCCGGACCAGAAGTACAATCGGGAAGTACCATCAATGGTACAGTTGGCACTAGGTGGTGCCAGTAGTACCATTAATGGTACAATTGGCACTAGATCGTGTCAGTAGTACCATCAAAGATACAACTGGCACTTAATACCTACTCGTTGGACTTAAAGCCGGGTATTCATTTGGCAACATTACTATACACCTGATTGATAGCAATGGCTCTGTATACAGGATGTTAGGGTAAACAGTTGCACTACTTTAAGGGGTGATTGTACACATGATACTGATCAACTTTCTCTAAGAAACCTATAGGAAATTCGCAATTTTTTTCAACCTATCATACAAACATTCGATCAGCTGGAAACCGAATCCTGGCCAGCTTTCTGGCTTCGGCTGGCTGCTTCGCATTTAGAAAGGAAAGTGCATTTTTTTTTTTTGAGAATTTCCTATAGGTTTCTTTGGGAAAGTTGATCAGTGTCATGGGTAAAATTACCCCTTAAAGTAGTGCAACTGTTTACCCTAACACCCTGTAGACGTGTGTAATTGAACAATGTGTAATAAAATAAAATAATCAATGTGGCAGCGGAATCGCACTTGCAAAATTTTTCATTAAACGCCTGTGTTTAAAAATTTCACAGCGATTCAGTTGCGATGTCGCGCCGGTGCAGTTGCGATGTCGTCGCGGCGCAGTTGCGACATTGCCTACGCTCTAAAATCACTTTGGTGATACGGTCCTAAGCCGCGGTTTATACAGAAGAGACAATGGCGGTTGCGGCTAGTCAAAGTAACACAATTTAAACCTTATAGACGTAGCATAGCGTCGTTTGGAGAATTACGCCCACGCCTGGGCCTCTACCCGAACATTCGAACTTCGCAATTGCGTGAACGTTTTCGTTCCAATGTCAACTCTATTACAGTGAAGTGCGGACCGAAACAGTGGCGATATATCGAACATCGAAAGTCTGGGTACAGGGCCTGGGCTTCTACCCGCATATTCGAACTTCGCAATTGCGTGAAGATTTTCGTTCCAATGTCAACTCTATTCCAATGAAGTGCGAACCGAAACAGTGGCGATATAGCGAACATCGAAAGTGCGGGTACAGGGCCAGGGCCTGAAGGCAACGTCGTCGTCGCCGGAGGCGCGATTCTCCTTTACGACAAAAACTACGCTATGCTAAGTACTATAAGGTTTATATTGCGTTACTTTGACTATCGATCACCGCCATTCTCTTCTGTATAAACTGCGCCTTAGACATCGATGATTCATTGGGGTTTGATTGGGGCAATTCACTTACTGTTGGGTATAGGCCTCTATTTGCTTATGCAACTCCCGAGAAAACGATAAAAATCTATAAAAGGTGTAACAAAACACCCTAGTAATACTTAAAGGGGTGCTTTAAACCATCAAACTGAACAACTTTCACTATGGGGCCAACATCAAGAAAAAATAAAAAAAATCTGATGTCCGATACAAAACTGCAGTACCGACTCGACTAAAATGTATGGGACAGCAAATTTTTTTATTTTTTTATCGATGTTGGCCCCATAGTAAAAGTTATTCAGTTTGATGGTCTGAAGCACCCCCTTAAGTATTACTAGGGAGTTTTGTTACACCTTGTATGTGCCTCCATCTTTCTTATTTAACGTATGACAAAAAGAGCACGCATGACCTTTTTCGTTTTGTCGCTTTTTCGTAGTTATTCTAGCCATGCTTAGCCTGATCTAATGTAGCTCCATGAGCCTTTTTAACACTAATCTCTACTCCAGGGCGTCCATAAGGATACGAAGACCGAAAAAGGCCATCATGACAAGGAGGATCATCATGGGAGATATAAGGACCAAGGCGGCATCGACAAGCACCACCACGATGAGAAGAAACATTATGGATCCCATCATCACGAGGAACATGGGAAGAAACATGCCAAGGTAGGGATGGAAGGGTAGTAACACTGCAGGTAATATATCAGCAATATCGCAACAAATACCGAATAGTATAAAACTTAATAGGAATTTTGGTAACCATCAGCTGCAAGGCTGATTCAGTATTCATAGGGTGTAGAGCATCTCTGTGATGGGGATGGACCAGGTCTGCCTGCATAACTCCAGTCGGTTTAGGAGTTACTGACGTTCAAAGGTCTGTATCAAATGAACGATCAGCTGCAAGGCTGATCATATAGGATATTATTTTAGTATGCACTGTGTAGCTCTCTGAACAGTACAAAGACTGACATGTTCTGTCAGTTGGTTTAAGAGATACAGCCATTCAAAGTTCCAACCTTTGAACGGCTGTATCTCCTAAACCGACTGATATACCATGTCAGTTTTTGTACAGTTCGCATAGCTACAGTGCATATTACAATAATACCTACCTGCATATTCATTTTTAGAAACCATACCAGACTTTTGAACAGATGTAACTCCTAAACCGACTGGAGTTGTGCCCTAACAACCTGTACAGGGTTTAACAAACAGGGTTAACATTATACAGGGTGTAACAAAACACCCTAGTAATACTTAAGGGGGTGCTTCAGACCATCAAATTGAACAACTTTCAATATGGAGCCAACATCGAGAAAAAATAAAAAAATCTGCTGTCCCATACAAAAGTGCAGTACCGACTCGACTAAAATGTATGGGACAGCAGATTTTTTTTTGTTTTTGCTCGATGTTGGCTCCATAGTGAAAGTTGTTCAGTTTGATGGTCTGAAACACCCCCTTAAGTATTACTGTATAATGATTACTAATTATCTAGTCATAAAAAATACAAGTCTAGACTTTCTAGGACAATTCTGTGTGACAATTATATATATTTATTTAATTAACCTCTGGTTAACTCTTATTTCTTCATTTGATTTAGTATGAGGAATCTGGCAAGCACTCCAAAGGTCACAGCACCAAGGGTAGCCACGATATCCACAAAAAAGAAGAATACGAGAAGAATGTTGAATTCTTTGAGGAGGAAGGTGATTCTGCGGAAGAGGAGAAGCATGGTGGTCACAATCACGAGCGCAAGCACTCCTTGGTAAGCTTGATTTACTTGTGTTGTTTGAATTTAACTTTAGCATCATCATGTCAGCCGACAGACGTCCATAGACATCCTCAAAGGATCGCCACAACAAATCATAATACGGGTTTCCGCCGTCTTCACCCTGTTTAATAACCCTTTATTATTTATTTCATATGGACCGACGACCAGGGCCCTGTTTAATAAACGCGACAATGACAATTCAGAGTACATTGCTGAGAATGCAAGAACACATGAAGCACTGCAAGTTTAACGTCATTAGTAACCAGCAATGTACTCTGAATTGTCATTAATAAATTGTCATTGTCATATTTATTAAACAGGGCCCTGGACCCTGCCCCGTTGGTCCATATGAAATAAATAATAAATATTGTATTCGATATTAAAGCTTAAAACTAAAATTAACAAGTTCATTATTTACATATCACAAACAGGAAATGTCCAAGATATGAAAAATCTAATTTATTTACCAAATTATAACCTACAACAATTCGAAAAAATGTGATCTAATGCATTCATCATAGGTATTACACCTACAAAATATTTGCACCTTCGCGGCATTTGAACCAGCGATCGGGAATATTCTTGAAAAGAGGTCAAAAAATCAGGAGTCCCATACTTTTGGATCAAGTAGGATATCACATAAAGAAAGAAGTTCAGTTTGATGGTCTAATCGTCCGTTAAAAAACCCTGGGTAAAGAAGGATCCTATAGATTTCACGTCTTGGTTTCTTTGCCAGTAGAGCCTCCGCCTTAAGTACTCTCTCGCCTTAAGGCTCTCCCTCCCAGGTGCAAGGCTCTCTTTCTTACAAGCAAACTTTTGCCATTCCGCTTCAATTGCGTGGCTTCGGTCAGAATTTTCCATTTTCTTTGAAAACCTGTATGATTTTTTATGAATTTTCAAAAAATAAAAAAACCACATCATTCTATATTGTATTGTGAAGAATATTGTAAATTTTCATATTCTTCTGATCAACAATGAAAACGGCTACAAAAAACGGCTGTTGTATAATGGTTACAACTGGAAAAAAAGGGGTGACTTAGGATTAATTTTTCTTCAGTTTTATTAATGAAAATAGATTACGAGAAAAACCACATCACTTCTCATATCCTGTAGATTGTTCAGTTTTGTTTTCTGCTTAAAAAGTGTCATAGTTAATGTATAAAATGGTTAGGTACAAAGTTACTCAAAACCGGGCGGACGCCCCTTAAACAAATTACCTGTGAACTGTGAAATCAATTTATAAAACTAACCAAAGATAAATTGAAATTTGTAAGAGGTTTCAATTGCTAATATTAAGTTTCAGATACTAAGTAAATCGATTTTGTTTTTATTTCTTATCGGTTGCGTTACTTTGGCCTTCGGTTTAAACTTAAGGCAGGTTAATACTATGACTCAGCGTGTTAAGAGGATAAGCGGGTACTGTTTGCAGTGCTATCGATTCCGGGGAATTACCCCAATTTTCGGGGAATGAGGGGTACGTGCGGGGAGAGTGCGGGGAATGATTCAAATCGGGGAATTTCGGAGAATCAACGATTTGTAATAAATGTCGAACAAACTACAAATAGGATGTCTAAAGAAGAGGAATTGTTTATTCTTAGATCGAAAGTGTGGGAGAAATAATAATCATAAAGAAAACTCATTGTATTCTAAATATTTAAGTAGGTTTTTTTGATAAAAATTGAAGACAAAGAATTTGTATATGCATATGCATATGCTCACGACTATATTCCCCGAGGGGGTAGTCAGAGATATTCTGAAACTTCAGAACATCCACATTTCACTAATAGTACCGAAACTCTGTCCAGTGTGACGGGGACAAAGAATTTGATAACCTAATTTTGCGAAACATTAAACTACTTACATTTTGCATGAACAAATGCTTTATTTCTTGAATAATACAGTGTCGGGGAATTATCGGGGAATGCATGATTGGAAATCGGGGAAATTCGTGGAATTGAGCCCAATTAAGCGGGGAATCAAGAAATTTACATTGGCAGCTCTTTTAGCCTATACAAACGTATTCCCCAGTTTCCTCCCAGGAGTGCGATTTTTGAATCTCATTCGCTTAGTTCAGCATTTGAAAATGTCAAAATTACTGTGGAGATAAGCATCTTTCTACTGCTGATTTGACTTCTGAAAATCATACTTCAGGAGTGCAATTTTTGAAAGTCAAATCAGCAGTAGAAAGATGCGTATCTCCATAGTAATTTTGACATTTACAAATGCTGAACTCAGCGAATGAGATTCAAAAATCGCACTCCTAGATAATGACACTAAGAGCAAATATTTTTACCATAAAATCTATGTCACCTCTGTCATTATGGCCCTATCTTTTCCTTTTTTCCATACATTAATTACTATAATATCTAGAATCCTTCGAAAATGTTGAAAAATTACTCAATTTTACCGCTGTGTTCAGACATCCAGCAAGCAAAACCTACGTGACGAAATGAATTCGTTTCACAATCCGGGATCCGGGAAAAAAATAAGGGGCCCCTTAAATCCCGGATACTTAGCTACCTCGTCTAGGTCCACTAAGCTCTTTAATATCTAACTTTCCATTACTATTGTAAGATGAGTAGCGAGAAATGAGAGCGTCAAGTTTCAATTATTTTCGGTTCAGTGGTTTTGAAATAAAACACTTGTTTGAAAAACGTTTGCGTAGCGAATACCATTTAGTATACAATACACGTATCCAAATGTATTCTTTCAGATCACTCAACAAAGACAAATAGAGTTTTTGAAATACTTTTTTTGTTTGCTTAATATTCTTTTAGAGTTCCGTTCCCAAAGGGTGAAAACGGGACCCTATCATATTTAGGGCTGTAACTTTTTAACCGTAATAGCGAGATAGTTGAAAGAATAGGATATCCACTTCTTACCTGTCAAATAATTTAAGAACTATTAACGTGTAGTATAACTTTTATTCCTCATTATCAAATTAAAATAAATTATTACAGATGTAAAGGGAATCAACCTATAGTTTCCTGTATCAATATTAACTGTATACTTCAACCTTTGAGTATTATTCAACTAAATAAAAAATAGTTTCACAGGTAGGTAAACGATATGGGAAGGGGTCGTTCTTCTTTCACAGAATGTGCGTTATTACGGCGTATTTGCTAAAAAATTCAAAGTTTCTGACCGCATCGAAAAAACCTGCACGTTTATGTATTTAGAGCTACATAAGTTCATCCCGCCTTCCCCTTTCTACTATCGGACTTCCAGACGCACCGCGCGGGATATCACCCCTTCTTGGTTGACATCCCACATATCCGCATCAAGCGCCTTTCTGAATCTTTTATAATGCGCACAGCCAAGGAGTGGAATGTCCTGCCTGCTTCAGTATTTCCGAGCGCTTACAACCCGAATTCCTTTAAAGTAGAGTGAATAGGCTTCTTCTCGGTTAGCTCGCTACATCTTCGACCCCATCTTTGTCCTAAGGACTAGATTGAGGTCAAGAGCAAACCCATGAATAATAAAAATTGTAATAATTTCAGGGCGGTCACTTCAAGAAAGATAATCTTAATGCGGCTCACCACGGCTACGACAAGGGCGAATCAGGGCATTTCGAGAAGGGCAGCCGTGGACATGGGCATAAGGTTTGTACCTATTTATTATTATTGTATCTCGGAAGGTAAGTATTTCGCGGGCCGTAGACCGGACCTTTGGAAGGCTTGCGTGGGGACACAGGTCTTAGAGGCCCCTTTGAGACATTTTTAGTGTTCCGTACCAAAAGTGGAAAAACTGAACTTTTATGGAATCAGCTCGGTGTCTGTCCGTCCGTCCGTCCGTCCGTCTGTCAAAGGCATTTTTCTCAGAGACCGTAAGACATAGGAAGGAAGTTGAAAGTTAATGGCGGGAAAATTAACAAGGTGGCTCTAAATTGGATAGTTATTTTTCTATACCCAAAAAACGAACACCATTGAGACCAGTGTAAAATGATCTTCAGTTACTATGTGACCACATACTAAGTAAGTGTCAATTTAAAGTGGTCGTCTTCAATGACCCACGTTAAACAACTGCATGGGTAGCATGACAATCCGCGATAGCCGTGACACGGCTTTATCACGTCTTTTAACTCGTTCGTTCGCGCATATAGGCCAGTCATTTTACGCGTTGACCCGGGAATAATTTAGAATTGCATTTTTTTTTCGGAATCTTATATTAGAACAAACCTCTCCAAGAAATGGAACAAAATTAAAAAAAAATTACGTCAGCAACAGTCCTAAATTTTACATTTTGCATTTAATTGCAGCAATCCCGATCTACAATATTTATGGCATTGTTGTTTTGCACATTTCATTAAATTAATTGCTATTATTTATATATCAGAAAATTAAAAACTTAGATCGACTGCATATGCTTGAAGTAACAACTGCAGCGTCAAAACTAGAAATTTGTTTATGGTGCCTAAGCCGTAATACTTAATTGCAATATTTTTTGATAAATACTTTATATCTTATATTATAAACAAAAGATATCAATTCTTAGAAAGATTGCTCCAAGCAGTACCTCAATCTGTAATTTACATGATTTATGGTTCAAGATGGATTAGTAAGAGGAAAATCTTATTTTAATAATTGCATTTAGTACATTAAACAATTGTAAACACTATTATAAAAATAAAATTCTCATGGATAATAATAAATAAAGAATACAATAAAAGTACGCAGCGCGATATCATCTTTACACGGGTAGCAATAGAGTTTAAATTTAAAAGCGGGCGGAGTGGTGTCGAGCATAGACGACCGACCGTGACCGTGTGCCAATCCTATCGGAAAAGGAAGGTAGTTCGATGTTCCTCGAATAATTATGTTTGTGTAGAATGTTCATGTTATCAAAATTGTTCCCGATAATATAGATAGGTAGATAGGTAGGTATACCTAATATTCAAAAATAAGTCGGTATTTAACTAGTTACTGTTATTAGCTTGTTATTAGAAGGTATGTGTGTGATTGCCTGAAGTGGTACCAAAGTAATTTTATTTGGATAGCTATTTTTGTGATTTATGACAAACGGCTTCAAAACATTAAAAAAATTAAGAAAACACGAATTTCGAAAAAAATATTATTTGGCGGTGATTTAGACCCGCCACACACATATAGAATTCAGAATTCCTAATCAGAATTGTGATTTTGTATACCTAGGATTTGATAGGTACCTACGCAAATCTGAACAGAATTCTGCAGGGGGAAAATCCATACGAAATAAATCGTAGATAATCCTGATTCGGAGTTCCGGTTCGGAATTCCGTATGTACGTGGAGGACTTTATGTGCACTTGATATCATGGTACTGCACGGCTAGCATACCACCCACGCGACAAAACGACAAAACGAGAAAAGCGTCATGTGCGCTCTTTTTGGCATTAGCAAAACAACAAAGATCTCATCTCGATTTTCATCATTTTCTAAGGGGTGCGGTGGCGGTGCAGGGCCCTGTTTAATAAATGCGACAATAGCAATGACAATTCAGAGTAAGTACATTACTGGTTACTAATGACGCTAAACTTGCAGTGCTACAGTCATGTGTCCTAGCATTCGCAGCTATGTACTCTGAATTGTCATTGTCAAATTGTCATTGTCTAGTTTAAAAAACAGGGCCCAGATTGTGCGGATAAGGCGAGAATAATGCGATATGGAAGTTTATGTGTGCAGCACGTCTAGTATAGATTTCTCTACAGGCGTGCGACGCGCCTTTATAAACTAGCTTGTACCCACGTTTTTTGTAGAGCTAAAACCGCGCTTGCCGAGAAATGTAGTACGGAAAAAAGTCGAGACGCGCGCAAGTAGAGAAATCATACTAGACGTGGTGTAACCTCGCTTTTCGAAGAGCAAAAGCCGCGCTTGTCGCGACTTATAAAAAACCGAGTCGCGCGTGTAGAGAAATACTAGACGTCTAGTCCAGCAATCCACACAAGTCTACAATCCAGACCACCACGGCTTTTTTTGTAAGTATTACTAAGTAAGTACCTACCTATAAAAAATAGATATGTGGAACATTGTCATACAAACAAATTATCGAATCCCATTTAAAGTTAGTAGAATCTAGCACGGAAAAGAATGAAATATTATGTACCTTTAATTAATGATAAGACTATTATCATTTTATAGAATACATATTTATTATAGATACAAACATACATGACTTGAGTACCAACAAGTTTTCATATATTCACCATACAAATATTTGCCCTTTACGGATTCGAACCCGCAACCCTAGTATAAACAGGCAGGCCTACCAGCTAAGCTGAGCTATTGGGCAGTCAAAAAAGTATACACAAGTAGTTGTAAGTGAATGGAAAAGGTAGACCCACTTCCCGGGATTCGAATATCGACATAGCGTGGACATACCCTCTCATTTATTCGTTGAAAGGAAATAATTTAAATAATCTAGCTACTGTAATGTTAAATGGATAATAGGTGAAAATGGGTGTCTCTTTTTTTATTAATAAACGTAGATATGAAAAATCTTATAATATGAAAAATCGTACCTTTGTCTGACTAAGTTGCATGATTTTGTAAGCAATTTCAACATAGAAAGGGACAAACAACTATTATTATCATTTTAATGTCTGTTATAGTTATTCTCTTTCTACGTTATTGTAGATAAGCCAAATAATAGGGATGATGAAAATTTTATATTTTATATCTTTTTTAAAAACTGTTTGGTATCTTTCACTAAAGTGAAACAGATTTTTTAATATCTTCAAAAATAACCGAAATATAAGTGTTTAAAATTTACGGTTAGAGCGAGAGGCAGATATAAAGGGAGTGACGTCATACTCTCGTATTTTACAAATAATATCGAAGTGTTATACAAAAATCTGTTTTGCATGAAAGAGATAGAAGACGATAAAAAACGTATTTCAACCGTGTTTACTCGCTTCGCTCGTGGTTCAATCCTAGAATCCTTCACTTGCTCAGGCTTCAATACAAGTACTCGCGCCAAAAAGCAACTTTGCAGCCTTGCATAACAAATAACTATTTTCTTCTGAAACCTGTCATGTGGGGTATCAAATGAAAGGACTTCATGAGGCGGTTGTAAAAATATACTACACCATTTCCATTCAACCACTGGTTTTCAAAAAATCCAAAAAGTATTTTCTAAACATACAAGTTTGGGCTCCTCCCGGTGCGAAATTGCTGGTAAAACTTTTGTAAAACATACGCCAAATGACTCATAACATCCTCATATCGAAGGTCAAAAAGCAATTTTAAAACTCTTCAGGAAACCACTTGTCGGTATAAAACTACTCAGTCCTACGAAAGTTTTTAACTGAATACTTTATTTAAATTGGCTTCTGTACTATACAGGATGTTAGGGTAAACAGTTGCATTACTTTAAGGGGTGATTGTACCCATGATACTAAAAACCATTCCCTAAGAAACCAATTTTTTTTCGACTTTTCATACAAACGTTCGATCACCTGATTGCATTTAGTATGGAAAGTCGAAACATATTTTTGCGAATTTCCAATAGGATTCTGGCAAAGTTGTTCAATATCATGGATACAATTACCCCATTAGCACGTTGAACGCCGGCGGGTCACAATAACAATAGATTTTCCATTGTTTGTCGGTCATTTGGCAGTCAAAGGTGATGCAACTGTTTACCCTAACACCCTGTAAAATACGTAGGTACTGTATTGCGTAGGAAATATTTGTCTTATAATAAAATTATGGCACCATCAGTATTTCAGTCTTACAGTAAAGTTTAAATCTCTCGACAAATACAATACAAAGTAGGTATACAAAGATTTTTCAATATTTCAAATAGTTTAAATACTACGCTTTAAATAATAGGTACGTATAAAATAAAGGTAAGATAATACCTTTACGGATGATAATCCGTCATACAATACAGGGCCTCTACCCGGACATTCGAACTTCGCAATTGAGTGAACGTTTTCGATTCAATGTGAACTCTATGACACTGAAGTTTGGACCAAAACGGTCTCGAAATTGTGGGGACTTGTCACAAATGTCAACACCCGCAAGTTATAGCAAAGATGCCAACAGATGGCGATACCGTCGCTCTCGGAAAGATGCTCCATACAAAGACAACGTTCATCTTAAATACGTAACTCGTAACCTACTTACACATAAGGTTTACAATCGAATGCAGGACATGAATCGCGCAAGAGAAATAATCACAGAGATTCGATACATACAGGGTGTAACAAAACACCCTAGTAATACTTAAAGGGGTGCTTCTGACCATCAAACTGAACAACTTTCACTATGGAGCCAACATCGAAATCGCGAAAAAAAAACTGCTGTTTCATACAAAACTGCAGTCCCGTGTCGACTTAAATGTATGGGATGGCAGATTTTTTTTATTTTTTCTCCTCGTTGGCTCCATAGTTAAAGTTGTTCAGATTGATGGTCTGAGGCACCCCTTTAAGTATTACTAGGGTGTTTTGTTACACCCTGTATACAAGGTCCAACTAAGAACTGTTGCACCACGGCCGATCCCCAGGCTTCACACATAGCCTGGTGGAAGATCTTCCCTTTTCAATGGAGGAACATTCCCAAGTAGCACATCCATAAAATAAAAATCGAAAGTACCGGTTAATGGACCGTACTGATTTTTTCCAGATCTTCGTCGCTCAGATCATAATTTTCAGTTGGTTTTTCTAAGCTTCCTAAAGGATCTATGTCATTCTCACCTATTTCTTAATGATCTTTGACAAATCCTTCACGATCACATTCCTTTAGGCTTTGAAAGGTGACTTCAACTTCTTCAAATAGCACCGTATCTATATTCGTATATTTCTATGTTAGTGCCATAGAGATAGCTGTTCAGTTCGACGAATTGTCAAAAAAACAGTGTCAGCATATTAAGAAGGACCTTATATTAGTAGTGTAGGGGTAGTAGGGGTAGTCCGGATAAGGGGGTGTCGATTGAAGGAAAATTTTGCTATTTGAAAGGCACTAAATTGGATAACTTTATTTAAAAATAAATATTACCAGGATAAATGGATCTTCAGTTGCTATGTGACTACATATTTAGTAAGTGTCAGTTTATACTGGTACACACACGGTGACAAATCAACCTACCGACTAAGAGCTGGCTACGTAATATTTCAAAATGATAAGGTGTAGTAAAAATTTTTATGGAGAAACCTTCCTTACTGGCTAACAAGTACATTGCACTGACTGCCAGAAGTCTACCCCGGGGAGGGAAGCGTGGGCGTGGGGTCAGACACGTCAATTTTTAATCAAAATAAAATCATTCGGTGCAGTTCTGAAAATTTGTCGTAGTTATAGTTTTTAACAGTAGAAATAGCGTAAAATTATTGCCAGAAGTCTAGGTCGGGGATAAAACGTTGCCAGAAGTCGATAAAGTTGTTAAAAAATATTCAAAATAAAATGATAAGGTGCAGTTCTGGCAATTTAGTTTTTACATAATTCATGGCTTCAAACAGCTGTAAATAAATTGCCAGAAGGCTAAATGGTGGCTAAGTGTATGAAAAAATGACTTTGAATTGTGGATTTTTTTTACGTTTTCTTATAATTTGTTCGACCAAGTAGTGAAAATGTTATAGTATGTTATATATTTGTAATCTACTCAGAAAGCCCTTTCATTTGATACCCCACATGGTATGTTTGAAAGATTATTGTTTTTTCTTTTTGCTGCCATACCTATTCATGACGTCACAGTTTCTACCCCCACAGTCTGAGCGCTTTTCATCTCATTTATTTGTGTTCAGGACGTTAAACTGAACGTATTGATACCATAAATACCATATCCGAGACGATGCACAGTGGGTCGATACAGTTGTTAAGAGGATACGATTCGGAGCGCTCTTCGTACAAACGAAGTCTGGTTATATTATCAAAACTAACCAATTAATTCAATGAAAATTTTTACACACAATCTAGAAACTAATATCTGTGCTTGACATTTGTTGGATTTCCGTAAAAATGTGTAGTTTCAAAGTTATCGTGGCTCAAAGTTTTCCACACATTTCTTAGTATTGGTTTGTATTGAAAATATAACCAGACTTTTTTGTATGGAGCGCGCTCGGCGCTCTAAATTATATCCCTTTAATTTTTTTTCTAATTTTGATTACAAGTTGCAGTTCTGACAATCTCGTTTTTATGTTATTAAAGTCTTAAAAAACTGACTACTAATTGCAGTTCTGGCAATTAGAGTCGTGATTGTAATTTGAGTCATATAGGCTTTTACAGCTTACTACCCGTTCACGACCAGTTGGCCGTCGATGGCCGTTACAAAATTTCCTCACAGGCACATTAATTGATCCCGGCGACAAAAAATAATATATAAGACAAATAAAAATTTAAAATTAAAAGCGATATTAGTGACCGGGACGGATGTGCCGTACGTGGTTGCGTTGCTAAAGGTTATAAAATTGCGTTTATTAGGGTCTCTTAGGGGTGCGGTGCGGGGAAGCGGGAAGGGAGGTAGCGGCCAACTTGAAGTGAATGACTAGTAGTATGGAACAACCGATTTTTTTGCGCAGACAGGTTTGCTCCCATAGTAAAAGTTATTCAGTTTGATGGGTAGAGTATGTGGTTTAAAGGTTAATAATACTTTTCTTTACACCCTGTATACAGGGTGTTAGGGTAAACAGTTGCATGACTTTAAGGGGTGATTGTACCCATGATAGTGAACAATTTTCACTAAGACACTTATAAGAAATTAGTTTCAAAAAAATTGGACTTCCCATACTAAATGCAATCAGCTGATCGAAATAAGTAACCTTTTGGATAGCTATAATTGGCCATCAAAAATGTAATCAATATTGTAACACATGTAACTAAGGCTGTTGATATCCTAAATAAATAAAAATAAATAAGAAAAGAACTTTTGTATGAAGAGTCGAAAAAATTTCATGCTAATTCCCTATAGGTTTCTTTGGGAAAGTTGTTCAGTATCATGGGTACAATCACCCCTCAAAGTAATGCAACTGTTTACCGTAACACCCTGAAGTTGCTACAACTAATTAATATTTATCCTATAATTTTATTACTCTCTGCTACAAAGCTACAAAATTTCTGGAGTGCGATTTTTGAATCTTATTCGCTGAGTTCAGCAGTTGCAAATGTCAAAATTAGTGTGGAGATATGCATCTTTCCTTTCTACTGCTGATTTGACTTTAAAAAATCATACTTCAGGAGTGCGATTTTTGTAACTCAAATCAGCAGTAGAAAGATGCGTATCTCCACAGTAATTTTGACATTTTCAACTGCTGAACTCAGCGAATGAGATTCAAAAATCGCACTCCTGGTTAGAGTACAGTAGCTAGATATTTTTTTTCAGTGTTACTTGGCAGCTGAGTGAGCTGAGGGATGCGTCTTCGAAAATATATTCTTAACTCCCGCACTTAGCATTCTGCCTTTGCATAAATATTATAGCTAACTAATAGCATAATTATTGAAAAGAATTAAATTACTAGAACTGCACCTTATTTATTATTATAATTTCAATGAATAGCTTTCCGTTACAGTGATATTATCATTTTTGTACATACAGTCATCCTCTTGCCTTGTGGCAATTAGTAGTCAGTTTTTAAGACATTGTGGGGAACTACTACAGATGGTCAGCACCCACAAGTTATAGCAAAGATGCCAACAGATGGCGATACCGTCGCTCGCGGAAATATGCTCCATACAAAGACAACGTTCATCGTAAATACGTAACTCGTAACCTACTACAAATAAGGTTCACAATCGAATGCAAGACATAAATCGCGCAAGAGAAATAATCACAGAGATTCGATATATATACAAGGTCCAACTAAGAACTGTTGGACCACGGCCGGTCCCCAGGCATCACACCTAGCCTGGCGGAAGTACTTCCCTTTTCAATGGAGGAACATTCCCAAGTAGCACCTCCATATTGGTGACCCTCGACAAAGAACATCGCAACCTAAACACCGCAGAGCACCACCACCACAGAGCAGCAACCAGCTTCAACCAACCCTTCACCCCCTCGACCAGGTCAAACAAGCAGCAGTCACACCATCAACCCGAAGCCCACACCAGGTCCATCGCAGCTGTCTTTACACCGCTTCCTGGGCCTGCAGCTTCCTCAACGACAGTCAGCGTCTGCATAGAAGGATCTCCCGCAGCCCACGTGTCTGAGCTCACCTCCACGTGGCAGTTCTGCTCGCCTTCTCCACGCCTGTCACTCGCCCGCATCACATCAGGACTGACCTCCCTGACAGATGCACACACACCGCAGCACATCGCTCGTCAGACTCACTTGACTGGAGCCCTGCACCTACGCTACATGGATACAGACTGCACACTTCGAACTGCTCAACGACCTCCGGCCTGAGGGGGGAGTCCTGTGGGGAACTACTACAGATGGTCAGCACCCACAAGTTATAGCAAAGATGAAAATCCGGCGAGAGGTTGAACGAAGCAAATCTCATAGCCGTGACGCGTGTCGTGTCGTCACAGTAGTGACGTAGTGGACTGTGGACAGTGACAGTAGGTGGTGCACGGGGAATCCCTGCGAGGAGGACCCGTGAAGTGAACCGTGTAGGGGAACCTCCGCGAGGTGGACCGTTTGTAAGTGTATCCCAAATAAACTCTGTAAAGTTGGACTTAGCGTTTCACTCCAATCCCGGAACCCGTAGCTCGTAACAATATAAACATCCATGACCGAACCGGGATTCGAACCCAGGACCCTGGTTTGGCAGTCCGGCGTGGTAACCATTACACCAACCGGGTCGTCAATTTTGATGATTTTATTTTGATTAAAAATTGACGTGCTTGACCCCACGCCCACGCTTCTCTCCCCGGGGTAGACTTCTGGCAGTCAGTGCAATGTACTTGTTAGCCAGTAAGGAAGGTTTCTACATAAAAATTTTTACTACACCTTATCATTTTGAAATTACGTAGCCAGCTCTCCGTCCATTAGTTGAACATAGAGTTCATGGACATAGAGTTCAGTTCAACTTGACATATAGTAGCAGTTCAGTAGGTAGGCACGGAAAACTAATTGCTTAAGACCCGAACCGACTCGCTCACAAAAAATTGGGACATGTTATATTAACCTACCTACTTTCCTTACTTACTCATTTCCTACCAAAATTAACCAAAAAAAAAAAAACAATAAAAATTAATTTTATCAAAAGATTAACTAAATCTCAACTTTTGATCAAAGCACGGAATTTTCTTAGGCTAACGATAAAATGGAGTAGGTATTCATTATGCCGAAGAAAGTATTTAAACATTTCACTAACATTATCTGCTCCAGAATGGTTCCCAAGCTCATAAGTCCGCCACATACATACAGAATTCCAATCCGGAATTCCGAATCAGGATTACGATTTCGTATAGAGTTTCCCCCTCCACAATTCCGTCCGTTCGGCATCAAACCCTATACAAAAGCACAATCTTGATTCGGAATCCCATAATAATTATGTGTGTGGCGCACCTTAAATAGAAATAATAGAAAAATACCAATGGTACTTTTAAGATGAAAGACGATTAGATTTTTTCACTATGGCAACTCCGTATCATAACATAATTTTTTATTTCCACACCAAAAACATACAACAACAAAAACATAAAATCCCGGGATTCGAGGGCATGTCCATATTATGCCCGCATAACGAATCCCGTACCTATGACGGTATTTTTGCTAAAGCAGTAGGTAGGTAGCACAGAGTACTATAATATTGCATAAAGTAGGCAGGTAGGTACCTACTAAACTAACTTATCACTCCGTAAAGTTATGCCCACTAATTACATGCTTTGCTCATACTACGTGTAATTTATGAGCTTTAGTTAGGTAGGTAGGTATCTACCCTATAGGGCTAGCATGCCACGCACGACAAAGCGACAAAACGGGAAAACCATCATGCGCGCTCGCTTTCGTATACGCAAAGTAACAAAGACAGAGGCACATCTCGATTTTTGTCGTTTTCTCGAGAGTGGCATCCTAGCTACATCCTAGGCTCCCAGCGACCGCGGCATGGCGCCTCGATAAACGTTTTATCGTGCCTGCTAACTCGTTTTTTCGCACGCAAAAAGAAAGAGAGCTAGGGCGCGATAGCGCTTTATCGCGCCGCCATGCCGCGGGCGCAGGTTTGAAATTAGGTAGGTAGGTAAGGCTAAGTAGGTAGATACGAGTAGGTACCTCACTTCACTATTCACTACCGAAATAAGCAATTGTGTAACTACGTCTAACTAGTTAGGTAGGTATAGGTACCTACATAATTTTATATAATTGTAACAACGTAATTTATTTCGGCAGTGAGGTACTTACCTAAGCCTAACTACCAATCTATAATAAATAATTGTTAGCGTGATTGCAAGATAAAATAAAACCAGTCAAGTGCATGTCGGGCTGCTCGCGCACCGAGGGTTCCGTACCACACCACTACAGAACACAACGTTATTAACTTAGAATAAAACCGGTCAAGTGCTAGTCGGGCTACTCGCGCACCGAGCGAGGGTTCCGTGCCACACCACCACAGAACACAACATTATTAACATAGAAAAAAAACTTTTTTTTCCGGGACCTTTAGCGCAAGACCGACTCACACTTGGCCGGTTTTTAGTATTTGTTGTTATTCTGTAGAGTGTGTTCTATAATCACACTAAGTTTGACGCTTGTATGTATTACCGTTTAGACGATAGAGCGTGAAGAAAAAACTTTGATAAAAACTAGTTTCTTGTTGATAGCCCCCCTTAATTTTTAAATTTTTTACTTTTTTATTATTTGTTAACAAATCCGCCGTAATAACGCATAATCTGAGAAAATTTCAACTATCTAGCTATTACGGTTCAAAAGTTACCGCCCTAAATAGGTAGGACAGACGGACGGACGGACGGACAGACGGACAGACGGACAGACGGACAGACGGACAGACGGACGGACGGACGGACGGACAACGTAGGCTTAGTAATAGGGTCCTGTTTTCACCCTTTGGGTACGGAACCCTAAAAAGAACTTTTTTGTCCGGGACCTTTGACCTTAGAGCTAGAATGACTCACACTTGGCTGGTTTCTAGTATTTGTTGTTATTCTGTAGAGTTTGCTCTATAATCACACTAAGTTTGACGCTTGTATAAATAACCATTTTTACGATAGAGCGTGCAGAAAAAACGTTGATAAAAACTAGTTTCTTGTTGAGAACCCCCCTTAATTTTTAACTTTTTGACATTTTTATTTGTTAACAAATCTGCCGTAATGACGCACAATCTGAGAAAATTTCAACTATCTTGCTATTACAGTTCAAAAGTTACAGCCCTAAATAGGTAGGACAGACGGACGGACGGACGGGTAACGTAGGCTTAGTAATAGTTTCCCGTTTTCTCCCTTTGGGTCCCGAACCCTAAAAATATAGACTTAAATGCGCGAACGCATTCCACGACCGGGCGAGAGGCCGGCCGACGATCAAGATCAATGGGCCGTACGAGTGCGGATCCACGCGTCCCACCCCGCCTGCACCCCCGCGACCACCTTGCGCGCCAACGCGCCATCATAATGAAAACGTGGCGCCAACACGACGATTTTTAAATTTCGCAATATTTTACACAAATAAATAGCTGACATCGTATCTTGTTTATTTGTATGTAAGATATTTTGTAAAATAATGCTCTACATAGTTAAAAAGAAATCTAGTCATTTAAATTATGATATTAATAATGATTTTGGTTTTTTTAATCAAGGCTGAATGGTTCATTATTTAGTTTTAAGAATGATAAAATAGAATAAAACTATTATTTCTAAGGCTATTCACGCTTTACATATGGAATTAGTATTTGTATCTACTGAAAAAACATTGAAAATTACATAATCTTTTTTTAACGAATAACCCAAAACAACACATTTTTAATTATTATGTCAATTTTAATGTTCAAAAATCACATTTAACTCTAATTAAAATGAGGGTTTTAGATTTCTTTCTGAGTGAGTTACAAGCCTTCCAGGAGTTTTAATTTTTTTTTCTATGTTCCATACAAATATTTTGTATAATAATTTTTCAGGCTATACTTTCATCACTAAATGATGCCATTCACGATTTAAAAGTACGAATAAAGATTACTTCGACGTCCTCCATACTAAACACGCTAAAATGATTGGGGTAATAAACGAACTGGTAGTTTGGTACACTAATGGAACACTTAGGGGATAGATCCCCCCCCCCCCCCCACCCCCCTGGAAATGTGCTTGTCATAACGCAACAACAAAACGACGATTTATTTTTGGACGTGCCCACTAGATAAACTACAAAAGCCTTCAAGCTATTTTCATACAATACTTTTATAGGTTTTTTAAAGGTCTAAACATACAATTTTGAAAAAAGAAAAAAAAAACGGCCGCTTTTGTTTTTATTCGAAATATCTAAAAGTGGAATGTTTAGAACCTACAAAAGTATTGTATAACAATGGCTTGAACGCTTTTGTGCTTTTATATTGGGCACTTTTTAAATTTAGGCTTTCTTTATTGTGACGAGGGCGCCACTGAGCTCGAATAGCCCTCTTAAATAAATGAAAAGACGCGTAAAAATGACAGTAAATTCAATTTTTTCGAATTACAGGAGCATCGAAGTTCAGCAGGCAACGACCACCACGCCAAACTCGGTCGAGAGCATCACAACCACGCCGGCAAGACAGCCGGCAAGAAGTGGATCTATCATCATGGCTTCCCGGCGCAAACAGCTAACCTGGTGGTTATAGACCGAAGAGTAGACCCCTATTATCATGGGCCCTCGTATTATGGATAATTTTAGCGTAGTTTAGGAGTAAAGATTCGACCAGGAATAAACATTTAGATACACAATCAACTCTAGAAATGGGAGATTCAAATGTCTCAACTGAGTTCTTCAGTGTGGAAGAAGATTTATATTACTTTAACAGAGTGTAAAAATGGAATGCGTTAAATATCATACAGACCATCAAACTGAACAGCTTTTACAATAGGACCACAGATAGGACTAACAATTAAAATCGCAAAAAAAAATCGCAAAAAGAATACTGTTCCTGTCGCGGAGTTCCGCGATCGCAAACATTTATTTAGGTGAGAATTATTAACTTTACGCAACGAACATAACTTTGCAATTAAAACCCTCTTAGGAATTAGTAGAATCGTAATTTCATATTATGGCAACACTGAAGGTGAGTGTCATTGTAAGGTAGGCGCGAAATTAGTTTGCACTTTGGCGGGACGTCGAGAAGGATTGGCACGCCCTGAGTAGCGGAGTTGAGGAGAACTCCAGCGAGGAGTCTGGTCTCACCGGTTGCTGAAACTAGGTGAGTTTTTGTTCCATGTATTTGCCCACTATGTGAGACGATAGTTCTATTGTATTGTTGAATAGTTTAATGACCGTATTCAGGTTGGTGTAAGGACGAGGATGGAGGGGACGGTGGACGCATCCTCCCGGGGCCAGGTTGGGCTCCGGTCGCGATACGATCGACTCACATAGTGGAACTCTCTAACTGTTTGTACCGTTCTGTATTGATTTCAAATTCGTAACCTGATAACGTCGTTGACATAATTCTCAATGTGCATCTTAAATTACCCTAATCAGCAGATACTCTTAGAATAGTGGTTTTCCCATTAATTATAGAACCTAGGCACAGAAACGCCGCCACAAATTTTGGTGGAGATGCTGTTGGAAAATAACCTCTTTTTTTTAAATTTCGAAAAATGCGGGTTACGTTTGCGTGACGAGATAGACCAATGATAGACCGCGGCCCATGACAATCCGACAACCTAAAGAAGCAAATCAGACGTTCGTTTCATGGTTGTTTGTAAAATGTATTGCAAGGTGTGTTACCCACTTTTTTTTTCTGTCGGGAGGACTCTCGTGCATTATATGTTGCGTGTGGCAGCACACGCGTACTCAGACCAATATGTAGAACATAGTGAAGGATGTTTGTATGAGAAATCATACAGAACATAAGAATACCGTATACCGACGGTGAAGAAGGATTCTTTCTACAACCAACCAGCTTAAGTATGACTGAAAGAGACTCAGTAAAGGTTCACGTGGTTGGGCGCATCCCGTGGGCTGGGACACTGGATTTATTCCCTGCGGCGACACTGAGAGAGAATAGTGTGAAAGAATGTACCATCACACACCCCGGACTGTGAGAATGAGAACTCTCAGGCAAATTGGTACAAAATGGATTCGTAGTGTGGACCATGTATCGCTCGCGGTTCTAGACCTACTTGTTGCGCGGAACCACCCATGTGCGCTGGGAGTAGTGGGGCCACATATACTACGAGGCGCCCGCGTGCCTTCTGTACAAGGAGGACGGGTGTAACAAAAGACACAGTGTGTGTAATATTTCGTTGCACCGAGAAACCGGTTGTCGCTTGCAAAGGGTTATTCAGTGTAGACCCTGTGATCTGTGTCTGTTGTTTAGAATTGTAACGAGAAAGAATGGTGCTTGAGAAGAACAAACATCATTAGTTACAAGAAAGAATGGTGCTTGAGAAGAACAAACATCATTAGTTACAAGAAAGAATGACGCTTGAGAAGAGCAGGCATCATTAGTGTAACACAGAAAGAAGTCATATGTTATGACAAGAAGTAAAGAAAGAAGTGGTGGGGTTGTGGAAGGAATCTACCTAGCTTTGCTTTGTCTAGGTAAACGTAACAAGTCTCGAGCAGAACAGAAAAGAACGAAAGAATTATGAGTTAATTTGTTTTACATGTCTATCGGGGTCACCTAAAGGTCACAGATATAGATTCATTTTACTTTATTTATTTCGAGGATATTGCAATGAAATTAAGATGTAACAAATAAATGATTAAACGAACGGGTCTTATCTGTTCACTTTGTTTCCGTTTCCGAACGAAAATTAGCTCGTGTTAATTTACGTCTGTGTACTACTTATTGCCTTCGCAATAAGGTTCATTTTCTATGGGTTTGCAAGTTATGTTCGCTTGGGTCAAGGTAGGTGGCGTCAAGTTGGCAACATTGACAGCGTTGTTTTGTGAAAACTTTTTCTCGTTTCGGCAATTTCGAATTTCGCATGAACTTCTGCAAAAGAAAAGTTGTTTTGCTGTTATTTTGTTTAGATTAAAGTGTGCAAAGTGTTAAAATACTGAGTTTACGGTGAGGTTTACAAGAAGTGATAATTGTGTTGGAGTATTGCTACGGCGTTATAACGATATTCGTTGAGGAAAATTTCTGGTGAGTTAGCGTTCAAAATGGCGATATTTCTAGAAGAAGAAAAGTTATTTACTTGATAAAAACGAAAAGAAAGAAACATTCTAGCTTGATAACATCATTTCAGTGTACGCACGTCGGCTGTATATTGGAAGGAGACCAGTCCTACTAACTTGTTTGGCTCTAAAACCGAACCACTTGGATTCCAATAAGAGTATTTTCTTTACGGAAAGTCTTAACTTTGGAAGAAGCTAGTTCAGTACCTACAACGCTCCTTGAAAGTCGTCTAGGACCCCAAGGTAAAACTTATTCTAATTTGTAGCTAAAATGAGTGATTTGATGCAATTGGCAGAAGTTGGCAATTTCACATGGGGATTGTGATGTTTCTTTTCAGTTGACGCCAAAATGGAGCACGTTCTTACATCGCGTCTGCAAATACACATAAACAAGTTAAATGAATTGGTAGAACAGGGTTTGAAGCTCTGTATTAATGATGAGATTGCCATGAACGACATCATTAAGCTGCGAATTGCATTAAAGTTAAATTTGGATAATTTAAAAACAGATTTTTTTAGTTATTTGGGTACTACTAATTTCAATAAAGAACTAGTTAATGCTTGCATTGATATGCAGAGTAAGGCAGAGGCAATTCTAATTAATGTTGAGACTTTGATTGAAACGAGCACTAAAACTAAAGAATCACAACCATCATCAATGAAATTACCAATTTTAAGTTTACCTAAATTTAAAGGTGATGCAACTGAATTTAGTGAATTTTACGACCGGTTCGATTCAGCTATAGGTTCACGTGATTTAAAAGATGTTGAGAAACTGGCTTACCTTATCAACTGCTTGGAAGGACAGGCGTTAGAGGAAGTGAAAGGACTATCAACTACTAATGAAAACTACGTTATTGCTCTTGATATGTTGCGGCATCGCTACGGAAGCAAAACTAAATTAATTGATGCTCACTATGAGGCTCTCAATAAGTTAAAGAAGGCAACGAATACAGCAGCAGAGTGCAGGTTTACGCTCAACTGCATTCAACGTCATCTTAGAGTACTTAGTTCTCTAGGTGAAAATACTGAAGGAAACCACATACGGGTCCTGCTACTCGGGAAGTTTCCTGAAAGGGTGTTATATGAACTGAATGTTCTGAAAGGTCCTGACTGCACACCGGAAGAAGTACTAGATGGCCTGGAAAGAATTGTGACTGCAATGGAAAGCGCACACAAACCTGATTTGGAAGATGAGAACAAACCTGGATCTTCTACTGAAGCTCTGCACATACAAATAGCTAAGAAGAAACCCTGGTCCGGAAGAATAGAACGACCATACCAGAAGATCAACACTGGGAAAGGTACCAACTATGAAGGAAAAGGAAATTCATTTGATTCTAGGAAGCGTAAATCAACACCTGCGTCGGAGAACAAAGATACTGGGAAGAAAAGAAGGAAGAGTTGTATCTTCTGTAACGATAATCACTACAATGACCGATGTGAAGAAGTTAAGAGCTTAAAAGAAAGAAAAAAGAAGTTGGGGAAGAAATGCTTCTTATGTTTCACGGATAGACATTTCAGCAAGGATTGCAAGAAGGATATTAAATGTTACCATTGTAAAGGAAAGCATAATAGCGCGTTGTGCACAAAGGAGCATGGTAAAATATTTGATATGTCAATAAATGATAGTGATAAAACATACTCACTCAATACATGCTCTAAATCATTCTTACAGACCGCGACGGTGAAGGTTCGAAATCCGGGAAGAAATCCTGAAGACTGCCGGCTGTTACTAGATTGTGGTAGTCAACGTAGCTATATAACTTTTGATTTAGCAAATAAATTAAAATTAAAAAGTGATACAGAAGATTCCTTAATAATTTATACCTTCGGCTCTGACATTCCGAAAGAAATCAAAAGCTCGGCTTCAGAAATTGAAATTGAAACGAAGCGAGGTGTAAAGAAAATAATTAGAGTTAATATTGTTCCATTTATTACAACTAAGCTATCAGCTCCACAAATCTCATCAGCCGTTCCTGTTGATATTTTAGCAGATGATAACTCTGCAGAACAGAAGATTGATTTATTAATTGGAAATGACTATTATTTTTCATTTATAAGAAAACGGAAAATTCAATTAGATAATAATTTATATTTAGTAAACACGGATTTTGGATGGATGCCATCAGGGTTCATAGAAACGAATAAACACGAAGACAATGTATTGTCTGTCGTCACCTTTTGCCAATGTCATAGACCTGACTGCCCATATTTCACTGAACCTGATCTTCCACTTCGTAGTATCGACATAAAGTTTCTGTGGTCGTTAGAGGCAATTGGCATCACGGATTCTCCGAAGGCGTCGAGAGAAGATGAATCAGTTGAATATTTCAATAAAACAGTAAAATATGAAAACGGAAGATGTCAAGTCAAATGGCCTTGGGTGCAATACCCACCAGAACTTCCAACTAATTACGGATTGGCGTTTGGTCGACTTAAAGGAATATTTAAAAGACTCGATATGGATACTGTTCAAGAATATGATTCAATATTGAAAGAACAATTACAGAAAGAGATTATAGAAGAAATAAAGAAACCTGAAAATCCCTACCAGCAGAGCACACCACCCATACATTACTTGCCTCATCACATGGTGAAGCAAGAAGGGAAAAGAGGAAGAATAGTATATGATGCTTCAGCGAAGACGAAAGAAGAAAAAAGTTTGAACGAGTGCCTTTACAGAGGACCATCAATGCTTGAAGATTTGACTGCACTTCTTATTTCATTTAGATTACATAAAATCGGTATTACTGCTGATGTAGAGAAGGCATTTTTGCAAATCTGCCTTCAACAAGAAGATAGAGAAGTTACAAGATTTTTGTGGTTAAGAGATATAAACAAAGAACTGACAGAAGATAATATAATACATTTGAGATTTACTAAAGTTCCATTTGGAGTAATATCAAGTCCATTCTTACTTACTGCATCAATCAGACATCACATGTCACAGAAAGATGGTTCGCTTTTGAAAGAAAAGGATGCTTTAAAAATACCTAAGCTAGAACTACTTGGATTTCTCATTGGATGCAGACTAGTAAAATATGTAAAGAATAGTCTGGCGATACCAATAGAAAAACAATTTGTATGGACTGACAGTCTTATTGTTTTGAGCTGGATGCGGTCAAACAAATTGCTACCTCCATTTGTTGCTAAACGGATTGACGAGATTAAACAACATAAAGAAATACAACCATACTATGTCAATACTAACGAGAATCCTGCGGACCTGGCGACTAGACCTGACTTATGGCTAAAGAAGAAGGAGTTATGGTTCAATGGACCAGAATTCTTGTTACAAGATGAAATAAACTGGCCTGTGACTAGATCTTTGGACTACCACAGATCACTGCTTATCATGGGGGAGGGTCAGGATGCTCATCATCCTGATGAAAATGTTACTGGAGAGCAACATGAAGAAATGAATGTGGATGAGCATCATGACACAGGAGTCCATGATGATGTTGATGTAGACATGGAAAGAGTGAAAGAAGTAGACAGAAAATCAGAACCGATGGTAGAAATCAAAAGTTTACAACAGAAGTATTTTCCAGAAGAGATGAAAGGAAAAGAAACTCATCTTACAAGAAATTTGGGTCTGTTCCTAGACGTTGACAGTATATTGAGATGCAAAGGAAGAATGTCTAATACCTGTTGGACATATGACATGAAGCATCCCATACTGCTACCAAAAGACTGTCAATTTACGAATGCTCTGATCATGAAGACACACGAAAAGAATTACCACATTGGCACAGCACATACCCTTAGCCTTATTAGGCAACAATATTGGATACCACAAGGCCGAGCTCAAGTAAGGAAAATTATACTGAAGTGTCCGCAGTGCCAGAAACATACTAGCGGCCCTTACAAACTGCCCACTCCACCAGCACTGCCCGCAGAAAGAGTGAACTACAGCTCTCCGTATACTTATACTGGTGTTGACTACCTTGGTCCAATATTTGTGAGCACAGGGACAGATAAAGGCAAACGCTGGATATGTTTGTTCACATGTTTGGCCGTACGAGCTGTCCATTTAGAAGTTGTGCAAGATCTAACAGCAGAAGAGTGTTTATTGTCACTAAGACGATTTATATCTTGCAGAGGAGTTCCAAAAGTTATTGTATCAGACAATGGTACACAATTTAAATTGACATCTGAAGTATTGTCAAACTCCTACTGCATAGAGAACAAGATCACATGGAGATTTATTCCCCAGTTAGCACCGTGGCATGGAGGGTTTTACGAGAGGCTGGTTGGACTTGTGAAAAACTGTCTTAAAAGAACGTTAGAAAAGCATATGCTCAAAGACACTCAATTAGTAACAATGGTCAAAGAAGTTGAAGCAGTTGTCAATACCAGACCGTTGACAAATGTAGGTTCGGAGCTAGAAACCATACTGAGACCATCAGATTTCTTAACTATAGGAAAATGTATAGTTACAGAAATGTCTGAAAGCAATTTTAGTCAAGATGTGACAACAACTAAAAGGAATCTGGTTGAAGGATGGAGAAAGGGTCAGATCATCCTAGAAGAGTTCAAAAAGATGTTTGTAAATCAATATCTATTGAGTTTACGAGAAAGATACAATCATTCACACAAACAACCTAGAATAACATCTTTTCGAGTACCCTGCATTGGTGATATTGTTCAAATAAAAGGCGAGTCAAAGAACAGAAGTAATTGGAAAATTGGGAAGATTACAGAATTGATCAAAGGCTCTGACAACCAGTGCAGGGTGGCTAAAGTGAAAATAGATGATAGTATCTTTACTCGCTCTATTGCACACTTGTACCCTCTAGAAATTGAAGATGAGAAACCGGTGGCCAAAGAGAACGAGCCACTTTGTGCTGACATTCCTAGTGTTAGGAATGTTACAGAATTTGAACCACCAGTTGAGATTCAACTGCCTGAAAACATGCTATGTGAACATAAACCTGAAATTCTAAGTAATGAAATGCATAATCCCAACACTGAGATTGTAGAATCTGAACAGCTCCCTGCTCAGAATGAAGAGAAGGGAGATCAGAACTTTCCAGAATCTGAAAGAGAAGAATCAGTAACTACTCCTGAGCCCGAGACAACAGTACCACAGCCCGAGTATGATCGAGTCAGAAGAGGTGCTGCTGTAAGGGCGCGAGAAAGGATTGCCGAGTGGACGAGCCACTTGGTAGCACTCCTGTAACTTCGTTGTTTGGCGGGAGTGTCGCGGAGTTCCGCGATCGCAAACATTTATTTAGGTGAGAATTATTAACTTTACGCAACGAACATAACTTTGCAATTAAAACCCTCTTAGGAATTAGTAGAATCGTAATTTCATATTATGGCAACACTGAAGGTGAGTGTCATTGTAAGGTAGGCGCGAAATTAGTTTGCACTTTGGCGGGACGTCGAGAAGGATTGGCACGCCCTGAGTAGCGGAGTTGAGGAGAACTCCAGCGAGGAGTCTGGTCTCACCGGTTGCTGAAACTAGGTGAGTTTTTGTTCCATGTATTTGCCCACTATGTGAGACGATAGTTCTATTGTATTGTTGAATAGTTTAATGACCGTATTCAGGTTGGTGTAAGGACGAGGATGGAGGGGACGGTGGACGCATCCTCCCGGGGCCAGGTTGGGCTCCGGTCGCGATACGATCGACTCACATAGTGGAACTCTCTAACTGTTTGTACCGTTCTGTATTGATTTCAAATTCGTAACCTGATAACGTCGTTGACATAATTCTCAATGTGCATCTTAAATTACCCTAATCAGCAGATACTCTTAGAATAGTGGTTTTCCCATTAATTATAGAACCTAGGCACAGAAACGCCGCCACAGTTCCATAACATCAATGGCGGCGGCGGCTCAACCAATATGGAGCAAGAAATTTATTTTTGCGTTTTTGTTGTTGGTCCCTTAGTAAATATTACACACTCCCTAAGTATGTTACGCATTTAAGTTAACACCCTGTGTAAGTACGAGTATGCCTACCTAATATCACTGCCGTCGTATTTATTGCTTAATTTGTTATTTGATGCATCCGAAAACGCCCAACCCCGTTTCGGCTCAAAACTGGTAAATTTGATTTTTATAAGAAATACCACGATAGAAAAGGATAATTTCCATTTCCTTGGGAAGCACGATATTCCTCCTACCCTGTGTATAATTTCAGCTATCATACGATTTGTATATGTGATCTTTGATCAATGATCATACACATTCGCCAGCTGCGAAACGACGGAAACGAATACACTTCGTCTCGTGGGCAATGTCTTTTTAGTGTTCCGTACCAAAATTGGAAAAACGGAACACTTATGGAATCAGCTCGGTGTCTGTCCGTCCGTCCGTCCGTCCGTCCGTCTGTCACAGGCATTTTTCTCAGAGACCATAAGACATAGAAAATAAATAAATAAATAACGCTCACAGGCACATAGAAAGTTGAAACTCGGTACAGATATAGCAATTGGTGGTCCAATATCATAAATGAAGTAAAAAAAGCTAAATTTTTATATTGGGGGGCAATTTGGGGAGTAAGAAAGGGTAAATAAAAAAAAATTATTTTTCTACCCTATGGTGTGGAAATAACGAAATAACATGTAGATGGCGGGAAAATTATCAGGGTCGCTCTAACTTGGATAGTTTGTTTTCTATACCCAAAAAACTAACACCAATGTGACCAGTGTAAAATGATCTTCAGTTACTATGTGACCACATACTAAGTAAGTGTCAATTTATAGTGGCTGTTCAATTTTTTTTTTTTTTTTTTTTTTTTTTTTTATTAACTACTAGCGGCCCGTCCCGGCTTCGCACGGGTGGACGTCTAATCTTTTCTAACAATAAATATAGCCTATGTTATTCAGGGTGAATGCAGCTTTCTAATGGTGAAAGAATTTTTTAAATCGGCCCAGTACTTTTTGAGCCTATTCATTACAAACATACAAACATACAAAAATAGGTACAAATCTTTCCTCTTTATAATATTAGTGTAGATGGGTTTGCTCTTGACCTCAATCCAGTCCTCAGGACGAAGATGGGGTCGTAGATGTAGCGAGCTTACCCAGAAGATGCCTATTCACTCGTACGTTAAAGGAATTCGGGTTGTAAGTACTCGGAAATACTGACGCAGGTAAGGCATTCCACTCCTTGGCTGTGCGCATTATAAAAGATTCAGAAAGGCGCTTGGTGCGGATATCGACCAAGAAGGGATGATATCCCGCGGTGCGTCTGGAAGTCCGATAGTAGAAAGGGGAAGGTGGGATGAGCTCATGCAGCTCTAGGGCACACTCACCGAAGTACAATCTGTAGAAGACCGACAAGCAGGCCACTCGGCGGCGGTGGGCTAGGCTATGAAGCTTGGCCTCCACCAGCTTACTATCGCCAATGAGCCTCCTGGCTCTGCGTTCAACCGAGTCGAGTGCGGCAAGTTGATACTTGGCTGAGCCATCCCACAGGTGGCAGCAGTACTCCATACATGATCGGACCTGAGCTTTATACAATACTAAGAGCTGTCCAGGAGTGAAGTACCGCTTCACCTTGTTTAAGATGCCCAGCTTTTTGGCCGCAGTTTGAGCCTTAGACTCGATGTCAGCGCCGAAGTTGAGTTTTGTGGTCAAGCTTATACCCAGAAGCCCAAGACTGTCGGAAACAGGGACAGATGTACCCCGGAAAGTAGGAGTCAGATTAAACGGACTCCTTTTTGCGGTGAACAGACAAGCCTGTGTTTTGGTGGCGTTGAAGTTGACTAAATTATTGTCACCCCACTGGGAGACAAGACTTAAAGTCAAGTTTGTCCGCTCAACCATGGCCTCCCTCTGCGAGCGTATTTTATCCCCGCTGGCCCCTGCGCCAGATACATATCTCTCCATGACAGTACTGTCATCTGCATACCCAACAATACCTGACACAAGGAGGTCATTGATGTGCAGCAGGAAAAGTGTCGCGGAGAGAACAGACGCTTCAATGACCCATGTTAAACAACTGGTAGTACGGAACACTAATTGCCCGAATCCCGACTCGTACTTGGCCGGTTTTTTTTACAACTTCTATATAAATTATATAAATAAAATACAAATTCGCAAAAACTGCAGAGCAGGTTATTTTGAGTTTAGTCATTTCCACATGTCAACTCCACAAGGAGCTTAGCGGGAGATTCATGGTTGGTGTGGTAGTTGATTCATCGCACATTCAATCTTTTGTAATGTCCTGAAAATATCGGAAAACGTCAACAAGCTCGATTTTCATGTTAGTAGCTAACGACCAATTTCTTTTTACCCTTAAATCGGCAGTTGACATCCTGTTTGCGGTAAAAGTAGAATAAAATATTACGCTTTTCGTCTACGCTACCTGTAATCCGTTTCTCCAAAATCGTTAACTAAGTAGTAAGTATAGAATAGAGGGTCCTTCTTAATATGTTGACCCTTTTTTAAGGGGATGATCAGACCATCAAACTGAACAACTTTCTCTACGGGACCAACATCGAAATCGCAAAAAAAAAATCTGGAGTGCGATTTTTCGCACTCCTGCTGTCCCATACATTTGGTTCTAGTAGGTTTGCAGTTTAGTATGGAACAGCTGATTTTTTTTCGCGATTACGATGTTGGTGCCATAGAAAAAGTTGTTTAATTTGACGGTCTGATTGTCAGCATTTATATAGGGTCCTTCATAATTTACATGCTAAAGGTTTTTTAAAACGATAATCAGACCATCAAACTAAAAAACTGTCTCTATGGGACATAGGTTGAAATCGCGAAAAGAAGAAAGCTGCTCCATACAAAACTGTACCTACTAATCCCCCAACAGCACAAATATCTACAAGATGTCTAATTGATATTTACAAAATATCTAAGTGTCTTCAAAATATTTAATAGATATCTAGTAGATAATCTGTGCTGTGTGGGTCCTGCTCACCCCAAATGTATGGGGATAGAGAAAGTTGTCCAGTATGATGGTCTGATCATCCCCTTAAAAAAAGTATTTAATATTTTACAAGATGTAACAAAACTCCCTAGTAATATTTAAAGAGGTGATTTTTTTTTTTTCAATGCTCCATAGTGAAAGTTGTTCAGTTTTGTGGATTTAAACTCTCAAAACCATCTCTAACATTATTAGGGTGTTTAGTTACACCTGTGCATGGGAGTCGAAAAAACAGTTTCCATTCATAAAAAATTGTTGCGCCCTGCTTGTACCTATGAAAAGTTAAGTTACCTATGTTATCACATTTTGGCTTTTTATCAGTTCTGTAAAACTTGCACCCAGATTTTCCGCCTCGTTCTTTCGTGTACCTCACTCATTGCTCCAACAGTATTTTGGTTTTTGTGTGACGAATCGAAAATTGCCACTGTACGTTTTGGTTGAAGACTTGGGGACACCCAAAGGGTGAAAACGGGACCCTATTACTAAGCCTACGTTGTCCGTCTGTCCGTCCGTCCGTCCGTCCGTCCGTCCGTCCGTCCGTCCGTCCGTCCGTCCGTCCGTCCGTCCGTCCGTCCGTCCGTCCGTCCGTCCGTCCGTCCGTCCGTCTGTCCGTCTGTCCGTCTGTCCGTCTGTCCGTCTGTCCGTCTGTCCGTCTGTCCGTCTGTCCGTCTGTCCGTCTGTCCGTCTGTCCGTCTGTCCATCTGTCCGTCCGTCTGTCCTACCTATTTAGGGCTGTAACTTTTGAACCGTGATAGCTAGATAGTTGAAATTTTCTCAGATTATGCGTTATTACGGCGGATTTGTTAACAAATAATTAAAAATTGTTTGTTAACAAATAAGTAAAAACGTTGATAAAAACTTGTTTCATGTTGAGAACCCCCCGGTTCTCAACATGAAACAAGTTTTTATCAACGTTTTTACTTCACGCTCTATCGTAAAAACGGTAATACATACAAGCGTCAAAGTTAGTGTGATTATAGAACAAACTCTACAAAATAACGACAAATACTAAAAACCGGCTAAGTGTGAGTCGGTCTCACGCTAAAGGTCCCGGACAAAAAAAGTTTTTTTTTTTCTAAGTTAATAATGTTGTGTTTTGTAGTGATGTGGTACGGAACCCTCGGTGCGCGAGTAGCCCGACTCGCACTTGACCGCTTTTATTTTATGTCTCGACTATCATGATGTAATATCCTTAGTTTCCGAGGCAAAGCCTTTTCAAGTCTAGATTCTTGAAACTCGACCCCTTTGAGTCGGAATCTGCTCTGAAAAGACTCTTCTATAGATACTTTAGGCATATTTGCGTTTATTATCTACTTTCTAACTCTACCAGTCAGGGTCCTATTTCAAGATGACAATTCAGGATACATTGCTGAAAATATGTGTCCAAAAATTCACAGTAATGTGCCTCAAATTATCACTGTAAATTGTCATGTGTGTGAAATAGGCATCTGGTATGCACCCTTAAATTTTCATTTCAAGTATTTATCGCATACTTTTAAGTAAATTGCGTAGAAAATCATACAAAAATTAAAATAAAATTAAACTCTTCCTTCTCATTCTTGTTATAAATTGTATTTGTCTATTCTTGGTGTGCAAATAAAGAATATTATCTTATCTTATTTATCTTATCTTATCTACAACAAATTGTAAAACAATTTTTTATAATGTACAAAATAAAAAAGACGAACATAAATTACAGCTATTTGCTAATCTTATACAAAGAAGCCAATTTGTCGAGGAGACGGAAATTGTTGCAAAGCGCCCTCCGACACATTTTCATGCTAAATTGACTGTTAGTAAAATAATACCATATTCTGTTTCATCATCATCATCATCATATCAGCCGATAGACGTCCACTGCTGGACATAGGCCTCCACCAAAATGGGGGAATTTGCCATAATCGCCACGCTTGGTGAAAAAGCCGTGGTGGTCCAGTGGCGAGTAACCTGGCCTGCCGTGCAGGAGGCGATGGTTCGATCCCCGTCCAGGTCGACTCGTACCAATGAGTTTTTCGGAATTTATGTACGATTTGTAACACCACTGGCTTTTCGATGAAGGAAAACATCGTGAGGAAACCTGCATGCTTCAATTTCGAGGCATGTATCGTACCTACTGTCCATTACAAGTGGCGACGGGCTCACTCCCCGTCACACTGGGCGGAGTTTCGGTACTACTAGTGAAACGTGGATATTCTGAAGTTTCAGAATATCTCTGACTACCCCCTCGGGGAATATAGTCGTGAGCATATGCTTATGCCACGCTTGGCAGGCGGGTTGGCGATCGCAGTTGGATTGAATGTGTGTACTCAGGGGATGCTGCTGCCCATCCTCCGGTAGATCCCTTAGTCGCCTTTTACGACACCCACGGGAGGAAATGGGATGGTGCTATTCTTAGCCGACACCACACAGACTATTAATATTCTGTTTACTCATTATCATTAGTAATTGAAGCTAAGGCATTAACAATTAAATTAGTATTATAGTTAAATAGTGCTTTGTTTTAATACCTATGTGAATTGAGTGACATTGCTTTGTAAATATACCTTATTTTTGTATATCACCTAATTGTAAATACTTTAGATTTAATAACTGATACCGTTGTTGTAAATATAAATCTTTTAAATAAAACTTTTTTGTATATTTTGACAATTTGATTGATCCTATTCCTACTGTAAACTCACCAGATCCATTTTACTAGTTTTCCACTATTAGGCTGCCTGTTCATTGAAGCTGTGCGAGCTATGCGAGCTGTGTAGCTGTGTCGATCTCGCCCGAGCTCCTGATTGGTTAAAAAAAACACAGCTACACAGCTCGCACAGATTCAATGGACAGGCACCCTTAAGGCTATTCTACCGTTGGCGCGCTCCATACAAACGTAGTATGGTGATATTTTCAATACTATCCAATTAAAGTCAATGAAATTTTTCAAAAACAATCTAGTAACTAATTTCTATGTCGGTATGAAGTCAGATTTTCGATAAAATTTATAGTTTTAAAGTTACAGTGCCACAAATATTTCCATACAAATCTTAAATTAATCCTAGCATTGAAACTGTATATTTTAACGAAAATCGGACTTCATACCGACATAGAGATTAGTTACTTGATTGTTTTTGAAAAATTTCATTGACTTTAATTAGATAGTATTGAAAATATCACAATACTACGTTTGTATGGAGCGCGCCAACGGTAGAATAGCCTTAAGGCTGCACCGAGCCTATTAGCTGCCCCCAATCGTATTTTTTTATTTCTTAACAATCAAACAATATTAAGCCGTTGGTCCCGGCTACTATCTCTGGTGGCAGTAGTCGTTACATAAAAAGGAGTCAGAGGCCGTAAGGCGGTCTGAAAAACCTCTGACACCAGGGCTCTGCCCACACGATAAGAAAGAAAGAAACAATATTTCCAAAAAAACAAGAATGTCACATTGTAGTCATTGCTGATTTTCAGGTCCTTTAAATAAATGTAAAAATCCACAGCATCCAAGTCGTCCAAGTCTTGAGCCCAGAGAAATGCTTTTAACGGCCATTGCCCAGAGTTTAGTCAAAATATAGGAAAATATATCTATAAATAGAAACAAAGTGGATGAGAGCCGTTCCTTACAAAAACAAAACTGCAAACCGAGCTCGACCAAAATGTATGGGACAGCTGTTTTTCATTCCGCGTTTTCGATTTTGGTCCCATAGATAAAGCTGTTTAGTTTGATGGTCTTATCATCCCCTTAAAACCGTCAGCATATTAGGATGAACCCTACAGGGTGCGTAGAAAAGTATCATTAACCTTTTAACCCCAATACTCTATCCATCAAACTGAACAACTTTTACTACGGGAGCAAACAGATCGGAGCTAAACTCCAATACCTACTCGACTCAAAATGTATGCAACACCAGTTTTTTTATGGCTCCGATCGGTTTGCTCCCATAGTAAAAGTTGTCCAGTATGATGGGTAGAGTATGTGGTTTAAAGGTTAATTATATTTTTCGTTACACCCTATACAGGGTGTAACAAAACACCCTAGTAATAGGTACTTAAGGGGGCGCTTCAGACCATCAAACTGAACAACTTTCACTATGGAGCCAACATCGAGAAAAAAAAAATATCAGCTGTCACATTTTAGTCGAGTCGGTACTGCACTTTTGTATGTGACAGCAGATTTTTTATATTTTTTCTCGATGTTGGCCCCATAGTGAAAGTTGTTCAGTTTGATGGTCTGAAGCACCCCCTTAAGTATTACTAGGGTGTATTGTTACACCCTGTATAATTCACATGAAAATTAGACCTAATCGATTAGATCTAATCAATTTTCATATAGGTACTAAGATAACAATGCTCATTGTAATTTATGCTTAAATTATATTATTTATGGTACTTTATCACTATATTGGGCAGTAAATGCACCTATCTATCACGGGGAGGCGTGATGGTGATAAAACCAATATTGCTAAGTTGTTATCTTTCAGTGAGGCCGCTCTTAAAATAAAACTAACACCATTTCGACTGAATTTGCATCAATTTCTTTCCATTAACACTTTAGCTACTAAGCTCAAAAAATGATTCTCGCGCAGTACTAACCATAGAGAAAATAACGCGCATGGTACTAACACTGTGGAATGCACCTACAATTCTGACTCAACGTGTGAGTCGTACGCACTGCGGCCCATTTGTCGCTGACCTACGACGTAGGTTGACAGCGCGCGCTGCATACAAAAAAAAGTATGATCTTATTCTCTTACTATACATTAATAATGTATTTTTTTAAACAAGATTTCACACAAATAATCTGTATCTGTGGTTTGTTGAATTTCCGTTAAAATGCAAAAACACGAATACCCGATGCTGGGGAAAAAACCTCCAGATTAAAATGGGATTGGGCCGGCCATGTCTGTCTGTGGAATGCATCAGGAAAGGTGGGCAAGAATTGTCACGCCGCGCCCTGGCTCTAACTCGTATCTCTATCTGTAGGTATACCTCGCGGCAAAAAACTCTAGCGCTCAAATGACTTAATTTAGGCGAAAATAGTGTATAGTGCCTTGTACATACAGTCAGCGCATTCAAGGTCAGCGCTAGAGATTCGTACCGCGACTTATACTAAAGTTTTGAATCAAACTGTATTTTTTTCTTGATATTAGCCCAATAGTAAAAGCTGTTCAGTTATATGGTCTAAACCCCTTTAAAATATTACTAAGTTGTTTTGTTACAGCCTGATGTGTATACTAGGTGAGTTGACTCATGGAATGTCGATACTAAACCAATCGATATCCGCCAATGCTATCTCAGAACGCTTGCAAAGTAAGTGGAGTTTTGTTACAGGAATGTAGAGGCAATACGACACCAAATCGAAGGATGACACTACATTTTATAGAACGATCGCTATCTGAAAGGAAGCAAACAGAAAAAAAGGGTTTTACTTTAAGATGGCTAATCGAGTTCAGTGGCGCCCTCGTCGCAATAATAAAGATTTCTCAATAAAGAAAGCCTAAATTGCCCACTTGACAAACTACAAAAGCCTTCAAGCTATTTTCATAGAATACTTTTATAGGTTTTTTAAAGGTCTAAACCAAAGATTTTGTTTGGTCTAAACATAAAAATTTTGAATAAGAAAAAAAACGGCCGCTTTTGTTTTTATTCAAAATTGTCTAAAAGTGGAATGTTTAGAACCTATAAAAGTATTGTATAACAATGAAGAAGGCTTTTTTAGTTCATCTGTTGAGCACTTTTTTAATTTAGGCTTTCTTTATTGAGAAATCTTTATTATTGTGACGAGGGCGCCACTGGACTCCGATAGCCCTCGCGCTTGAAAGTTAGGTCGGTTCTTAGTCTATGTTTGCAAATTCTCATGTCTATATAGAAATGTCTAGGAAATTCCTATATAGGTTTCTTCCCCGTACACTAAGTCTTAGGCTCCTTAGGACATTTAATAAGGCTTCAAGTTCCTAATTATATTGAATAAATTATTTAGACTTTGACGTAGTAAGTATTTTTAGTGAAGTATAAAAATAAGTCATTTTTTTTTTGTTTTCCTGTATTATATAAGAAGGTGGCAACTTTCTTAGTATGGGCATTGACCCTCTGTTGTGTTTATTTTATCTATTGATTATATTATGTACGAGCTTTGTACCCGCGACTTCGTCCGCATAAATTATATACCAGATTTTAAGTCAGATCATAAGCTATCGAACAAAAAAAGTTTCATCAAAATCGGTTCAGTAGTTTTTGCGTGATGCTCGAACAAACAAACACCCAAACAAACAAACAAACAAACAAACAGACAGACAAAAAATCCAAAAATTAGTGATTTGTAATCAGGGACATCTAAAAACCATATTATAATCTTTTTTTTGTAAATATCTTCAATGTACAGACACACTTCTGTCACAGTTTTACAATAGTTTAGATATCGACTAGAGTTTACCCGTCACTTCATTCGCACGAATTAAAGACCAGATTTAAATATAATTTGTGCGGATCTGTGCAGCTGCTTAACAAAAAAGTTTCATCATAATCGGTTCCTGATACGGCGCGACATCAACCTTTTCCTTCACTTGGGCTAACTAACTCTGTCTAGGTACAGGTATAATAACTTTATGGTCTAGGTCTTCCTCTGCCTCTCTTCCCCTCTATCTTCCCTTCCAATACAAGTTTAGAGAAATTGTTGTTTCGTATCAAGTGTAGGCATCTTACTAGGTAAGCATGCTACATCTTCGGCCTCATCATCACTCAACATCAGGTGAGATTGGGGTCAAATGCTTACCTATCACACATAAAAAAAAAAGTGTCTGATCATTTTTCTTTTCTGGTTTTCTATCGTACTAATATCTAAGACTAATATTAAAAACGAGAAAGTTTGTATGGATGGATGTATGTTTGTTACTCTTTCACGCTAAAACGGCTGGACCGATTTCGATGAAACTTGGCACATAGATACTTCATAGCCCAGAATAACACATAGGCTACATATTATTATATGTCCACGCAGACGGAGTCGCGGGCAAAAGCTAGTTATTTATAAAGCACGTATACTTAGGTACGAGTAATTTTTTATAACATGTACAAGAAAATTTTAATTTAATTACACAAAATAAAATGGTTTGGTTACTTCTAGCTGAATGCCTTCTTGTCTACGAGACACAAAGGGCAATAAAATAATGCAACTAGAGTTTTGCATCGCTCCAGCAAGTTAAAAGTATTTTTAACTTGGAATTTTGAACCTGTTACCTGCCTCTGTGTCTAATCTAAATGATTATAAAACTGTAAAAGAAGTGTCTGTACATTGAAGATTACGATATGGTTTTTAAATGTATCACACTCTAATCACCAATAATTGTGTGTTTTTGTCCGTCTAAAGTTGGCGAACTGCGACGTAAACTCGACGGTAACTAAAAAGTAGGCATGGTGTGATCTGAAGTATGCAATTTTAATAATGTAGTCATTGCGCTACAGATTCTATGAATAAATAGCCTAAGTGCGATAGTAGGCTACGAACGAAATCGTTTGTTTGTTCTAGCATTACGCAAAAACTGCAGATCTGATTTTGATGAAACTTTTTCTGTTTGAAAGCTTATGATTTGCGAACGCGGCTTGAATGTGTGCTCGCCAGACTCGCCAGTACGTACGACGATATCTCAAGCAAAGCCGCGCCAGACGGGGATACGCGGAGATATTGTCAGTGTGTGTATACTGTGACAAAACCACACAAAACGAAGGATTGTGATTGGCCATTTCAAGGTCGCATAACTTCGAGCTCGCTCACTCGCGTTGCTCATATCAGTGCAAAATCATAGATGTATCGTGCGCGTCGGCGTCCTTGTATGCGGTATCTATTGAGATTATGATTCATCTTTGATGGATGAAAATAATAGTGAAAGAGTTAGTAAAAATGATAGTAGGAAGGTGAAGCTAAGCTTCTGGCTAACATGAAAGTGATTATATTCACTACGATTAGAATAATCTAGCATCTTGTTTTTTACTGTTATTATGTAATTTACTAAAAACACCCCTTAAAAATTCAAAATAATATGCACCCTGTATTACAACGGCTTATGTACTTCGCGTGTATGTCGCGTGAGAATTGGGTGAAGATTTTTATAATTTTACAACATTTTATAGATGGCTTTTCGGATTTGCTGTAAATTTTATTGATAACGGTAATTATATCGACACGATCAAGCTGACTTCAATGTTTATTTTTATATAGCCAGTAGACTAGATTTAATTTTTTCTTAAAGAAATCCTATCTTTGAGTCCTAAAAACACATACCTATACCAGTTAGTGACATGTTGGTGGAATCAGGTATTCCAGGATATTCCACATTAACAAAGGGATTGTTCACAAATAAAAATCGGGTAGGTTAATATCAGGAGCGCTGCCGCAATGGAGTACCTACGTGAAACGTATTGTTCGGAAATCCGAACAATACGTTCCAACCAACCAACGAACCGAACCAACTAAAATTAGTTGGTTTGACTCCCAAGTGTTGCAAGCCCATTTTCAAAAATCGTTGAATACTGCATTCAACGACTTATCTTTGAAATGACAGAATGTTTCCTTTCAGTAAAATTTGCCATCAATCAGGATGCTTTTGACGACAAGTGTCCAGGCTGGCCCAGGATAGAAATGGTTGGAAGATTAAAAGGGAGGCCTTTGCCCAGCAGTGGAATGAAACAGGCTAGAAAAAAAATAAAACAAATATTTATAGTACTTTCCCGCCAACCACGGCCTTTTTTTCCCAGCCTCTATAAAAATCTATCAAACAAATCAATCCACTCACCCAATGCTGGGATATCGGGCATAGATTTATCACGGCCCTAAACTGAAGCTAATCTGATTAATGTAATATAGTAGGTTTAAACTTCGATAGTATAATCTTGAAATAACAATAATTTTCGGATCATAAACCTATGAATCCGAGAGAAATTCGAAGAGGTACTTATTGATAAAGATTTAAGGAATGTAATCATGCTTGAAAGGATTCCGTATGATTTTGACATTGGAAATGTATTCTTGTTCGCTCCAGTATAGGTTCCGATTTCACGAAAAAGTGCGATCCCCTTATATCTTGGAGATTTGTGAAGATATGATATTCAAAAAGGGTCAAAAGATGCGTATTCATAAGAGCTATAAGTTGCAAAAAGAACTCTACGCTTGCCTAATACGGGAACGCTCTCGTCCAAAATACCGCAGTGTCTCAAGGCCAAAGCAAACGAAGTCTTTGACCAGTGTGTACTGCCAGTAATTACTTACGGAACTGAGACCAAGGCCTCACAAAAAGGCTGAAAGTCACCGAAAGTGCAATGGAGAGGGCTATGCTCGGAGTTTCCCTGCGAATCCCTGCTGAAATGATGAGATCGCAGAAGAACCAGAGTAGCCGCCATAGCCCAAAGATCAGCTAAACTAATATGGCAATGTGTTTGGTTACACCCTGTAAATCTCTCGGCTTGTGGCCTTGGGTTTTGGGCCTTGACAGGCTTGCTAAGCCTGTGCCACGTAGACCATCGCTGGTCCTTTGTGATCGCCCTTTTTATAGTTCCTTACCAATCCCCACTGCGGCCAGAAATCGCAGTAGATTCTTGATCGGGATAGTTTGTATCTCATCTGGTGTCAGCACCTGCCTACCCAGATGAGTGCTGCGTTTGTACATCAGGGGGCCACAATCACATAGGAGGTGCAGAGGAGTTTCCATCTCCTCCTTGCAAAATCTGCAGCCGGTCGTGTCACTTAAATTCAGTGTGTGCATGTGCTTATTTAATTTGCAGTGGCCTGTGAGTGACCTTGCTATTGTACAAATTTGGTCCTTGCTGAGGGCAAGGAGACCGTTCGCAAGTTTGCGATTGTAGCCTTTGATAAGTGCTTTTGAGTGGCCCATGCCTGGGGTGTTACACCAAAGCTTTATTGCCTCACCAAAGCTGGCCCTATTCAAAGAATCTCGCGTTAGACTATTGGGGATTCCGAGAAAGGGTTCGGGGCCTAAATGTAAGGGATACACAAATAGCGGATACCATCTCCGAGCGTACAACATGATACACACGGGGACGGTCACCGCCATTTGCAAAGACTATTACCCCCGTAAGCGGGTTTCCCCGTTATTACGCCATTACGTGCAATACACTTCCAACCTGGAGTCTAGGTTCCGCTCTTCGAATTATTATTATTTTTTTATTAGCCTATTTGATCCCACTGCTGGGCAAAGGCATACTATTATTATTTTAATTTAATTTTTTATCATGATTCCTCAAAACAAGTAAAATATTTAACGCAGTTACGCATGGCGGAATCCTAAAATGGGCGTTGTGGTAATAAAGCAATAAAAATGTTTGGTATATATTCCTTAGAATATTTGTAGCAAATTGTCATTCGCAGCACAAGTAGACCAATAATTAGAAAGAAATATCTTGAACTATGGCCGTAATAACAAGTTTGTTGCTGCTTTTGGCCCTGTACCAAACATCTGCTGATTCTGTCACTGATGGGACCGAGCTCCTGCTCAGTTTCATGGTAAGATTTTAACCATATTTTAACTAAACCCTTAACAGTTGGTTTAGTATCCAGTTACCAGTGACCAGTTTATTATTTTGTGTTGGTGGTGTTTACGTTATCAAAAGAAAACGCGAAACCTGAAAATAATTTCTCCAGAATCTTATTGTTTCTGATATGTATACAGTCAAGTATACTAATCATAACTAACGTTCGAGTTGCCCACGTTGTTTGAGTTGTTCATGTTGTTTATGTTGTCCGATTTGACCAAGTTCGAGTTGCCCGCGTTGTTTAAGTTGTTCATGTTGTTTATGTTGTCCGAGTTGACCAAGTTGACCAAGTTCGAGTTGCCCACGTTGTTTGAGTTGTTCATGTTGTTCGAGTTGTTTATGTAATTAATATTGTGTAGAATCGCGAGTAGGAAGAAACGCGTAATCGTGTCAAATTGAAGACTGCGTGGAATAGAGAATGTGTTCAACGGCATTTGTGCGGAATCCATATTGTGTAGAATCTCGAATAGGCGGAAAAGCGTTTGTGCAGAACTCAGATCAATCCATCATAACATCATAATTACGATCATTATCAATTTATTCATTGAACATGGGTTTTAAGATGTTATCACAATGGATTTATAGAGCCTTAAATTCTACCTTATTCCACTAAAATCACATCAAATCATTTTTCTAAATATACGACAGTTAGAATATCCCATGAATTTCCACATTTAATGTGTGCCCAAAGTCTGTCTTACCGGAATTGAGCCTGTCGCCACTTTAAATGAATCATCATCATCATCTTATTTAAGAGCTACGCTCTTGTCGGTGGAGTATTCGCGTTGGCGCATTTCCTGTCTATTTTCCGCTAGTGTCTTGAGTTCCTGATACGACACGACATCAACCTTTTCCTTCACTTGGGCTAGATAACTCTGTCTAGGTCTTCCTCTGCCTCTCTTCCCCTCTACCTTACCTTCCATTATGGTTCGTATCAAGTGTCCGATTTATGTTTCTCCTTAAATGAATAGTGGACAAAAAATACCCTTCGAAATTTATGCATGTAGGTTTCCTCGCTGCCTTCCTTATTTGTTTTAGGAACTTACGGAGACGCCACAAAGTGCATAATTATTTTTTTATTTCCAGGTCCATCGACATGGAGACAGGACACCTGTAGAAAGCTTAATGATTTTCGCGGCTGACCCAGATGAATTGGAACAGCTGATTGCTCCTTGGGGATATGGACAACTTACTAATGTAAGATCAACGTTGATTGAATCAATGATCGTCTCAAGCAGTCAATGGCGTTTATTGATTGGTGGATTACTAGTCTGTTTCGACAACGGCTACTGGTAATCTTTGTAGAAAGGCAGTCAGGTACATATGATATTTTTAAGTGTATAAGTGTACGCGCTAAACACAGATGCACTCCTCTCGTCCTTACCCTCCTATGTCTGATTGAACGGGAGACCGATAAGATCAGAGGTGTGGTCAGATGCAGTGGCTAGGCCACCATATTTGGGCGTCAAAAAAGTGTAAGATGCTTTAAAGAATTAGCTTAGACGTTCTTACTACACCCAACTGTATTGGTGCAATTCAAAGCCGGATACCACACGGCACATTTCTTTGGAAAACCTTGAGATTTAAGCTATTCGTGACCAAAACCTCTAGAGCAAACACTTTCATCATCCGTTTTTTCCCCCATTGTTCTGACAGCATGGTGAGAGTGTATTGGCTTTAATAATTCATAATAATTCATAATTCATTTATGAAGTAGTAGTAGTAGTTAGTTCACAACGCGTACCTAATCCGGATGGGTGGTCGTCACATACGCATCAGAATATTTCTTTCAGGTTTCCTCGCGACGATTTTTTCTTTCACCGAAGAGAAGATAAGTAGTGTAACAATTGATACAATATCGTCACCACGGTTGTCAAATACGGATTGGTAGACTTTACATACGCGAAAATTGTATGTAAAATAATTTCGTCTTCAGCGCACAGTGAATTGGTGTTGATATGAAAGTAGAAGCTGAAAACGGTGTCTTTATAATCGAGAGCTGAACAACGCAAAAAGCTACAAATTGGTTAAAAGTCGTATAAATAATTGCAGAAAGGCAGAAGGACAGGATACAAGACCGGTCAGTTCATCCGCCGGCGCTACGACGAGCTCCTCTCCGAGACCTACAACAAGTCAGAGATCTACATCAGGTCCACTGACTCCACCCGCACCAAGATGACTGTCCTCTGCGCCATGGCTGCTGTCTACCCCGCTGTCGGAGACACGTGGAGTGATGACATCAACTGGGTTCCTGTACCATACACCACTGTGCCTGCTAGATTTGATTTTGTAAGTGTATTTTGTAAATTCATGTCAGTATTTCTCGCTTAAAACGTGATATGGGAAGAAAATTCATCTTACAATGAACTCATAATATACCATGAATGCTACTGAAGAACCTATCAGCTCATTAGAATAATTAGGGGAAATATTTGATATGTTTAAAGCTACAGGATATAGAAAAGAGAAACCTACTAATCTTTTGGGTATGACAGTGCCCCTGCCTACTCACTGCTCTACCTTGTCTCGAAGCGATTCAGTGTATTTAAACCAATACTTGTCTGGTTAATTTCAGAATGTGGCTTCTTTAAACTGCCCAGTAGTTACAGCTGGTTACAGACGCCTGATGACAGCACCGTCTTCCAGGATGGATGAATTTGAGGACGTCATTGTAAAACTATCAAATATTACCGGAGTTGACCTGACAAGGATGCCTGTTTTGATTTTCGCTTTTTACGACCTTTTTGTTAGCGAGGTAAGATTTTGGAAAATTAAGGCTTCGTCCAGGGAGACACGGTGCGTGGCGCGGCGCGTTGAGCTAACGCATAGCGCGGCCAAATGAAACATAGGTATGCTGATATATGAGAGGTTTACGCGTTTTTTTGGCCGCGCCACGTCGCTCGCCGCGCTACGCAAAGTGCGAAACGCACCGCATCTCCCTGAACAAGGCGTCGTGGAAATGAAGTCAAACAATTTATTTTCTAGTTTACTGAATTTAAGTTAGTTAAAACCTGAAAGATCCCCTCGGCCTGCTAAGTCTTATTAGCGAATAATGAGCGCTCTGGGAAAAAGGTAGGGATTTTCGCGCATATTGATGATGTAAAAGAACTCGGATCAGCCAATGGCGTACGCGCGTTAGTTGCCTTCCGATTCTCCCCGCCAAATAGACCCGAATTTGATTTCTGGCGCATTCAAGGAAGCTCATGAATCGTTGTGCAACACCGTCCCGTCTCAGTGTCAGACGCTTGGTGGAATAACTACTCTGTTGCGAATGTTCGTCGGTCTAACTCCTGACAAATTATTTGGTGGACAGGTATTATTGTATAACGTAATACAACTTTGTCTACTAAGTATTTAGAAGTGGAGGTCTTGATACAATCTTATTATCTACCTGTTAGTCTTGGATTTCCGTATATTAACGCCTGATAAGATTAACTGCATTTCTTTTACTACTCGTAACTAACCTACATAGTTCTAATACAGTTGAGGTTGAGGTATAATGTACAATTTTTGACAACAGTTGAGCTTGGGAATGGACCTAGGAGAAGAAATAATGGCTCTGATACCAAGACTTGAAGAGGCTACCGCAGTCGCCGTTGACGTCATGTGGGGAGACGAGAATAACATAAGCTTGCAAGCTGGTGAGATGTTTTCAAGAACTATAAAGTTGCTATGTAAATGATATAAAAAGAACTATACGTTGCTTTGTAAAGTTCTTTATAGCATACCAAAAACCTAACAAAATATTTATGCATTCCTCAGGTCCTTTTCTGAACGAATTCTTTAAGGCAGCAGCTTCTGTCATCGCTGGTGATGAAATAGAAAGAGTCAGAGTATATTCTGCACATGACTTCAACGTATATTCCCTTCAAGCTGTGACTGGAGTGAACCGACAATTGGCTAAATATGGATCTCTTTACTCTTTGGAATTGAGAAGAGTTACTGCAACTGGACAGTATGTTGTCCTGGTAAGTGATTTTGGAAAATATTTTGTGCATAACATTTGATAAACAGTTAAACTAACACGCTATTACGAAGTAGATGGGTACCTTACTTTGTTAGAAAATAAAATAAGGCTCAGTTTTTTAAGATGATGATGATGACAGTCTACAGGGTGAAATTGATATCATTAGCATCCCTTTAAACTAAGAGTCTACCCATCAAACTGAACAACTTTCTCTATGGGAGCAAAGCGATCGGAGCAACTAAAACATCAGCTGTTCCATACTAAACTGCGGCGCCTACTCGACTCTAATGTATGCAACAGCTGATTTTTTTATTGCTCCGATCGGTTTGCTCCCATAGTAAAAGTTGTTCAGTTTGATGGGTAGACTCTTAGTTTAAAAGGATGCCAATGATATCAATTTCACCCTGTATACAGAGTGAAATTTATATCATTAGCATCAAACTGAACAACTTTTACTATGGGAGCAAACCGATCGGAGCAACTAAAAAAATCAGCTGTTCCATACTAAACTGCGGCGCCTACTCGACTCAAATGTATGCAACAGCTGATTTTTTTATTGCTCCGATCGGTTTGCTCCCATAGTAAAAGTTGTTCAGTTTGATGGGTAGACTCTTAGTTTAAAAGGATGCTAATGATATAAATTTCACTCTGTATATAAACTAACAAAGTCATATATTTCTCAATGAAATAAAGTTAGAGACGTTATTTGGCCGAAATACTTGACATCGATTCTGTTTACTATATTAATTGATATTACATTATGGAACACAAACTTGTTATTCTGTCGTTTCCCGTTTTCCCAAAACGAATTTCCCAAAGTTGAATACTTGAATCTACTAATAATAATCGTAAAACCTGGCAATACTCTGTAGATACATTGTTGTGGTATAAAACAAAGAACAAGAATATTGCTCATTCAATAATCCAGTTCCAGTAACCAAAGTAAGTTCCATTAACTTTTTATTTTTTCCAGCCCGTTTACCTGCCGTCCCCAGACTTGAGTGAATTCTACCTAACCGTAGAGAACTGCGGTGGTGATCATCTTTGTGACTTCGACACATTCTCTAACTTGACCGCTAAATACGTCATGGATGAAGATACATGGAGGGACGCATGCGGATGGTCCCCCTATATGACATTCGACACATCCGATATTGATTAAGATTTATTTATTATTTTCAAATTAATCAAGAACTTGGCGCTCGGAACTACTTATTAATACCTTTCATTTTGATGAAACGCGAAGAGTTTCCTGTCAAAATAATGAATTTTTACAAAGAACAGCCAAGCTCTGATTAAATTGTGATGTAAAATATTTTCGTAATCGATATGCCGATTAAAAAATAAATAAGTTATGGATCTCTATTTATTAAATGTTACATATTTTTGTTTTAATAAAATGTTATTGTTATTTCATTGTTTTAATTTTGTTTTATGTTCAGCAAGTCAGTAGTTTGTTCATGAGATACAGCCTGGTGACAGACGGACGGACAGCGGAGTCTTAGTAATAAAGTCCCGTTATACCCTTTGGGTACAGAACCCTAAAAAAAATCGATAAAAAAAAATCGATGCCTAAAGGGGTACAATGTGTAAAATGGGGTATTGAAGTTTTTCGTAATTCACGCGAATGAAGTCTCGGGAAAAGATATGATAAAAACTTTAACAAACTGCATCCGGACGATGCGATGCGGTCTCGCTGTAATTTCATACAAGTTCATCAAAATTGATGTGCGTTCACCTCAAAGGACCTTAACACCTATTCATTTCATATCAGATACTTCGTACTGTATCTTTTAAAATACTAAAAAGAGAGAAAATAGCCTAATATAAAAGCAACGACGTAAAGCGCGCCACTCGTCACCGGACGGTGAGGTCATCAACGCCCCATTTCCTGCGGCCTGCGTGCAGCCCTTCAATTTGAAGAAAATAAATGTAAAGAATTCTGGTCGTTCCATATAAAACAGTTACTTCATTCCGTAAAAGAAAAGTAAGATATTCCAAAATTCGTTTTTTTTTTTTTTATTGATTCTAAATAGCGATTTTTGAACTTTAGGTTGCCGTTTCTGTGGAACAACTTGTGTACTCCGATAAAAATAGAGCTCTGCAAGATATTACCTTTAGCAGGCTACATACAAACCATTGTCAGATTTCCTTTTTAAATATTTCATTTTTCCATGCTATATTGGATTTGTCGTATTGGTAGTGATCCCATATCCAATAACAGACAATGGCCTCGATTCGGAGTGTACCACGACTAAACTAAACTAAATGTATTCCTGTCACTTTCTAAAATAAGATTAAGAAAAGAGACAGAAAACCAACAGCTGACTTTAGTGCTGTCAAAGTGACGTTAAATGCGCAAAATAAGATGCCATCATAATGTACGCCATCTTATTTAAGTCGTTTTTGGGCGTTTAACGTCACTTTGACAGCACTAAAGTCAGCTGTTGGTTTTCTGTCTCTTTTCTTAATCTTATTTTAGAAAGTGACAGGAATACATTTAGTTTAGTTTAGTCGTGGTACACTCCGAATCGAGGCCAATACACACTAATTATAGGTACTCTGTAATACAAACCAATTCATGTTTAAATACAGTGGCATAGGTCTCGATCGAACCGAAGACCTCAAAATTGTGAAGTGCCGGTGAATTCAGAGCGTTCATGAGCGTTGGAATATACCCTAATTTATCTAGCCGAACATTTTCATCTTGTTTATATGAAAATGCATACAATTAGCGCTATTATAACTGCCACACACATACGGAATTCTGATCTGGAATTTATTAATACTCTTTCGTATTAAATTTTCCACCTCCAGAATTCCGTCAAATCATAGTCATATTTATAATAACAATTCTGATTTGAAATTCTGGATCTCAATTCCGTTTACAACCACATCATCATCATCATCATCATAGGCCTTTACATCTGTTGCAGATGGTTTAACCACACGTCTCTAATATAATAGCCTACCCTTGCCGGCTAGGCTGCCCCACTAGCGTCGATCTAGATTACCAATAAGGGCAGTAGTTACAGACGAACGACACTTTGCTGTCGCCGTGGGTCGCAGAGCGTCGTGCTCATACTATATGTGGCGGATCTAAAGCTCCTAGCACAGCGCTATAGAATTGTACGCCTTTTCTAATAAATAAGGTGAAAATATTCGTCCAGATAAAGGGCGTTCAAACGCTCTGAATCAGACCAGACTCAGTTAATAAACATTCAGCTATCTACACGAACTTGTTATCTACTAGAAAAATAATCTAAACCAGTTAACTGAACCGATAGGTAGGTACGTACTTAAAAACATGTAAAACTTGTAAGTACCTCGTAAATAAAATAATTGCATCGTTTTTATAAATACTAAACACGAATAATACGGAATACTAAAATAGGTGACACTGAATATTTTAATATATTCGTTAGTTATAGAAAATTTTCATTCGTAGCAAGACCGATTAGAAAGAAATATCTTGAACTATGGCCGTAATAACAAGTTTGTTGCTGCTTTTGGCCCTGTACCAAACATCTGCTGATTCTGTCACAGATGGCACCGAGCTCCTGCTCAGTTTTATGGTAAGATTTAGTCATAGAAATATTAATTTACTACGTTATCTATGGATTTAGTTTGATTGCGTTTAAATTAAATAAAGAATTGTAAAACTAAAGTGCCAATGGGCGGGACACATTGCTCGCAGAACTGGTGGCCAATGGGACCGAAGATTTCTCGAGTGGCAACCGCGTGCCGGAATGCGCAGCTTACCTAGGCAAGGCAAGGTGGACCGACTACCTGGTGAAGGCGGCGGGTACCTGTTAGATGAGGGCAGCGCAGGACCGGTCGTTGTCGCGATTCTTGTGGGAGGTCTATGTTTCTATGTCCAGCAGTGGACGTCCATCGTCTGAGATGATGATGATGATGAAATTAAATAAATAATGCAACGAATATCGCGATTTCTGGAATGTCACGATAAGAGGGGCTAAATCAGTGATCACTTTTTTGAAATTCCAGGTCCATCGTCATGGAGACAGGACAACTTTTGAAAATATCGCGAGATTCGCGAATGTTTCAGATGAATTGGTTCGACTGGTTGCACCCTGGGGCTACGGAGAGCTTACCAATGTAAGTTCAACGTTGACCTAAAACACTTAGAGCATATTCGAATGTGCCGTTTCCAGCGTCACATTGACGACGAGGCATGGCATATTGCCTTTTCAATACTTACCAATTATTTGAAATCACACAATTGCCACGTCGACCGACGTCACGAAGTTTCAGAAGATCTCTGCACTGTAGTAGAAAGCTATAAGCTGCTGCACAGCTTCATGACCCGTTTGTAAACGAGGAAAGTCAGGTATTTGTATTGCTTGCTCCTCCTCAATCTTTCAGCATAAAGTTCGTTACGGGTTCCAAGGCTGTTTGCAGTAATTTCCGGGATGGTCTTCATTGTCTAGTGTTGTGAATAGTCGCCGCTGACGATCCTGGTTGTACAAAAGTTACAGTAATCGGAAAAAGTATGCGTTATAATATATTGACTGCACAACGTAGATAAATATTACAGTATCTACTTTTGTTTCGGAGGCCAAAATCATCTTTGGATAGCTGAGTAGGCGAGATAAGTATTTAAAGTGAATAATGAGATATGTTTACAGGTTGGCAGAAGGACAGGATACAAGACCGGTCAGTTCATCCGTCGGCGCTACGACGAGCTCCTCTCCGAGACCTACAACAAGTCAGAGATCTACATCAGGTCCACTGACTCCACCCGCACCAAGATGACTGTCCTCTGCGCCATGGCTGCTGTCTACCCCGCTGTCGGAGACACGTGGAGTGATGACATCAACTGGGTGCCTGTACCATACACCACTGTGCCTGAGAAATATGACTTTGTAAATATAATTTCACTAGTAGGTTTCACTATCGTGAGGTGTACAATTTTGAGGCATGTGTTGACCCACTGTCCATTTATAAGTGGCAGTAGGCTCACTTCCCATCACATTGGATAGAGTTTAGGTACTACTAGTGAAACGTGGATGTTCTGAGTTTTCAGAATATCTTTGACCCATGGGGATTATAGTCTTGAGCATTGTTTGAATTGCTTCTCGCTTAATATAATTATCATCAACCTATAATACAACGTGTTAATGAATTAACGCAAAACTAGAAAGTACTATCAGTTTAAAATAACAATGTGCATGAGCTTGAAGGGCCGTTCGATAACTTCACTCGGTTGTAAAGGAATATAGACTCTATGTAAAGGAAATAGTCATTTGAATGACTCGAGTGAAGTTCGTGTGATTGAGTGACGTCACATTTGCAGGCGAGGTCATGCACATTGTTATTTTAAACTGATAGTAGTTTGTTTAGAATCGAGAGCGGAATCGAATTATCATAGTTTCAACATAGGTAATTTTTTTTCAAAATAATAAATAATTTGTTTGCAAAATTAAAAATTTTCAGAACCCGATGTCAACCCACCGCACGGGCACACTCACCCTACTTACTACCAAAACAAGATTATAAAAATGTAGCCACGAGTACGTTAGCGCTTTCATTCATTGCTGAAATGATAACAAATCATTTTTGCCTCAAAACTTAAAATGCGAATAACTTTAAATTTTAAGTATCAAAATAATGAAATTATCGTTTCAATGTAATTATTTCGTTATAAATCAGTTGGGGTGTATGAGGTTTTGCGCTAATTCATTAACACGTTTTATATGTCCCATTGCAGGGCACAACAGGCTTCCACTCTCATATAAGTAATGTGTGTGATACACGCACGTAGAAGCACATACAGTGCGTCAATCCGTCACCGTGTGTGCTTCTACGTGCGGTGCCATACAATTCCTTGCTTCACAAATGACGGACTGACGTCTGCCGCTCCGTCAATGCGTCATAGCGTGTGATCCCATAAACCCTATAACACAAGGCACCTAAAACGGTGAGGTTCCGTGGCGGATTGTCAAGGAAATTCGCAATGGAACATGAATATTAAGACACATTTCTATTTTTCAGAATTTGGCGCTATTAAACTGTCCAGTACTCTTAAAAGCTTTCGATATCCTCTCTACATCCCCTTCAAGCAGAATGGTAGATTTCGCTGATGTCACTGAACAAATAGCAAAAATAATCGGACGCAACCAATCAACACAACCAGGGATGACTTTTGCTTTTTACGACCTTTATGTCAGTGAGGTGAGTATGGAATCCGTCCTATCTCGATTTACCTTTTTATTGCTTTAATTCTAATACTTTAATTTCGAGGCATTTAGTCCACTGCCCATTAATAAGTGGCGACGTGCTCACTACCAGTCACAATAGATAAGAGTTTAGACACTGCTAGTCAAATGTGGGCATGCTGGTATATTTATACAAAGTATCTACAGGGTGTAAAGGACAGCCAGGTAAATACTGAAACGGGGAATTCAGACCATCAAACTATAAACAACTTTCAATATGGAGTCAATCTCAGGAAATGCGAAATAAAATCTGCTGTTTCATATGAGTCGGGTAGTTTAGTTACAGCAGTTTAGTCTGGAACAGCTGAGGTTGGTGTTTAGGCAGTTTGATGGTCTGAATTCACCGTTTCAGTATTTGCCTGGCTGTCCCTTACGCCCTATATAGTTTGTAAAACCTGTCTTATTTCGTAACGCTATAACAAACCGCCTTTTAATAACAGTTGAGCTTGGGAATGGACCTAGGAGAGGAAATCATGGCTCTGATGCCAAGGTATGAAGAGGCTGCTGCTGTCGCCGTGGACATCTTGTGGGGAGATGAGAAGTACATAAGCTTGCAAGCGGGTAAGACAAAAAAATGAAAAAATATTACATGTACTTTAGGCCTTGTTTGTCCTTTGGAAAAGAGAATCAAAATAAAGAAGTCTCCAGACGCAAATAAAGCCAATTAAGCAAATTTTTGCCAATTTTTGCAAATTAGCCAAAAATTGGGATTTGTAAAGCTCGCAGACTTGCTCTGACCACGCAAGACTTCACAAAGCCTTGAGACCCGCATGTATAACCAAAGTGTTTTACCCACAATGACCTACGATGCTGAGACATGGACACTCACTAAGAGAATTGTGCACAAAGTGAGAGTCGCTCAAAGAACCATGGAGAGGGTTTTCTTGTCTTGGCATGAAGTGCCCAAGGTGGCAGATACACCATGGCAATACTACCGATACGATCGGCAACAGTAATGCCTTCTCTGATCGTAGTGGTTTCTCTATTAGGTTCAGGAGGGTAACAATGAGAGAGAGAGAGAGAGAGCATCTGTGTTTCGCGTGCACGCATCTTGTGACTGTGAGAATATCAATAACATAGACTTCGTTATAATAGTGATTAGGTCTATGATTAGGTCCATCTACATGACTGAAATTACTTCTGTCCCATAGGTGTTCTTCTAAAGGAGTTCTTTGATGCAGCAAATTCTGTAATCGCTGGTGAAGATGTCGAAAAAGTCAGAGTATATTCCGGCCATGACTTCAATGTTTATTCCTTCGAAGCTGTGACTGGGGTAAATAGGCAAGGAGCACCCAAATATGGATCCCTTTTATCTTTGGAATTGAGGAGAGTGACTGCTACTGGACAGTACGTTGTTCTGGTAAGGGATTTTGAATTGAATAATAGTTGCAAAAAACATAAGACACTACAAATAGGAGGCGTATTGCAATTGAATGAAACTTAAGGCGACAGCACCGCGAACATATTATATCGATGAAGAGAAAAGATTCACAAAAGAACCAAGGTAAGGCTGTTTTTTTCACCTGAGGCGAGGTAGCAAGGCGGTGAGCGAGGAGAAAATCGGCTTATGAGAGTCCTTCAATTTCCCAATGACGTGATCGTTTCCTGGTTTTCCACACCTCATCAGGATTCATGGTTCTCTCATTTCATCTTGTGGAAAAGCAACCTAACCGACATAGCCAGAAGAAATGCTAAACTTAAGTAGCGGTGGGTCCGCACATTCCTCGTAGAATCGAAAGCTTCTTCTTCTTATAGTGTGCGCAGAGCCATGTTGTCAGAATTTTTTCAGACCGCCTTACGGCTTCTGACGTGGTTAGCTATGGGGTCGAAGAGTTGAGTGGCGACCGCTTACCAGAAGGCGCAGCGTGGCTATGTGAAGATTGAGGAAATTCGTTGAATACGGGCAGCGAATGAAAAGCGGTAAGCGAAAGGTATTTCGCTATTTATGATAGGTATATCATTGTGGCGATCAGTTTTGAGTGAGGCCTATATCCAGCAGTGGAAGTCTTTTTGGGATGATGTTGATGATGAATTGTCTTTAAGTCCCTTATTATTATTTCAGCCAGTTTACCTATCATCCCCCTACCTGAGTGAAACCTACCTGACCGTACAAAACTGCGGTGGTGATGTTCTTTGTGACTTGGACACGTTCTTCGATTTAAACTCAAAATACATTATGGATGAAAACACATGGAGGAAAAGTTGTGGATGGTCTTATAATATGTCTTTCAACACATATCCATGGTTATTTCAAATTTAATTATTTTAAAGAGCTTGGGGATCTGCACTAACAAGTCCATTTAAATTCGTTATAATAGTGACCTCTGACATAATTAAGATAAACCAGAAGTGGTGTAACAGGCCCTAAATTATTAAATTATTTCCACTGATAAAGTATTGTTTTAATTTAGTTTTGTAAAAGTAAAGATGTGGACAAAGATCTTCGCCAAACCAAAAAATACAATACCCATACGGTGTGCGATATCCTGCCACTCCTTGCATTGTGTAATTAATCATAATTATTTTAGTCTCAGTAGAGTATATTTTCTTTTAATCAACGTTGCCAGACTATTGGCATAAGAATAATTATAGTGTATTAGTTATTCTATGCTGTTGGCTGTTGTTATTCATTTTCTGTGACTATCATCAATTCATCACCCAAGTTGTAGCAGAGCATACGTTTAGGTTCCCCTTTTTGTTTTTAGGGTTCCGTACCCAAAGGGTGAAAACGGGACCCTATTACTAAGCCTACGTTGTCCGTCCGTCCGTCCGTCCGTCCGTCCGTCCGTCCGTCCGTCCGTCCGTCCGTCCGTCCGTCCGTCTGTCCGTCCGTCCGTCCGTCTGTCCTACCTATTTAGGGCTGTAACTTTTGAACCGTAATAGCTAGATAGTTGAAATCTCAGATTACGCGTTATTGCGGCGGATTTGTTAAAAAATAATAAAAATGGCAGAGAGATAAAAATTAAGGGGGGTTTTCAACAAGAAACTAGTTTTTATCAACGTTTTTTCTTCACGCTCTATAGTAAAAACGGTAATACATACAACCGTCAAACTTAGTGTGATTATAGAGCAAACTCTACAAAATAACAACAAATAATAAAAACCGGCCAAAAAAGTTTTTTTTCTAAGTTAATAATGTTGTGTTCTGTGTGGTGTGGTACGGACTCGCACTTGACCGGTTTTATTTGTGTTACTATGAATAATTAAAATAATAGTAGGTATATTTTAATTGGCGCTTACATAGGCTTAGTCTCTTCAACTCAGCCATAAATTTTCTCTAGAGTTGGCTTACTAATAGCCATGCTTTTCCTGTTGATGTGTATCCCGTTTGCAAGCTGTGGCGGTACATCTGCATTCTGCAGTCCTATGTGCCCATGAGTTTGGACAATAATTTCTTACTGTTTTGATAACATAATGTAGGTTATGTTGATGACCTCCTATAATATCCTATCTTACTATACCGCAGTTCATGTTGGTCGTGTTACCACACCACATCGCTCCTATCCCGTATTCTTGTATGCAAACACCTCAACACACTGCATGTAGAGACATGTAGAGACATGTAGAGACATAAATATCTTGGACAATGTCACACAAATTATCTAGTCATATTTAAAGTACCAGAATCTAGCCTGAACTTGTATTATGATGACTAGACAACGATATAGAATACATATATAGATACAAACATCCATGACTCGGGTACAAATATTCATATTCATCATACAAATATTTGTCCCTTACGGGATTCGAACCCGCGACCCTCAGCACAGCAGGCAGGTTCACTACTGACTGTGCTACCGGGCACATGTAGAGACAATCTGAGTGTTAACTTTCCAGCTAAGGTTTCGAGATAACATAGGGAACCCTCACATAAACGGTGGATTTGGCGCATAGATTTAAGTTCTGGATTAACTCATAGGACTTTCTAAATCAACGCAGACGAAGTCGCGGACAACAGCTAGTTTTAAAAATATTTAATTGTTTTTATCAACCAGTTCTAAGTTTAGTAAATAATAGCTCCTTTGGGTCCCTAGTCATAATGTGAACGTATTTAACGCTAACTGAAGAGCATTTTGTTAATGTGTAGTATAATTAAATTTTCCTTGAACTCTAGGTCTAGAGAGCTCATAAATATAAACATGTAGGGTTTTACTTTGTCCGGTTACAGTTCTAAATCAGCTAAACCCAACAAGCAGCTGATTGGGGGTCAAAATATTAGCACATTAGTAAATACACCACAGAGAGAAAGCTTCGACATAATTGCGCTAGTGGACAATCTATGGGACACACTAGGCGAGTGTGTGAGATGATAATTTTGTTTGTTTCCGTGGCTGGCCCCACGCACAAAATGATCACGTATCGAGCTCGCCCAATGTCTCCCATAGATTGTCCACTAGCGCGACTGAGTAAATAGCCCACGGAGAGAACTCTGTAATGTATTTTACCAATTATTATTTTCTAATTACAAGTCCGATCGTGTATGGAGTACTGCTGCCATCTTTGGGACGGGTCTGCCCAATACCAGCTGGCCGCGTTGGACTCAATCGACAGGCGTGCCAGGAAGCTCATAGGTGATCCAACCTCTGTGGCGAAGCTACAAAGTCTTGAGCATCGTCGCAAGGTAGCCTGTCTATCTGTTTTTTATAGGATACATTTCGGAGAGTGTGCGACAGAATTACACGATTTAATACCTCCGTCTCCCTTTCATCTGCGGGGGACGAGACGCAGGCTGGGTTTCCACCCTTATGTCGTTGACCTACCAGCAATTCGCACGAAGAAGTTTGCTTCTTCTTTTATAATGCGCACGGCTAAGGAGTGGAACGCACTGCCTGCGGACCTGTTCCCTGAGCAATACAACCTGGGCCTCTTCAAGGCAAGAGTGAATAGGCATCTTTCTAGGTAAGCATGCTACATCTTCGGCCTCATCATCACTCAACATCAGGTGAGATTGGGGTCAAATGTTTACCTATCGAACATAAAAAAAAAAAAAAAAAAAAAATATTATTTTCTTAAAAGGTCTCAGGTTTGCACGATGTACTAATGATGTTAAAGTAACATTATTCAAGGCATATTGCCAGTCCTTTTACACGTGCAGCCTGTGGGTCAGTTACACGCAGAAGTCGCTCAGTGCGCTGCGCGTGCAGTACAACAATGGGCTGAGGATGTTGTTGGGGCTGCCTCGTTTCTGCAGCGCATTGGGCATGTTTGCGGCGGCGCGAGTAGATAGCTTTGCAGCCATCATACGCAAACGTGCCGCCTCCCTGCTGCGCAGGGTACGGGGCAGCACCAACACCCTCCTCGAGCCCATTGCAGAGCGGCTCCAGTGTCCCATCATTGGGCACTGGAATAGCCTACATAAGGGCTCTAGGCCCCCTTTTGTAAATATTAAATAAATGTAAAAATTTGTCACTAACATAGTCTTAAGTCATTGTTACTAACACCAATATGGATCCAAGATCTGAATTAAAATAAATGAATTGAATTGAATTGAATAAAACCTGACAGAGTTAAAGAGAAAAACAGGCTCTGTAATCTATAGAATTTTGATTGATCAAATTATGCAGCGTGTAACAAATAACCCTAATAATATTAAATGGGGTGTTATAGACATAAACAGAACAACTTTCAATATGGAGTCAACATCGAAATAAAATTGAGAAAAGCCCACAGTTCCATACATTAGAGTCTAGATTGCAGTAGCATTGCCTCGTTCGTACAGTTTTATATGAAGAGCGGGTATTTTTTTAAATTTTATTTTGACGTTGGATCCGTAATGAAAGTTGTTCAGTTTGATGGTCTAACTAAACCCTAGGGGAGCGCGTAATTTCTCCGTGGTCTAAACGACCCCATTTAATATTACCTATACTATCAGGTACTGTGTTTATGTAGTTTATGTTATGTAATAGGTATTGCAAGCTGTCCGTGTCAATAGAGATTACTATCAGTTTAAAATAACAATGTGCATGACCTCGCCTGCAAATGTGACGTCACTCAATCACACGAACTTCACTCGAGTCATTCAAATGATTATTTCCTTTACATAGAGTCTATATTCCTTTACAACCGAGTGAAGTTATCGAACGGCCCTTCAAGGTCATGCACATTGTTATTTTAAACTGATAGTAATACCCTTTTGAGCGAAATACCTAAAATGCACCATGCCTACCGAAGCAAAATGCCTAAAGTCAATGTCTAAAACTCAGGATGCCTATGAAGTTTTAATGTCTATAAAGTTTTAATGTCTACGAAGCAAAATGCCTATGTTGTTTAATGTCTACAAAGTATAATGCCGGTGCTAGTTAAATGCCTACAAAGCATGATGCCACTTTTTTACATCATGGCCTAACTTTGCTCAGCTTTGCCCCAACTGGCCCAAACTGCCCCAACTTTGCCCCAACATGCCCCAACTTTGCTCCAATTTCCCAACTTTGCCCCAACTTGCCCAACGTTGGCCTAACTTAGGCCCAAATTGCCCAACTTTGCCCAACGTTGGCCTAGCTTTTCCCTATCATGCCCCAACTTTGCCCAACGTTGGCCTAACATTGCCCCAACAAGCTCCAAATTTGGCCAATGTTGGCCTAAGATAGCTCGAACTTTGCCCAACGTTGGCCGGACTTTGTCCAGCAAAATCAAAGTGTCAAAGTTAGAACGTTTGTGTGATAGTAATTCAATTTAAAAAGTCCTGACCCCCTAACAGAATGCAAGTCAGGGTCTGTTCTAACAGCGGACACAAGATCCCTTAGGAAATTACGAGGGACGTATGTATCTAATGTTATTCTCGTGTCAGTCTAAACCGAGTCGTGTGAACGTAATACTTGGAACAAGCAATTTTCGCATTTGTAAAGGGGTGCACGCATATCTATCCGCGGCGAAGGAGCCGAAGGAGGCGACCGAAAGTCGAATCGCCGCGGATTTTGCGAAGTGTCATAGAATTTCATACAAAGAATTCTAAAGAAGTTTGGCGGACAGCCATGTAATTTGAGACCCAGACTTAGAGGTCCCGAACATGAATGAAACTTAGTAATACGTGTAGAATGAAACTAAACTAACAAAAAAGTAAATTGGTTGTGACCTGTAGAAATACCTTACACCCAGTAAGGTATTTCTCCTTATGATACCTTTTGTATCAAGAGTGTGAAACTCATAATCATTCTTATTAGATAGTCCACTAAATCTTCTACGCATTCATTGTGTTTATTTTAATGAAAATTCACGATAGCCGTACAATATTATGATAATGGAAGAAAACGAAATCACACACACTATCAGTTCAACCAAGCCAAATACGTTCCGTAACGTCCAAAAAATATCTCGATGGTAATATTAGATGAAAATAGCTGTCGTGGTTGCGTTTTGATATTTCTTTTTTGGATGATTTGTCTATTTTACTAGTAATTTCTACTTTTGAATCCGGACTTCTGGAGACGTGGAAGTTTTTTTTGAAAATGCCTTAATTTTTTCTGTTTATAATAGTTATGACCGCCAAGCGGAAGAGCTTTTAGTTTTCGTAAAAATGGCTGGGTCCAAATCCCAAATCTGCCGTTGTTCTTTGATTCTTTCGCCTCCTTCGGCTCGTTCACCGCGGATAGATATGCCTCCACCCCTGACAGAACCCTTCCTACATATTATCGGGTCTTTATTAAGGGGATGATCAGACCATCAAATTGAACAACTTTCTCTTGTCTTTCTTTATTATAACCTTAATGATCCGTCAGCATGTTAAGAAATATTTTTTTTCAAACTCCGCAAACTGAAACTGTGAACTCAGACCATCAAACTGAACAACTTTTACTATGGAAACCTCAGGAAACAAAAACTGTGCCCACCCGACTCAAATGTTACCCGACAAAAAAGTTGTTTAGTTTGATGGTCTGAGATCACCGTTTCTGTTTGCGGAGGGCTGACCCTTACGTACCCTGTATAGTTCGTAGCAAATATTTTAATTTATTTTACACCAAAACATAATCAGCAAAATATAGAGAAAAAAACAAGAGACACAAAATAAAGCGGTTTTATCGCTAAGAAGCAAGGCTGGATTTAGAAAAATTACATAAAAAATAAATTAGCTAAAGTAGCTATTTCTTAGTTAAAAATGAAGCAAAATCTTTTTTTTAATGTATTTTAAAACCCCTTGTCCACAACAAAAATTACAGTTTTAATCAATACTGGATGTGTCGAAAGTTAAATCCGGAGACCATTCGCATAAGGCCCTCCATTTGTCTACATCCAATGCATTTTTCGAGGTCAAACTACGGAAAGTATCAAAGTCACAAAGGGAGTCACCCTCCCCACCACAGTTTTTCACTGACAGGTAAATCTCGTTCTCGTCGGGAGATGGCAGATATACGGGCTGAAAAAAAAATCATACAGGTTAGGTTAGGTTAGGATAGAAATTTTTTAAATACAGGGTGTTAGGGTAAACATTTGCATTACTTTAAGGGGTGACTGTACCCATGATACTGAACAACTTTCCCAAAGACACCTATAGGAAATTGGCAAAATTTTTTTTGGACTTTCCATAAATACTAAATGCAATCAGTTGATCGAAAGTTTGTATAAAAAATTTAAAAAAATATTTGCGAATTTCCTAAAGGTTTTTTTAGAGAATGTTGTTCAGTATCATGAGTAAACTGTTTAACCCTAACACCCTAACACCCTGTATAGGATGGCTTACTGACGATATTTTTTGACTCTACCGCCGCGACAGAACGTATTTCCGTTGTAGAGAAGATGCGGCCAGAAACTTTACAACACAAATTTTTTAAAGAAAATAAAATATACAACTGCACTGCAAAATAAATAGTTGTAGGTACTTATGTACTTATAGTGTAGACATGTACACACGGCGACACATCAAGCTATACAAAACCAACATAAGGCCGCGCGATGCTATACGTTACTCGACCTACGCGTGTTCAGCTTACGTTGGTTTTGTATAGCTGAGATGTGTCGCCGTATCGCCTACACATTACCCGTATCTACCTAGCTATTCTGAGTATATAGAATATCTCCGATTAGGGAATAAATAATCGATAAGCATGTCATCATATCGTATGGCATTTTTTGTCCTCTTGCTTGGATCTTAACTTAGCATTAGCATGTAAGTACGCTTATTATGGAGCTTAAAAAAAATTCAAAATTACATACCACAACAACATACTTTCCAGTAGCGGTAACTTTCCTTAATTCCAATGAAAAAAGAGATCCGTATTTGGGAACTCCTTGCCTGTTCACTCCAGTCACAACTTGGAGAGAATACACGTTTATATCATGTGCGGAATACACTCGGACTTTTTGGACATCTTTACCAGCTATTACAGAAGATGCTGCATCAATAAACTCATTCAGAAGAACTCCTGGAAGAAAAATAAAGCATAGCATAGCATATGCTCACGACTATATTCCCCGAGGGGGTAGTCAGAGATATTCTGAAACTTCAGAACATCCACGTTTCACTAGTAGTACCGAAACTCCGTCCAGTGTGACGGGAAGTGAGCCAGTCGCCACTTGTAATGGATAGTAGGTACGATACATGCCTCGAAATTGAAGCATGCAGATTTCCTCACGATGTTTTCCTTCACCGAAAAGCCAGTGGTGTTACAAATCGTACATAAGTTCCGAAAAACTCATTGGTACGAGTCTGCCTGGACGGGGATCGAACCATGGCCTCCTGCACGGCAGGCAAGGTTACTCGCCACTAGAACACCACGGTTTTTTTTTTTAAAGAAAAATAAATACTGTATTATAGTACTAAAATATTACAATAGCATGTTGTTTCACCTCATTCTTTACTTTGAGCACAAATAGAGTTCAAGTAAGCGACTGTTCTTTTTTGAGATCTCAAGAAAGGACAGTCACTTCCTCAAAAAATGCTCAGTCAACTCATCCTCAAAATCTCTATTCTTGGTCATAATCACAAAGTTCCGCGATTGAAAAAATGTTTGTTCCCATTCTGCCCCCATTGGGGCATGAAATGGAATCAAAAAAGCTTAGTTTAATTGGTACAAGTGTGCCAAATTTCCACTTCCTATATCTAACGGTCTGTGAGAAGATGCCTGTGACAGACGGACGGACGGACACACACAGATTCTCTAAGTGTTTCGTTTTGTCATTTTTAAGCTAGAAAACTGAAAACAAAACCAAATTGCTGAATTGACAACATAATATTTTTAATACCACTTGTTTTTAATGAAAAATATAAAAATAGGTTAAAAAATAAGAGATACATATTTTTGTCAATTCCAAACAGAGAATCAGATCAGAATCAGAGAAAATGATGTCTTACCAGCTTGCAGAGCCGAATTCTTCTCGTCTCCCAACATGATGTCCATGGCAACTCTAGCAGCCTCCTCAAGTCTTGGCATCAAAGCCATTATCTCTTTTCCTAGCCTCATTCCCATACTTATCTATAATTAAAGATTAAAAGCAATTAGTTTTTTATAAATTAAAAGCTACTTTGAGGGATATGTTACAACTCAGTGGCGTCCCAACATAATAAACGTATAACTTTTAGAATTCTTAAACAAATAAAAAGTGCAAGATCAAGTTACTAAAAAGCTTGAAACCAATTTTTAATTTAACCGACTTCAAAAAAAAAGGAGGAGGTTTCTCAATTCGACCGTATATTTTTTTTTTTTTTAACCGACTTCAAAAAAAAAGGAGGAGGTTTCTCAATTCGACCGTATATATATTTTTTTTTTTATGTGTGTTCGCGGATAACTTCGTCGTTTATGAACCGATTTCGATGATTCTTTTTTTGTTGGTAAGGAGATATCCCAAGTGAGGTCCCATGATAAGGAAACCAGGATCTGATGATGGATCCCAGAGATATCGAGGGGAACCTTCGAAAATCGTAGTGCCGACTAGTGCGTTTGTTAATTTAAAGCACTACTATTAAATCGAACTAATGAATTTGCCACTGAAAATTGTGAAATAAACAAAATTTTAACAAAAAAATTAAAACCGCCTTCAAAAAACTAAAAAGTTAAAAATTAATATTGTAGCCGATGACTTTCCCGTTCGCATCATAAGAACATTAATTTGTTTTATAGAAGTCGGTGTCAAGCCAAGCCAAAAAATGCAAGCCCTGTCGCGAATCGTACCGGCTTGAAAGCGACTTCAATAAAACAAATTAATGTTCTTATGATGCGAACGGGAAAGTCATCGGCTACAATATTATTTTTTAACTTTTTAGTTTTTTGAAGGCGGTTTTAATTTTTTTGTTATTATTTCTACTTTTTACGGTTTTATAAAATTTTATATCTAATTAAATATTACGTTTATTTTTATATTATTATATCGAGCCAGGGTGGCCACCGCTAAAGCACTTGACTCTAACAAAAATGTTCACTTTAAAGCTTAATATTTCGCTAACGGGGAATCGAAAAATGGTCCTTAAACCGCAATATTTTTTAATGATCTATCCAAAGACATGCCACACTATGGGATAGACGACAAAAAAATGGATCCCCACTTTACGTGTAGGGGAACTGGGAAGTAAAGTTGGTACGCAAAAAAAAACTTTTTTTTTAGATTGTATTCTACCACTTATCGGCGTGATCAATATAATCATCAAACCTAACCTAACCTAAACCCAATCCTTGACCCAAAACCTTTACCTAACCTGATCCTAAAACCTTAACCCTAATCTTATTTTACTCAGATCTTTGTCTTACTTTTAGTTTAAAATAACAATGTGCATGACCTTGAAGGGCCGTTGGATAAGTTCACTCGGTTGATAAAGGAATGTAGACTCTATGCAAAGGAAACAATCATATGAATGACTCGATTGAAGTTCGTGTGATTGAGTGACGTCACATTTGCGAGCGAGGTCATGCACATTGTTATTTTAAACTGATAATATGTTGGCTGCATTTCTTGCCGTTTCTTCCCTATCGATGGCACATTGTGAAATGGACAGTAATATATACCCATGCCAAATTACAGCTTTCTAGTACTAAGTGTCTCTTAAACAGACGGATAGACGGACGGACATGGCGAAACTATAAGGGTTCCTTGTTGACTAGATTACTTGACGGAACCCTAAAAATAGTCTCATTAGGTGCTCGCCACTTACGAAACATCCACTCTTCGAGTATATACAACGTGTTAATGAATTAACGCAAAACTAGAAAGTAGTTTGTTTAGAATCGAGAGCAGAATCGAATTATCATGGTTTCAACATAGGTAATTTTTTTCAAAATATTAAATAATTTTTTTGCAATATTTAAAATTTACTGAACCCGATGACAACCCACCGCACGAGCACACTCGCCCTACTAACTACCATAACAAGATTATAAAAATGTATTCATGAGTACGTTAGCGCTTTCTTTTAGTGCTGAAATGATAACAAATCATTTTTGCCTCAAAACTTAAAATGCGAATAACTTTAAATTTTAACAATCTGTTCTTGAATTTCTTGGATCTTGCGATATTTAAACGACTTTTAGTTGCAGTATTGAGTTTAATTTTGTATTCCTTTTACAATAAAATGTTTCGTGCGAAAAATAGCAAAATGATTGACAAGATGGCGTTGCACTAGTGTTGCCCGTAGCGGAGCGGGGTTCTGTTTGTCTGCGGTCCGAAACTGTCATTAACATACTCCGGGCCAGGTTAAGGTAGCAAGGGGCAGAGACGTGTTAGGGCTCGTCGCACGCAGCCTCTCGTTGTTGTGATGTCTGCCACATGAGGGATGCTGTCTGGACCAGTGTATAATTTGGAGACTCGTCCGAGACGCCAGTTCAGTGGAGGTACGTTATCCTCTTGTATCAGTACAAGGTCTCCAACGTTGAGTTTAGCATGGTTCTGTTTCCATTTTAAACGCTGCTGTAGTTCGCAGATGTAATCTCGCTGCCAGCGGTGCCAAAATTGTTGTCTTGTTTTTTCAATAGCTTCATAGCGAGACCGGCTGTTACGTGTGTCGTTGATGTCGAGCGCAGGTGATGGGAGCGACGTCATCGGCCGGCCAATCAGGAAATGCCCTGGGGTGAGAGAGAGGAAATCTTGAGGGCAGGAAGAGAGAGGATATAAGGGGCGACTATTCATTATAGCTTCCACTTGAGCAAATAGTGTGGCTAACTCTTCAAAAGTAAAATTAGTATTGCCCATTACGCGCTTGATGTGATGCTTGGCAGACTTTATACCGGCCTCCGATAGCCCAGAGAAGTGAGGAGCGTAAGCAGGATGAAAATTGAATTTAATTTGTTCGTTAGCTGCAAAATCAGATATAGGTACTATGTTTTGTTTTAGAAATTGTCGTACTTCCCTTGCCGCGGCTACAAAATTCCGACCATTGTCTGAGAAAATTTCTTTTGGCTTCCCGCGACGCGAAATGAATCGGCGCAAACATAAAATAAACCCTTCTTTGGACAGATCGCTTACTGCTTCAAGATGGACACACTTATAAGCAAGGCACACAAATAGACATAAGTAGCATTTTGTAGTTCGAGCACCGCGCCCTTTCTTATTTAAAATATTGAACGGTCCGGCGAAATCCATTCCTATTGATTGAAAGGGAAATGCAGCCGTGATGCGCTGAGCAGGCAAATTTCCCATCATTGGGGTGACAGTTTGACCCTTATGACGTCGACATGTGACACAATTACGAACTGTATTACGAGCAAGTCTCCTACCAGATACCGGCCATATAGATTCACGAATAGTACACAACAACAACTGGGGGCCTGAGTGCAAGTGTCGGAGATGCTCGAACTGAAACAATAATTTGGTAAGATTATGATTAGATTCTAGAACGATTGGATGCTTTTTATTGTAGTCGTAGTCAGAAGCTTCTATCCTGCCACCTACCCTCATAACACCCAGTTTATCGAGGAATGGATTAAGAGATAGAATGTTACTTTTAGACGCAATAGATTGGCCTTTGGAAAGAGCCTGATATTCTTTTGGAAATGATTGTTTTTGTGCTTCTTTAGCTAACATATTGAATGAATGGTTGAGCTCATCTACCGATATGGGTCCAGTGTGTTTACACACGGGATTTTTAATATTGTGAATGAATCTTAACACATAGGCAAATGTTCGCTTTAAATGAATATATCGAGAGAATTTATCAAAACATACGATAGAATCTTCCAGCATCATCGGAAGGACCATTGCTTCAGGTAAGATGGTTTCAGGTAAGTCAATTACATTCGAATTGTTATTAGTTGTTATGTTTTTATTTGTAGACCTAGGCCACTCAGATTCATCCTTCGTGAGGAAGGCTGGACCTGACCACCACATGTCCAAGCTAGACAGTTTTTCAGCTTGGACACCTCTCGAAATGAAATCAGCAGGATTAACTGTCGTAGGTACGTGACGCCATGACGACAGGTTAGTATTTTCACAGATTTCTACTACTTTGTTTGCTACAAAACTTTTCAGCTTACTCGGACTGCTGTTGAGCCAGGCTAGCACCACACCGGAATCACACCAGTGCACACATTTAGATATAGGGCATCGTAGGGAGTCTAGTACCGTCCTAGACAGAGTTGAGGCTAGCAGAGCGCCGAGAAGTTCTAGCTTAGGTATTGTAAGTATAGGTTTAGTAGGTGCTACTCTGGATTTAGCACAAAGAAGTTTGACGTGGGTATTACCTTGGTCATCAGTAGAGCGTAGATAGATACACGCACCGTAAGCACGCATAGAAGCATCTGAGAATGAATGTAGTTCGATTGATCGTGGGTTGACACACAGGGCGTGTCGAGATAACTGTATATACGATAGAGATGGAAGGTTGGACTGAATTTTCATCCACTCCTTTTTGAGGTCTTGGGGAATAGTCTCGTCCCAGCCTAACTTTCGGAGCCAAAGTTGTTGTATTAGTAATTTTGGTAATACTGTAAAAGGTGATAATAAGCCTAATGGATCAAAAATTCGGAACGAAGCAGATAGTATGCCTCGCTTAGTACAAATAATTTTTTCCAAATCAGGAATTTCAACAGTTACTGAAAGATTGTCTGATGATGGATCCCATCCCAGCCCCAGAGCGCTGGAAGCATCACTCAGGCTAAGATGACCCTCCAAATCAATGTTAGCTTTCTTAAATATGGAAGGTACATTTGATCTGAGTTTTCTTAGATTAAAGCATCCTTTTTGTAGCGTTTTAGAAACAGAATTTAAGATGGTTAAAAGTTCTTTTTCGGAATCACAACCTGTAACTAAATCGTCGCAGTAGAAGTCCTTTTGTATGATGGTCTTTATAGTATCATCGGAGCATTCTTCTCCTAATTGCCATAGACATCTAGTACTCAAGTAGCTGGCACTAGTGAAACCATATGTCACCGTATTGAGTCTATATGTTCTGAGAGGATGAGATTCGTCCTCTCGCCATAGAAACAATTGAAGATTTCGATCATCTTCATGAACTAAAATTTGTCGAAAGAATTTGCCTATATCACCAGTTAAAACAAAGTTATGTTGCCGAAATCTCAATAATATTGAAAGAAGCGAATCTTGCACTGGAGGTCCTATTTGCTGCAAATCGTTTAAGGATGTACCTGTGGTAGTGGGAGCAGAGCCGTTGAAGACAACTCTTAGTTTAGTGGACTCACTCTGTTCGCGAAGTACGGCGTGGTGGCACAAAAAGTAACTAGGCTCTGGATGTTGGACTGGCGCTTCCGAACAATGCCCCAACGCGACATATTCTGCAATGAATTCGGTATATTGTTTCTTTAGGTTTGGATTCTTAGATAATCGCTTTTCTAAACATAAGAATCGTTTTCGAGCAAGATTGTATGAATCACCCAGACATTCTGGTGTGTCTTTAAGTGGTAGCCTAACACAGAAACGGCCTGTATCTAGTCGAGTTGTGTGAGTCTTAAAATGTTGCTCACACTCTTTCTCGCTGTCACTTAACAGTAACTTCTTTGGCAGCTCTTCCAGCTCCCAAAACCTGGAAATTTGTTGATCTAGATTATCAGTGAGAGTGAAATCGGTTTTAGAAAAATTGCATTGTATGTTTTTAGGTTCATAGTTAAGAACAATAGGCCCAGATATCAGCCAGCCTAACTGTGAGCTTCTTAGGAATGGTTGGTTTATACCGAGAGACCTTTGATCCTCTCCTATAATCTGCCAAAATAAATCAGCACCAATGAGCAATTGAATAGGACCTGAATTGTTAAAGTTAGGGTCAGCTAATTGAATTTTCTGTGGAATATTAAAATGTTTTATGTCAATTGAATGTTTAGGTATATGACCTGTTAATTTGGGTAGGACAGAACAAGCCAGCGTAGCATTGAAATCAGTATGTAGAGATCGTAGTTGAACTACACACCGTTCGGATACATAGTTACATGGTGTATTACCTATGCCTACTATCTTTATAGTATTTGTAGGTATTGATTCAAGACCTAGGCAATCCACTAGAGATTTGGATATGAATGTTGACTGACTACCACAGTCGAGAAGACAACGCACAGTTTCTGCCCTTTGAGTAGTAGGGTTGATGACCTTTATTAGTGCTGTAGACAGCATGACATGACTCACGGGCTGAGTAGAAAAATTTACAGCAACATCTGAAGATGACTCGGGGGCCTGCATCAGCATTCGGATTGGCTCACCATCTGATAGAGCTGACTGTGCATTGACATCAGGATTCTCAGGCTGTGGGGGCGTTACGATATTGTGTAGTAAGCTATTATGACGCTTATTGCACTTTCTGCATGAACCTGCTCGACAATCCTTTGTGTTGTGACCTTTCCTTAAGCAATTAAAACATAATTTTAACTTGGATACCTCAGCTAGACGTTGCTCGACTGATTTAGCTAAAAACTCAGAACAGTTGTAGCTGTGATCTCCTTGACAGAAATTGCACATCCATGGAGACCCACCAGCTGTGTTACTATTGCCGTGCTGTGTTGAAAATGACAAGGATTTTGAATTAAACTTATTAGGGTAATTTTGTGAATTATTATTAGAACTGTTAGATTGTCGTTTGTATTTTTCATTCTTGTTTTGGTTAAATGTTTCTAAAACATCTGCTCTATTTTGTAAAAATTTATTAAATTGTTCAAGAGAAGGCATCTCACTTAAGGAGTTGCGATGCTCCTCCCATCGCATAACAGTATTACTGTCAAGTTTCATTGCTACCATATGGATTACAAGCGTATCCCACTTTTCAGTAGGTTGCCCTAGGCTGGACAAAGCACGAAGATTGTTATTAATGTGGTCGATGAGTGACCTCAGCGAACTGTCAGACTCGCGGTACATTGGTTCGATATTGAATAAAGAATTGAGATGATTATTTATTAGTTGTCTCTTATTGTCATATCGGTCACAGAGAAGATCCCAAGCCTTGTTATAGTTTGCTTCGGACACTTCTAGGTTGCCTACAACGCGTGCGGCTTCCCCTTTTAGGTAAGAGTTCAAGTAGTGAAATTTATGTATGAGCAGCAAGCTATCATTGTCACGAATTAAGGATTTGTATGTATCACGAAATTAAAACCATTTTGAATATGTACCATCGAAATTGGTTATCTGTATGGTAGGTAGTTTGAAACCAACATGGCGATGAGATTGATGATGATCACTGCGAGATGATCGAGATGAATTGCTTTGATCGTCTTTAGTTTCCATATGTGTGTCTAGGATAGATTGTGCACTTGCTATTAGTTTAGAAAATAGATTCTCAATGATGTCTCTCTCATCGATCTCATTGGAAAGATTGTCCGAATCGAGTACCTCGATCTCATTCTGCAGTGAATCGAACTCGTTTGATAGTGTTTTTATTTTGTCTAGTTTGAAGCATAACTCTTTGACTTGAATATCACTAAAAGTGGGTGCTGCTTTTACTAGCTCTAGATAGTTTTTGAATTTCGTCAAGCGACCCTTAATGGAGGTTCGCTTGGTTTTAAAAGCTTGTAACTCGGACATGTTTAGTTACTTTAAAGAGATAAGCATGTAAAGGCAGCACTGTATTTGAATAAACACTTTAAAATAAGATGGAAACTTACGCTCCTCCTCCGAATGTACTGGCTATTGATAGGAGTTACCGGTATTCAGTCTGCACCAGCGAAGTAGCGGGGCCGGCGCAGAGAACGCGGTGCGCGCGGTAGTCCCGTGGGTCGTGGCTCTGGTCTCGCCGGCGACGCCTTTAGGGCTCGCGAGCTGAAATTGGTCGGCCCAAGCGAAATTTAGGTACAGCGTGCAAAAACGGCGCGTGCGCAAGGATAGACACTCTGGGGGCGCAAGGATAGGCACTCTGGGGGCGCAATGCAAGACTCAGAACACACGTAAAGCAGACAACGCTAACTTGAGCAAGAATAGACACTCCGGGGGGCGCAAGGCTAGACTCAGAACACATATAAAGCAGAAAACGGTAACTTGAATCTTTGTAAGTTAGACGTGGTTAGACGCAAATGCGAGAAATTGAGGTTATTTTAGTAAAATTGCGTAATTTGTTAAATATGCGTGAAATTTTGTGAGATGGAGTTGGATAGGAACTGGATAGGATAGAATATAAGGTTTTAGACGGGCACTCAACTTGATCGGCCTGGCTGGGACGTCGCTCGGAGCTCAGGACGCACGTGCAGCAAATTTTACAGCAATCCAGCAAGGCGTGCTCCGTTGTGTTCCGTGTTTGAAATCCGAAGATTGCAGTTTGAATTTGCAGGAACGGTCGCCATATGTTCTTGAATTTCTTGGATCTTGCGATATTTAAACGACTTTTAGTTGCAGTATTGAGTTTAATTTTGTATTCCATTTACAATAAAATGTTTCGTGCGAAAAATAGCAAAATGATTGACAAGATGGCGTTGCACTAGTGTTGCCCGTAGCGGAGCGGGGTTCTGTTTGTCTGCGGTCCGAAACTGTCATTAACACTATCAAAATAATGAAATTATTGTTGCAATCTAATTATTTTATTATAAATCAGTTGGGGTGTATGAGGTTTTGCGCTAATTCATTAACACGTTGTATACCCATGCCAAATTACAGCTTTCTAGTACTAAGTGCCTCTTAAACAGACGGATAGACGGACGAACATGGCGAAACTATAAGGGTTCCTTGTTGACTACGGAACCCTAAAAATAGTCTCATTAGGTGCTCGCCACTTACTAAACATCCACTCTTCGAGTATATATAGCTCTTGCGACTCCGACCGAGTCCAACCTAAGGCCGGCCAATTAAGGCAAGAACAGAGGTGGGGATCTGATCCTCGTGGGGTCCACTTCGACCGGCCAGTAAAGGCAAGTCGGAGACGAAGATCAGGGTCTTCCCCCGACGAGTAACTTATTATTAATCTGTGCCAAGTGCCCCCGGCACAGATTAATAATGAGTTACTCGTCACTCGGCAACAGCTCAACTCAGCAATGCTATTAAAATATCACCTTACCGCGCTGACATAAAGTTGGTAAGACATAAAAGTTTCAATTGGCGTCGTTGTCATGTTTTGCCTGGAAATACTTGACAATTTGTCAATAACGTCTTTGTGCTGTTCCATTCTGGTCGAAGGGGTTTCCATGAGGGATTTGTAAGCAGCTTTGAAAACTGGGCAGTTAATATTTGCCAAATTCTGAAAAAAATAATTAGTAATACTTATATTCCGATTTCCGAGAGATAAGTGTACTTTTTGCTACCATCAGCAGCAAGGCTGATTCAGTGTTTATGGGGTGTAGAGCTTTTCTGTGATGGGGATGGACCAGGTCTGCCTGCATAACTCCAGTTGGTTTAGGAGCTACTGATGATTAAAGGTCTGTAACAAATTAATGTAATAAGTATGTTATTGTTGTAGTATGCACCGTAGCTATGTGAACAGTACAAAAACTGACATGGTTCATCAGTCGGTTTAGGAGATACAGCCGTTCAAAGGTCGGATCTTTGAACGGCTGTATCTCCTAAACCGATTGACAGAACTTGACAGTTTTTATACTGTGCACATAGCTACAGTGCATACTAAAACAATATCATACGATCAGCCGTGCAGCTGATTTTTACAGACCTTTAATCATCAGTAACTCTTAAACCGACTGGAGTTATGCAGGCACACCTAGTCCATCCCCATCACAGAGAAGCTCTACACCCCACAAACATTGAATCAGCCTTGCTGCTGATGGTTGCAAAAAGTACACTTATCTCATCATCTATCAGAGCCAAAGCTATGTAACTAACACCGTATTCTAGCAAATAAACTAATTTCATTTCATCATCATCATCATCTCACTCAAGTCTCTACTGTCCCACTACAAGGGCACAATTTTTGTCGTGTATGACCAATAGAAATTAGACCATCACAAAAAAAAAAAAAAAAAAATCGTGCCAAATAAAAATTGTTAATAACATTAACAAGAATTCTATTTAATAAGCATTATTCTCCTCTTAAATATGTCCAGCAGTGGGCATGGTGGGTGGGTGGGGAAAGGCTGAAATGATGATACTCCTCTTAAAAACTACAATGGTGTCGATTTGAACTGTGCCACGACTTAACTTAACTAAATTTATTCCTGTCACTTTCTAAAATAAGATTAAGAAAGAAGACAGAAAACCAACAACTGACTTTAGTGCTGTCAAAGTGACGTTACACGCCCAAAATATGATGCCATCATAATGTACATGTACGCCATCTTATTTAAGGCGTTTTTGGGCGTGTAACGTCACTTTGACAGCACTAAAGTCAGTTGTTGGTTTTCTGTCTCTTTTCTTAATCTTATTTTAGAAAGCGACAGGAATAAATTTAGTTAAGTTAAGTCGTGGCACAGTTGGAATCGACACCATTGTCCTCTGAATTACTTGGTCAGCCCCACATCAATGAGCATCTAAAAAATTATGTGGTCAACAGAAACCAAACATGCGCGTCGCTTCGTTCCTCGCCGACTGTATCAGGTAATGTTGTAAAATCCGTGGCTGACTTAGTAAATAAGATGGTGATGTATTAAATCAATAGGACACGTAAACATAATTATTGTTCTTTACTTTACGCTTTCTATGAAATATTTAGTTGGCGTTGTAAAAATGATGAATTAGTTTAGAAGCTTTCTCATTTTCCTATTGCTTATAATATGGAATCATCTTGATTTCCGTGGCCAACAAAAAAATCGGTGTACCTACCGGTCAATCAAATTTTTTGATCGCCCGTAGACCCTGATGTGGCCTAAATGACGCTAAATCGCCTTATTTGGCAACACTGTTAGTTGGGTAGGTTAAGTTAACTATTATTACCTATTCATATGGTTGAGTATTGGTTAGTAGGTAGTTGATTAAGATTCTGAGATGAAAACCAATAATTTTCATAAATCTTACAAAATCAATGTTGACAGGTACTGTGGTGTATGGTACAGGAACCCAGTTGATGTCATCACTCCACGTATCTCCAACAGCGGGGTAGACAGCAGCCATGGCGCAGAGGACTGTCATCTTGGTGCGGGTGGAGTCAGTGGACCTGATGTAGATCTCTGACTTGTTGTAGGTCTCGGAGAGGAGCTCGTCGTAGCGCCGGCGGATGAACTGACCGATCTTATATCCTGTCCTTCTGCCTTTCTGCAATTATTTCTCACACTATGATAGATCGAGTACACTTAATGGTTGAACTTTAGTATTCAAAACAATCAAGAAGATGAGAGTGGGGCGCTAAAGGAAGAGAAGCTGGGAATTGGCGCATTAATGGACGACTATGAAAATAGAAGACCTAGTTTCCACCCCCAACGTTTTAGAAGAGATAAAATCTGCACTTTTACGCTGGCTCGGACACATAAAACGGATGGAGGAAGATCGTGCGGTGAAAAGAGCGTATCTGGGGCGACTAAAGGTGCTCACTTGACGAATCTGAACTTATAATAGACTTGAGGAATCGTAACTTAATTTGGACTTGACGAATTGGAACCTTTAATAGACTTGACGAATTAGAACCTTTAACAGACTTGACGAATTAGAACCATTAAAGAACTTGACGAATCAAATTATAGTACTCTGTGAATCAAACCAAAACCGGGCGTTTAAAAGCCGCTTGACGAATTGGAACTATCATCAGACTTGACCAATTGTACCCTAAATCCTCTTTGGGCGTCGCCCGGTGGGCCGGCCCAGATATCGCTGGATAGACCAGGTCACGAAGGCTCTCGAGGAACTGAAGGTGCCCAACTGGACTGAGATCGCACAGAAAAGATATGAATGGTATGTCCCTGGAAGGGAAGATAGAGGGGAAGAGAGGCAGAGGAAGACCTAGACAGAGTTATCTAGCACAAGTGAAGGAAAAGGTTGGTGTCGTGTCGTATCAAGAACTCAAGGGACTAGCGGAAAAGAGACAGGATTGGCGAATACTCCACCGACAAGAGCGTAGCTCTTAAATAAGATGATGATGGCGTGTTTTGTTGGCAATGACTAGTGAAGTAAGCAATCGTGCCTGCATGGGTAGCATGCTAACCCGCGATATTCGTTCGCGCGCAAACGAACGAGATAAAAGACGTGATATAGCTATATCACGGCTATCGCGGGTTGGCATGCTACCCATGCAGAAGTGCGATTTTTGAAAATCATACGAGCGACTTGGCAGTAGAATATGTCAAAATTACTATGGAGATTATGCATCTTTCTACTGTCAATTCGCTCGTATGATTTTCAAAAATCGTACTTCAGGTCTTTGGATAAATGACGGTTTCAGTAGTAGATAATAAAACCTACGTCAGTAAGCTGCCCATATCCCCAAGGTGCTATCGCTTGTTCAAGTCTTTTTGTGACCTTTACGTAGGACTTTGACGACTGTGAAGGTGTTCTGTCACCATGTCGATGGACCTGGAACATAAAATATCAATCAATCAATCAAACAAATACTTTACCATATTTTACACCAAAACATAAACAGTAAAATACAGATCAGGAGTGCGATTTTTGAAACTCATTCGTTGAACTCAGCAGTTGAAAATGTATGGAGATAGGCATATTTCTACTGCTTATTTGAATTTCAAAAATCACACTCCATGAGTATGATTTTTTAATGTCAAATCAGCAGTAGAAAAATGCCTATCTCCATAGTAATATTGACATTTACAACTGCTGAGTTCAACGAATGAGTTTCAAAAATCGCACTCCAGGAGTGCGATTTTTTAATCTCATACATTCCCATACATTAACACATTCACTATATACCGAAGCTTAAAATACTCGTTGGTACCTTATGTTGGAGAGAAAGATAAGTCAAAGTCATCCTTTTTAAAGATTTTTAACCAAAACCGAGTACACGTACATGTGCAAAAAAATTGTGAACCTAGAGTCTACCTGAGAACTGTTTGGTTCGTTCTAATTTTGTACAAAAAAGTGATAACATCACAGTAGATAACCAAAAAACCGTAAACCAAAGAGATAACAAAAAAAACCGTAAACTACAGGGTGTTAAGGTAGACAGTTGCATTACTTTAATAGAGGTACTCATGATACTGAACAAAATTCATTTCAAAAAATTCGCAAAAGAAAATTTCTACTTTTCCTACAAACGTTCGATCAACTAATTCGAAAGTAAGTATAATTTTTTTTTGCGATTTTCCTACACCTTTAAATAAAGTTGTTCAATATCAGGATTCAGGGGTTACCCCTTAAAGTAATGCAACTGTTTCCACTAACACCCTGTATAGTACAGTTCTAAGACAGAAACTATAAACTCACCATGAAACTGAGCAGGAGCTCGGTGCCATCAGTGATAGAGTCAGCAGACGTTTGGTGCAGGGCCAAGAGCAGCAATAAGCTCGTTATCAAGCCCATTTTACTAACTGGCTTTTAAAAAGGCTTATCCTTTTCCACTGTTCCACTTTTATCTTGTGCTGCGAGTGACGATTTGCTACAATGTTAGCGAATATATAGTTACTGAAAAATGGGCGTTACTGGATGTACCACAGAGGCGTAGCTTGGGTTTCTACCGCCCGGGGCACAGGTCGATTTTGCCGCCCCATCGTCTTTATAAGAAGACCTACGCAAAAATTACTGAGGGTAGCGCGCTCAATATTTTTTAGCACAACTATTCGAGTTGTGGTCAGACATCTTTTGATTTGGCGATCCGTGTGGGAGGCTTATGTCCAGCAGTGGACGTCCATCGGCTGAGATGATGATGATGATCTTTTGATTTATAAATGTATGTAAAAAAAAACAACTTAGAGCGATCGATCGTGCGAAGCAAACTCAAAATTTTTAGCACCACGTCTAAGCCAGAACTCTTTTATTTAGGATTATGTGTTAGTAGGTAGAATAATTAAAACAGAAACTTAAGCGAGCGAAGCGAGCTCGACTTTTCTCTGTTCTACGAATTGGTTATGGACAGAGCTCAATCAATATACTTTGTTTTTCCCGATTTTGCCGCCCCTAGTAAAATGCCGCCCGGGGCATTTGCGCCCCCCTCACTACGCTACTGATGTACCTAGGTAATTTTAATAAGAATTAACAAGTACATCCAGGAACGCCCATTTTATTTTAGGATCCGTTTCACACTTCCTGGAATCAATTCCACTTTGTCTATTGTGTTGTTGTTTGATTGATTTGGTTTTTCCCGGGTTTTATATTTCGGTTGAATCTCAGGATGGTTCATGTTTACATCGATTGGCTTCGAAACGTTGTCGATAAGTCTCCGCGAGACCACCGGTTACCGTAGAGCTGCCAGCTGCCTTGGCCAACGACTCAGCTTGACTGTTCAAAGGGGGAACGCTGCCACCATGCACCATGTCTCGCGGGAATGCACCCGACGACCTTTTTTATCTATAAGATCTCATTTTTAGGGTTCCGTACCCAAAGGGTGAAAACGGACCCTATTACTAAGCCTACGTTGCCCGTCCGTCCGTCCGTCCGTCTGTCTGTCCGTCCGTCCGTCCATCCGTCTGTCCTACCTATTTAGATAGGACAGACGGATTTACCTGTAACTTTTGAACCGTAATAGCTAGATAATTGAAATTTTCTCAGAACACGTTATTACGGCGGATTTGTTAAAAAAACATAAAAATGTCACAAAGTTAAAAATTAACGGGGTTCTCAACAAGAAAATAGTTTTTATCAACGTTTTTTCTTTACTCTCTATCGTAAAAACAGTAATACATGCAAGCGTCAAACTTAGTGCGATTATAGAGCAAACTCTACAGAATAACAACAAATACTAAAAACCGGCCAAGTGTGAGTCGGTCTTGCGCTAAAGGTCCCGAACAAAAAAGATTTTTTTCTAAGTTAATAATGTTGTGTTCTGTACTTGTATTCTAATATCTGTGGTTCTGTCATGTGGTGGTGTGGTACGGAACCCTCGGGGCGCGAGTAGCCCGACTCGCACTTGACCGGCTTTATTATACCTTTTTCGGCCTTTGGCGGCCCGGTAGCACAGTCGGTAGTGAACCTGTCTGCTGTGCCGAGGGTCGCGGGTTCGAATCCCGTAAGGGACAAATATTTGTATGATGAATATGAATATTTGTACCCGAGTCATGGATGTTTGTATCTATATATGTATTCTATATCGTTGCCTAGTCATCATAATACAAGTCCAGGCTAGATTCTGGTACTTTAAATGTGACTAGATAATTTGTGTGACATTGTCCAAGATATTTATTATTTATTATTATTTATTTATTTTGGTTGTTTTATAGTACCAAATATCTTGTATTAAATATAAATTCGGTTGAATTAGTATTTTGAGTGACAAATTATTCAATCGCTTGGTTTTCAAAAATACAGTACCTACTCATAACGCTCAATTCACACCAAAGTGTTTCAGTTGTGGAACATTTTATTCGTTATTTACATAGTATCCATTGGCATACCAATAAATTCTTAAATGGATGGTATGAATGATGAATGACACATTATTTGAGACTTTGTAAATATTTTCATGCAAACAGTGCTTCATAAATCAGCTGTACCTACAACATACTTTTAATATAAAAGAACGCGTTGCGATGTGGTTGCGAGTGCCTTTATAATATTAAAATTGAGTAAAGGTGGGTACTTTCTTTCCTATCGTGTGGGCAGAGCCCTGGTGTCAGAGTTTTTTCAGACCGCCTTACGGCCTCAGACGTGGTTTTTATGTGACTACTACCACCAGAGATAGTAGCCGGGACCAACGGCTTAGATAACGTGCCGAAACACGAAATCTGCGACCAAATCATTTTTCGTTTCAGACAATCAGGTGATTCAGCTTGCAATGTCCTAACCAACTGGGGAAAAACGCACAAAGTGACATATCACTAGGTGTCCCCCGTGGGAATCGAACCCACGACCTCCGTGTCAAGAGCCAATGCTCTTAACCATTAGACCAAGGAGGCAGGTGGGTACTGTATTTTAGTATCTAAACTATTATAAAACTGTAACAGAAGTGTGTCTGTACATTGAAGATATTTACAAAAAAAATTACGACATGGTTTTTACCTGTCCCTGATTCCAAATCACCAATTTTTGGATTTTTTGTGTTTGTTTGTTTGTTTATTTGTTTGTTTGTTTGGGTGTTTGTTTGTTCGAGTATCACGCAAAAACTACTAAACCGATTTTGATGAAACTTTTTTTGTTTGATAGCTTATCATCTGACTTAAAATCTGGTATATAATTTATGCGGACGAAGTCGCGGGTAAAAGCTCGTTATCAATAAAGCCTTACTTTTTCTAAGTTCTACTCTTTCATTTATTTTCATTTCATACATTCAATTTTGAAACATATTTCTCTGAAAGAATGTGCAATGTTATCCCTAAGGTAATCCTGTTTTTCCAAACAGATTTGAAATGAAATGGCATGACACTAAGGCCAAGTTCCTTAGGGAACTGGAGTCATATTCACAAGGCTTGTGAGAGACGTGACCACGCGCCACGGCCTGGAAGGATAATAAATATAAATAGAATTCCTTTGAACGTTATTTTCAAAGAGTTATCGTAAATAAGTCGTAAATGCATGTCAAAGTTAACTGATATAAATGTTACTACACTACTTAAGAGTTTACTGTTTACCCGCGACTTCGTACGACATGGTTTTTACCTGTAGGCCAGTCATTTTACGCGTTGACCCGGGAATAATTTAGAATTGCATTTTTTTTTCGGAATCTTATATTAGAACAAACCTCTCCAAGAAATGGAACAAAATTAAAAAAAAATTACGTCAGCAACAGTCCTAAATTTTACATTTTGCATTTAATTGCAGCAATCCCGATCTACAATATTTATGGCATTGTTGTTTTGCACATTTCATTAAATTAATTGCTATTATTTATATATCAGAAAATTAAAAACTTAGATCGACTGCATATGCTTGAAGTAACAACTGCAGCGTCAAAACTAGAAATTTGTTTATGGTGCCTAAGCCGTAATACTTAATTGCAATATTTTTTGATAAATACTTTATATCTTATATTATAAACAAAAGATATCAATTCTTAGAAAGATTGCTCCAAGCAGTACCTCAATCTGTAATTTACATGATTTATGGTTCAAGATGGATTAGTAAGAGGAAAATCTTATTTTAATAATTGCATTTAGTACATTAAACAATTGTAAACACTATTATAAAAATAAAATTCTCATGGATAATAATAAATAAAGAATACAATAAAAGTACGCAGCGCGATATCATCTTTACACGGGTAGCAATAGAGTTTAAATTTAAAAGCGGGCGGAGTGGTGTCGAGCATAGACGACCGACCGTGACCGTGTGCCAATCCTATCGGAAAAGGAAGGTAGTTCGATGTTCCTCGAATAATTATGTTTGTGTAGAATGTTCATGTTATCAAAATTGTTCCCGATAATATAGATAGGTAGATAGGTAGGTATACCTAATATTCAAAAATAAGTCGGTATTTAACTAGTTACTGTTATTAGCTTGTTATTAGAAGGTATGTGTGTGATTGCCTGAAGTGGTACCAAAGTAATTTTATTTGGATAGCTATTTTTGTGATTTATGACAAACGGCTTCAAAACATTAAAAAAATTAAGAAAACACGAATTTCGAAAAAAATATTATTTGGCGGTGATTTAGACCCGCCACACACATATAGAATTCAGAATTCCTAATCAGAATTGTGATTTTGTATACCTAGGATTTGATAGGTACCTACGCAAATCTGAACAGAATTCTGCAGGGGGAAAATCCATACGAAATAAATCGTAGATAATCCTGATTCGGAGTTCCGGTTCGGAATTCCGTATGTACGTGGAGGACTTTATGTGCACTTGATATCATGGTACTGCACGGCTAGCATACCACCCACGCGACAAAACGACAAAACGAGAAAAGCGTCATGTGCGCTCTTTTTGGCATTAGCAAAACAACAAAGATCTCATCTCGATTTTCATCATTTTCTAAGGGGTGCGGTGGCGGTGCAGGGCCCTGTTTAATAAATGCGACAATAGCAATGACAATTCAGAGTAAGTACATTGCTGGTTACTAATGACGCTAAACTTGCAGTGCTACAGTCATGTGTCCTAGCATTCGCAGCTATGTACTCTGAATTGTCATTGTCAAATTGTCATTGTCTAGTTTAAAAAACAGGGCCCAGATTGTGCGGATAAGGCGAGAATAATGCGATATGGAAGTTTATGTGTGCAGCACGTCTAGTATAGATTTCTCTACAGGCGTGCGACGCGCCTTTATAAACTAGCTTGTACCCACGTTTTTTGTAGAGCTAAAACCGCGCTTGCCGAGAAATGTAGTACGGAAAAAAGTCGAGACGCGCGCAAGTAGAGAAATCATACTAGACGTGGTGTAACCTCGCTTTTCGAAGAGCAAAAGCCGCGCTTGTCGCGACTTATAAAAAACCGAGTCGCGCGTGTAGAGAAATACTAGACGTCTAGTCCAGCAATCCACACAAGTCTACAATCCAGACCACCACGGCTTTTTTTGTAAGTATTACTAAGTAAGTACCTACCTATAAAAAATAGATATGTGGAACATTGTCATACAAACAAATTATCGAATCCCATTTAAAGTTAGTAGAATCTAGCACGGAAAAGAATGAAATATTATGTACCTTTAATTAATGATAAGACTATTATCATTTTATAGAATACATATTTATTATAGATACAAACATACATGACTTGAGTACCAACAAGTTTTCATATATTCACCATACAAATATTTGCCCTTTACGGATTCGAACCCGCAACCCTAGTATAAACAGGCAGGCCTACCAGCTAAGCTGAGCTATTGGGCAGTCAAAAAAGTATACACAAGTAGTTGTAAGTGAATGGAAAAGGTAGACCCACTTCCCGGGATTCGAATATCGACATAGCGTGGACATACCCTCTCATTTATTCGTTGAAAGGAAATAATTTAAATAATCTAGCTACTGTAATGTTAAATGGATAATAGGTGAAAATGGGTGTCTCTTTTTTTATTAATAAACGTAGATATGAAAAATCTTATAATATGAAAAATCGTACCTTTGTCTGACTAAGTTGCATGATTTTGTAAGCAATTTCAACATAGAAAGGGACAAACAACTATTATTATCATTTTAATGTCTGTTATAGTTATTCTCTTTCTACGTTATTGTAGATAAGCCAAATAATAGGGATGATGAAAATTTTATATTTTATATCTTTTTTAAAAACTGTTTGGTATCTTTCACTAAAGTGAAACAGATTTTTTAATATCTTCAAAAATAACCGAAATATAAGTGTTTAAAATTTACGGTTAGAGCGAGAGGCAGATATAAAGGGAGTGACGTCATACTCTCGTATTTTACAAATAATATCGAAGTGTTATACAAAAATCTGTTTTGCATGAAAGAGATAGAAGACGATAAAAAACGTATTTCAACCGTGTTTACTCGCTTCGCTCGTGGTTCAATCCTAGAATCCTTCACTTGCTCAGGCTTCAATACAAGTACTCGCGCCAAAAAGCAACTTTGCAGCCTTGCATAACAAATAACTATTTTCTTCTGAAACCTGTCATGTGGGGTATCAAATGAAAGGACTTCATGAGGCGGTTGTAAAAATATACTACACCATTTCCATTCAACCACTGGTTTTCAAAAAATCCAAAAAGTATTTTCTAAACATACAAGTTTGGGCTCCTCCCGGTGCGAAATTGCTGGTAAAACTTTTGTAAAACATACGCCAAATGACTCATAACATCCTCATATCGAAGGTCAAAAAGCAATTTTAAAACTCTTCAGGAAACCACTTGTCGGTATAAAACTACTCAGTCCTACGAAAGTTTTTAACTGAATACTTTATTTAAATTGGCTTCTGTACTATACAGGATGTTAGGGTAAACAGTTGCATTACTTTAAGGGGTGATTGTACCCATGATACTAAAAACCATTCCCTAAGAAACCAATTTTTTTTCGACTTTTCATACAAACGTTCGATCACCTGATTGCATTTAGTATGGAAAGTCGAAACATATTTTTGCGAATTTCCAATAGGATTCTGGCAAAGTTGTTCAATATCATGGATACAATTACCCCATTAGCACGTTGAACGCCGGCGGGTCACAATAACAATAGATTTTCCATTGTTTGTCGGTCATTTGGCAGTCAAAGGTGATGCAACTGTTTACCCTAACACCCTGTAAAATACGTAGGTACTGTATTGCGTAGGAAATATTTGTCTTATAATAAAATTATGGCACCATCAGTATTTCAGTCTTACAGTAAAGTTTAAATCTCTCGACAAATACAATACAAAGTAGGTATACAAAGATTTTTCAATATTTCAAATAGTTTAAATACTACGCTTTAAATAATAGGTACGTATAAAATAAAGGTAAGATAATACCTTTACGGATGATAATCCGTCATACAATACAGGGCCTCTACCCGGACATTCGAACTTCGCAATTGAGTGAACGTTTTCGATTCAATGTGAACTCTATGACACTGAAGTTTGGACCAAAACGGTCTCGAAATTGTGGGGACTTGTCACAAATGTCAACACCCGCAAGTTATAGCAAAGATGCCAACAGATGGCGATACCGTCGCTCTCGGAAAGATGCTCCATACAAAGACAACGTTCATCTTAAATACGTAACTCGTAACCTACTTACACATAAGGTTTACAATCGAATGCAGGACATGAATCGCGCAAGAGAAATAATCACAGAGATTCGATACATACAGGGTGTAACAAAACACCCTAGTAATACTTAAAGGGGTGCTTCTGACCATCAAACTGAACAACTTTCACTATGGAGCCAACATCGAAATCGCGAAAAAAAAACTGCTGTTTCATACAAAACTGCAGTCCCGTGTCGACTTAAATGTATGGGATGGCAGATTTTTTTTATTTTTTCTCCTCGTTGGCTCCATAGTTAAAGTTGTTCAGATTGATGGTCTGAGGCACCCCTTTAAGTATTACTAGGGTGTTTTGTTACACCCTGTATACAAGGTCCAACTAAGAACTGTTGCACCACGGCCGATCCCCAGGCTTCACACATAGCCTGGTGGAAGATCTTCCCTTTTCAATGGAGGAACATTCCCAAGTAGCACATCCATAAAATAAAAATCGAAAGTACCGGTTAATGGACCGTACTGATTTTTTCCAGATCTTCGTCGCTCAGATCATAATTTTCAGTTGGTTTTTCTAAGCTTCCTAAAGGATCTATGTCATTCTCACCTATTTCTTAATGATCTTTGACAAATCCTTCACGATCACATTCCTTTAGGCTTTGAAAGGTGACTTCAACTTCTTCAAATAGCACCGTATCTATATTCGTATATTTCTATGTTAGTGCCATAGAGATAGCTGTTCAGTTCGACGAATTGTCAAAAAAACAGTGTCAGCATATTAAGAAGGACCTTATATTAGTAGTGTAGGGGTAGTAGGGGTAGTCCGGATAAGGGGGTGTCGATTGAAGGAAAATTTTGCTATTTGAAAGGCACTAAATTGGATAACTTTATTTAAAAATAAATATTACCAGGATAAATGGATCTTCAGTTGCTATGTGACTACATATTTAGTAAGTGTCAGTTTATACTGGTACACACACGGTGACAAATCAACCTACCGACTAAGAGCTGGCTACGTAATATTTCAAAATGATAAGGTGTAGTAAAAATTTTTATGGAGAAACCTTCCTTACTGGCTAACAAGTACATTGCACTGACTGCCAGAAGTCTACCCCGGGGAGGGAAGCGTGGGCGTGGGGTCAGACACGTCAATTTTTAATCAAAATAAAATCATTCGGTGCAGTTCTGAAAATTTGTCGTAGTTATAGTTTTTAACAGTAGAAATAGCGTAAAATTATTGCCAGAAGTCTAGGTCGGGGATAAAACGTTGCCAGAAGTCGATAAAGTTGTTAAAAAATATTCAAAATAAAATGATAAGGTGCAGTTCTGGCAATTTAGTTTTTACATAATTCATGGCTTCAAACAGCTGTAAATAAATTGCCAGAAGGCTAAATGGTGGCTAAGTGTATGAAAAAATGACTTTGAATTGTGGATTTTTTTTACGTTTTCTTATAATTTGTTCGACCAAGTAGTGAAAATGTTATAGTATGTTATATATTTGTAATCTACTCAGAAAGCCCTTTCATTTGATACCCCACATGGTATGTTTGAAAGATTATTGTTTTTTCTTTTTGCTGCCATACCTATTCATGACGTCACAGTTTCTACCCCCACAGTCTGAGCGCTTTTCATCTCATTTATTTGTGTTCAGGACGTTAAACTGAACGTATTGATACCATAAATACCATATCCGAGACGATGCACAGTGGGTCGATACAGTTGTTAAGAGGATACGATTCGGAGCGCTCTTCGTACAAACGAAGTCTGGTTATATTATCAAAACTAACCAATTAATTCAATGAAAATTTTTACACACAATCTAGAAACTAATATCTGTGCTTGACATTTGTTGGATTTCCGTAAAAATGTGTAGTTTCAAAGTTATCGTGGCTCAAAGTTTTCCACACATTTCTTAGTATTGGTTTGTATTGAAAATATAACCAGACTTTTTTGTATGGAGCGCGCTCGGCGCTCTAAATTATATCCCTTTAATTTTTTTTCTAATTTTGATTACAAGTTGCAGTTCTGACAATCTCGTTTTTATGTTATTAAAGTCTTAAAAAACTGACTACTAATTGCAGTTCTGGCAATTAGAGTCGTGATTGTAATTTGAGTCATATAGGCTTTTACAGCTTACTACCCGTTCACGACCAGTTGGCCGTCGATGGCCGTTACAAAATTTCCTCACAGGCACATTAATTGATCCCGGCGACAAAAAATAATATATAAGACAAATAAAAATTTAAAATTAAAAGCGATATTAGTGACCGGGACGGATGTGCCGTACGTGGTTGCGTTGCTAAAGGTTATAAAATTGCGTTTATTAGGGTCTCTTAGGGGTGCGGTGCGGGGAAGCGGGAAGGGAGGTAGCGGCCAACTTGAAGTGAATGACTAGTAGTATGGAACAACCGATTTTTTTGCGCAGACAGGTTTGCTCCCATAGTAAAAGTTATTCAGTTTGATGGGTAGAGTATGTGGTTTAAAGGTTAATAATACTTTTCTTTACACCCTGTATACAGGGTGTTAGGGTAAACAGTTGCATGACTTTAAGGGGTGATTGTACCCATGATAGTGAACAATTTTCACTAAGACACTTATAAGAAATTAGTTTCAAAAAAATTGGACTTCCCATACTAAATGCAATCAGCTGATCGAAATAAGTAACCTTTTGGATAGCTATAATTGGCCATCAAAAATGTAATCAATATTGTAACACATGTAACTAAGGCTGTTGATATCCTAAATAAATAAAAATAAATAAGAAAAGAACTTTTGTATGAAGAGTCGAAAAAATTTCATGCTAATTCCCTATAGGTTTCTTTGGGAAAGTTGTTCAGTATCATGGGTACAATCACCCCTCAAAGTAATGCAACTGTTTACCGTAACACCCTGAAGTTGCTACAACTAATTAATATTTATCCTATAATTTTATTACTCTCTGCTACAAAGCTACAAAATTTCTGGAGTGCGATTTTTGAATCTTATTCGCTGAGTTCAGCAGTTGCAAATGTCAAAATTAGTGTGGAGATATGCATCTTTCCTTTCTACTGCTGATTTGACTTTAAAAAATCATACTTCAGGAGTGCGATTTTTGTAACTCAAATCAGCAGTAGAAAGATGCGTATCTCCACAGTAATTTTGACATTTTCAACTGCTGAACTCAGCGAATGAGATTCAAAAATCGCACTCCTGGTTAGAGTACAGTAGCTAGATATTTTTTTTCAGTGTTACTTGGCAGCTGAGTGAGCTGAGGGATGCGTCTTCGAAAATATATTCTTAACTCCCGCACTTAGCATTCTGCCTTTGCATAAATATTATAGCTAACTAATAGCATAATTATTGAAAAGAATTAAATTACTAGAACTGCACCTTATTTATTATTATAATTTCAATGAATAGCTTTCCGTTACAGTGATATTATCATTTTTGTACATACAGTCATCCTCTTGCCTTGTGGCAATTAGTAGTCAGTTTTTAAGACATTGTGGGGAACTACTACAGATGGTCAGCACCCACAAGTTATAGCAAAGATGCCAACAGATGGCGATACCGTCGCTCGCGGAAATATGCTCCATACAAAGACAACGTTCATCGTAAATACGTAACTCGTAACCTACTACAAATAAGGTTCACAATCGAATGCAAGACATAAATCGCGCAAGAGAAATAATCACAGAGATTCGATATATATACAAGGTCCAACTAAGAACTGTTGGACCACGGCCGGTCCCCAGGCATCACACCTAGCCTGGCGGAAGTACTTCCCTTTTCAATGGAGGAACATTCCCAAGTAGCACCTCCATATTGGTGACCCTCGACAAAGAACATCGCAACCTAAACACCGCAGAGCACCACCACCACAGAGCAGCAACCAGCTTCAACCAACCCTTCACCCCCTCGACCAGGTCAAACAAGCAGCAGTCACACCATCAACCCGAAGCCCACACCAGGTCCATCGCAGCTGTCTTTACACCGCTTCCTGGGCCTGCAGCTTCCTCAACGACAGTCAGCGTCTGCATAGAAGGATCTCCCGCAGCCCACGTGTCTGAGCTCACCTCCACGTGGCAGTTCTGCTCGCCTTCTCCACGCCTGTCACTCGCCCGCATCACATCAGGACTGACCTCCCTGACAGATGCACACACACCGCAGCACATCGCTCGTCAGACTCACTTGACTGGAGCCCTGCACCTACGCTACATGGATACAGACTGCACACTTCGAACTGCTCAACGACCTCCGGTCTGAGGGGGGAGTCCTGTGGGGAACTACTACAGATGGTCAGCACCCACAAGTTATAGCAAAGATGAAAATCCGGCGAGAGGTTGAACGAAGCAAATCTCATAGCCGTGACGCGTGTCGTGTCGTCACAGTAGTGACGTAGTGGACTGTGGACAGTGACAGTAGGTGGTGCACGGGGAATCCCTGCGAGGAGGACCCGTGAAGTGAACCGTGTAGGGGAACCTCCGCGAGGTGGACCGTTTGTAAGTGTATCCCAAATAAACTCTGTAAAGTTGGACTTAGCGTTTCACTCCAATCCCGGAACCCGTAGCTCGTAACAATATAAACATCCATGACCGAACCGGGATTCGAACCCAGGACCCTGGTTTGGCAGTCCGGCGTGGTAACCATTACACCAACCGGGTCGTCAATTTTGATGATTTTATTTTGATTAAAAATTGACGTGCTTGACCCCACGCCCACGCTTCTCTCCCCGGGGTAGACTTCTGGCAGTCAGTGCAATGTACTTGTTAGCCAGTAAGGAAGGTTTCTACATAAAAATTTTTACTACACCTTATCATTTTGAAATTACGTAGCCAGCTCTCCGTCCATTAGTTGAACATAGAGTTCATGGACATAGAGTTCAGTTCAACTTGACATATAGTAGCAGTTCAGTAGGTAGGCACGGAAAACTAATTGCTTAAGACCCGAACCGACTCGCTCACAAAAAATTGGGACATGTTATATTAACCTACCTACTTTCCTTACTTACTCATTTCCTACCAAAATTAACCAAAAAAAAAAAACAATAAAAATTAATTTTATCAAAAGATTAACTAAATCTCAACTTTTGATCAAAGCACGGAATTTTCTTAGGCTAACGATAAAATGGAGTAGGTATTCATTATGCCGAAGAAAGTATTTAAACATTTCACTAACATTATCTGCTCCAGAATGGTTCCCAAGCTCATAAGTCCGCCACATACATACAGAATTCCAATCCGGAATTCCGAATCAGGATTACGATTTCGTATAGAGTTTCCCCCTCCACAATTCCGTCCGTTCGGCATCAAACCCTATACAAAAGCACAATCTTGATTCGGAATCCCATAATAATTATGTGTGTGGCGCACCTTAAATAGAAATAATAGAAAAATACCAATGGTACTTTTAAGATGAAAGACGATTAGATTTTTTCACTATGGCAACTCCGTATCATAACATAATTTTTTATTTCCACACCAAAAACATACAACAACAAAAACATAAAATCCCGGGATTCGAGGGCATGTCCATATTATGCCCGCATAACGAATCCCGTACCTATGACGGTATTTTTGCTAAAGCAGTAGGTAGGTAGCACAGAGTACTATAATATTGCATAAAGTAGGCAGGTAGGTACCTACTAAACTAACTTATCACTCCGTAAAGTTATGCCCACTAATTACATGCTTTGCTCATACTACGTGTAATTTATGAGCTTTAGTTAGGTAGGTAGGTATCTACCCTATAGGGCTAGCATGCCACGCACGACAAAGCGACAAAACGAGAAAACCATCATGCGCGCTCGCTTTCGTATACGCAAAGTAACAAAGACAGAGGCACATCTCGATTTTTGTCGTTTTCTCGAGAGTGGCATCCTAGCTACATCCTAGGCTCCCAGCGACCGCGGCATGGCGCCTCGATAAACGTTTTATCGTGCCTGCTAACTCGTTTTTTCGCACGCAAAAAGAAAGAGAGCTAGGGCGCGATAGCGCTTTATCGCGCCGCCATGCCGCGGGCGCAGGTTTGAAATTAGGTAGGTAGGTAAGGCTAAGTAGGTAGATACGAGTAGGTACCTCACTTCACTATTCACTACCGAAATAAGCAATTGTGTAACTACGTCTAACTAGTTAGGTAGGTATAGGTACCTACATAATTTTATATAATTGTAACAACGTAATTTATTTCGGCAGTGAGGTACTTACCTAAGCCTAACTACCAATCTATAATAAATAATTGTTAGCGTGATTGCAAGATAAAATAAAACCAGTCAAGTGCATGTCGGGCTGCTCGCGCACCGAGGGTTCCGTACCACACCACTACAGAACACAACGTTATTAACTTAGAATAAAACCGGTCAAGTGCTAGTCGGGCTACTCGCGCACCGAGCGAGGGTTCCGTGCCACACCACCACAGAACACAACATTATTAACATAGAAAAAAAACTTTTTTTTCCGGGACCTTTAGCGCAAGACCGACTCACACTTGGCCGGTTTTTAGTATTTGTTGTTATTCTGTAGAGTGTGTTCTATAATCACACTAAGTTTGACGCTTGTATGTATTACCGTTTAGACGATAGAGCGTGAAGAAAAAACTTTGATAAAAACTAGTTTCTTGTTGATAGCCCCCCTTAATTTTTAAATTTTTTACTTTTTTATTATTTGTTAACAAATCCGCCGTAATAACGCATAATCTGAGAAAATTTCAACTATCTAGCTATTACGGTTCAAAAGTTACCGCCCTAAATAGGTAGGACAGACGGACGGACGGACGGACAGACGGACAGACGGACAGACGGACAGACGGACAGACGGACGGACGGACGGACGGACAACGTAGGCTTAGTAATAGGGTCCTGTTTTCACCCTTTGGGTACGGAACCCTAAAAAGAACTTTTTTGTCCGGGACCTTTGACCTTAGAGCTAGAATGACTCACACTTGGCTGGTTTCTAGTATTTGTTGTTATTCTGTAGAGTTTGCTCTATAATCACACTAAGTTTGACGCTTGTATAAATAACCATTTTTACGATAGAGCGTGCAGAAAAAACGTTGATAAAAACTAGTTTCTTGTTGAGAACCCCCCTTAATTTTTAACTTTTTGACATTTTTATTTGTTAACAAATCTGCCGTAATGACGCACAATCTGAGAAAATTTCAACTATCTTGCTATTACAGTTCAAAAGTTACAGCCCTAAATAGGTAGGACAGACGGACGGACGGACGGGTAACGTAGGCTTAGTAATAGTTTCCCGTTTTCTCCCTTTGGGTACCGAACCCTAAAAATATAGACTTAAATGCGCGAACGCATTCCACGACCGGGCGAGAGGCCGGCCGACGATCAAGATCAATGGGCCGTACGAGTGCGGATCCACGCGTCCCACCCCGCCTGCACCCCCGCGACCACCTTGCGCGCCAACGCGCCATCATAATGAAAACGTGGCGCCAACACGACGATTTTTAAATTTCGCAATATTTTACACAAATAAATAGCTGACATCGTATCTTGTTTATTTGTATGTAAGATATTTTGTAAAATAATGCTCTACATAGTTAAAAAGAAATCTAGTCATTTAAATTATGATATTAATAATGATTTTGGTTTTTTTAATCAAGGCTGAATGGTTCATTATTTAGTTTTAAGAATGATAAAATAGAATAAAACTATTATTTCTAAGGCTATTCACGCTTTACATATGGAATTAGTATTTGTATCTACTGAAAAAACATTGAAAATTACATAATCTTTTTTTAACGAATAACCCAAAACAACACATTTTTAATTATTATGTCAATTTTAATGTTCAAAAATCACATTTAACTCTAATTAAAATGAGGGTTTTAGATTTCTTTCTGAGTGAGTTACAAGCCTTCCAGGAGTTTTAATTTTTTTTTCTATGTTCCATACAAATATTTTGTATAATAATTTTTCAGGCTATACTTTCATCACTAAATGATGCCATTCACGATTTAAAAGTACGAATAAAGATTACTTCGACGTCCTCCATACTAAACACGCTAAAATGATTGGGGTACTGTCCCTGATTCCAAATCACCAATTTTTGGATTTTTTGTCTGTTTACTTGTTTGTTTATTTGGGTGTTTGTTTGTTCGAGTATCACGCAAAAACTACTGAACCCATTTTGACGAAACTTTTTTTGTTTGATAGCTTATCATCTGACTTAAAATCTGGTATATAATTAATGCGGACGAAGTCGTGGGTAAAAGCTCGTAGTAAATAAAATTGTTCAGTTGGTCGTCGAATTATTAATTTTAGTATCGCTATCGTACCGCTATTTCCTACTAATCGTATATCGCTATTTCCTACTGTGCTCAGGAAATAACCTCAAATTCATAATTCGATGACTAACTTCGTTGTATCTTGGCTTTATAGAGGCAGTTTATCAGTTTGATGGTCCGAAGCTCTCCGTTAACGCATTTTAGGACATAGATATACAAGACCAGAGCTGTTGGTAAATAAATATACCCCGGTCAAAAACAGGGTCTTTTTTTTTCAGTAAAAAAATATACCCCGGTCGAAAGGTCATGAAACCACCGGTCAGAAGAGTGGCTAAGGAAAATAAAAAAATGAAACAATCAAAGTCAAATTTAAATAATTTTATATCCCTTATTATTATCATAAATACAACATGCATCCACGTATTGACTAACATGTTTAAAATAAGCGTCTTTTTGCTACAAAATAACATTAGGTACATTCATTAAAATAAACACATATTTATATCAAAATACATTGATAAATTGATGATCTCTGTTCCTTTTATTCACCAAATAAAATAAAACAATTGTACAAAATAATGAAACAGAAAGTCGGCTTCACGCAACAGTCGCACGCAAACAGACGTGCACGTACGACCACAAAATAAATTGATAGTACTGGGCATTCGACTTACTTGACCCGAGATTTCCATAATTACGCGTCTATGGGTACTATGGGTCTATTTCCACAGAAAGAGCAGCGGCCGGCGTTGCGAGGCATTTTCCTAGCATATTGTACTTTATCTGCAGTGAGATAAGATAATCTCACTTCCAATTGATTGGATAAAATGACAGTTCAACTGCCGAGACGTCTTATCGCACTGTAAATAAAGTTCAATATGGCCGCTGCTGTTTCAGTGGGTATTGAAAGTACCCTATGTGTGCGCTCGTATCGCTCTTTGCGTGAAGCCGGCCTACTGTTTAAATATTTTATGAAATTAGTGTCAACACATATTTTAACAGGTGTTGGTATAAAATGACGTATCGCGGGCCGTATCGTATTGTTATCAAATACGAAATTAAAATGTATGTTTAATTGATAGCAATTAAAGTAGTCTATAAATTAAAATGATGAAAGATTTTTACTCAAATATACTATTTGAAGTCAATTTTTGTTATAATTGTTGTTATACTTAACACACGAAGAAAGGAACAGAGCAAAGTCTTTATTTATGGCACGAAACAGAGCAAAATCGACCTTACGACACTAATAAAAAGAATATTCTAAATATTACCCAAAACAATCAATCGACTCGATTATAAAAGCTTGTTTGTGTACAATTTTATTAATTACTTTTCATACTATATCGATATTAAGTGACGTGCTACGATTGTGTAATGTCGCAATAAAGATAGTAATGTAAAATTAACAAAAGTGCGACGTTAAATATTGAATTGTTGTACAAAAAAGTCAATTCACACGGGCCAACAATTAGAGGGGTTAGGGTTGAACCTCATCTGACAGCACCGCATCGCCTTTTTCCATCGCTCCATCCTTTTCTGTCACTTAGGAACGTCATTTGCTAGAGCAAATAAGGTAGACGGAACGCGATCGCGCGCGGCGGTGCTGCGGCGTGCGTTCGCGTTCAGTATATCTTATTTGCCCTAGCAAATGACGTTCCTGAGTGACAGAAAAGGATGTGGCGACAGAAAAGGGCGATGCGGTGCTGTCAGATGAGGTTCGACCCTTAACCTACCACACAAGCGATTTTAGAGCAAACTTATCGTAACTGCGCCGCCCCGACGTCGCAACTAAATCGCCGCTATACTGCGATATAGCGGCGATGCCGGTTGCGATATCGGGACATGTAGCGGCGATATCGCGACGGTATCGTTTGCCTACGCTCAAAAATGGCGCGTGTGAGGCCTTTAGTTGTGCTACACATATTCGGGGCACGATTTGCTAGAAACTGAACTGAAAATTAAATCGCTCATTAAGCCAATTTCAAATTCTCGCACGATCTTAACCTTAGGAGCATCCAGAATCGCACGTAATATTGGAAAGCCTAAAATGAGGCTTTATTTACCTGAAATATGGCTTAATTTAAAATTACAGAAGTGTGTCACATGTGACCCATCTATGCTCCTCACTTTCAAGTCAAAATGAATTTACTTGGAAACTCTATCGAACAAATATATCTGTAAAATGGAATTAAATATTTCAGTGTCGCATTAAACAACAAATACCAGAAATTACTAATAATTATGCATTACTAACTTACTACAATGATTATTATTTGTATATTTAATAACAATGTGCTGCATTTTGTTGTGCCTGCTTTGTGAAAATTATAATAAAAGAAATACAATTTAAAAAATATATTGCACGATCAGTTTTGTAGGCCACAAAAATACTGTTTAAATTAAATATAATAAATTAAAAATACTTAATTAATCGTTGTAAATCAAAACTTAATGGCAAGATAAAGATCACTCGAATTATAACAATTTTCGGTTTTAATTAAATTGTGTTTGACGAATATTCCGAGAGATAAGTGTACTTTTTGCAACCATCAGCAGCAAGGCTGATTCAGTGTTTTTGGGGTGAAGAGTAAACCGATTGACAGAACTTGACAGTTTTTATACTGTTCACATAGCTACAGTGCATACTACAACAATATTATACGATCAGCCTTGCAGCTGATCGTAAATTTTTTACTGACCTTTAACATCAGTTACTCCTAAACCGACTGGAGTTATGCAGGCAGACCTGGTCCATTCCCATCACTGAGATGCTCTACACCCCATAAACACTGAATGAGCCTTGCTGCTGATGGTTGCAAAAAGTACACTTATCTCTTATACTAGAAGACATTTTGTTGACAAATTTCACATAATATTATTTAATAATTACCACAGAATAGGTAATAGTATGGTTCTACATAAGGAACGGCCATTCCCCGCCCCCTCTGACTTCAGATACCCCACCTCCCCTCACGCTTTATGGGGTAACCGGAGGGGAGCCGAGCAAGGGAATTCAGTCAGGCGCGCGTACCCGTTGACATTGAATTTGACGTCATGAACAGTTTGCACAAAATGCGCATGTGCAGACGCCATTTCGAAATTCAAAAACGTTCTATTGAGTGCCGGACCTGTGGTAAGGCACGAAAAATGTACATTACCCCGTATTTTAGGTATATTTTTAGGAAACAAAAGTATTCAGCGGCCTAAGATCATCGCTTATTTACTCGTGTCCCGGTCTTGTGCATGCCGGTGCCGTATAAGTTTGCTATAACCTCTATTCGTTGTTACCGTAATTTTTATATTGTATCGCCTTAAAATTACGCTGCGAAGTCACCTGTTGGGAAGTCGCTAGAGTAAAAATACTCTATGTAGTTGTAGAGACAAAAATTACATATCACGCGTAAAACACAATTTAAAGAAAACCCGTCAATAATTGAATTAAACTTAACTAAACAATGAGTATTAATGGAATGAAAACGTTAGGTTTCCATAAAAATTATTTAATTAAAATTAAAATAAAACAATTAATTTCAAATGTCTTTTTTAGTTAAAATTATTAGAAAAAAATACTAATTAAACTTCAAAAATGTCACTCGACTACATCTATACTATAAAGCAGTTTCATTTAGTAACAATAAAAATATTCCAATGATTTTGAACTTCTGTAAAAACAACAAAAATTTGTTTATTCAAACAAACAAACTATACAGGGTGAAATTGATATCATTAGCATACTTTCAAACTAAGAGTCTACCCATCAAACTGAACAACTTTTACTGTGGGAGCAAACCGATCGGAGCACAAAAAAATCTGCTGTCCCATACTAAACTGCAATGCTTACTCGACTCAAATGTATGCAACAGCTGATTTTTTGTGCTCCGATCGGTTTGCTCCCATAGTAAAAGATGTTCAGTTTGATGGGTACTCTTAGTTTAAAAGGATGCTATCCGATGGTACCCGCGCCACGTCCGCGCCACGTCACTTCTGTTTAAACAGCACCTAAGGGCGTGTTTTCTTCTACAAAGAAAACAAAACTTTTTGTCTTCCGCCATCTTGTTTTGAAACAAAATTGTATGAGATGACGCCAGTTTATTTCAAGTTTTTGTGTTATGTTTGCTAAAAAATATGAGCAGGAGTCACGGCTTAATAGGTCACTTTAAATTCTAGGTTCGTTATTATCATTTTAATCAAAAACACTGCCAAGGCTTGTTCTTTAAAATCAAATCATAAAATGAGCTTGTGAACCTTGAATTTAAAATCACGTCATGCGCCATATGCGCGATATGGTCGAAGCGCGGGCGAGTGAAAGAGAATCTCGGGATTTACTTGGTGAGGTGCGATAACATCGCAGCACTTGAATAGGACAGCGTATGAAGTGCATTATCTCTTCCAGTTCGTAGAATATCATCATCATCATCAGCCTATAAACGTCCCACTGCAGGGCACAGGCCTACCCAGGGAGGGTGTAGGCAGTGAGGGTGTAATGGCATTAGTCCACCACGCGTGCCCAATGCGGATTGGTAGACTTCACATAGACATCAGAATTTCTTCTTCAGCGTATGCAGGTTTCCTCACGATGTTTTCCTTCACCGTTTGAGAGTAGTCGGTATTACGTACATAAGTTAGAAAAACTCATTGGTACATGGCATGTTTTCCGTGCGGATTCGAACCCGGACCCCGATAATTGGGTGTCCAATTGTCCATCCATACCTCTCGCAACGCGCCACCGGCGCCTGATAGAATATTATATTCGTAGAATATTGTACTCCATGGATTTGCAAGTTGAAGTTATGTTTGTGGTAAAACTATCTTAATTTTCCAGTTATCTACCACCATGTTGGAATCATTGGAACATTTTATTGGTACCAACATAAGTAATATTTACATTATTACAACACCTTAACAATCCAAGTTCAAAAATTGTTTATCCAAAATTTTTGTGTTTATCGAAAAACCTAGAAGGATCCTACGTACCTAGGCACCTAGCTAAAAAGTTTCCGATGGTAATGGGATGTCTTTACTTTTTTTATTCGCTCCATTCCCATTAGCATTTGAATCTGTTTACTTGCGAATTTTAACTATACAAAGTCATTAACAATTTGATTTATTAAGTAATTTAAAAAGTGGAAATAAAAATTTCATTTTATTTTTAATTCCTTACGAGTATACAGGGTGTAATATAAAATGGGACAGTCACTTAAAGGGGTGCTTCAGACCATCAAACTGAACAACATTCTCTATAGGACCAATATTGAAATCGCGAAAAAAAAAACAGCTGTCCCATACATTTCCGTCGAGTTATGTTAGCAGTTTTGTATGGGACAGCTGATTTTTTTTCGCGATTTCAATTTTGGTCCCATAGAGAATATTGTTCAGTTTGATGGTCTGAAAGCACCCCTTTAAGTGACTAAAAAGCATTTAAGTTTTAATTTTATTTCAAAATACAATCAAAAACACTGGTGTTTTAACAAAACAAATATCAATGTTAAACTAATTTCACCGGGATTTTTTTGAGATTCATAATAGGTTACACATTTTTCCGTCTGAACTTGGCAACTTCTTCAAAAACCATACATAGTTTGACTGTTTGATTCACCGACAAAAACACAGATTTTTTTATATTTATCCTTAGATCGACAGCTACATACAACGTTAACTTACGCCGTAGAAGATTACAATGATTTTTTTACATTAATGATAATTAGTTGTATGATTATGTTTTTATAGTAAATGACTTAGCTTATTTCTATTTTATATAAATAATGAAAATAACTGTGTGCTTTTTATTTTCAAAAGTCGTTGTTGGATCAAATAAGATATAACAGAAATCATTTTTTTATATTCTGGGCCAAATTGAGGGGCATAACTTTGTATGGAAAGCATGTTCTACAAGTACCTTTTAAAAAAGTATAATTATATATAAATTACATCATCCACGTTTCATACATTTTTGATCCAAATATGAAAGTGCCGGTCCACAAAAACGAATGCTATATTCTGTTAGAACTCGTCCAAGAATTTATTATTGTGGGATGAAAGCTGTAGCTAGTTTTATTACATCAAAAATGTATCTCACCGATCCCCGCTACCTTCTCACCGATCCCCGCTACCCAATCCGCCGCGTAGCACCAGCAACGTCCTATGCCGAGGTCCGTACCCCTCTGGGTGCCCCTAGGTCGGTTGCTTAAGTTCATTCATTTTGGCCCGGTAGACCCTTCGTGATCCCTCCAATAGTCCGCAGTAAAAAACAGTAATTGCTCCCAGAGCAGAGCTGTAATTTTGGACCGTCTCTTTTGGTTTAAAAGTAAATCTATATTCTTCATAAAAATCTGGTCTAATTGGACAGTCATTCGTATTAGTTGTACCTTCTAGTGGGTTAGCTTTTTTGCATATTTATTTGATCCAAATAACGATTTTTTTTTTCTTTGTAAGGATGACTATTTTATACTTAGTAGAAAAAATATTTAGCGAATATGATTTGTGTTCCATTGAGATTCGGTCTATTTCGCGCTACGTTCTAGCTTTTCACTTTAGCGTAGCTGTCATCTAATCGACCATACATTGTATTAAAATTTAAATTGTATATTTATTAGAGAAAACTATAGTTGTTCCGCTTTTACTACACAAAAAACTAATTAGAGTAAGCAAGACAACTCTAATTTTCTAACAACATTTAACCGGATTGAAATTTTTATAACATTTAACTCTATTTCAATGACATAAGCGACGTAATGGCGTGGGTGACTGTACAAGTGCACATTTATTCCATCTGTGATATTTTTGTGCAAATTCAAACATTATCACTTATAAGTACAATTTTATACCAAAAATCCTAAATCTTAGACAGCTGGAAGAACTTGGCTAGTTCAACTGCCGTGCACATTATAGCGTATTGTCTAGATTTGTTGTATTATCCGATATTATACTTCGTCGAGTTAGTTTAAAAGCATTTGGCTGAAGTATTCCAATTTTAAGTTGCACTTCGTTCTTCAGTATAGACTAGATCACAATAAAATTTTGTAGGGCAAGCATGTCACGCGCGACAAAGCGACAAAACCGTCATGCGACAAAGTACCAAAGACCGAGGCAACGTTTAAATATTTGTCGTTGTCTCGGGGGTGGCATGCCATGCCCACAGTTCTGTGCGTGGTTACACCAACCTTATAAGATCATTTTGCTGGAGAACATTTTTGAGAGACGAATGCCTGGTAGGACTTCCTGGCTTAAGAACCAGTGTGAATGAAATTAAAGATTGAAAAAGTCGGGCGGCGAGCGGGATTCGAACCCACGACCTGCCTTTCCGGGGCATGCTCCTCTCCAACAGTGCTGTCGGCGCCCCGCAGGCCATGACGAAATTTTCAATCTATATTATCGTCTTTAATGGACGGCAGTGCCATCTACCAGAGTTCTTTAATTTCTCCTAAAGACTCCGGTCTCCAGGGTCCGAATAGCCCTAATGATAGCCAACATCCGATAGATGGCACCACAAGAAAGACGTGCGTAATCCGATATCTCTTGCAGTAGCAGATAATATATCGATGAGCGGCAGTTATGAATCGCATTCTTTACGCTAGTTGGAACGTCTCGAAGGCGCGAGCGCCGATTTTAATGACAGATCAACTTCTATCTCACTTTAACTCAAACGAACCTACAGCGGTGAGAATGAGTGGACCAATGCCAGATCAAAAAGCTTGAAATTTCTGGTGCTGTTTATCTATTGTGATCTTAACACTTGGTTTCGAGTTGTTAAACCGCGACTACTATGTAGATTTAACGCAAAACAAGTAACGTGATCAACCGTGGTGTATGTACGCATAGTCGTCTCGTTAGTGGTGGACTATATCGAGGCTCGGTTCATGGTAAATTTTTGGTTCAACTCAAAGAACCACTAATACTTGACAGCTTTGTACCTGGGTGATCGACCGTGGTGTATGCAGGCCATATAAAGGTCTCGCTAGCGCGCAGCGGTAGATTATACCGAGGCTCGGTTCATGGTCTATTTTTTGGTTCAATTCAAAGAACTATTAAATACTTGACAGCAGTGTTCCTAGGTGATTAGCCGTGGTGCATTCAGGCCTTATAAACGTCTCACTAGCGCGCAGCGGTGACTATATCGAGGCTCGGTTCATGGTCTATTGTTTGGTTCAACTCAGAGAACTATTAAATACTTGACATCTGTGTTCCTAGGTGGATCAACCGTGCTGCGTGGAGACCGTACAAACGTCTCACTAGCTCGCAGCGGTGGACTACGAAGAAGCTCGGTTCATGGTAAATTTTTGGTTCAATTCAAAGAACTATTAAATACTTGACATCTGTGTTCCTAGGTGATCAACCGTGCTGCGTGGAGGCTGTATAGTTGTCTCGCTAGCGATGGTCTACGACAAAGCTCGGTTCATGGTAAATTTTTGGTTCATATTAAATACTTGACAGCAGTGTTCCTAGGTGATCAACCGTGGTGCATGCAGGCCGTATAGACGTCTCACTAGCGCGCAGCGGTGGACTCCACCGAGGCTCGGTTCATGGTATATGTTTGGTTCAATTTAAAGAACTATTAAATACATGACAGCCGCGTTCCTAGGTGATCAACCTTGCTGCGCGGAGGCCGTATAGTTGTCTCGTTAGTGATGGTCTAAAACGAAGCTTGGTTCATGGTATATTTTTGGTTCAATTCAAAGAACTATTAAATACTTGACAGCAGTGTTCCTAGGTGATTAACCGTGGTGCGTGAAGGCCGTATAGTCGTCTCGCTAGCGGTGGTCTATGGCGCGGCTCGTGGTCTAAAGGTGGGGCCCAGTCTTGCAGGCGAGCGCCGCCGGCCAGGCGGTGGGTGAGGCGATGGGCTATGGAGAACCCACCGCTGCCTTCCAGTTGCGTAAGAACTATTATTACTTGTCTGTGAACAAAATAACGAAGTAAATAGATAGTGTAAGTGTAGAAAGTTGCAATACTTGAAAAGGTGATTTATCTATAGCCTAACATCATCCACTGCTGAATAAGCCTCTTCCAAGGCACACTGTCCTCGGTCTTCCTCATCCAGTCGCTCCCCGCTACCTTCTTTAGGTGGTCTATCCAGGGGGCAGCAGGGCGTCCCACACTACGCCTGCCAGTTCGTGGTCTCCACTCTAGAACTCTGATACCCCACCGGTTGTCAGTTCTTCGGCAGATATGACCAGCCCATTGCCACTTCAGCTTGCTAATTTTCTGAGCTATATCAACCACTTTAGTAGGTACTTTGAAAGGGTGATTGGACTCATGATAGTGAACAATTTTCCCCAAGGAAGCTATAGAAAATACACTTTTCTAGATGTACGCACGGTGACACATCATGCTATACAAAACCAACATAAGCTGGCCGCGCGACGTTATACATTACTCGACCTACACGCGCCCAGCTTATGTTGGTTTTGTATAGCTTGATGTGTCGCCGTGTGTACATCAATAGGCGTACATAATTAAAGGTGTCTTATAGCTATAATGCAATTTCTTCCAGTAGCAATTTAGGATTCAATTTTCGAAAAATCCTTTATAAGTGCGCTTTTAATCCCCTGTAGAAATCGTTTTCCAAATTGTATGTTTCTATTTTCAGTTTTAGGGCCGTGTCACAAAAGCTATATTCGAGCGTGGGCGTCAAAAATGTTTTGCGTGATATAGGTATCTAAGGTTGTTCGTTGTCAGTCAGTCAATTATATCTAAGATAACTACAGGATGAAATTGATATCATTAGCATCCTTTTAAACTAAGAGTCTACCCATCAAACTGAACAACTTTCACTATGGGATCAAACCGATCGGAACAACTAAAAAATCTGCTGTCCCATACTAAACTGCAATGCCTACTCGACTCAAATGTATGCAGCAGCAGATTTTTTTTTTGCTCCGTTCAGTTTCCTCCCATAGTAAAAGTTGTTCAATTTGATGGGTAGACTCTTAGTTTAAAAGGATGCCAATGATATCAATTTCACCCTGTAAAAATTACCTATGTAAAGGTGGAACAGAGTCGATGGTCTTCAGTTCGCCGCGCGTGGAGACCACGTTGTAGCTCTCCTGGCAGTCGCACTTCACGTGGATCCACTTGTCCGTGTGACGGTTCTCTACCATCACCACCAGGCCGGCCCAGCCCTGGGAAACATTAAATATATACATAAACATACCAGCATAAATATATCGGGATGGACAGAAACTTTGGTACAACTACCTTCTCTTGAAGAAAGTATGCGCAACTTTAGAATATTGGAGGATCGACCCGAAATGACTTGATTGTGATTGGGCTAGCGATTCGACCACGGAAAAATTGCACAACAATTACATATAAAAATTTTAAAAATTGCATATGAAACGCTATACATAAGTCGCTACGTGCGACACTCATAGGAAGAAAAGGGGTGGTCCATTTATAGTCTTCAGTACGGACGGCACGGCGCCGCGATAAATACTTTTTCTCAAACATGCTTGGAAATGTGAGCATTATTTTGACAACCTTCTTCGAGATAAATCGAAATTGCAGTACTGGCCAAATACATGCGCGCAGCGGCCGGCAATGTTGTATGAAAATCCATATCTGTCGTGTTTAGCGACCAAATAAATTACATACTAAACTCATATCTGTCGTGTAATTTAAAAATGGAACGATCTTTTTCTCCGAAACATGGCGACCAAGGAGGTAACTTATCAAAGGTTTTATTTAAATTTCGAACTGGCTTGCAAATAGAAAGCTGTTTATTGAAAAAAAAAACTAATTGTTGTTCGATGTTCGTCATTGATTTTGAAAAGAGTTTTAATTTCCGCGAATTATTTGAGAAAATCTACTGTTTTAATTTCCGCGCATTATTTGAGAAAAGTACTATACAAGCCTTGGCCACAACTAGGCATTGATGGACTTACGTATGTGTGCCTCGGCTTCGCCTCGGCCCACATTTACACGTTCGTCCATCAATGCCTCTGTTGCTGGCCGCTGCAGTAATGTACTATATCGTACCTTTTTAGTTACTTTCCAAAGAGACCGCCTTAGCGATATCTACGGACAATAAGATAAAGGCGCGATAAAACGTTTAACGCGCTGCCATATCGCCCGTGCTGGTGTTTCAAGGCTTGAAGCACACATTTCAGTCGGAAGTTTGCAATGTGCTGCTACAAAATCAATGGAACTACTGAATCTATACTAATATGTTTTTGCAGAACCCAGTCTTTGTAACCTAGTCTAAGTGACCTTGACTTTGTGATCTTAGCAATCTGGCCTTGACTTTAACATAACTAAACGTACCTGAGTAAGATCATATTTATAAACTGGATGATTATTTCAAAGATCGAAATGCTTCGGTCTGAGTGACACTAACTTATAGTACTGTATAGTATCAATTACTTTATTATTACGATATTATTGTATAAGTACATAACCTTAGCATAAGAATTTATATTGTTAAGTTATTAAGTCGAGTTATGTTGTAGAGTTTCTGGCCGCATCTTCTCTACAGCGACAACACGTTCCGACGCGGTGGTAGCTTCAAAAAAAGATTTGACGTTTAATAAGTGTGCTTCAAGCTTCTATACTGAATAAATTATGTTGACTTTGACTTTGAATAGTAAGCTGTAATCCCCTGCCTGCCTGCCGCTATTTTCACGCAAATGTGAGGCCTAAAGTTTCTGATTGGGTTGTTGGTCAGTAGTATCATGTAATCTCGACCTTGTGAACATGACCTCAAAGTAACTAGACGTACTTTGGTAAGATAGTAAGCTGTCATCCCCTGCCTGCCCTCGTGCCGCTGTCCCCTCGCAAGGGTAAGCCCTATAGTTTCTGTTTGGGTTGGGTTGCTAGATCATGTAATCTCGACCTTGTGAACTTGACCTTAATGTTACTAGACGTACCTTGGTAAGATAGTAAGCCGTCATCCCCTGCCTGCCCTCGTGCCGCTGCCCCCTTGCGAGTGTGAGCCCTATAATAGCGTCGGCCAGGATGTGAGGGTGCAGAGAAGGTCGCTCTACAGCCAGCGGCTTCGACGAGTGAGCCGCAAGCACGTGTCGCGGCCAGCCTGAACTGTCCGCTAGTTCCAGGCCAGTATGCCAGTGATTGAAGGCTAGACAGACGACCAGGTAGAAACCTTTTTCTAGCATCTTGTGGCAACCTACGAAGCCGCGAACCTGAAAGTTGAAATTTCCAGTTGTTGATATTATTTTCGGGAGAGTCTGTCAGTCTTTGCTGCAACTACCAACCGTTTTTAACCAACTTCAAAACAAGGAGTATACAGGGTGTTACAGAAGTAAGAATAAACATTTCAAACTGTTAAGGGGGTTGTTGAGACCATCAAACTGAACAACTTTTACTATGGGACCAACATTGAAATCGCAAAAAGAAATCTTTTGTAGCATACATTTAGCTCGAGCAGATCTGTAGTTTAGTATGGAACATCGCAAACGCATCGAATCATGGCGGTATCATCAGCAGTGCACGTCTATCGGCTGATATGATAATGATGATGATGGAACATCAGATTTTTTTTTTGCGCGATTTCAATAACCACCCCCTTAAATGTTTATTTGTATTTTTGTAACACCTTGTATAGGGTTCTTCTCCGCGTCCGTTCGTCCGATCATATTGTCTATACCAGCACGTCTAGCATGATTTCTCTACACGCGCGCGACACGCAACTTTTTTCCATACTACAAGTCGTGGCAAGCGCGGGTCGCGCTCTCCGAAAAGCGCGGGAACAGGTCGTATGCAGCGAAGGCGCGTCGCGCGCGTGTAGAGAAATCATACTAGACGTGCTGCCGTGACGTCTGTAGAGACCAAACGCGAGGGCCGATTTTGATAATTCTTACGTCAATAGATTTGTCTACTGTCTTATTAATTTCGAGCTTTTACCCGCGACTTCGTCCGCATAAATTATGTACCAGATTGAAAGTCGGATGATAAGCTATCAAACAAAAAAAGTTTCATCAAAATCGGATCAGTAGTTTTTGCGTGATACTCGAACAAACAAACACCCAAACAAACAAACAAACATACGATCAAACAAACAGACAGACAAAAAAATCCAAAAATTGGTGATATGGAATCAAGGACATCTAAAAATCATATCGTAATCTTTTTTGTAAATATCTTCAATGTACAGACATACTGTACAGTGTGTGTGTCTGTTAGTTTTATAATAGTTTAGATATGTTGTTTGTAAATCTAAAACTTACTTGTCTTTTACTGTGTGCGACGAGCTTGCCGATCTGAGCACTCGGCCCCGATTTAGTTCTGAACACTACGACGCACAAATCTAACTGCGAGCGTTGACTTTTAGCTGAATTCCTGAAATATATACGTTTAACGTGATGTTAGGTTAGACAAAGCACTTATCAAAGGCTACAATCGCAAACTTGCGAACGGTCTCCTTGCCCTCAGCAAGGACCAAATTTGTACAATAGCAAGGTCACTCACAGGCCACTGCAAATTAAACAAGCACATGCACACACTGAATTTAAGTGACACGACCGGCTGCAGATTTTGCAAGGAGGAGATGGAAACTCCTCTGCACCTCCTATGTGATTGTGGCCCCCTGATGTACAAACGCAGTACTCATCTGGGTAGGCAGGTGCTGACACCAGATGAGATACAAACTATCCCGATCAAGAGTCTACTGCGATTTCTGGCCGCAGTGGGGATTGGTAGGGAACTATAAAAAGGGCGATCACAAAGGACCAGCGATGGTCTACGTGGCACAGGCTTAGCAAGCCTGTCAAGGCCCAAAACCACAAATAATAATAATAGGTTAGACATTTGCATTACTTTAATGGATGATTGTTATCATGATACTGAACTTTCCCAAAGAAACATAAGAGAAATTCGAAAAAAAACTTTTAAATACGGGACGGTTGGCAACCCTAGTACAGGTACTGTGTACGAATCTCAGAGGAAGGATCTCTTTATTCTAAAGCACAGAGTCCGCATTAATTTACGATTGTAGTTAGTCTCTTTTGTCTTATGACGTACCTTTAATAATAGAAGGAGACGGAACTATAGATCTTTGTTTATGTCCACTTTTTTTTGTGCTAGTGTGTGTGAAAAGTTAAGTGAATTAGGGCAATTGTCACGGTCATCCTTTGTCCATAATACTCGACACCACACACTCAAACACAAACGTCAAAAAAGTGGACATTCTTGCAATGGTATGGCTCTCTTTATGCCTTCAGGTACAATCTCTTTGGTAAGAATAAAAGAAAATACCTTTGCCCTTCTTGGAACAATGTGAAGTCCACTTCGGTGGGTTGTGTTGCGGTCAGCAGCAGGCAGGTGAGGTGTCTGGTGGAGGACATGGGGGGGAGGATGCCGGCGAGGCGCACCTCGTGCCATCCCACTCGCACTTTACATATGTCTATACAGTCGAAGTATCTGGGGAGAGAGATTTAGTTCTATACCGCTTTGTAATCAATGCAGCTTGATTACGATGCGGCTGAACGTTGAACGTATTAGACGGAGATCCGACCGTAAAATTATACACCTATTCCTTAGGCGAACGAAATGTAATTCTAGTGTATGTTTATACAGGGGTTAATTCAACGCCACCAAGTTGCCTAAAAAAATCTTGCCGCAAGTGCCTTTTCCATTATAATTTTTGGTATAACTTTTTCCTCGTGTTTGTTAGGGAAGTGAATGAGGTGCCATCAGAAGGAGACTGGTCTAAAGTACTTTAAAAACTAGGGTTGCCACCTCTCAATCTGCCGCAAGACTAGGGTTGCCAGATTAAAAAATGTCATATTTGGACCTGGCAACCCTATAGTTGCGGCAGATTGAGAGGTGGCAACCCTAGTTTTTAAAGTACTTTAGACCAGTCTCCTTCTGATGGCACCTCATTCACTTCCCTAACAAACACGTGGAAAAAGTTATACCAAAAATTATAATGGAAAAGGTACTTGCGGCAAGATTTTTTAGGCAACTTGGTGGCGTTGAATTAACCCCTGTATAAACATACACTAGAATTACATTTCGTTCGCCTAAGAAATAGGTGCATAATTTTACGGTCGGATCTAGGACTATATTGCATTGACAATCCGGCGAAACGTTGTCAGAATTTTTTCAGGCCGCCTTACGGCCTCTGACCTGGTTTTTATGTAACGACTACTACCACCAGAGATAGTAGCCGGGACCAACGGCTTAAGGTCTTTCATTTTCAGACAATCAGGAGTGCGATTTTTGAAAGTCAAATCAGCAGTAGAAAGATGCGTATCTCCATACATTTTCAACTGCTGAGTTCAATGTATGAGATTCAAAAATCGCTCTCCAGGTGATTCAGCCTGCAATGTCCTGACCAACTGGGGAAAAACGCACAAAGTGACATATCGCTAGGTGTCCCCCGTGGGAATCGAACCCAAGACCTCCGTGTCAAGAGCCTGCTCTTAATCATTAACCATAGGGGTAGAGGACAGTAGAGAAAGCGAAAGCATAAGCATATGCTCACGACTATATTCCCCGAGTCGGTAGTCAAAGATACCTATTCTGAAACCTCAAAAACATAAATTAACGACCAGACTCCCTTTTGGAGTGGACAGAAACTGTGATACAACTACCAACGTAGTTTTTAAACGTGTGTTTGTTGTAGGTACTTTTATCTTACTGTTTGAAGATCGAATGACATATCAAGTGAAGACATGTCATCGACAATCTTTTTGACATTTGATTTGACACTGCCAGGTAGTATGGACTTTTCAGCCTATTGCTATCTCGATAAACAGGATCCTTCTTAATATGCTGACTCATCATCATCATCATCATCTCAGCCGATGGACGTCCACTGCTGGACATAGGCCTCCCCCAAGGATCGCCATAACGACCGGTCCTGCGCTGCCCTCATCCAACGTTTTCCCGCCGCCTTCACCAGGTCGTCGGTCCACCGTGTGAGACGACTACCCACGCTGCGCTTTCCGGTACGCGGTCGCCACTCGAGAACTTTTCGGCCTTATCGGCCATCGGTTCCGCGAGCAATGTGCCCCGCCCACTGCCACTTAAGTTTAGCAATTCTTTGGGCTATGTCAGCTACTCTGGTTCTTCTGCGGATCTCTTAATTTCTGATTCGATCTCGCAGGGAAAGTCAAACTTGCTAACTATGTAACGTAAAATATACATTTTCTATCTTAAGACATCAGTGATTAACGTAGAACAGTTTTTAAAATACCTGTCAAATACCCTATTTCCTCATGGATAAAACCCGAGTGTCTGTCTTTCAAGTTAATCTAGATATTAACTTGAAAGACAGACACTCGGGTGACCCAGGTACTAAGTTGAACCTTGAATTCTTGTGAGATTCTTTGAATAGGGCCAGCTTTGGTGAGGCAATAAAGCTTTGGTGTAACACCCCGCAAGGACCAAATTTGTATAATAGCAAGGTCACTCACAGGCCACTGCAAATTAAACAAGCACATGCACACACTGAATTTAAGTGACACGACCGGCTGCAGATTTTGCAAGGAGGAGATGGAAACTCCTCTGCACCTCCTATGTGATTGTGGTCCCCTGATGTACAAACGCAGCACTCATCTGGGTAGGCAGGTGCTGACACCAGATGAGATACAAACTATCCCGATCAAGAATCTACTGCGATTTCTGGCCGCAGTGGGGATTGGTAAGGAACTATAAAAAGGGCGATCACAAAGGACCAGCGATGGTCTACGTGGCACAGGCTTAGCAAGCCTGTCAAGGCCCAAAACCACAAATAATAATAATAAGTTGAACCTTCACTTACTTAAGCACATCATCAAAGCTAATCCAGAACACGCCCTGGTCCCTATCGGACTCAGAGCTGCCGGCCTGTGCTGCAACAGCTCTGGTGACGTCATCGGTCCACCGCGGGCACCCGTGGGCCCAGGCCCCTCGCCACGTGTAGTGCCCCCAGGGGTTGCGGAGGCGGAGGAGCCGCGTGGGGCCCGCTACCTCTACCACGTCGAGTACGGAGTAGGCGTGGCGCGGGCGGAGGCCGAGGCGCTGGTATTCCTCTTCGTCGACCTATGGAGGTATCGGTATAGTGTAAAGAACTAATAGTGGTGAAGCTCAGCGGTCGCGGCAGGCCAATCGTGCGGGGCGTGCGGAGGCCGGGAGGAGTGCGTCCCGGCCCACGCTGCCTGCGCGCGTACCCTAACAGCGAATTGAGTTAGGGTACGCCCGTCCCCCGCACGCCGCGCGGGCATAGACCTGCCGCGATCGCTACCTACCAGAATCTAGCCAGGAGTGCGATTTTTGAATCTCATTCGCTGAGTTCAGCAGTTGAAAATGTCAAAATTACTATACAGGGTGTAACAAAACACCCTAGTAATACTTAAGGGGGTGCTTCAGACCATCAAACTAAACAACTTTCACTATGGAGCCAACATCGAAATCGCGAAAAAAAATCAGCTCTTTCATACTAAACTCCAGTACCGTCTCTCTCGTCTCAAATGTATGGGACGGCAGATTTTTTTTATTTTTTCTCGACATCGGCTCCATAGTAAAAGTTGTTCAGATTGATGGTATGTAGCACCCCCTTAAGTATTACTAGGGTGTTTTGTTACATCCTGTAGAGATACGCATCTTTCTACTGCTGATTTGACTTTCAAAAATCATATTTCAGGAGTGCGATTTTTTAAAATCAAATCAGCAGTAGAAAGATGCGTATCTCCAGTAGTAATTTTCACATTTTCAACTGCTGAACTCAGCGAATGAGATTAAAAAATCGCACTCCTGGCCTTGTATGATCATGAATGACTGAACAACGTTATAGAATACAGTCACAGTTACAGTCAAAACTCATAACCGGTCAAAACTGCTTTTGACTGCAAAAATCCGACAAAATTACGGTAACTCAGTTGTTTATGTTTGAAATGCAATATATATGCGGTAGATCTGCCAGGTAGGGAAGTAAGTAGCCACCTCTGCTTGATGTTTTATTTATTTATTTATGTTATAATCTACTAACATAGTTTATAAGTTCTCCAGTACCTACTAACATTTTTTGTATGGACTATGTTGTCTGAAATAAAAGATTTTTTTTTTTTTTTTTTTTTTTTTAAATATAATTTTAAGGGACAGTAACGCAGTGGTTATTTTGCTGAAAAACCATCAATAAATGTAAGAAGTAGCAAGTAAACATCGCTGCAAATGTCTTTAATGATTACTATAAACAATGATGAACAAAAATCGGCATAAAACGGTAAAAAATTACTAACATAACTTTAAGGGTGTACTCAGACCATGAATCTAAACAACTTTCCCTGAGGAAAACTGAGGGTCGAAAAACAAAAAAAAATTTTGGACCTTCCATACAAAAGTGCGAATCGGCCGATCGATTTTCTATGGGAGGTCCAAAAAAATTCTCGTTTTTCGATCCATGTTTCTTTGGGAAAGTTATTTAGATTTATGATCTGAATACACCCTTAAAGTTATGTTAGTAATTAAAAACTAGTGGTGTAGAATTAATACTTAACAATATAACACACACTCGCAAACTTTTACATATCATACATATTATGTTATAGTGTACCCTAAGGTCTTTTATATTGTGTAACTTGTATATTTGTAAAACCTGATACGCTGTAAAGCGACTCGCTTCCTGCGATTAAACCTTGTAAGGTTTGCAGTAGGAAAGCTTAAGTAGGAAAACAAATATGTAACTTTTTCTTTGTAAAATAAATTGAAAAAAAAAAAAAATACAATAAAAGAAAATAAAATTTTATCCAAATTGTACCCTGAATAAAATAATGGCCCATATACGAGTGAGCGACACAAAGTCTATGTTGTTTGTCCTTTCCTGTGTAAACGATAATAATTTGCAAAACAAAAAAAAAACTATTTTCATTCGTTTTTGGCATATCTCCTTCCATTTTCAGTATAATAATTTTCCATAAGAAAGGTAGCCGACCAGTTGCACTATCATCATCATCATCATCTCAACCGATGGACGTCCACTGCTGGACATAGGCCTCCCCCAAGGATCGCCACAACGACCGGTCCTGCGCTGCCCTCATCCAACGGGTTCCCGCCGCCTTCACCAGGTCGTGGGTCCACCGTTGAGGGGCCTACCCACGCTGCGCTCTCCGGTACGCGGTCGCCACTCGAGAACTAGCAGGCCCCATCGGCTATGGGTTCTGCGAGCAATGTGCCCCGCCCACTGCCACTTAAGTTTAGCAATTCTTTGGGCAATGTCAGTTACTCTGGTTCTTCTGCGGATCTCTTCATTTCTGATTCGATCTCGCAGGGAAACTCCGAGCATAGCCCTCTCCATTGCCCTTTGGGTGACTTTCAGCCTTTTTATGAGGCCTTGAGTGAACGACCACGTTTCTGTTCCATATGTCATCACTGGCAACACACACTGATCGAAGACTTTCGTTTTAAGACACTGCGGTATTCGGGACGTGAAGATACTACGTAGCTGCACTATAAATAACGGTAAATCCTCACCTTCATGTTGCCGCCCCCGCAGCTGGCGCCCATAAGGAAGCAGGCCTGGCGGGAGGAGAGCAGCTGGGCCCACACCAGGTCTCGGTCGAGCTGCTCTAGAGGCACGGCGCCCCCGCCGCCTCCACCAGCGCCCCCCGCCTGCAGTGATACTGACTCGCACGGCGCCCCCGTCAGTGTGCACAGTCCTGCAACATTGTTTTACTATTATGTAATACGAGCATTAACCCGCGACTTCGTCCGCATAGATTACATACCCGATTTTAAGTCAGATCATAGCTATCAAACAAAAAAAGTTTCATCGAAATCGGTTCAGTAGTTTTTGCGTGATGCTCGAACAAACAAACAAACAGACAGACAAAAAGTCCAAAAATTTGTGATTTGGAATCAGGGACACCTAAAATCCATATATCGTAATATTTTTGTTGTAAATATCTTCAATGTACAGACACACTTCTGTTACAGTTTTATAATAGTTTAGATACTAGAGTTTATCCGAAAGTTCGTTCGCACGGATTCCCGTCTTCGTACCGAGATACAATACAATACAATACTTTTAAACCACGTCAGAGGCCGTCAGGCGGTCTGAAAAAACTCTGACACCAGGGCTCTGCCCACACGATAAGAAGAAGAAGAATACTCTTAACGCCGCGAGATAAACGATATACCCAATTATAAGATTAATCATAAGCTTTCAAACACAAAAAGTTTCATGAAAATCAGTCCAGTACATTTCGCGTGATGCGAGAACAAACAAAGAAACAAAAAGACTAACAGACCGCCAAAAAATGTTGGTTTGGAGTCAGTGACACCTAAAAACCATATCGTAATTTTTTTTTTTATATCTTAAATTTACAGACAGACACACTTCTATTACAGTTTTATAATAGCAGAGATATAGCTTATTAGCTTGATGTTTGTCTCTTTCAGCCTTATAGGTTAGATACAATGGTCTAATTTATGTTTTAACTAGTTTTTAAATCTTACCTTCGATAGCTCGACCAGACACCAGGGCCTCATAGCACCCGTGAAGTTTGGCGACTGCTTTCTCTATCAACGGCACCCACAGCTGTTTTCTTTTTGCCTGAATTGTAATGTAATTATACAGTTTACCACTTAAAACATGAAAACCATTTATAAAAAATTGTTTGATTACAATTTTACACTATTTTTTGTGATGAAATCATAGACATAGACCATATAACTAGGGACCAGCCTCGCGTAAACATTCCCCTCTGCAAAGTTACACAATCAATTGACCATGTGCATTTACATACAATTTTATACCTAAACGAGACAGCCTATAATGCGGACCAATAACTAGTCCCGTTTGTGGTTCACACGAGACTATTTTTAACAATCAAAATTAGAATCTAAAGTATTGGAATAAAATACAAAGTTGCGCATTTCATGCTACCTCGTCCCCCGCAAAAAGTGACAGAAAAATTAGTCGTAGAATTACACGCGTAACTCGTCCATACTACGTAGTTTTTTTTTTATTATTCAAAATAATATCACATAGATAGCTTTTTGACGTAATTTTTTTGACTCTACCACCGCGTCGGAAGGTGTTCCGTTGAGAGAAGATGCGGCCAGAAACTCTACAACACAAATCTTTTAAACGTCTAAGTCTAGTCTAAGGTTTAAGGATGGAATATATTAGTTCGGCTCAAATACCAGTTAAACACGCAATAAGGGGCATGTATACGATACGATGCAATAGCTTCAATCACCGACGATTTGCTGTTGAGGAATTCTGACGGATAAAACCCACACAAAATCTTCTATTGTTCAAATGAAATGCAGACAAGAACTCACCTGTGAGTAAACCAGGTGTCCCTTCTTATTACAGGGCAGTAGATCGTCGACGGTGACTGTAAGCCAGCGGCCGTCCTTGCATAGTCGTAACTGATAAGCACCCACGCTGGGCTCCCCTCGGACCACGACCCCTCGGACCAGCGCTGATCGTTCAGCCAGCACTGCCAATGCTGAGAGAAGCCAGCAGTTGCCGAGGACACCTGAAATTACAAATATATTTATTTAACGAGCATTTACCCTTAGCATTTACCCGCGACTTCGTCCGCATAAATTAGATACCAGATTTTAAGTAAGATCATAAGCTATCAAACAAAAAAAAATTTCATCACAATCGGTTCAGTAGTTTTTCCGTGATGCTCGAACAAACAAACAAACAAACAGACAGACAAAAAATCCAAAAATTGGTGATTTGGAATCAGGGACATCTAAAAACCATATTGTAACTTTATTTATTGTAATCATATTGTAATCTTTTTTTTTTGTAAATGTCTTCAATGTAGAGACACACTTCTGTTACAGTTTTATAATAGTTTAGATACGTCAACTTCGTCAAAGAAAAATCTGCAGTTCCATACAAAATTGTAGTACCTACCTACCTCAACTCAAATGCATGGAACAGCGGCAGCGGCAGCATGATGCATAATCTCCATAGTAATGTTGATATTTTCTACTGCAAATCAGCATTACTATGGAGATTATGCATCACTCGATCATGATTTTGAACGGGTGACTTTCAAAAATCGCATTCCAGTCTCCATTTTAGCGGCCAGTCCATCCATAATAAAAATTTTTGTTAGTATAAAAGTAAATTGGAGTCTCATTTCCTACTAAATGTATGGGAAGTCTTTTAGCGATTTCTGACATTTCTAGTACTCTAACCTCAATTGGTCCAATAGAGTTTATTGATCCTTATAAGAAACAGAATCGATGGGCGTAAAAAATTGTTTTGTCTAAATTGACAATTATCTTGCTAACTGTACATTTTTTTTAAATCTGTGAATTCCGTTCAAAATTTCTCTAAAAGTTAAGGATAGTCTCTTAAGAACGTTTTGCTGTAGCTACAACGGTTAAGGTACCTGCCCTTACTGCCCCGTCTCAAAAATCCACCATGTATAGTTATGCTATGGTCATTAGTATATAGAACTATATACTATCACCTATTCTGTGCCATTAGTGTACCTTGCGATATATCGGAGGGGCGCGGCTCTCTGAAGACCACCCAGGGCAGGCGGTGGTCGGCGTCCACGTGTATGTGGTGAGGTCGCATCCAGCGCGACGCCACGCCGGTCTCCACGCAGCCCCCGTAGTACAGCGAGCGTGTGGACGCCGGGAACGAATCGTCCACGTATGGCTCGCCCGTCTGCAAAATAATACATCGTCATCAATTGGTTATGTGCACGACACTAGCGCCATCTAGCGCGTTACGGACCTGTTAAATATTTGTACATAAAATGTTAAGATACGATTTTTTTAACTTATAAGAGTTCCGTGACTGACTAAATGACTATTTGATTAACTGACAAATAACGCACAGCCTAAACCACTGACGGAGGAAGTAGGGGTGCACTAAGAAATAATTTTTCGAATATCAAACCCTAAGGGGGTAATCCACGCGGATGAAGTCGCGGATCACAAGCTCGTATTAAAAATAAGTAAAAACTAAAGAAATGAGCAACATACAAACTTTCACCCCGGTTTTCACACCTTTGGGGGTTGAAAACCTAAATGGTAATAAAACCAGTTCACCCTGTTGTCGCATAACTATTTTCGCATAATTTTTTAATTTATGTACGCTATAGACATAAATGACTAATGGCATAAACTCTCTTGGCATACTAATGTTAAGCATCCATCATAAATTTATACTTCTATGGCAGATCAATTTATATTCAGAAGTATCGTATGGCATTATTGCCTTTTCGCTGAATATTGTTACTCATGTGGAAATAAAACTATAAATCTAAACTATTATAAAACTGTAACAGAAATGTGTCTGTAAATTGAAGATATTTACAAAAAAAAATTACGACATGGTTTTTACCTGTCCCTGATTCCAAATCACCAATTTTTGGACTTTTTGTCTGTCTGTTTGTTTGTTTATTTGTTTGTTTGTTTGTGTGTTTGTTTGTTCGGGCATCACGCAAAAACTACAGAACAGATTTTGATGAAACTTTTTTTGTTTGATAGCTTATCATCTGACTTAAAATCTGGTATATAATTTATGCGGACGAAGGCGCGGGTAAAAGCTCGTAGATCATAAATCTTTTAGATACTTACGGAAGCACATTGCGCCAACACTTCCTGCCACTGTGTCCACGCGTGGCTTTCCTCCCTCAGCCGCAGGATCTCCATCGGCGTACTCTCCTGCCGCTCCCCGTCCGAGCCTTCCGCTGTTGAGTTCATTCAATCATCATCATTATCATCAATACGTCCCACTGCAGGGCACAGGCCTCAAGCACCTGTATGGTCATTAGTCCACCACGCGTACACATGCGCATCAGAATTTCTTTTTCAGCGTATGAGAGTCGGGCTACTGGCGCACCGAGGGTTCCGTACCACACCACCACACAAAACAATAACTTACAAAAAAGTTTTGTTTTCTACTGAACTTTTAGCGCGAGACCGACACTTGTTGTTTTACCTTAGAGTATGCTCTATAATCACATCAAGTTTGACGCTAGTATGTATTACCGTTTTCACGATAGAGCGAGAAGAAAAAACGTTCATGAAAACTAGTTTCTTGCATGAGGATGAGGACCCCTTAATTTTTTACTTTTTGTCAATTTTATTATTCGTTAGCAAATCCGCCGTAATAACGCATATTCTGTGAATATGATAACTATCTAGCTATTACGGTTCAAAAGTTAAAGCCCTAAATAGGTAGGACAGACAGACGAAGACAGCGTAGGATTTTGAATAGGGTCTCATTTTCACCCTTCGGATACGGAACCCTAAAAAAGGGAACTACATCTTTACAGAAGCAGTAGTAGTGCCAGGGTTGTCACTTACGTGACTCATCGTCGTCCAGGTAGGGCTGGTCGGGCGCGGCGGGCAGCAGCCTAGTCTTGGGGGACTGGCACATCTCGCAGGAGACCGCTGAACTTGAGTTCACGTATGTACATTCTGAACACGACCATTCCGACGTCTCCGCCCTGGGGAATGAACCTTGCATAAATTCCTTGGACTCACTCGGTACACATGTGCTATCTATCGCCTTCTTATCAATGCGAGCTCGTATACGTTTGTATGTAGAGTCCAGGGTGTGACACAAGCCCTCTTCACTCTAAACCCGAACAGTAAAATAAAAACCTGATTTGGGGGCGCTGCAATCGACTGTAACCTTTAATGACAATGTTTCAAGTACAAAAATTTGTTCCAGTCTTTCTTTCTTGTGGGCAGCAAGCCCTGGTGTCAGAGTTTTTTCAGACCGCAATACGGCCTCTGACGTGGTTTTTATGTAACGACTGCTACCACCAGAGATAGTAGCCGGGACCAACGGTTTAACGTGCCATCCGAAGCACAGAATCATTTTTCTTTTCAGACAATCAGGTGATTCAGCCTGCAATGTCCTAACCAACGAAACGAAAAACGCACTAAGTGACATATCACATCCATGGGAATAGAGCCCACGACCTCCGTGTCGAGAGCCCAATGCTCTTAACCATTAGACCACGGAGGCAGTTCCAATGATTTTCCGCAACATGGCGATGTTTTTTATTTTTCTGGTCAGTTCATAAAGTTATACCTGTCGGAATAGAGTAACTGACATGAGTTGTCAAATGAAACCGTTTTTTGTGCATTTGTCGGCACTTATTGGCACCCTAAAACTTAGAGTTCTGTGTATAATTGTGAATCTAACGTGAAATCGTAGGTAATTTAATGAAATAGTGTTAGTATATTTCACAAAATAATCTACGACTTCATTTTAGATTCACTAATTATTCACAGAGCACGAATATTTACCCAGTCGATTGTCCTGACAAGTTCCCAAAAACGGTTCTATTGCCTCGCGTCACGTATCTCTTTCTATTATACAGTGGCGCCGCTAGGTACATTTCGCTCTCTCAGCTGTCAGTTCCTCTATATGATACCTTTATGGGTCAGTTTAAACTTCAGGCTAATGACGTGAATTCTGCTTTTAAGCTATTTTAAGTAAAGACTTACTTAGGTTCTGGAGGAGGAGTTTTGTGCCGAGTTTCACGCCGGGGCAACGCAGGGGTGTGTCTTGTACTCCTCCTTGGCGACGGACTGCGACCAACTGAAAATCATCATCATCACCGTCATTAGTTAAGGGGGACGACGCGCGCTTTGATTGGCTGAATATCTGACGCTTCAATTAAGAGGATAGGCGGGTTGAAATGGAAATATTGAGAATAGGTCACTTTTCCGACTGTATACGTATTTGTTCGATCCGCTCCACCCCGCCAAATAGACAACTGCAGCTCGGACCGATTTTATCTCTATAAAAAAGACGAAATCAGCATATTTTCATATCCACCGGTTTCCTCCTCTAAAACTAAACCCATTTCAATAATTCTTTCATGAATAATATGAGAAAGACTTTGGCTATGTCTGTATGTTTTGCTTTTTCGTTTATATTCGTCAAATTTGTTTGTTGGATGTCTGAAAACGAGCGGTAAAATTTCATTTTCGAAGGTAATTATTTAATGCAAAAAACATAGGGACATAACAGGGCTAATATAGATTGTATGGTAAAAAATAGGTTAACTTGGGATCATTACAATGTATGTGCCTGTGAGCGTTATTTATTTATTTATAATTTTTTTCCTCTAGTGTTAGGTTCCATAGAGGAACCATCGCTGTCAAAAACATAGATGAGCTCACAAATGTTACATCCTTCTTGCATCCTTCAGATCGTCGAAGTTTTGACCATAGCGAATACCGAATTGACAGCTCGCCGATGTTTCAACGACGAATTTAGGTGATGTTTTTTCTGCGTAGAGAATTGAATTGCAAAGGGGGGGTTGGGTGCAGTGACCATAAACGGCAGCCACACGGTAATGCCTCATAAGATTAATCGCCTCTTAAGAGGGTTATTCGAGCTCAGTGGCGCCCTCGTCACAATAATAAAGATTTCTCAATAAAGAAAGCCTAAATTAAAAAAGTGCCCACTTGATAAACTACAAAAGCCTTCAAGCCATTGTTATACAATACTTTTACAGGTTCTAAACATTCCACTTTTAGATAATTTCGAATAAAAACAAAAGCGGCCGTCTTTTTTTATGAAATTAAAAATTTTTATGTTTATAGAAAACATATAAAGTATTCTATGAAGATAGGTTGAAGGCTTTTGTAGTTTATCTAGTGGGCACTTTTTTAATTTAGGCTTTCTTTATTGAGAAATCTTTATTATTGTGACGAGGGCGCCACTGAGCTCGCATAGCCCTCTTAACCTCTCGTATGCCGGGAATTTACAGACACAACAGAAATCAATTGATTTCATCGGGCGGATCCGCGTTCCGGCATACCAAAGGTTAAGACACCCGTTTGGGTAGTGCTATTCTAAGCCAAACATCACACAGCAAAATTACAGTAAGAATAACGTTGCACATAAACAAATGAACTCACTAGCGCCACCGTGGTTGACTTCAGAGGAACTCGGGCCGTGTCTGGGAACAGGGGGAGTCTTGCAAGCTAGACACAAGTTCGCAGACACCGGGTTGCGAAGAGTGCACGAACTGCATGACCTGCGAAGTAACAATTTAGAAATTATTATTCAAATTTTGTCATTATTCCATTTTTTCCATTTTTGTTTCTGTCATGTATCAGAGATGGCGTTGTATATGAATTTAATTTTTTTGTGATTTTTTTTACTACTATGATCATACTTTACTTAATTTAACCCAGTTTTCTCACAACTTTACACTGATTTTTGCGGAAAAAAAATTGTCGAGACGTCGCTCCCCCCACATGAGATTTGGTGAGATTCGGTTTGACCCCCTACCCCCCCTAAACGCCTTACGTAATTAATGGACATATGGCTATGTGCACGACACTAGCGCCACACTAGCGCGGCGTAACGCACGAACTATATCGGACAGCCGTGAATTATCTTTATTATTATAGTACTGTAAATACTCTGTGTTTGTTCGAGGATTCTGCCAAAACTACTAAACCGATTTTGATAAAACTTTTTATATTTAAAAGCTTATTATTAGTCTTAAAAACGAGCTTATATTTTATCCCGGTACGATGACGGGAGCGGATGCGGACGAAACCACGGGCAAAATCTAAATTGTATCGGAATTCCCATACAAACTTTTACCTCAGTTTAACACCTTTGGGGGTTGAAATACGACAAACCTTTTTTAAGTGAGCATCTAGATGCCAATAAAAACTTACATGCCAAATTTTAAGTTTGTAGTCTTGACAGTTTTGGAGATTTCGTGTTAAGTTAGTGTGTGGTTTTGCATAGATTCAAGCATATTTTCACAGCTTGTCCCGCAAAAGTACAAATTTCAGCCACCCCGGGCGCTGCCATCGACTTGACAGTTCCCAACATCCACTTCGCACATAGCCAATACTATAATGACATTATCTCAGTAAGAAGTAGCTTACCAGTAGTTATGTGGTGCAGGTTTACAGCCGGCGCAGGCTGCGCACGCGGCTGCGCTCGCGTCGTTGACGAGCGTACACCTGGAGCACGACCAGGTCGCCACCACCGTCGTCGTCACCACCACCGGAGTTGAATCTACAACATTTATAGATACATACATACATACATACATTTTTATTTACATTTTTATTTTTATTATTATTTTCTTACGTTCCGTAATCACGGGCAATTAAGTCCCGGACCTTTGGAAGGCGTGCATGGGGCCGAAGCCAACATGTAGAGGCCCGTTCAAAAGACAAGTTAATCTAAATGTAAGGGATACACAAATGGCGGATACCATCTCCGAGCGCACAACATGATACACACGGGGATGGTCCCCGCCATGTGTGTAAAGACTATTGGAGTACGGCGCTATGGCCGCGATGGAAAAATAAGGTCTTGGGCTATGGAGGTGAAAGTTGGATGGATGGATACTGGGCTATGGGAGGAGACTAACGGACGCCTGCCATGACAACTAGTCTCAAAATTGTAAATAGGGCAGGCGGTGACTCGCCGACTCGTCGAGTGGGCCCCATAAAACGGCCGCACGCATAAAGTGCGACAATGGGGCAACATCTCATTGAGCGGCTTCTTCTTATCGTGTGGGCAGAGCCCTGGTGTCAGAGTTTTTTCAGACCGCCTTACGGCCTCTGACGTGGTTTTTATGTAACGACTACTACCACTAGAGATAGTAGCCGGGACCAACGGCTTAACGTCCCATCCGAAGCACGGAATCACTTTTCTTTTCAGACAATCAGGTGATTCAGCCTGCAATGTCCTAACCAACTGGGGAAAAACGCACAAAGTGACATATCACTAGGTGTCCCCCATGGGAATCGAACCCACGACCTCCGTATCGAGAGCCAATGCTCTTAACCATTAGACCACGGAGGCATTGAGCGGCTGAAGGTTGTCGAGAGGTGCGGCTCCGGTTTCACCATCGCGGGGTTTACCCCCGTGAGCGGGTTTCCCCGTTATTACGCCATTACGTGCAATACACTTCCAACCTGGAGCATAGGTTCTGCTCTTGCGATTCCACTCTGGACGGCCAATGAAGGCAAGCCAGAGGTAGGGGGGTGTGTTACTGTGTGTGTGGGTGTGGGGGTGTGTGTGCGGGTGTGTGTGTGTGTGTGTGTGTGAGCGCATGTCTGTATGGTCACCCTGGATAGGGGTCCGCGGTGTCGCCACTCACCGTCAGCTCGCCACAAGCTGCCCCCGCGGGGTTATTATTATTATTATTTTTTTTTTTTATTTTTTTTTTCACTACATAGTATAAAACAATGTCGCTTCCCGCTGTCTGTCTGTCCCTATGTATGATTAGATCCTTAAAACTACGCAACGGATTTTAATGTGAATCCTCGTCAAAATTTAAAAAAAAAAAAAAAAAATTACGTTTTTTTTTTAAATAGATACACGGACCTGAAAAAAAGACGGGCGTAATGTCACTCTAAAAAGAGGTGAAGCATGCAAAATCCTACAATTTCGTTTGTTCTACAAGCGACCTACACTCACACAGACGCACCAGTTCTAGGCGCAGGTCCGACAACCCGCCGCCATTGTGTACCGCACGACAGCACGCACACTCATATAAATGGGTGCTTCACTTTTGATTAGACGAAATTCCGTCCGTCTTTTTTTCAGGTCCGTGAATAGATAGAGTGATTCAAGAGGAAGGTTTATATGTATACTTTAGTATCAACATTGCACCCGTGCGAAGCCGGGACGGGTCGCTAGTAAACAATAAAAATAGCTTTATTTGCATCTTAAACTACTTAATACCGACTGCTCTCAAACAGTGAAGGAAAACATCGTGAGGAAACCTGCATACGCTGAAGAAGAAATTTGGATGCGTATGTGAAGTCTACCAATCCGAATTGGGCACGCATGGTGGACTAACGCCCATAAATTCTCCTACACTTCAGACAATTAAACTGAACAACTTTCACAATGGGACCAACATTGAAATCGTGAAAATAAATCTCGACCCAAATGTGTGGAACAGCTGATTTATTTTTTCGTGATTTCATTGTTGGTTGAAGCGCAACCTAAAGTATGTAACGCATTTAAGTTTACACCCTGTATAGGCTGATGATGTATGTACAAAACTCACCAACAGCAAACAGCAGCTCATCGCTATTCAGGTCGTGGTCCAAGGACGCGATGGGTACGGTCAGCTTCTTAGGAGGCTCGTTGCGATTCGTCTCCACCTGCTTACTGATGCTTGCCTCCGACACATTTGGTCTACTGATGATGATGATGATGTATTTATAAAACTCACCAACAGCAAACAGCAGCTCATCGCTGTTCAGGTCGTGGTCCAAGGACGCGATGGGTACGGTCAGCTTCTTAGGAGGCTCGTTGCGATTCGTCTCCACTGGCTTACTCGCAGTGCTGCTCGCCTCTGATACATTTGGTCTGCAACTGTTTATAAATAAGTATAAATAAATAATAAATAACCTCGGGCATTGACACACAGATTATCTAGTCCCATTGACAGTACCGTAATCTAGCCTGGACTTGTATTATGATGACTAGACAACAATTACATGTAGGGTCCTTCTTAATATGCTGATACAGGGTGAAATTGATATCATTAGCATCCTTTTAAACTAAGAGTCTACCCATCAAACTGAACAACTTTCACTATGGGAGCAAACCGATCGGAGCAAAAAAAATCAGCTGTTGGCTTGCATACATTTGTGTCGCGTAGGCATTGCAGTTTAGTATGGAACAGCTGATTTTTTTTTGCTCCGATCGGTTTGCTCCCATAGTGAAATGTTGTTCAGTTTGATGGGTAGATTCTTAGTTTAAAAGGATGCTAACTGTAGTTAAAAACTTTCTCGACTTACGTCGAAACATAAAACTGCAAACCCAAATGTATAAGAGAGCTGATTTTTATTCCCGATTTCAATGTAAGTTTCGTCATAAAAGTTAAGTTTGATGATCTGAACCGACCCCTAAAGTATGTAAGTAACGCATAGAATGTGGTGCCCCAAGACATAATTTTTCAAAACTCAATCTCTAATGGAGTTAATTGGGGTATTAATTAACATTTAGTATGGATAGAAAATCTTATTAGCTGTTTGTCTAATCGTATCCACAAAATCAAGTGGATGTTTATAAATAAAACCGGTCAAGTGCGAGTCGGGCTACTCGCGCACAGAGGGTTCCGTACCACATCACCACAGAACGCAACATTATTAACTTAGAAAAAAAAACTTTTTTTGTACGAGACCTTTAGCGCGAGACCAACTCACACTTGGCCGGTTTTTAGTATTTGTTGTTATTCTGTAGAGTTTGCTCTATAATCACACTAAGTTTGACGCTTGCATTACCGTTTTTACTATAGAGCGTGAAGAAAAAACATTCATAAAAACTATTTTTTTGTTGAAAACCCCCCTTAATTTTTAACTTTTTGACATTTTTGTTATTTGTTAACAAATCCGCCGCAATTACGCATAATCTGAGAAAATTTCAACTATATAGCTATAAATAGGTAGGACAGACGGACGGACAGACAGACGGACGGACGGACGGATGGACAACGTAGGCTTAGTAATAGGGTCCCGTTTTCACCTTTCGGGTACGGAACCCTAATAAGGATGATGATGGCGGACCTGTTGGTAGGCGCGTCCACGGCGTCCCTCGAGGCGAGGGTGACGGACGCGTGGGGCGGGCGTCCGCTGCGGCACACGTCGCACGACCGCGCCCACCACGCGTTGTACGCGAACCAACACTCGTTGCATTGCCACATACGGTTCTCACGGCTGTTGGGTTAACAGCGTATTTAGTGCATTGAACATACTACAGGGTGTAACAAAACACCCTAGTAATACTTAAGGGGACCATCAAACTGAAAAACTTTCACTATGGAGCCAACATCGGCCCGGTAGCACAGTCGGTAGTGAACCTGCCTGCTGTGCCGAGGGTCGCGGGTTCGAATCCCGTAAGGGACAAATATTTGTATGATGATGAATATGAACATTTGTACCCGAGTCATGGATGTTCGTATCTATACAGGGTGGCCGGGGAGTTGACGTTCAAACGTAAAATTTAGGTCCGGTATGTCGTGGGGTATCCGAATCACCCCCATGTATGTTCCGCGATTTTTTATAGTTTTCGAGTTATGATGATTTTTCCGATTTTTTGAGGAAACTCGACATGACCGGCTTGAACAACTTCTAAATAAAAAAGTGTAAGACTTTTTAGAGATTCTTTTTTGCAACTTAATCTTCATGAATTGTGTCTTTATTCATAACATCATCAGTATCGTAACTTTGATAAAAGTTTTGAAAATATTGGTCTAAAGTTAAAAATTTGCGATCCGTGAATTATGACTAAATTTTCGACTTTAAATTAAAACTCTAAACAGGTGACCTTATGACTTTTTAGCCAATCCAAAAAATGCGCCCAACTCTCAGCTTTCATAATCATTAATAAAAAGTAGTACTTAAGAGGGCTAATTTGGCTAGAATTGATCTTCAAAGACAACAAGGCGGAAAATTCTTAAATTAAAAATTTGTTTTTTTTTGCCATAACTACCACGCCTAAGGCTAAATAATGATTAAAGAATGCTGGAAACCGAAACGGCGACGGGTTATGCCGGACTCTTACCGGCTAAAACCCGACCGTGTTCCACCTCATCGCATATTGCCGTAGAGCCTGAGGGCCCGTGAGGAATCTTCCACACTCTACGGCGCAGCGACCGACCTTACCAGGTCTCATCAATAATGATTAAAGAATGCTGGAAACCTATCGTGTTGGTGGAATAAGGAAAGTTTTAAGTAAAAAGTAGATAACCTAACCTAACCTAACCTAACCTAGGAGGAGGGAGCCGACAGCCGGGTGCCACCACTGCGACGGCTGTCTCGACGAGACGGCGCAGCACGTGCTGCAGGAGTGCCCTGCGTGGGCGGGAGAGCGCAGTGAGCCCTCCCAGGTAGTTTCAGACCTCTCGCTGGCCAAGGTTCGCGCTATGGTCGACAGTGAGGCGTCTTGGCGCGCGGTTCTCTCCTTCTGTGAGGGAGTAATGCTCCAGAAGGAGACGGCGGAGAGGGAGAGGGAGTCGACTTCTGAACTTCCGATCCGCCAAAGACGCACGGGGCGCAGACGGGCTGCGTTTGCTCGCGGTCTGACTCCCCCGTAATTTTTGAGTCTCTGGGCGTCGGGCTGGGGGGTCCGGCGTCCGATCATAGGGACTCGAAGTGGTTGTGTGCGTGTTCCCACGTACCACCTAAAGGCCTGTAGGCTTGTCAAGGCCAACAGAGATGAGACCTGGTAAGGTCGGTCGCTGCGCCGTAGAGTGTGGAAGATTCCTCACGGGCCCTCAGGCTCTACGGCAATATGCGATGAGGTGGAACACGGTGGGGTTTTAGCTGGTAAGAGTCCGGCATAACCCGTCGCCGTTTCGGTTTCCAGCATTCTTTAATCATTATTTAGCCTTAGGCGTGGTAGTTATGGCAAAAAAAAAGATTTTTAAATTTAAGAATTTTCCGCCTTGTTGTCTTTGAAGATCAATTCTAGCCAAATTAGCCCTCTTAAGTACTACTTTTTATTTATGATTATGAAAGCTGAGAGTTGGGCGCATTTTTGGAATTGGCTAAAAAATCATAAGGTCACCTGTTTAGAGTTTTAATTTAAAGTTGAAAATTTAGTCATAATTCACGGATCGCAAATTTTTAACTTTAGACCAATATTTTCAAAACTTTTATCAAAGTTACGATGCTGATGATGTTATGAATAAAGGCACAATTCATGAAGATTAAGTTGCAAAAAAAGAATCTCTAAAAAGTCTTACACTTTTTTTTTTAGAAGTTGTTCAAGCCGGTCATGTCGAGTTTCCTCAAAAAATCGGAAAAATCATCATAACTCGAAAACTATAAAAAATCGCGGAACATACATGGGGGTGATTCGGATACCCCACGACATACCGGACCTAAATTTTACGTTTGAACGTCAACTCCCCGGCCACCCTGTATATGTATTCTATATCGTTGTCTAGTCATCATAATACAAGTCCAGGCTAGATTCTGGTACTTTAAATGTGACTGTACGATTTGTGTGACATTGTCCAAGATATATTTTATTTTATTTTTTATTTTATCGAGGAACAATAAAAAAAATCAGCTGTCCCATTTTAGTCGAGTCGGTAGCGGTACTGCACTTTTGTATGGGGCAGCAGATTTTTTTTATTTTTTCTCGATGTTGGCTCCATAGTGAAAGTTGTTCAGTTTGATGGTCTGAAACACCCCCTTAAGTATTACTAGGGTGTTTTGTTACACCCTGTATAGGTCTACCAGAATCTCATGGCACAAAAAAGTAAACAAATAGAAATTTTCACATGGTATTGTAGTATCAAACTGCCATCTGTCTAGTCAAAGTAGGCCTTCACAAACTGAGACTTTTTGCAGCGATACACACGCGGGTGCATTGGGACAAAGGCTGTCGACAAATAACTCTGGAATAACTGGATCAATTTTAATTTTAACTGGATCAAATATTACGAACGTTTTGAGTCGTTGCTGTATCGCGTTTGCATCGATGCTGTACCGTGTTTGCATCAAAACGTTTGTCAGTGTGTAATAGGCCCTAATCCCATTACCCCAGTGTTGCTTACTCCCAAATTTGCTTTCCTTGTTTGCCATAAGATTCTGGTACACCATCACAGAATAGGCAATAGTATACAACGTGTTAATAAATTAACGCAAAACCTCATACACCCCAACTGATTTATAACAAAATAATTAGATTGAAATAATAATTTCATTATTTTGATAGTTAAAATTTAAAGTTATTCGCATTTTAAGTTCAGAGGCAAAAATGATTTGTTATCATTTCAGCAATGAATGAAAGCGCTAACGTACTTACGGATACATTTTAATAATCTTGTTTTGGTAGTATGTAGGGTGAGAGTGCCAATGGGGTGGGTTGAATTCGGGTTTAGTAAATTTTATTTTTTACGAAAAAATTAATTAAAATTTTGGAAAAAATTACCTATGTTGAAACCATGATAATTCGATTCTGATATCGATTCTAAACAAACTACTTTCTAGTTTTGCGTTAATTCATTAACACGTTGTATAGTTCTACATACAGAATGGCCACTCCCCGCCCCCCTCTGACTTCAGATACCCCACCTGGGGAGGTGGGTTATCTGAAGTCAGAGGGGTCAAACTCTCTGTGGTAACTTGAGGGAAACCGAGCAAGGGAATGCAGTCAGGTGGGCGCACCCGTTGAATATGACTACATAAAATATATTATATTTTTCTCCTCACAGTAAAAATAAACGTTGGAAAATAACGCTAAATTCACAATTTCTGTGATTTTTTAGCTTAAAAACTATTTTTAATAACAGAATGAACTATAAAATGTAACAAAATGTATAAATGTAGTTCATACGATGCGTGTTACGTCAACCCTACACATATGTCATGCACAATTTTCGCAAAGTGCGCATGTGCGAACGTCATCATGTCAAATCTAAAACGTTGTTTGAAGTGCCGGACCTGTGACACCATATAAAATCGTAGCAATTTGTTGTCCGAATAACCCACACAAATCATCGCAACACCCATCATAACCATCATTATTAATCTACCCCTTGTACCGAGCGGACGTTGCATCCACCAAGTGCTTTGTGTACCTATTTGTTTTAACTGTTTTTTTCGCTATTTTTCGGTTAATCAACATAATCATAGTATAAGAGATAGACGTACTTTTTATCAGCTGCAAGGCTGATTCAGTATTCATAAGGTGAAGAGCATCTCTGTGATGGGGATGGACCAGGTCTGCCTGCATAACTCCAGTCGGTTTAGGAGTTACAGCCGTTCGAAGGTATGGCTGTTGAATGGCTGTATCTCCTAAACCGACTGACAGAACATGCCAGTTTTAAAAGAAATTTAGTTTTTAAGATAAAGTTGAAATTAATTTGATTTGTTTTTTGGTCACGTTTCTCTTCATGCCATTGCTCTTCTGTGGGTAAGCCCGTGCCCCAACGCATAGAACCTGATTATCAATGTGAAAAAAAAATACATTGAACAACTTACGTTGGCTGTTGTGTAGAAGGCACTTTTATATCCCTCGGCTGCGACACTTTCCCCACTGACGGCAACATATTAAACACTTTTTTACTTGGGTCCCTTGGCACAGCACCGATATGAGAAGTCCTCAAATTACTCCCTTCACTGACAGGCGATACACAGTTCTCCGCGCCTAGCAGCTCATCTATCCTCGCGTAATCACCTTCCGTATCATTAGAATACAAAACCTCATTCTGTGAATTACTCATGACTGTTTTGGTATCTTGAACGGAGACGTAAGAGTATCTTGTACCGTTATTGTTAACTTGCAATTGGAGATTCAAGTCCTTGTATTTCCCTTTGTTGGGTAGAGCGTAGATTACGCCTTCTGCATTCGTGTCCCAACTGCATTCTTTGTCTATCAATTCTGCTGATTCTTCTTTCTTCTCACTGTCTTTCTGTTTAGGTTTTAGACTGCAGTAGTTTGCGAGAGATTTGTAATCGTTCAGACTTCGTCGGCTTGTAATAACTTTACCGATAGGCCTGTTATCAGGATTATTCTGTTCTGAAAATGATCTGCGGTACGTGGGTCGGATTTCTGGCGAATTCTGAGCGCTTATTGAACGTCTGAACGAGGCACCGAGGGTTGTACTTCCAGTTTGGGGCCAGTCTGGCACGGTGATCATAACTCCACCAGAAGTCGGTAGAGAAGTCGCTCCATCTCTTGCAAAAGACTCGTGTCTACCCAAAGTAGTGACACTTAAACCTCTCGTATTAGAAACCCGAGACAAAGGTAAAACTCTTGGAGAAAGACAGGCTTCACAATGCGTTCTGATACCAGAATTCTCCAAAGTACATTTATGGCACGCCCACTTTTTTAAGTGCAGTGCTTTACTCTGCTCCCTTTGATACTCTTTAACATAATTTAACTCCCAATTCGATTTGCTTTCGCTACACTTCTTAGGTCTCCTTGTAACCGTGTGCAGACTCCTAAGGAAAGATTCCCTGGGATTGTACTGGGCTGTGTTGTAGCCGTATCGCTCTGAAACCATCAAACTAGTTGGTCTGTTAACTTTATTTTCGTCCACCCTCCACCATTTCTGCTGGGAATTGATCACGGATCCGTGGGATAAGGATCTGGTTACTCCGTTAGAGGAGGACAAATTTGTTGGTGACAATCGTAGCGAGGGGAGGTCGGGGTTGAGACGACGACCGTCGTAGCTCGTTGAAGGCTTGTGCTTATATGATGGGACGGCCAGAGTGTTGGACCTTATCATAGTGTTATCTGTAAATAAAATATAATTAAGACATGACAGTTTTGAGGACTTGTAGTTTTTTTTTGTTTGTCTGTGTCAAGCCAAGTCTAAAGAATGACTCTGAGTAAAGTTGCGGATCATACCAGCTTGACAGCGACTCCGACAAAACAAATTAAGGCGCTATACGTCCTGTAGGTACCTGGGAAGGGATCTCCTTATTTTTCAAACTATCAAACCAATTAAAAAAAATGGTTAGTGTCAATTCACACGTACCACAACCACAGCCACAACCACACCACAACGACGGCATGTGGTCGGGCGTATATTTCGTATTGAAAATGAATATTACAATTTACACGTACCACATTTTGCCGTTGTTATCGACCACCTGTGTAATACGACCACATCGCAACCACATCGCAACCACATCGCGACGGCAACGCCACCACCGGCGGCGGCACCGCGGCCACATCGCCACGACATGCCGTCAAGCCGTGTTTCCTCTACGAAAGCCGGAGTATAATTGCACATGACCACGTGGTAACCACATCGCAACGACAGCGACAACGCAACCACATCGACATTTTGTCGGTACCACAACGCAACTGCAAAAAGCCGCTGCGGCACTATTCACACGTTACCACAGCTTGACCACATTTTGTCGCTGCGACGTGGTGTGGTTGTGGTACGTGTGAATAGATCCTTATCGTGTTTACTCAAAAATATGTCACGAGCTGGGCGGCCGCGTTTCTCATGGAAAATCGTTTCTTTTTTTACCTAAGGCGCCCTAATGTTCTAATACATGCGAGTTTGAAGTTTATTATTTTGTATTGTTTAGTTTCGAATTTGTTTTGAATTTGTGGTTAATTCTTCTATCTTCATTTTGGTAATTACGAGCTTTTACCCGCGACTTCGTCCGCATAAATTATATACCAGATTTTAAGTCTGATGATAAGCTATCAAACAAAAAAAGTTTCATCAAAATCGGTTCAGTAGTTTTTGCGTGATACTCGAACAAACAAACACCCAAACAAATGAACAAACAAACAAACAAACAAATAAAGAGACAGACAAAAAGTACAAAAAAATGTGATTTGGAATCAGGGAAGTCTAAAAACCATATCGTAATCTTTTTTTTGTAAATATCTTCAATGTACAGACACACTTCTTTTACAGTTTTATAATAGTTTAGATATGGTAAATTTAGAAACATACCCTTCGCAGATTTTTCCTTGTCCGTCATCCCTGAAGAATTGTCCTCGTCATCTGACAATCTGAAACATTTAAAACAATAATTATGTAATATTATGTAAAACTTTTTACTCGAAAGGCTTATATCGTGCTGATAAGTGCGTATACAGGGTGTACAATAAAATGGGACAGCTACTTAAAGGGGTGCTTCAGACCATCAAACTGAACAACTTTCTCTATGGGACCAATATCGAAATCGCGAAAAAAAAATCTGCTGTCCCATACATTTCAGTCGAGTTATGATTGCAGTTTTGTATGGGAGAGCGGATTTTTTTTTCGCGATTTCGATATTGGTCCCATAGAGAAAGTTGTTCAGTTTGATGGTCTGAAGCACCCCTTTGAGTAGCTGTCTCATTTTATTGTACACCCTGTATTTGGGATTGATTGGTACTGATTGCTTTTCTAACTAAAGGATTCGGCTGTAGTCGAAATCACTGACTATGGGTCTTTAAAGATCCTCACATACAGACTTTCTTTCAATGCTCGGTTTTTAGGGCGCGCGTGACTTCATCAAAAGAAACACCGAATAGATCATGTCAAAAGAATTATTACTGCATTCATGTTTTGGTTTAATAAGATATCCTATACAAAATGTTTATGTTATTAGGTCAGTATTCATGTGAATAATAATTATTTTTCATTCAGTACCAGCCTATACCACTATTTATCACTATCAGCCTGTACAGGGGGTGTAAGGAAAAGTATTATTGTGCTGACAGGATAGCTCCCATAGTAAAAGTTGTTCAGTTTGATGGTTAGAGTTTTAAAAGTTAATGATACTTGTCCTTACACCCTATATAAGTCCTACTGCAGGGCACAGGCCTGCCCTCAGCTAAAAGTCCACCACGTCTGCTAATCAAAATTCTATATTGTTCATCCGATCACGATGAAACTTCGTTAGGCTTTTGTGCGCATACCCGCGAAGATACACAGCTAGTAACTTATAAAGAGTAAAAAAGCTAATATGTTATGGAACCTATAAACAGGCGCAAAATAACATACTTACTATGCTGGCTCAGGGAACCGAAGTGGGTCTTGGCCTCCGACAACAAAGCACGCCGTTCATCTCCTTTCTGTGCCATCTCAGTCCAGTTGGGCACCTCCAGCTCCTCGAGATCCCTGGTAATCTGGTCTATCCAGCGATATCTGGGCCTGCTCACCAGGCGACGCCCAGAGGGTCGCCCCAGCTCTCTTCACCGCACGATACAAAGTAACATAAGTTAGTATAATGTGAAGGACCTGTAAACAGGCGCATGAGGCGCGAGCTCGTCACAGGCGGCGCAGCGCCACGCCGCGGACACGTTGCGCAGCCCACAGCCGCACCGCCACGCGCGCCGAGCGTCCGGCGCTGACCCCACGCACCACCATCCGCTGTTGAACAACACAGTATCATTTAAATATCATCTACCTTCAACTATCTCCAACCCTCTTCTCACAATGACCCTTTTACACCTTAGGGCTCTTACAGACGCAAGACACTTTGCTTGCGACAGCGGTCGCAGAGGGTCGCGCTCTCAGACTATACGGATACGGACCCAAATTATGAGATGACAAGCGCTCAGACTGCGGGGGTAGACATTGATTCGGACTGTGCCACGACTTAACTAAATTTATTCCTGTCACTTTCTAAAATAAGATTAAGAAAAGAGACAGAAAACCAACAGCTGACTTTTGTGCTGTCAAAGTGACGTTACAAGCCCAAAAACGCCTCAATTATTATTATTTTTTTTTTTTTTTATTCATAATGGGTTTGCGCTTGGCTTCAGCTCACCTGATGGAAAGTGTACATGAAGCCGAGGATGTAGCGCGCTCGCCCAGAAAAAGCCTATTTACTCTTCTTTTAAAAATATCCTGATTGTATTTGCTTGGGAAAACAGACGCAGGGAGAGAGTTCCAAACCTTACCGGTTCTCATTATAAAAAAGGATGCGAACCTATTTGTACGGATTGTTGGAATATCGACAACGTATGGATGCAGTCTCGCACTACGTCTTGTCGTACGATGATGGAAGGGGGATGGTGGAATCAGGTCATGTAACTCCTGGGCACATTCGCCGAAGTGTAGCCGATAGAATACCGACAGACAAGCGACATAAGATGGCGTACATTATGATGGCATCTTATTTTGGGCGTGTAACGTCACTTTGGCAGCACTAAAGTCAGCTGTTGGTTTTCTGTCTCTTTTCTTAATCTTATTTTAGAAAGTGACAGGAATAAATTTAGTTAAGTTAAGTCGTGACACAGTCCGAATCGGGGCCACTGTGACGGCATAAAGTTGGCCATACATAGTAAATTCCGAGATATCATAAACACCATATCCGAGATGACTTGAACGGAAGGTTCAGAAAAAGTCACTTTTCCAACCTCGAACCTTTTCCAACTTTTCCTTCCACTTTCTCGAGGATGCTCACGGCGCCATGCTACCCATCTATCGCTTCTTATAAATTGCAACTTTATTCTTTAGTAATAAGATTTAAAATGCTAGGTTCGCTCGCCGCTAGAGCAGCGGTGAATTGACCCTAACTTCTGTCGTCAACAAGGAAGGATTAACAGCGACAACCCAGGGTTCGAAATTATCAAGATAATTATTTTCGTTGATAATTATCAAAGAAAATAATTATCGAATTCCTTTAAAGTACGAGTGAATAGTCATCTTCTGGGTAAGCTCGCTACATCCACGACCCCATCTTCGTCCTGAGGACTGGATTGAGGTCAAGAGCAAACCCATAGTTAATAAAAAAAAAAAAAAATTATCAGATAATTATCCAAGCTGATTCTTAGTTTTGAGTAAAAATTCTAACTAAAAGTTCTAAAATTGCTGTTTTTGTTTTAATATAGTCACGTATCCAGACCAACCAGCTTACAGTCTTCGGCATTTTCGTTTCTTATCACAAAGAATAACAAATAATTGAGAAAAACAACAGAAATCAATAAGACAAAATTATTTCGTGATTGTGAGCTTCTTTTTTTATTACGAATAGTGATCAGATAATGATCGGATACACATGTCGTGACATTGCTAGCGCAAGCTTTTTGTTTTTTCAATAATTTTTTAATTATCAAGATAATTATCAACGTATAATTATCACTTCCAACCCTGCGGCAACCATTCATCATCATCAGGCCAACCACCGAAACTAACATCCGTAGAGTAAAAGAACATAAGCCTCCTCTACATATTCATATTCATTTATTCATATTATTGGTTGCTTTCATGGGTACATAGGTTCTTAATAACTTAAAATAGTTCCATTCTGCTACTTAGTCTTGGACCATTCTCATCCAGGTCATGGCAGCCAGTACATGTACAATGACAATAGGCCAGTACATGCATGCTGAGTGAGTGCAAGTGAGATAGGAATACAACATTGCCTATATTTTCTGCAGCGCTTCGGTAGGAAGCAAAGTGATGAGCCGATAGCTCTCGGGTTTATGTTTGTTCTTCCCGTGTTTTGATATAATTATATCGCAGTTAAATTACCATTGCGATGGAAAGAGCCCAGTTTTTAAGATGCTAATGAAGAGCAACGTCACAATCGCGATGGCTTGCATGGATGTGGCGCAGGGTTAATTGGGGATATATTCGCCTGGACTTTCACCTGGATTTCTGCTGCGTGGCCAGTGTTGTCGAATGGGTTTGGTCTAAAGTGCTGCTCCAGACATTCCGCGAAGATTTCAGTGCGGTGACTCACTCCCAATAAACTGCAGGACTGGGAAGATTTTGAGAAATATACAGGGTCCTTCTTAATATGCTGACACCTTTTTAAGGGGATGATCCGACTGTCAAACTAACAACTTTCTCTATGGCACCAACATTGAAATTGTGAAAAATAAATCTGCTGTACATTTGGCTCCAGTAGGTTTGCAATTTTATATAGAACAGCAGATTTTTTTTTTCGTGATTTAGATGTCGCTTCCATAGAGAAAGTTGTTCAGTTTGATGATCTGATCATTTCCTTACAAAAGTGTTGGCACATTAAGAAGGACCCTGCATAACACAGCACCCCAATAACTGTTCAGTCTCAACATCCATTCACCACAGGCTCTGCTCACAACTTTCCAGCAAACCATCAGATCCTCTGGCAAGGTATCTTGCGTTACCGCACTGATGACCATGCTACAATCTTTGCGGAATGTATGGAGCAGCAGATCAGATCAAACCTGTTCGAAAACTCTTGCCCCTCAGCAGAAATCCAGCGGAATGCTTCAGGCCCCTCCCTACATCCCCGAAACCCTGCGCCACCTATCCAAGCCATCGCGAATGTGACATTGCTCTTCATCCGGACTTCATCCAGACCGTAAACTAGAGGGGATTGCAGTCCGTTCTTGAACAAAGTTGTGTGAATGACTGATTCTGAGCTATAGTAATAGTACATTACTGCAGCGGCCAGCAACAGAGGCATTGATGGACGAACGTGTAAATGTGAGCCGAGGCAAAGCCGAGGCACACATACGTAAGTCCATCAATGCCTAGTTGTGGCCAAGGCTTGTATAGTACTTTTCTCAAACATTGCGTGGAAATTAAAGCAGTAAATTTTTATCAAATAATTCGCGGAAATTAAAACTTTTCAAAATCAATGACGAACAACGAACAACAATTTGTTTTTTTTTCAATAAACAGCTTTCTATTTGCAAGCTAGTTCGAAATTTAAATAAAACCTTTGAGAGTTACCTCCTTGGTCGCCATGTTTCGGAGAAAAAGATCGTTCCATTTTTAAATTACACGACAGATATGAGTTTACTATGTAATTTATTTGGCCGCTAAACACGACAGATATGGATTTTCATACAACATTGCCGGCCGCTGCGCGCATGTATTTGGCCAGTACAGCAATTTCGATTTATCAAAATAATGCTCACATTTCCAAGCATGTTTGAGAAAAAGAAATAACGTGATAAAGAACCAAACGAGTAACTTAAAATGAGCTTTGTAGTGAAAATTTTTTAAAACTTCAAAAATTCAATATCTCAGAAACATGACAAAGTAGAACAATAATTGTTGCATATTCATGTAAGGTAATATTAGCCTTAAAATACACACACCATTTGGTGACTGGCCGCCAGAAAAAAAAAGATGCCACCCTCCATACAAAAATTACAAATAAGCCTTTATTACAAAGGGTACTTTATTACAATCTGACATTTTCAGAAAAGTTGTTATGTTCAGTATAATGAAGTTAGAATTTACAGATTGCGGTTAGATCTGTGATGAACTGAAGACAAACATATTGAGTTAGGTTTTTGTTTACATCTTGAGACAGTAGTATTGTAACACAGATACTAGAACATGCATTAGTTTTTCATTTCAACACAAAGATAATCAGTTTTATACCCTCATTACTTACAGTTTCACTAGTATAATACACTGGTACACCACTAAAAAGGCTTTAGGCACTTATTTTTACAAGTACAATGGAACACAATAGGTTGTGAGACCTACCTATATTCATTGTATCAAACATTAATGAAAAGCTACATTTTCATTAGAATAATGACATACGCCCACATCAAAAACCGTGTCAGTCGATAATTTAGTTAACGAACTTCGTCTACATCGACAGAACAATAAAATACAACGAAAAATATAACCTAATAGAGGTCATAGAAAATCGATAACTTGACTGACATTAGTAACAATGGAAAACATTTTTATGATGGAAAATCTTACCTATTGAAGTTATTTGTGACTGGAATGGCAATCGCTTCCGACCCTGGGGTTGTACCTTCACTCTTTCCAGTACGAGAACCAAATTCCGGCGACGATTCGCCACCAAAATATTGTTTCGTAGCTTCACTGTCATGACTCGAAACTCTTTTTGTTCCACATTTTAAACACTTCACACTCTCTGTTGGATTGATCTGGCCGCATGTCTGACAATGCCATTGCAGCACCGATGCGATTGAACCCATTTTAATTCACACATGGTTAGGGGACCATAACAAATCGTCTTTTATGAAAACAAATTTCGGCCTAAGAAAAACAGCTGATCCACCATGTTGTTTGTATATTAACTTTTTTATTGAGGGACGTACCGTTCCATTTGGGCGTTACCGGTTTTACGGTTTTTACAGTTTTGGCTCTTTTTTTCTAAAAATAAAACGAAAATTACGTTAAAAATTATGTTAATGTTATCTATTTGAAAAAAAAAGAAAATTATTCTATCTACTTCATAGGTTTTAAGTAAAAATATCGCTTAAAAACTGAATTAAAATATTTTGTTTACAAAGCGCCATCTAGATACAGTTGCTCGAAAACATTAGCGCTAACCCTCCGCCTTACCTTGACCCTAGTACTACACTTTTACAACAGAGGGCAGACAACGGAAAAAACTTTTGAAACTTTGTAATTTAAAAAACACAAAAAAAAACCTTTGCTTGTGTATGCACGTATTTGTATTTGTTACTATACAGAATAAATAATTGTAATGGTTACCTATATTATTCTGCACTGACTTATTTTTAATGGGTCTTTAGGTATTTGGCTTTTATTTCTCTCCAAGTTCTTCCACCACTTTCTATTATAATAAAAAGGCAAATAAACAAAACACAACCCATTAAAAAAGAGACAAATTTAAACCACAATAATAAATTAAAACGTATAATTACGTCGAATGTCCACTGCTGCCAGTCAAGTGGGCACGAGAGGCAATTCCGCGCACGCCACGCAATGTTCATGTAAAATTATGACATGCATCTGTCAAAAACAGATGCCTGTCAATGGCGGCCTGCAGAAGGTTTGCAGTAATGTTGCAATAATAAGTGATTTATTGTGCGATATTCGACAATATTGCGGTTTGCGTTTGACTGGTGGTCGTTGCTTTCGATCAAGTCGTAAATAGGGCTACGTTTCAAAATGTTTGGAAATCATTATCACTCGGGTTGTCAATAAGAAAATAAAAATCGGCCAAGTGCGAGTTAGACTCGCACACGAAGGATTCTGTACCGTACTACCATACAATCATCATCATCATATCAGCCGATAGAAGTCAACTGCTGGACATAGGCCTCCCCAAAATGGGGGGATTTGCCATAATCGCCACGCTTGGCAGGCGGTTTTGCGATCGCAGTGGGATTGAATCTGTGTACTCAGAAGATGCTGTTGCCCATCCTCCGGTAGATCCCTTAGTCGCCTTTTACGACACCCACGGGAGGAAATGAGATGGTGCTATTCTCAGCCGACACCACACGGACATTGAAAATTTCTCCCTAAAGAAAGTTGCTCAATTTGATGTTTTGTTACACCCTGTGTAATAAATAAATATTAGAACTCCATATTTTCTTTTCTGTATTGTATTCTGTTACTTTGTCATCGAATCTATAAAACTGTCACAAACTGATAAAGATGAATGGTGAACCTAAATTCTACCTGGATCCAGAATACCAGGGATATCAATCTTTTTCCAATTAGAAATATAGTCTAGTTTACATTAATCTGATAAGAAAGATAGAAGAGAAAATGTAGTAACCTGTAAAAATATTATATTAGAAAAATATTTCTTGAATCTTTTGATATTATGTTGTTCATTAAATTATTACTTATATTTCTTTGTCAATTTTAATTTATTTTATTTAGAAACCAAAAATTTTTAACATTTTAAGAAGCAACTTAGCTGTCAGGTACACTCATTTTACTTAGTATTAGTAGTCAAAGAATTAATCAAATGCACTAAAAAACAAAAAATTCTCGCATGCTACCTAGTAGCCTAGTAATACCAAAAGAAACACAAATAGCTTAAACAAGCGATTTCTTCCACTTACACTAAAAAGAATAATCCGAGTGGCACCTAAAGGAAATAATTTTGGTAACGAATCTTTTATTACCTATAACTTTTTTTAAATATTCCCGAAATTATAAAAAAGTTGGATTTTACAGTTACAACGTTATGCATTAAGGCATTTAGCACCATAAATCCACAGGTGCTGTTCATGCCCGATGCACGGGATCGAGATAGATTAGTTCTAAAAAACCGGTCAATCGCGAGTCGGTCTCGCGTTAGAGGGTTCCGTCAAATCATTATTTTATTTTGTCATCATCATTAGCTTAAGTCCACCATTGCAGGACATTAATCTCCTCTCCATTATGTCATCCTTCCTTTACCAAGGTATCCAGAATTCTTCATCGTTGTAGTAGTAATGCGGTGTCATCATTTCACGAAACACTCTTGGCCTGACATCGTCTTCGGTTCAGTTAAAGCTCACAACACTCTAAACTCAAAGTTGTACTCTTCCAACACACGCAAACTTAGATAAGCACGTCTCATTCCCTGTGTAAGTGGTGTAAGTGAGATAACGCTAATAGCAGCTTGCGTACATTAGAAGAGTTACAACCTTGGCTTTACGATATTTTTATAACTATTACTGTGATGAGTGAGCGTGAGGCTTTGTTCATCGCATCGTTTCTTCTATTCACATAATTATCATGCCAGATATCATTTCAGTCGCTGTACCTAATTTGATTTCCGGTTTCCTGAATCTCTTCTAATAAGTTCATTAGGGCACAATAAAAAAATGCTTTTAAAAACCTAATTAATACACACTTCTTTAGATGGATGTAGTTTCTATATTTCTTCATTTATATGTTTTTTTATTTTATTACCCACGTAACAGAGAGACTGATGACAATAAAAAGTTTCCCACCGACCCCTCTTGGCTGTGGTACCCTGAAAAACAAGCATGAAACGAGCGGGTCTCGCATGGACACGATCTTGATTAATGTCGGAGTTTCAATTGTTTTTCAGCGCTCTCTCCTTTGCTTTTAAAACGTAATGAATTAAATTCTTTTAAACTATTTCCTTTGACGGATTAATATAATGAATTATTAAATTCCTTTAGTGATAAAATTCTAAAAAGAGAAACCTTTATCTATATGCACTTTTATACGTTGTAGCAAAGTCCTGTCATCCACAAAAAACAGGTATTTATTATCTACCATGATACAATATGCTCATATCTAAAATGCAGGTACTATTTTAACTCACCCTGACGCATTTACATGGTTAGTCTTATTTAAAGGGGTGATTTAGTTTAGATTAGACCATCAAACTAAACAACTTTCACTATGAATCCAACTTCGAGAAAAAATCTGCCTGCTTCATTCAAAACTTAAGTAGATAACTAAGTAATTGCAAAAAGAAAAAAAAACATTTATCTTATAATATTAAACTTACTACTCGATTCATATGTATGGGACAGCTGATTATTGTTGGCTAGGATATTTCTGGCTGAATTACCAGATTGTCTGAAAATAAAGATGATTGAGTGAAAATTTGTACATACAACTTGCTTAGATCAAAGTAAAATAAGGGTCATAAATGTCATAATTCTAATTTTAAAACTGTGGCCCTATCTTGTTGTCGATGATTTTGCCAATTTTGACGACGTGACGTTGTCGATAATAGATATTTCAATGATCTCAAGGATTGTTTTTCTACAAAAACACGCCTGAACAACCATAAAATGGTGAAGCTTCGTGGCAGGCCAGAGAGCAGGCAACCGACACACGACTACCACCCTGTAAAACTACAGTAACTACCCAAGTAAAATGTTTTTTTTTCGCGTTTCCTGAGGTAGGCTCCATAGTGAAAGTTGTTCAGTTTGATGGTATGAGTTGACAGTTTCAGTATTTGCTAGGCTGTCACTAACACCCTATATATTTATAATATTCATTTGATTATAATGGTAAAGATTTACAATACAAGGTGTCCCTCTCTTTGTCCATTTTATCACAAGGTTTGCAACGTTTTGAATAGAAATATCACCCTCTAATAAAAGGTCCTCAAAGCATAAAAGGGATTCCTCGGTTATTATCCCTCACAACGTCACGTGTAAAAGAGTTTCAGCCTACTATTTATCATACATTACACTCTGAAAGGTCCTTGTTATATTTAAAAAAGTTATTTTGTAGAAATTTGTTCAGACTTTTTGCATGTAGGGTTTTAGCGGAATTTCCTTTACGATCCTCGCTTCTGGACGATCAGCGGCCGTAGTATGCCAGTTTCATATAGCCTCATACGCCTCATACTATAGCCGCGCGATCTTCCCACGTGTTGAGACGCAAGTTTGGGTAGGTATGTCGCGTTGCCTGCTGCCATACTAAGCCTGTACAGGCCCTGTACCCGTACTTTCAATTTTAGTATCTAATAATCAACCGGATTTTTTTTAACCATTCTTAAACAATTTTTACCATAGAAGCAAACCTGAATTCGGAAAAATAATGGGCTGACTTATATAATTATTGGTTGATTGGTTGAATGGTTCGATCCCCGTCCAGTCCGACTCGTACCAATGAGTTTTTCGGAATTTATGTACGATTTGTAACACCACTGGCTTTCCGGTGAAGGAAAACATCGTGAGGAAACCTGCATGCTTCAATTTCGAGGCATGTATTGTACCTACTGTCCATTACAAGTGGCGACGGGCTCACTCCCCGTCACACTGGACGGAGTTTCGGTACTACTATAGTGAAACGTGGATGTTCTGAAGTTTCAGAATATCTCTGACTTCCCCCTCGGGGAATATAGTCGTGAGCATATGCATGCATGCATGCCGTTTCGGTTGAAGGAAACTGAGCTTTTAAAGCAGGTAGGTATCTGGTAACCATACATATAAAAAATTTCAATATTAGTAAGTAAGTAATGAAATAGGTATGGTTAATAATAAAGAAAACTGATTAAATTTCATTTGAATTTAAGAAGATTCTATGGTAAACGATCAAAAAAGCCTGGTTTTCCATAAAAATGTTGTTGTCGTCGTATTAATAGTATGACAAAAAATCCTCAATAATTAAGGGTGTCCGGCTTTTTTACTCAAATGTCCGGCTAAACTGGCTGGTCTGTCCGGCTATTCGGTCCTAAGATGTGCCCTAGGCACATCACTGGCCGGTTCTCACCTATCCCCACTACCCAATCCGCCTCGAAGTCCCAGCAACTCCCAATGCCAAGGTACGTATCCCCTATGGGTGCCCTTGGGCAGGTTGCTTAAGTTCTTTCACTGGTTCGGTTGATCTACCAGGGCGCTTCGCCGTCACTGGTGTGGTCCCCCCATATAGGGTCCTTCTTAATATGCTGACACTTTTTTAAGGGGATGATCAGACCATCAAACTGAACAACTTTCTCCATAGGGCCAACATCTAAATCGCGAAAAAAAATCAGCTGTCCCATACATTTTGTCTCGAGTAGGTTTGTAGTTTAGTATGGAGGAGCTGATTTTTTTTTCGCGTTTTCGATGTTGGTCCCATATAGAAAGTTGTTCAGTTCGACGGTCTGATCATCCCCTTAAAAAAATGGCAGCATATTAAGAAGGACCCTACACAGGGTGTAACAAAATACCCTAGTAATACTTAAGGGGGTGCTTCAGACCATCAATCTGAACAACTTTCACTATGGAGCCAAAATCGAAATCACGAAAAAAAAAAACGCTCTTTCATACAAAACTGCAGTACCATCTCGACTCAAATGTATGGGACGGCAGATTTTTTTTATTTTTTCTCGACGTTAGCTCCATAGTGAAAGTTGTTCAGATTTATGGTCTGAAGCACCCCCTTAAGTATTACTAGGGTGTTTTGTTACACCCTGTATATAAGCAGTAGTAGCTCCCTGGGCTATGCTGTTTTCAAAAAAAAAATCGTTGACTATATCGCGGTGCCTGTTGCCATGCTAGCCCCCACATTTTCCAATAAACCCCGTCGACTTAGCAGTGACATTCTTGACACCCGTCAGTTTCTGATCCTGCGGCTTCGGGTGTCAAGTCCGGCTTGAACGGGTATGCGACTAATTGCCTTTAGGTAGCTTGTTGGTAGAGTACTACCACAGAGTGCTATAATTACGTACTAACTATACAACGTGTTAACATAACAAATTAAAGTACAATATCAAAAGTGGTAAATCGATTTCTGATGAGTTTTGTATGAAACTAAAATTTTAGGGTTCCTTACCTCAAAGGAAAAAACGGACCCCCTATGGGATCATTTTCTTGTCTGTCTGTCTGTCCGTCTGTCAAGACCGTAGAAAGAGAAGGTACTAGAAGTAAGCACAATGTCTTGTCATATTCACTCAATAAGAGATGCACATAGCAAATTCGCTCTAGGTAAAAAAGGAGATCGCTACCTTATTGCTGTCCTTATCGGCGTAACCACTTTTTTGTACTGACTCCAGCTGACTCCAAGGTTGTCACCTCATATAAATTGTATAGGATTTTATGCAGATTTTATGACTATCGCTATCTCATACCCGGTTACACTGACATTCCATCTACCAGCGTAAGCGAAAAATTCTTCGTCTATGGTCAAGACCCTTTTTCTCAGGGACGGGTAGAGGTATCAAGTTGAAATTAATACTATATTAACTGCCTCCGTGGTCTAATGGTTAAGAGCATCGACTCTCGAGACGGAGGTCGTGGGTTCGATTCCCACGGAGGACACCTAGTGATATGTCGAAAGATGATTCCGTGCTTCGGATGGTACAGTCAAGAGCACATCAAGCTTTACACTTGCAGTTCGATTGTAACGCTTATGGCGCACTAAATAAGAACAGTACAAAGTCCAAAGAGTCAAGCTTGACGTGCTCTTGACTGTACATTAAGTGTTGGTCCCGGCAACTATCTCTGGTGGTAGTGGTCGTTACATAAAAACCACCACGTAACACAAATTTACAAATGCTGCCAATTCTTATGACAGAAAAGTTGTAATTGTATTCAAGAGTATCTTGCTATACTTATCGCAATGTTGTTCAGTGACATACAATAACTTAAGCATATAGAAACATTTCATCTATGTTTTTTGTGTACTTACAAAGTACAAAATGCGACTGCATCACCGAAGCAGAGGATTACGCCATGATTTATTACCAAGAGGAGATGTATTGGATTGCTGCGGCTTGAGATATCTTTGACAAAAATAAAAAGGTATATGTTTTGAACATGAAGGAGGTAAACAGACCTAACAATTACTTAATTCGAGTTTTTTCAGGATGAATTTATGATGATGATGATACTTAACTAAATGCAATAAGACGATCGCACAGTTTGTACTTATATGAAAAACTATAATTATTTTGCGTCCCTTTCGTGTCTTTACGTCCTACCTATCTACAGGATAGTCGAAGTCCACGAATGACCATTACTAAAACAAATCTGCATTCAGAATCCGTCTTAAATTTTCGCACTCACAATAAACTTTGGCAGCACGTGACTCTACTAAACATAAAACTGAATTGGCAACATTTATCGAGGGGCATCGCAGGGGAAATGCAGGTAATGCAGTTCCTAAATACGGCGAGGGATGCACAATTTATTGCATCGTAAACGTCAGCTGTAATCCCCTTAAATTGCTTGCAGGGTTGGAATTGTTGCACGTTTTGTTGGGGGGATAGGTTATGTAATTATCATTGTATCAAGAACTTGAAATTACGTGGCGAGCTTTTCGTGTTATCAAATAATAAGGATCTTTAAAAATGGGGCATTTTTCTTTTAAACAACAATAAAGATTGTAAAATAAAACTAGTAAAGTGTGTACCGGACCACGTATCGTAGTCATTTATTTTAAACCATTCACAATCGCATCAAAATCGATTCACCAGTTTTCGCACACTCACCTTTTTATTAGGTTTCATAATCGTTACACTCAAAATTTTTTGTGATATAGTATTTAAAATTTTCTAACTAGCTTTTTCCCGCGACTTCATCTGCGTTAATTTAAAAAGAAATAACATTTTGCGAGCCAGATTCAGCCTTGATTGAGTCATAATCAAAAACATCCAAACAACGACACAAATATTCACAATTTTATACTAGTTATTAGTTGGATGTACAGACAGACACCGCTCTTTTGCATAATAGACAGAAAAAAATAAGAAAATACATATAAGTACACATACATTATTCATTTAACCTCTTCATGACAAAATTCAACCACTTGGTACAAACACAAACTATTGTAAAATGTGACCATGTTGGCGCAATTTCAGTATTATGTCTTTTACGTTCAAAACACAGTTGTGCTGCCTTATTTGTAGCGCCATAAAGTGATCCTTATGACGCTACAAATAAGGAAGCTGAAGTAAAAATAAAAATTCTTCATCTCAAACACTATGGCGCCCATCGTGGGTCCATCAGATGCATCTGCGGCTCAGATTTACCCCTTACCAATATTTTGATGGATTACGTAGAATAAGTTGATAAAAAAACAGTCAAGTGCGAGTTGGTCTCGCACATAGAAGGTTCTGTACAGTGTATAGCGAAGTTCATCTATGTATTTTGGTGGCATAGTTAATAGTTCGAGCAAATAAACGATGAAAACCTTTTCTCCTGTAATGTTTTAATATAACTCCGGAGAAAAAATTAAGAATGAGTACATTTATTTGCTGTTACGTTTACCGATTTTGAAACGGTTTTCATGTTATACGTCAATTTTTTTTTTCATTATCTTTATGATCCCTTTAAATGAGGAATTTAATAGCAAAGAAGTGTACTTTCTTTGATCTAAGAAAATTGTTTTATTAGACCAAAGAAAGTACCTAAGTACCTATATTATATTCTATGACTATCGAAATTCAATTTGTATTTGCAAACGACTTTATTAAAACAGGTGGTACATCAATCTAAACATAACAACATTTACAAACTAAAAGCAGAAGAATAATTAATAGTCACGGTTTGTCCACACAAAAAGCAACGATATACTAATCGTGCTTTGGGACACCGTACGCATCCTTTCACATCGACACGTGGCGAATAGCGTCCCATACTAATCGCGCTTTTTGTATGGACAAACCGTCAATCGCCGTCGATCAATGAGTCGTAACCATCTTATATCGTATAGACTAAAAGCCACAACACGAGTGTTCAGTTTGGAGGCTCCAATTTGGCCAAGGAACCCTAAAAAAAGGTCCTTGAATATTAGATTCAAAGTTTTGGAAAGGATGTTGAATTTTCTTGAGTGGAACATCTGATATTTATATAAGAATGCTGGGAGAGGTTGACTCATCAAGTTTTAGTACTGCTTGACCTAGGAACGTGAAAGTTTTAAGTTACCTACCTTCACTCGACTGCGAAGAACTTTTGCATTTAGACTTTTGCACTAGTTAGAACGACTAAAAGACAATATTTTCTAGTGTTTTGAGGGTAAAAGTTTAGGGGCCACCTATTATCACTTGACTGATCATTTAATTATATCCTTACATAGTCGTCTATTTAAGTTTGATGGCCTAATCCACCCCTTTAAATATTACTTGTGTGTTTTGTTACACCCTGTAGGTATAGTAAGAATTGGTTGAGGAAAGCATCGATCAAAATAGAATGAGGCAATAACATTATGAAGATTTCTATAAAATATATACAAGGTGTAACAATACACCCTAGTAATACTTAAGGGGGTGCTTCAGACCATCAAACTGAGCAACTTTCACTATGGAGCCAACATCGAGAAAAAATAAAAAAAATCAGCTGCTTTTAGTCGAATCGGTACTGCAGGTATGAGACAGGCGATTTTTTTTTTTTTTTGTTTTTTGGCTCCATAGTGAAAGTTGTTCAGTTTGATGGTCTGAAGCACCCCCTTAAGTATTACTAGGGTGTTTTGTAACACCCTGTATATTGAGAGAAAATAAACAAATAAAATTTTTTTTTTTTTTTTTTTAGAATTCAAATTGCGAGAAACCTTGGAAAGCAAGAATCTTAAATAGACTAAAAGTAAACCAGCTAAACCAACACGCTTATAAAGGCTGTAGCAATAATTCTGACGACTCCCAAAGGAAATACGGTCGTGAGCTTATGAATGGATTAGTTTATTTGGTTCCAGGAATCATTGACTACACAAGGGACATTTATAGCTCCCGGGGGAGGAAAACGCATCGTTGTCTGTTTGTGATAAATAATTTATATATTTTGTGTAGTACATCAGTCAGGTAAACCTGTGTCCACAATCCACATCGGTGAAAAAACGCTACAATGGGTTTTGTAATAAAATAAATTAAGGCTAGGTATCCCTAGTGCAAGCGTATCTTTCTAACAAGCAAACTTTTGCAATTAGCCATCCCGCTTCAATTGAAAGCAAGATCGCAAAAAAAACGTATTTTTTGCAATATCTTTTCTCTTGGGTTTTTGGGGTAAAATCCATCGGGTAGAATCACTACTATAATTAATTACCTTTCAAATGATATTAGAAGAAATGGAGTAGGGTGATTCTTGTAAAACTGGTTATAAATCTGAAATCGGACTTTGGTCCTCTTTTCTATCGAGAAAATTTAATAGAATCGTGTTTTCAACGGTTAGATTCACTGCAAAAAGAACGTATTTATACTGTTATTTGAACTATACATTAAATATAATAATTTGGTTATCAAAAACGATTGCCGTACGGGACATCGAACTTCCGCTGGTCGATAACCGGTTCGAAAACAGACAAAATAGGTTCCACCCCCCCTTAAGAGTGGGTAGAGTATGTGGTTTAAAGGTTGATGATACTTTTCCTTACACCCTGTATACCTAAAGCTGCATTCCGTGGCTGCAGGCACACTTTCTTTCGGACTCATTTCAATGCTCCTATAATCTGACCACAAGAGCTTAACGCTCTTTGGCTCACAATATTCTATTTCACAGTATAGTGCAAAAAAAACATCATCATCATCTCAGCCGATAGATGTCCTCTGCTAGACATAGGCCACAAGGATCGCCACAGCGACCGGACCTGCACTGCCCTCATCCAACGGGTTCCCACCGCCTTCACCAGGTCGTCGGTCCATCTTGCCACGCTGCGCTTTCCGGTACGCGGTCGCCACTCGAGAACTCTTCCGCCCCATCGGCCATCGGTTCTGCGAGCAATGTGCCACGGCCACTCATAAAACCTCAGTAGTCGACGCAAATATCGAATGGCAGAGCGGAGCAGAATTTTATACAACCGCATCTCGCCGCGCAGCTACCTACCACAGTATAAGACAGTAAAACATCTTCATACAATGGCACCAACTCAGATGAATGATCTCCTTTGTTCTAAAGCACAAACGCGGCTCGTATGTGTGCTCGCCAGTACGTACGCCTCGTAGCACGCACACACTGACGATATCTAAGGCAGCAAAGGCAGCGCTAGACGGGGAGGGGGGGGGGGGGGGGGGGGGGCTACGCGGAGATATTGTCAGTATGTGCATGCTACGAACGCCGCGTTTGAACCATTGTATGAAGATGTTTTACTGTATACTGTGTACCTACGGAGCGGTACATCCCTAGTGTTCAGATTATAGGCACAAGATCCTAAATGCAATTTATTACAAAAACCATTGATTATAATATCCAAAGCACACGAGACTACTCCAATAGACATTTTTCGTATAACTTCATTAAAATTTTAAGACAGGACGGATTGAGGTGGGTCTACAGTTATTGCTTCGGGGAATCGGGGTTATAAAAAAGATGGCGGATGCAAATTTTGACATTGAAAATTTTGGTGGCAATATTTTTCATGGCGTGTTTTTTATGATATAAACGATGGTCGGGGACTTGGGACTGGTGGTGTGAGCTGAAAAGCGGATTATTTTTTACGATTCCGAAGGTGGCTCTAAAGTGAACGTTGTTCAGATTCAAGGTCAAGGCCTACCATAAGTTTACATTGTAGTATACTACCGTAGTTTTACTTTAATTTACTACAGATTTTGTATTGAAAGCGCTCCTTACCTTACCTAGTGGTTATGAAGGGACAGTAGGCCTACCATGAGTTTACACTTTAGTCGTACTACGGTAGTTTTACTGTAGTTTACTATAGTTTTTGTATTGAAAGCGCTCCCAATGGTGAGACGTTGAGAACTAATTCTGTCATACAAAATTGGCGCCGCCTTATTGAACACTGTCTGTATTCACACAGCATTCCATTTTTTTTATAAAATAAAATAAGGATCTATAATTTCTTTAAATAACATATTGATTTTAGTGACATTGTATATACAGGGTGTATAATAAAATAGGACAGTTACTTAAAGGGGTGCTTTAGACCATCAAACTGAACAACTTTTACTATGGGACCAACACTGAAATCGCGAAAAAAAATCAGCTGTCCCATACAAAAGTGCAAGCATAACTCGACTGAAATGTATGGGACAGCAGATTTTTTTTTCGCGATTTCGATATTGGTCCCATAGAGAAAGTTGTTCAGTTTGACGGTCTAAAGCACCCCTTTAAGTAGCTGTCCTATTTTATTATACACCCTGTATACGGCTATAAATATTATGTAACTTCAAGGTTTTTTAAAAAAATACTTTCTGGAGCCACCTTACAATCAGAGCTTCGTTATAGGCCGGAGAGCAGGCAACCGACACACGACCATCCAACAATAGATCTACAACGCGACTCCAAAATAAGGATTTAACCTATTTCCATGTTGACACACAAACAATGCAACAAAGTCCGTACAAAATCTTTAAACGCTGCTCAACAAGGCGTTGTCACGAAGAGATTCAGCCGCGTTTGAAGATCTACATACACTTCTCGAGGATTATCTGCGTGGGACTAGGAACCAGACTGAGAGAGGAACCTATTTTATTTAACATTCAATTTTTACTAGCTTTCTCACCCTCCTACAGGGCCGTCTTAACCATATTGGGCACCGGGGTGCGAGAATCAGCCTGCGCCTCCCTTTCTAACAAGAAAAATAAAAAAAATTGTTGTGGGGAGACGTCACGTCCCCTTAAAGACGCAACAGATTGAAAATGTCGGTCTCTGAGCACATGGCTCGGTGGTGAAATTTGATAACGCACTTCCCCAGTTTGGAAGAGTGCGGGTTCGAATCCCGCCCCAGACTGAATTTTTCAATCTTTAATTTGATTCGACATAGCACAACATGGCTGTAACATGTTTAAAAATCAATAATGTTTGAAATGGGTATAGTTATTTTCAAAACGAACAGATCATTCGTGGTATGGGTATAAGGTGATCGGCTTGCGCCTCCTTGGTCCCTGCGCCCGCGTGCCACGCATCCCCTGCATAAGACGGCCCTGCCCCACGGTGGGTCGAAACTGCTATAGGGACTTAGGGATTTTTTTCACAAATTCAATTTTTTTTAAATACCTATCGATAGATCTTGTAATTTGAATGAATTATTGTCGTTAATAGTACATTACTGCAGCGGCCAGCAACAGAGGCATTGATGGACGAACGTGTAAATGTGGGCCGAGGCGAAGCCGAGGCACACATACGTAAGTCCATCATGCCTAGTTGTGGCCAAGGCTTGTATAGTACTTTTCTCAAACAATGCGCGGAAATTAAAACAGTAAATTTTCTCAAATAATTCGCGGAAATTAAAACTCTTTTCAAAATCAATGACGAACATCGAACAACAATTAGCTTTTTTTTTCAATAAACAGCTTTCTATTTGCAAGCCAGTTCGAAATTTAAATAAAACCTTTGATAAGTTACCTCCTTGGTCGCCATGTTTCGGAGAAAAAGATCGTTCCATTTTTAAATTACACGACAGATATGAGTTTAGTATGTAATTTATTTGGTCGCTAAACACTACAGATATGGATTTTCATACAACATTGCCGGCCGCTGCGCGCATGTATTTGGCCAGTACTGCAATTTCGATTTATCTCGAAGAAGGTTGTCAAAATAATGCTCACATTTCCAAGCATGTTTGAGAAAACGTTTTTGACTAAAACTTATAGTTTGCTTGGAAAAAAATGTTTTCTGTTTTTGTTGTATGGAACGAGACAGAAAGTGCTCAGTTTCGGCAAATACGTGATATATCGTGCTTTAAAACTACTTAAGCATTATTTTTTGGCCTATTGACTATAATCCTACACTATCAGCGAGAGCCCAAAGCTGCCCGTTCGCGAGTTATGAGGATCCGAAAAACAAATAAAAAATGTGAGTCAAAGTCAATATTTTTTTATTTCTAAAATCATAGGTCTCCATAAATCTAACCAAAAAAATTGACTTGCATTAAAATACTAACAAACGAACAATGTTCTGAATTTTAAAACACTAGTTTATCGAAAACATTGTCTCTTTATGAGTTGAATAATACAAGAAAAATATATTTACTGACTTAAACTGTAAAATAAAATATCCAAGGTGTAACAAATCACCCTAGTAGTATTTAAAAACTCCCAATTTTGTAAAGATACAGCCACTCTGTATGTCCGTGGTACTACATGCCATCTAGCGTACATAAGTTGCTAGTACATGAAACGGATATAATTAAACATTTTGGACTTTCACCAATAATTGGATAACTATCGGAAGATGCATCAGAGGTTCGAAATAAGGACTTCCGTTAATTTAGAGAGAACCATTCTAGAAAAGTAAGTAGGACAGCGACGACAAATGAAGATATCTTGCATAATCTTTTGTCGTCTGATCCAAAACTTACTTCTTAAAGAAGTAAGGCCAAGAATGACGAAACAACGGAGAATGGTTCTCTCACCAAGAGCAGTCGAACTTTTGGTGTCTCTTCCAACCGATCCTGAATTTGATTTTATAGACATAAATACTTTTACTAAGATTACCAAGATAGTGATGATAGTGATGTTTTTTTTTGATAGTGATGAATTGATATTTTTATTTTTTAGATAGATGTTATTTTGAAATAAGTTGTAATGTTCCATTTAGTTTAAATACATTTTATTTGTTAATTTATTAGTTAAAATATATTATAAGTTTAAAATTTGTAAATATTATATTTATAACTCGACTCTTAAGCATCCTTTTGATAAACTAGTATTTTAAAATTCAAAACATTTTTTATTTGTTTACAACAAAAAATGGACCAGTTAATAGTACCGTCAAAATTAACAACACGCCAATAGAACAAGTAAATAAATTTAGGTATTTGGGTAGTCTCATTACAAATGACTCCAGATGCACCCCAGACGTCGTTGCAAGGATTGCTATGGCAAAAAGAGCTTTCAACGACAAAAAACACCTTTTGAAAGCAAAAATATCGAGCAAAATCCGAAAACGCCTAATTAAAGTATACATCTGGAGTAATGCACTGTACGGCAGCGAGACGTGGACATTGACTAAACGAGATCGAGATAGGCTGGAAGCTTTTGAGATGTGGTGTTGGAGGAGAATGGAGGGGATAAGTTGGACGGAACGAATAACAAATGAAGAGGTATTAAGAATGGTTAAAGAAAGAAGAAACATTTTGAAGACAATAGAAAACCGAAGGGGAAAGATGATCGGACACCTGATACGAAACGACAACTTCTTTAAAACCATACTGGAGGGGAAGATAGAGGGGAAGAGAGGCAGAGGAAGACCCAGACAGAGTTATCTGTTATCTAGCCCAAGTGAAGGAAAAGGTTGATGTCGTGTCGTGTCGTATCAGGAACTCAAGACACTAGCTGAAAGTAGACAGGATTGGCGAATACTCCACCGACAAGAGCGTAGCTCTTAAATAAGATGATGATAAGATGACGTATTTTAAGGTAAGACAATGTTTTTGGTTAGATTTATGAATTTAGAAATGAAAAATACATTTCTATTATACCTGTAGGTAATATCAATACATTTTTATTTCTAAATTTTTTACATCTAGTATATTGTAATTTACAGTTTATGTCAGTAAATATATTATGTTGTATTATTCAACTCATAAATAGACAATATTTCCGATAAACTAGTGTTTTAAAATTCAAAACATTGTTCGTTTGTTAGTATTTTAATGCAAGAATTTTTTTTGGTTAGATTTATGGTGACCTATAATTTTAAAAATAAAAAAATATTGACTGTGACTCACATTTTTTTATTTGTTTTTCGGATCCTCATAACTCGTGAACGGGCAGCTTTGGGCTCTCGCTGATAGTGTAGGATTATAGTAAATAAGCCAAAGAATAAGGCTTAACTAGTTTTAAAGCACGATATATCACGTATTTGCCGAAATTGAGCACTTTATGTCTCGTTCCATACAACAAAAACAGAAAACATTTTTTTCCAAGCAAACTATAAGTTTTAGACAAAAACGTTTAACGACAATTATTCATTCAAATTACAAGATCTATCGATAGGTATTTAAAAAAACTGGAATTTGTGAAAAAAATCCCTAAGTCCTTCACATAGCAGTTTCGACCCACCGTGTGCCCTCGTGAATAGCAGATATTCATCATCGTCATCTCAGCCGATAGACGTCCACTGCTGGACATAGGCCTCCTCCAAAGATCGTCAATTCGCCATAATGACCCCGACCGGTCCTGCGCAGCCCTCATCCATAGGGTATGCTGCGCTTTCCGGTATGCGGTCACCTCTCGAGAACTCTTTGGCCCCATCGGACATCGGTTCTTCAAGCAATGATCGCCCACTTTAGTTTTTTAGCAATTCTTTGGGCTACGTCGGCTACTCTGGTTCTTCTGCGAATCTCTTCATTTAGGATTCAATCTCACAGAGAAAGTCCGTTCATAGCCGCCCTCCAATGATCTTGTTATAAAAACGGTGACTTTAATGGGCCTTCCTGAATCACCTGATTGTCTGAAAAAGTAAGAAGATTCCGCACTTCGGCATAGTTATGCCGACTTATGGCATGTTAAGCCGTTGGTCCCGGCTACTATCTCTGGTGGTAGTAGTCGTTACATAAAAATCACGTCAGAGGCCGAAAACGGTCTGAAAAATTCTCTGACACTAGGGCTGCAATCGCGTTAAATATTCGGTGATTGAACTGTTATTGGACTAAGTACGAACCATAACTTTTGACACATTTGGTATTGCGCGGTACTGCTCTTGACAGCTGTTAGAGCCGTTTTGACAGATCGCTCAGACGTTATTGGCTGTCAGCTTAGACAATTTAATAGTATGGACTCGTAACGCGTGCCATTATCTTAACAAAATTTTCTGCCACTTTTTGCGGGGGGCGAGGTAACATGAAATTCGCAACTTTGGATTTTATTCCTCATAACTTTAGATTCTAATTTTGAATGTTAAAAATCATGAAAAGTAGTCTCGTGTGAACCCCAAACGTTCTAAGCTCAAAATTATTGTTTCGCAATTATAGGCTGTCTCGTTTAGTGACAAGGTATAAAATTGAGTGTAAATGCACAGGATCAATTGTTCTTATACCGTGGCAGAGGGGAAATTCTACCGCAAGGCCAGTCCTTACTATTAAATTGTCTAAGGCTGTCAGTTACATAGAGTTTAGCGCGATGCGGAATTCAGCACAGTTGAATAGTAATTGGATTGCAATGTGATTAGAACTGAAATTGGATAAGAATAGAACATCGATGTTTTAAATTAGCGCAATCGGGCACCTGGGCTTGCTACCCACACGATAAGAAGAAGAAGATTGCCTTGAATTGAATTTAGTATAGGATGGAAAATAGGATGAAACTTCATGAAGGAAAACATCGAGAGGAAACCTGCATGCTTCAATTTCGAGGCATGTATCGTACCTACTGTCCATTACAAGTGGCGACGGGCTTACTCCACGTCACACTGGACAGAGTTTCGGTACTACTAGTGAAACGTGGATGTTCTGAAGTTTCAGAATATCTCTGACTACCCCCTCGGGGAATATAGTCGTGAGCATATTATGCTATGCTATGCTATGAAACTTCTTTGAAATGGAGCACGCTTACTGATATACTGATCCTAAAAGCTGCCTCCTTCGTCTAATTCCATATCCCCTCAACCCAGTACTTACTAAGCACCCTTCGTTCCAAATCCTCAACTTGTATGGTAGTGTTTGTTACTCACTGACTGGTTTCATGTTCGTCAGACACTTGAGTCTTTGAATTCCTTGCCAGTGCCAAGATTGAGGTTTTATTGTAATTTGAAGATAAGTTAGGTGATGCTTATTGGAATCTTGAGTGTGAAATGCATACGTAAATAAGAAGAGGAATTGTAATTGGATTTGGAAAAAACTGTTCCACGAATACACCACCACTGGCTTTTCGGTGAGGGAAAACATCGTGAGGAAACCTGCATGCTTAAATTTCGAGGCATGTATTGTACCCACTGTCCATTACAAGCCCGTCACACTGGACAGAGTTTCGGTACTAGAGAAACGTGGGTGTTCTGAGGTTTCAGAATATCTCTGACTAGCCCCTCGGGGAATATAGTCGTAAGCATATGCTTATAAATGTTTAACGAATATCTCTAAGATTGTTTCATCTTTAGCTATAATACTCTAACGCTACACTATATCGCTATTAATGCTATAACATAGCATATGCTCTCGACTATATATACCCCGAAGGGTAGTCAGAGATTTTTAAGGGGATGATCAGACCAATTTCAAAACTGCGAAAAACAAACACGTGTTCCCTTTGATGAAATTAAAATAGCGGAAGATACGTGAGTAGCCTATAGCGCATAGATCGCATAAATTGAGCCCCCGTCGCTTAATTGACTTAGTCACAATTTTTACTCGTACAAATCATTCAACAACAAGAAACAAATCACACGGCATAAGTAATCTTTTCACTCGTAAGTACATGAAAAGCAGGGCCACCCGGACATTCGAACTTCGCAATTGCGTGAACGTTTTCGTTCCAAAGTCAATTTTTATTTTTATTTATTTATCTTCCGCTATTTTAATTTAATCAAAGGCTGTTCCATATAACTGCAATCATACTCGACACAAATGTATGTGAGATTTTAGATAATTTTTATTAATGTGTCTGTATTGTATTATAAACAAATTTCCATTGGAATGACGGTATTAAAACGTCCACTGAAATGACCCGCGGCACAGCTAAATCGCCTGAAAACAAAGCTTTTATTATCGAAATACGAGTAGTAGAGTTGTATCAAATCGTGTTCCCGTATTCCCTAAGCGCCAAATTAAATCCCAGTGCAATTAATGAAGTGCACAATGAAGTTGGCCTGGAGCCAGGTCGCTTGTCATTTGTCATCGTTCATTATGTGAGCACCTGGCTTAACTTCGTGTGTAGTTTTAATGCATTTTGGGATATTAAAATTAAAATTTTGCCACATGTATACAGGGTGTACAATAAAAGGGGTGCTTCAGACCATCAAACTGAACAACTTTCTCTATGGGACCAATATCGAAATCGCGAAAAAAAAATCCGCTCTCCCATACAAAACTGCAAACATAACTCAACTGAAATGTATGGGACAGCAGATTTTTTTTTCGCGATTTCGGTATTGGTCCCATAGAGAAAGTTGTTCAGTTTGATGGTCTGAAGCACCCCTTTAAGTAGCTGTCCCATTTTATTGTACATCCTGTATATGAGACTGTTGTGACGGGTTCACTATCTGTAATCAAATCACACACTGAACATAACAACATTATTAAAATCGTAGAGGTGCAAAGTATCTTGGTGATATAGTAGTGAGTAGCCTCGCTTTCCATCGCGCGGTCCGCCCTGAGGGACCTTCAGCTAGGGTTCGAAAAATCCTATCTGAGGGCTGTCACAATACTGTTTTGTATACGTAGTATTTATTTTGTATAAGTGTCACAATACTGTTTTGTATACGTAGAAATGGTGATGCATGTCTTAATAAAACTGGTCAAGTGCCAGTTGGGCTACTCGCGCACCGAGGGTTCCGTACCACACCACCACAGAACACAACTTTATTAACTTAGCAAATAAATGATTCTGATTCTGATTCTTAGAAAAAAAAAACTTTTTTGGTCCCGCCTTCAGCGCAAGGCAAAACCGACTCACACTTGGCCGGTTTTTAGTTATTCTGTAGAGTTTGCTCTATAATCACACTAAGTTTGACGCTTGTATGTAATTACCGTTTTTACGATAGAGCGTGAAGAAAAAACGTTGATAAAAACTAGTTTCATGTTGAGAACCCCCTTAATTTTTAACTTTTCTATTATTTGTTAACATATCCGCCGTAATAACGCATAATCTGAGAAAATTTCAACTATCTAACTATTACGGTTCAAAAGTTACAGCCCTAAATAGGTAGGACAGACGGACGGACGGACAGATGGACAGACGGACGGACGGACTGACGGACGGACGGACAACGTAGGCTTAGTAATAGGGTCCCTAAAAATGGTGTTCTCGAGATCATTTCCACGGTAAGAGAGACTAAAATGATGTACCTTTTTATTTATAGTACTAGTGTTAATTGTGTTTTCGGTAGGAAGTGTTAGGTTTTCATTTTATTGTTTTGTAGAGTCAAGGTTAAGGCACGATGGGGCTGACATAACCTCATTAAAATAAAATAAAAAACAGAATAAAAAAAAAATCATCATTATACGGAACATATTATTATCGATAAGATAATGTTACTATTTCATGGATCTGTCGAATAAAGCTTTAATGTGGTGGAAATAAATAAATACATAACGCTCACAGGCACATACCTACATTGTAATGATCCCAAGTTAAGCACTGTAGGCTTTTTAATATGGTAACCATACAACAACGGCACGAACATTATAACATCCATGACCGAACCGGGATTCGAACCCAGGACCCTGGTTTGGCAGTCCGGCGTGGTAACCATTACACCAACCGGGTCGTCACATACATATAAATCATATAATTACCCCGGCAGCGGAAGACTGGCTGAAGAATCTTGATCTCGAAATTTAGACTTCCCCGGATCCAAGCAGGAAGACAAAAATGCCATACGACATGATGATGATGATATAATTAGTAATTTCCACTTGCACTTCACCCGTTGTCATTTTTTGTTTGACCGGCTTCTTGTGAACCTTTTCAGTAGATTCCATTCTGTTCATTTTCTTAAAACTACAAGAAAAGTTTAAAACTGTTATCAAACTAAAAGGCAGTAAATTGTTGGAGCGACTTCAATAAATAAAAGTAGGTTTTTGTGCTAGTTTTTTTTTTGCTGTATCGGTTCCGGTGCCAAGAAGTAACACTGTCGATTCTTGTAGGGTAGCCGTGCCTGTTTTGGATACTGAAAAGTAAAGTGTATTTTCTGTCGGTACAATGACACCACCACGTCATAAAGTCATACCTGCACTCTCGACAGAAGTTGTGCATCTGTGTTTGGTGCACAACACTTAAAAATATTCTGCGTACTTGACTGTTTTGGAAAAACAACGCTAGAAAGCCTAGAAAACCAAAAACCGACCAAGTGCGAGTCGGACTCGCGCACGGAGGGTTCCAATTTTCCTAACAACCCTAAAATATTAATAAAAAAAATTGTTTTCTACGGAATCCTTAGCGCGAGCCTGACACACACTTGACACGTTTTTATTATTTATTGTTTTGCATTAGACTCTAGATATACAAATTTTATATCTCTAAGGCTTACAGTTTGCACTATAATCACACAAAGTTTGACGCTTGCATGTATTACTGTTAATGTTAATGTTTACGATGGAGAAAAAACAAAAAACAGAAAAAAACACGTTTTTTGTATGTAATCCCCTTAACTTGCTACTTTTTTTCTTATTTGTTAAAAAATCCAATGTACTTAATGAACGTATTTCTACGAGTAAAAAATTTATCGGCTACCTATTATGGTTCAGAAGATACAGCCATCTGAAGCTAAGACGGACAGACAACGAAGGCACAGTACTAACACTTACTATATGAGTATCAAAATATATAATAAAACTAGCTGTTGCCCGCAACTTCGTCAGCGTGGACAAGTGATTTTGTTTCATGTCTCGTCTAAGATCATGGTCAGAACCAAGTTTAGGAATCCCGGCATGTAACATTAGAATGGCCATTAAGGAATGGGCTGATAAAAGACACGGCTAGAATGGTCTAGCCTATTGGGTCTGCAACACTATCAGCAATATAACACCACGAATCTCACAGGTCATACTGAACAACAGCAGGAGCAAAGCTCGTGCCATCATCGGAGTCCTCACCGGGCAGTACGCCACAGGCACGATAAAGCTCACCCTAGATCCCATTTGCCGAGCGTGCGGAGATGAGGAGGAAACCATGGAACATACATAATACTGTGTGACTGCGATGTTTTCGCGGCTAAACGTATGTGTCTCCTGAGAGATGGTTATTCAAAACTGGGAGATTATAGGTTTTTTCCCCTGAATGCTATTGTCTCCCTCATTTTCCAAATTTTTTAAGGGTGAAGAAAATAAATATGTAGGGGTAAACACAAAAGATACCAGTGGGTCGATGTGTTGCTGGCATGCCAGCCCCCATAATGAGATAAGATAATAAGAAGGTCATGAATAAACTTTAGCTAAATCTAAATTTCAACGACAATGTCGCGATAATAAACTAAGTTTTTAAGCTCATGCTTTCAAGGTTTATCAGCGAAAACAAAAAAAGTCGGTGGTATTGGAATTAATAATTGTTGCACATTTGCTTTAAAAATACGACTAACGCCATCTATTAAGAATTTAAGATGAAAACGATACTACAATTAAATTAAAGAACGCTAAAAAGAATAACGCTAGAAAAGGTTAAAAGACAGAGGATTTTTTTGTATTTTTCCAATTCACCTTACACTTACACAACAGAGACGTTTTGAGTTAAGTCCAAGTATCGTTGAAAATGGATGAATTTTGAGATAAGGAAACGATTAATTCAATAAACGTCTCTGAATCTTGACCTAAGCGTCAAGATGAACAGGTGTAGAAGTTTTTCATTAATTTATAGAGAAAAGTATATTTTGGGAGAGTCGATTCAACTATAGCGACTACAGTACAGTAGCTGTATCATTAAAGTTATTAAACCTTACAGTAGTAGAATAATTGACTTGAGTTGTCAAATTAAACCGTTTTTGGAGGTTTTCAGGAGATTATCGGCTGGGTAAAAATTATATTTCTTTGTATAATTCTCAATCTAACGTGAAATAGTGGATAATTTAATAAAATAGTGTTAGTGTATTTCACAAAATTATCTACGATTTCACTTTAGGTTCGCAAATAATCACAGAAACCAAATTTTTACCCTGCGATAAGATCCCCAAAAACGGTTCTATTGCCTCGCATCACGTACTTCTTTCTATTACACATAGCATCTTGCTCTTTGAGCTGTTAGTCACTCTATAGTAACTTTATGGGTAATACACTATTATCATTATTACCTTTCGCTAAAACCTCAGCATTATACTAAAAGTAAGTTTTACTGCAGGTGCAGGCTTAAAAAGGTAATTGGTACCTTTAGGTACCAATGATCCTGACCACCCCGAAAGGAATTACAATTGTTTTACATACGTGTGCATGTACTTAGCATGTAGGTACCTACATTCCTGCTCAGAACGGGAAACCGCTCCTCAAAAGTAAGCTAGATCATATGCAGGTCTTATACAAAAGCTACGTACTTGCACCTTTTGGTGTAGAGACCATCGGCCTGTGGCGTCCAGATACCCGGAAGTTGGAAGCTGTATATTAAAGAAATAGTTTCTAAGTTAGTCGACGCTAGAAGTGACCAAAAGGCTAGCGCGTACCTCGGTCAGCGAAAAGGCATTGCCATCCAAAGAGTAGGTAAAGCATTCTGGACATTCCTCCCCTTGACAGCCATTGATCTTTGATATGGTTCTGCTATCTATGCGTAGTTGGTTCACTGATCAATAAGATTGGTTTCATATTATTTAGCTTTTAATAGTTTACTTATTTTTATGTATAATATCTTGTTTGAGTACCTAATGCAGGTAATGTATTATGTCTTTTTTTTAAAGAGAAATTTAGGTATAGTTTGGGAGAGCCGATTCAACTATGGCGACTACTACTTAAGTCAATAGGTATCAGGAAATAAACTATTATCGCTACGTATTACCTTTCGCTGAAGCTTCCGAATTATGCTTTGGTACTTTTAGCAATGTTCGTGACCACCCCGAAAGTAATTACAAACGTAAATTTACATACGTGTACTGTACATGTACTGGTCAGAACGGGAAACTTCTCCTCAAAAGGTAGGTAGGTTATATACCGGTCTTAGGCACAGCCTTTTGGTGTAGAGGTCTAGGGTCCAGATGCCCGGAAGATGGAAGCTAGTTATTAAAGAAAATAGTTTCTAGGATAGTCGACGCTACAGGTAACCAGAAGGCTGGCGCGTACCTCAGTCAGCGAAAACGCGTCACCATCCAAAGAGTATTAAGCATCCTGGGCATCCGTCCAGATTACAGCTATTGATCTTTGATAGGGTTCTGCTATACCTTTCTATCTATAGTTGTTTACCGATCACTAAGATTGGTTTCCTATTTGTACGTTTTTAATATTTACCCTTTTTTGTGTATAATATCTTGTTTGACTACCTATTGTTGCATTAAAAAAAGAAAAATGCTGAAAGATTTTGTAAAAGATTTAAAAAAGTATTGTAGTTGTAGGTAATTTTATTTAAAAAACGTAAATGAAAAAAAAAACATCTAGATTCTAGACCAAGAATCGAACCTTCACCTATCACCTAATGTATGAAAATCTAACCATTTTCTAAATGCGCTACGCGGCTTCTATGCGAAGCGATGAAAAAAGCAACTTCTATTTACCACTACAATCTATCCAAATACATATGTCAGCACAAGTCAGCGTAGTAAATCATTGTAAATTATTCCCACTTATCCCACAGGAACCCATTACTGGGATAAAAAGTATCCTATATGTTAATCCAGAACACATTCTATCTGCGTGCCAAATTTCATCCAAATCCGTTCAGCCGTTTATGCGTGATTGAAACACAAACATACAACCTTACAACCTCACAAACTTTCACAGAGAGTATTAGTGAGATTCCCGAAAGCTTTAAACAACAAAACACCAAATTAATGTTAAAAAATTTATACAGATGGCTAATATTTCATAGTTTTTATAGCGTTGAAGAGTTTTTAAATTTTAAATAGTATAATGTAACATAAATATAGAATTTTAATAATTATTGTACCTCGGTTTAGTTTTAAGTTGTTACACATTTGCATGCTGTTGCTACAGCTGGACAGAAGAAGCTTATATTTTTTATATTTTACCATCTTTTGTATACCTGTTTTCAAAGCAAATAAATAATATTTCTATTTCTATTTCTATTTCAGTGTCCCGTATTCACCCTTTCGGTACGGAACCCTAAAAACCAACATAATGGCCAATGTCAGAACCTCGTGTAACCCTAAAAATGAATGGATGGGTGGTTATTAACAATGCACGCTCGCTGTAAACGATCGGCGACACATTTTCGGTCCAATTACGCTGGCAATGCATTTTATATGACCAGCCACACACGACGCATTGATGATGTATTGACCTTTTAGACCTTTTGCTACAAGCACTTTTGTATGGATGTACGTTTATATCATTTTGGGAGTATAGGAAATGATTTTAGGTAGTACATGTATGTAAAACCCGGGCGAATGGCTCGCACGCGGCTCGGAGTTTGACACCCCTCCTGCTACCCCCCCGCGGGACCCCGCCGTCGCTGTGCGAGGCCGTAGCATAGCATTTCAGTTACCGTTGCACGTGTCCCTGCGCTTTAGCATTTGCGAGTTATTCTTTCCGAGTTTTTTATTCCGAGCCACGTGCGAGCCAGGTGCCTAGTTAATTCGCCCGTTTAGTATACTTAGGTACTCTCAATATGTATTTTTAAAACACTGAAACCTACTATGCTTCAATCCGCGAGTTTCCAACTCTAGTCAAAACATCAACTCTTTATCGAACATCAAAAAGTGGGCTTTGTGTATTTTTTAAAACTAAATAATGAATAGTGACGTCATTGTTTTTTGTCGCCGTTACCCCACTTTTTTATAGTTTATCCTGCTGAGTATTAAAAATAGTTTGTATTCAAGCTTAAGGAATTACTGAAAATGTGAGTAACATACAAAACTAACATATATTTTATGCAGTCAACTCCCCTATTTCGACGCTATGAATAGTTTTCGATATCACTTCAGTTTCGAGTTCATTGTATGGACCAATCGATATACAAACCATTCGATATCGAGACTTTCGATGTAGCGTACCATCGATGTAGTGTACCACCGATGAAGCGTACCATCGATGAACAGTGTTCGATGAAGCGACAATCTAAGTGTTGACTTTCGCAGCAACGTAGGAAACCCTGAGCAGCCCTAGCCCTATGAAATGAAATAACAAAAATAAATGTTAACAAAATAAATTCAAGAAATACCACAGTCTTTGAAACAAAAATGAAGGATGACTAAAACATCTCCACCCACCCAACAACTTATTAACACCAATTCAAAACTGACCTATTTTCCGCCCAAAGCAATCTTACCCCAATTTTCTCCTTTCCCTATTGGCAAAAAAAACTCCCAAATTGTATATTTTGCGCCCAATTATCCAAAAGAACACTGAACCATTAATTTGTGAGATGGGTCCCGACGTAAAAAAATTTGTCAAATGCAAATGGCGGTCGCATTTTGGAGGGAAAGAATGCCGCGCTGTTTGCAATGGACAACTCTTAATGGGCGCCATTTTAATTTTAAATGTCGTTTGTAATTTTTTTTTTACGAAATAAGGAAGTCGAGAAGTGTTAAGGCTGCACCGAGCCTATTGTGCTGCCCCCAATCGTGTTTTTTTTATTTCTTAACAATTAAACAATATTTCCAAAAAAACATTGTAGTCATTGCTCATTTTAAATTTATCAGGTCACTGTGGATTTGTTTTTATAATAGCTACAAGCATAAAACATAATAATCTGTAATGTTTCAGGAGTACAATGTGACATTGCTGTTTAATTGCTTAGAAATAAAAAAATACGATTGGTGGCAGCACAATAGGCTCGGTAGGCTCTTAAGGGGGACCGAGTCTCCAGTGATGGCCTCAAACGATTTTTTTTATTTCTTAACAATTAGAAACTAGAAAGTAAAAAAAAATACTGTTCTATACAAAACTGCAGTACTTACGCGACTGAAATGTTTTCCGAAGGTTGGAAGTGAAAGTTGTTCAGTTTGAAGGTCTGAATTCAACGTTTCTGTATTTACCCGGCTGTCCCTTAAATCCTGTATTGTATAGGCTGTATAGGCTGGCTGTATTGGATGATGATAGAAAGTTTTAGACTTTTCATATAAACTTAGAAATATACTCACGAGGATGTTTTGTAACTAAAATTATTCTTTTCAATATTACATTTACTTTACCTAACAAATCTCGCGCATAATTCAATGCTACAGGCTGTAAAATTTAATGGAACACTTACTCGTACTTAAAGGGGTGCTTCAGATTATCAAACTGAACATCTTTCTCTATGGGATCAATATCGAAATCGTGAAAAAAATTATGTGTCCCATACATTTCAGTCGAGTTATGTTTGCAGTTTTGTATGGGACAGCAGATTTTTTTTCGCGATATCTATATTGGTCCCATAGTAAAAGTTGTTCAGTTTGATGGTCTGAAGCACCCCTTTAAGTAAATGTCCCATTTAATTTTACATCCGTTTTTTTTACATTTTACAACGTGTTATTGAATAAGAGCAAAACCTCATACACCCCAACTGATTTATAGGTAACAAAATAATTAGATTGAAACAATAATTCCATTATTTTTATTGTTTAATATTTAAAGTTATTCGCAGTTTAAGTTTTGAGGCAAAAATGATTTGTTATCATTTCAGCAATGAATGAAAGCGCTAACGTACTCATGGATACATTTTAATAATCTTGTTTTGGTAGTAAGTAGGGTGAATGTACCTATGCGGTGGGTTGACATCGGGTTCAGTAAATTTTAAAGAAGTTTGGCGGAAGGCCATATAATATGAGACCCAGACATATAGGTCCCATACATGAATGAAACTTAGTAAAGTAATACGTATAGAGTGAAATAAAACTAACAAAAAAGGAAATTGGTTGTAATCTGTAGAAGTTCGGGGAAAGGTATTTCTCCTTATGATACCTTTTGTATCAAAGTGTGTGAAACTCATAATCTTTCTTATTTGATAGCCCACTCAATCTTCTACGCATTCATTGTGTTTGTTTTAATGAAAATTCACGATAACCGTACAATATTAAATGGAATCAAACGAAATCACACGCACTATCAGTTCAATAAAGCCAAATACGTTCCGTAACGTCCAAAAACTACCTCAGTGATAATATTAGATGAAAATTGCTGTCATGGTTGCATTTTGCTACTGCTTTTTGGATGATTTGTCTATTTTACTAGTAATTTCTACTTTTGAACCCGGACTTCTAGAGATGAGGAAGTTTTTTTCAAAAAATGCCTTAATTTTTTCTGCTTATAATAATTATGACCGCCGTCCTGAAGGGCTTTTAGTTTTCGTAAAAATGGCTGGGTCCAAATTCGCCAAAGTTCTTTACAAACAAATTATTTAATATTTCAAAAAAAAATCCATGATAATTTGAATCTGCTCTCGATTCTAAACAAACTAATTTCTAGTTTTGAGTTAATTCATTAACACGTTGTATAAATAAAAGATTTTTATTTACTTTGTTAAAACATTCAAAATCTCTGATACTCATAACAGCATCTATTTCTAACTAAACATCCAAATATGGGCCAAACCATTAGAGCAACCACGTCTAATATGTTTACATTCTGAAATTGTAATCATCAAACAAAATTCCATTATGTTTATTATCACCGCTTCAAAGTGCACCGGTAAGTTAATATGAAGCATTAACGTCATAGAATAACGATTTAAACAGAAAAGTCATTTCAAACATTGAGGCAGCTACACTGAAAAAAATGCACTCCAACTAAGTAAGTAGTATTTTCTCTTAGTCGGCACCAAAATAAGTGAAATGACGTTATTATTGTTTACTAAAAACAACATAAATGATAGTTGTAACAGCAAGCAGATTTTTTTTGAAGCAACTCAGAAGTAAACTGGTTAATTCCATAAAAGCCCTTTATAAAAACAACTATTACTCTATGAATTTAAAACAGGATATTTGTTAAATTAATTATTTTCTATTTGGGTTTACAAAGAACCTGTGTATGCATAAAAGATTTATGTTTATTATCAGTGTACTTTGAACACCTTTGCGGCTATGTATGGTGCCCGGTTATATCAATGAGACGTTTATTTCGTATCCTTATTTCATCAAATAAAATAATGGTATTCCATTGTAAATAAAAAAAATATTATGTTAAAGATATCAAAAGAACATAATCAGTAATCACCTAATCACACAAAAAAAGTTGCAAATACGAAGGCGTGTCTGTGTGTATTATTGTTACATTCACAATTAACCGCTGCTGAACCGATCTTGATTAAAAGACATTGCCTATTTCCGTTTCGCCTCCAAAACTGGTAAATTTGAATTTGAATTTTATAAGAAATGACACTAGAAAACGATAATTTCCATTTCCTTGGAAAGCACGATATATATTCCTCCTATCCTGTGTATAATTTCAGCTATTTATACGATTTTTATTTGTTCTTTGCTCATACACAGCTGCGAAACGACATACATATGCTCACCCCTATGTCCCACTACTGGGGTAAGCAGAGACTACAGATCGCCATATGCTACTCGCTGCGAAACGACCCGAAACTAAAACACTTCGTCACGTGGGCAATGTCTTTTGATAATATGCATCTACAATTCTGCATACAGAATTCCATGCAGACGAAATTGTTGCTAAAAGCTAGTTCTAAATAAAGCAGTGTCCAGTGTGACAGAAATTAGCCCGTTTTAGAGCCTGCCCTGCCCGAGCCACTTTAAGGCGGCTACTCCCAGTTTTACGGTAAAATTGGGTAGCTTTGTAACCATTTTATTCATTAACTATGGCACTTTTTAAGCGGAAAAACGAACTAAACAATCTACACGATATGAGAAGTGATGTGGTTTTTCTCGAAATCTATTTTAATTAATAAAACTGAAGAAAAGTGAATCTAAAGTCACCCCTTTTTTGTCCAGTTGTAACCATTTTATACTCTTACATTTTTGATCGGAAGTAAATGAAAATTTACAATATTCTTCAAAATACAATATAGAATGATGTGGTTTTCTTACTTTTTCGAAATTGATAAAAATTTATATCAAATTTCAAAAATTACTGCTAAATTCCTGTCGTATTCATACCGGCACCCCCGCTCTCGTCCATATAGTCAGAGCGGGGCGAGGCCTCTTGCTAAACAGACCTGTACTTCGTCGAGACAAAATTATATTTCGAAATTTTAATTATTTTGTTTGAAATATAGAAAAAGAATACACAGAGCGGTCCGAGGGACTTTCGTTTGCAAAATATGAGGGTTTCACTTCTGTTATCTTTTGCTTCGTAAATATAAGAATCTTTGTAGGTACCCATTTTTAATCAATTTTTTTACAACACTTTTTATTAAAAAACATAATAGAATAATCTGTGGGTATACGCATATGCTCACGACTATATTCCCCGAGCGGGTAGTCACAGATATTCTGAAACTTCAGAACATCCACGTTTCACTAGTAGTACCGAAACTCTGTCCAGTGTGACGGGGAGTGAGCCCGTCGCCACTTGTAATGGACAGTAGGATACATGCCTCGAAATTGAAGCATGCAGGTTTCCTCACGATGTTTTCCTTCACCGAAAAGCCAGTGGTGTTACAAATCGTACATAAATTCCGAAAAACTCATTGGTACGAGTTGGCCTGGACGGGTATCGAACCATCGCCTCCTGCACGACAGGCAAGGTTACTCGCCACTGGACCACCAATCTATAGGACCTATGATATATTATAGCCGGATATATTATAGTACCTATAGTATAGGTACTATAATATATCCGGGTCACAACATTTATAGTCTAGTAAAAATACGGTTTTAAGATTGCATTAAAGACACTGTAGTAGGTACTTTTATTTCATTATAGACTTTAGTCGAGATTTCGTGGTAAATAAAGGGACACTGAGAAATACCTTAAAATTGATATAAATGTCGAAAGGACATTCACATTTCTGAAGATGTTACTTCCTGCAGACCCGAAACGACCGTTAATTTAAGGTAGATTTTGTACAAATAAACAGTAAATAATTTAGTTTTGAGGTAATAATTTTTTTTTACAAAATATTAAATACCTAAGTATCTACTCAAAATAACGTAATAAATTGGGAATCATTATGAATATGTGTTTTTCAGGTTCTATTATATTAATATTCTAAATTGTAACCCAAAGTGCAATGAATGCAACCTATTCCATACAAGAAAGATCAACAATCCATAGATTTATCCGCTTTTTAATTCAAAAATTACTAAAGGATGACTGTGATAATTGATGCTTCATTTGCCATGACAATTATAATAGGAATTTATGAAATAAAATTTGTAGGTAGGTCTTATATATTTTGTTTACAGCAACATAATTTTTCAACGTGGGAACATTGAATTATTTTATTATGTACTACGTTACGTACTAGAAGTAACACGACAAAGAAACGTCGCGTCGTACGCCGCATACGGGTAGTAGGCCAGACAATTTACTATATTTCGTATGGAGGAGTGGGAAGTAATTATGGATTTGACTTTTAAACCGTAATCGACACCATTTAGTGACCACAAGATGAATGAAAAAAAAATTCAAGATACTTAAATCTCGCTGTGCGATTATACAGGGTGTAAGAAAACACCCTAGTAATACTTAAGGAGGAGCTTTTAGACCATCGAACTTTACAACTTTCACTATGGAGCCAACGTCGAGAAAAAAAAATCTGCCGTCCCTTACATTTGAGTCTAGTAAGTACTATAGTTTTGTATGAGACATGATATTTTAACTGAAGCCGTGTTAGTCCAGTGGCGAGTAACCTTGCCTGCCATACAGGAGGCGATGGTTCGATCCCCGTCCAGGTCGACTCGTACCAATGAGTTTTTCGGAATCTATGTACGATTTCTAATACTACTGGCTTTTCGGTGAAGGAAACCATCGTCAGGAAACCTGTATGCTTCCATTTCGAGGCATGTATTGTACCTACTGTCCATTAAAAGTGGCGACGGGCTCACTTCCCGCCACACTGGACAGAGTTTCGGTACTACTAGTGAAACGTGGATGTCCTGTAGTTTCAGAATATCTCTGACTACCCCCTCGGGGAATAAAGTCGTGAGCATATGCATGCATGATATTTTATCTCGAGACAGAAGCATTATAAGTATCGATTTATTTTTTATGCGAGTTTTTTCCACCTATCCTACGACGCCTCACTCGACGTAAAAAAAACTTTTTTCCATCCCCTCTTTCGTTGTATGGGAGGGGCCAACAAAAATTTTCTGTTTTTGGGTTACTTACTGTTATCTATCTTCATTCCAAATTTCGATTAAATAGGTTCAAGTGAGTCATTGAGGCGGGGCATACAGACAGACAGATAGAATGCACGAAAGTATAAGGGTTCCTTGTTTGACTACGGATCGGAGGATGGGTCTGAGCAGTGGTGTCGCGTCAGAAGACCGTTCACAGGCTGCTGAACTCTGCTACACCGGCTGGCTGGTTTTGGAGGCTAGCGGGATCCGAAGCATGGTGCTCCGCTGGCCGACCGCAGGAAGTAGGGGGCCCAATTAGCGGGAAAGCCACCCGTGAAAGGCTGCCCCGCCACCTAGCGAAAAATCCCGGGTTGCTCCACCATGTCGGTTGGCGACCGGATGGGAGAAGTTGGTAGGCAATCCCGGGGGGGTTCGGGCGTCCCCGCGGTCTCCAACCCAGCTATCTTAATGTGTGGCAGACTTCAGTATACATTCTGGCTCGATTGATGCGACTTCTCGCTCAACTACCGTCCTCCTGCCTTTTCGCTCTTCGAAAAAAACAATGAAAGGTTCTAAAAGGAAGAAAGTTAAACAGCGGTTGCACGTTCCCCCTTTAAAAGTGCACCTCTGCAATATCCCCGGATTGCACTCAAATCTCGTAGCAGTCCACCACCACCTAGAGACTGAAAAACCACAACTGCTGTTTCTCACCGAGACGCAGATCAGATGTCCGGCAGACGCGGCGTACCTCAGCTACCCTGGGCACTCTCTGGAGCATAGGTTCGTTCCGCACGCCGGACTCTGTGTGTATGCTCGCGATGAAATCTGCATCAAGCGTCTCAAAAACCTTGAAGACCCTTCTTTCTCAGTATTGTGGATACTGGTGGAAACAGGTGTCGAACAAATTGTTTACGCCTGTGTCTACCGTTCGCACAGTGGAGATCAGGAGACAACTAGGTTGTTCGACTATCTTGGAGAGGCGGCTGAGGAGGCTCAGCTAAGGTATCCTGTGGCGCAACTGACCCTTCTGGTTGACTTTAATGCTCACCATCAAGAATGGCTGTTCCCCTACCAGAAGACCGATCACGCTGGACGAGAGGCGCGCCAACTTGCACTATCGCTAGATCTCAGCCAGCTGGTCAATTGTGCCACACGGATACCTGACGTTGACTTTCACACGGCCAACTGTTTGGACCTTCTGCTGACAACTGATCCAGACAGATATTCTGTGTCGGTATGTGCCCCTTTAGGTACCTCCGACCACTGTCTGGTGAAAACTGTATCCGTATACTCCCCACCTGATCAGGGCCATTGTGGTAAGAGACGGGTGTGGCGATACAGGTCAGCAGATTGGGACGAGATGCGACACTTCTTTGCTTCCTATCCTTGGCGGCAAACCTGCTTTTCTTCAGGGGAATCGTCGAGCGCTGCGACTGCGGTTGCCGAAGTGATACGTCAGGGCATGGAATATTTTATTCCGTACTCTGACGTGTCAACCGGCGCCAAAGCTCGCCCATGGTTCAACGCTGACTGTTCTCGTGCTGAGGTGCAGAAACAGTCAGCGTATATGTCCTGGGCTGATGCTCGAAAGCAGAAAGCTCCGAACACAGAAAAACTGAAGAAAGCTTACAACAAAGCCGCCAAATCTTGCAAAAAGGTGTTGCGAAAAGCCCGGTTCGACCATATAGGTCGTATAGGGGCCAAGCTTGCCTCCTATCCAGCTGGCAGCAAAGCGTTTTGGTCGGCTGCCAAAGCGGTGGAAGCAAACTTCGGCCGTCCCTCCCTGCCACCGCTAATAAAACCTGACGGATCGCTAGCTCACTCGGCGGAGGAGAAAGCAAATTTATTTGCTAATCTTTTTGCCGGGAATTCGCATCTGGAGAACTCAGATAAAACACCACCTACCATTCCTCGTACTGAATGCTCAATGGCATCAGTTCACATTCGCCAAAAAGAGGTTCTTAAAATCCTGCGTTCTCTAGACGTAAACAAGGCTAGCGGACCCGACGGAATCCCAGCGATTGTCCTACGCACCTGTGCTCCAGAGTTGTCTCCTGTTTTAACACGCCTGTATCGCCTCTCACTTAAGACTGCGGTAGTCCCAAGGTCATGGAAGCTTGCCAACGTGCAACCCGTGCCCAAAAAAGGCAGTCGTGCCGACCCTGTCAATTATAGACCAATATCAGTCACTTCCATACTCTGCAAGACTATGGAACGTGTACTTAACAACCGGCTCCTGGCATACTCGGAACATAACGACCTCCTCAGTGACCGTCAGTATGGGTTCAGCCCAGGACGGTCCACGGGGGATCTTCTTGTGTATGCCACTCATCTGTGGAGCGAGGCTGTCGAGAGATACGGGGAGGCACTTGCCGTGTCTCTTGACATATCCAAAGCCTTTGACAGGGTCTGGCATGCAAGCCTTATAAGCAAGCTTCCATCATATGGAATTCCGATTGAGCTATGCAACTGGATAGCTGACTTCTTGAGAGAACGATCCATTCGAGTAGTCATTGATGGATACTCATCGGATCAAATGGCTATTAATGCCGGTGTTCCGCAGGGGTCAGTTCTGTCAGCCACTTTATTTCTGCTGCATATAAACGTCATGCTTGTGCCCGGAACCTTTGGGTATGCAGACGACAGCACTGTTGCTGACAGATATCTGTCCGGTGCAGGGGTCAAATTGGACGTTACTCAGTCTTGTCGAGAGGCCATGGTGCAGCGAATAAACTTGGCCCTTGAATCTGTGTCCGACTGGGGTGATACAAATCGGGTCAGTTTCAACGCAAGCAAAACACAGGCGTGCCTTTTCTCCACAAAACGGAGTCCCTTCGCTTTGACTCTGACTTTCCAAAATGTGTCCATACAGATCACCTGGAGCTCCTTGGCATTAACATATCGTCCGATCTGAATTTCGGACGGTACATTGAGTCCATGGCGAAAACCGCAGCGAAAAAACTGGGCGTCCTCTCGAAGGTCAGACGGTACTTTACTCCGGGACAGCTTCTACAACTTTATCAAGCACAAGTCCGATCGTGTATGGAGTACTGCTGCCATCTCTGGGACGGGTCTGCCCAATACCAGCTGACCGCGCTGGACTCAATGGACAGGCGTGCCAGGAAGCTCATAGGTGATCCAACCTCGGTGGCGAAGCTACAAAGTCTTGAGCATCGTCGCAAGGTAGCCTGTCTGTCTGTTTTTTATAGGCTACATTTAGGAGAGTGTGCGACTGAATTACACGATCTAATACCACCGTCTCCCTTTCATCTGCGGGGGACGAGACGCAGACTGGGTTTCCACCCTTATGTCGTTGACCTACCAGCAATTCGCACGAAGAAGTTTGCTTCTTCTTTTATAATGCGCACGGCTAAGGAGTGGAATGCCCTGCCTGCGGACCTGTTCCCTGAGCAATACAACCTGGGCCTCTTCAAGGCGAGAGTGAATAGGCATCTTTCTAGGTAAGCATGCTACATCTTCGGCCTCATCATCACTCAACATCAGGTGAGATTGGGGTCAAATGTTTACCTATCAAACATAAAAAAAAGGACCCTAAAAACATGTCGTAGTGGGTTTTACGTTGAAAAATAATATTTACATTTCTCAATGTTTTCGATGTAACTGGTCAAAAATATTTACTCCCTGTTTGAAGCCTATAATAATATGTAACTTTGCAAAACAGTGTTTTCCAAAAGCATTTTTAGATCACAAAAAAATCTAATTTGGCGCTGTTGCCGACGTAATTTTATTTTTTATTATACCGCGATACTCTGCTGCAAATTTGAAGGTGCTCTTAGTTCTTTCTGATCCAAAAATTACCTGCTGGTTGACAGTTACTACAGGAGGACTGGGTTAGTTGGTATGAAAATTGGAATTTGTGAAATAAAATCAATATTTTTTTAGCAATTTTTTTTAAAGATTTTGCATACTAGTACGTAGTACTTCCTATCTCTTTGACACTAGTACCTACTGTAGCCCGGGGACTTTTAAATTACCAAAAGATTATACCGATTGTCGTTTTGTTATTGTTGTAAGGAACGACATTACTAATCACAAGCACAACCAAACGAAAAAAAAAAAGTTCTAGTTAACTTCGTATAGTACTTGTAGCCCCGGGACTTTTTAACAAAAAGGTTACCGATTTGAAATTATTGTTAAGTGGCAATGGCACATATATTTGGCCCAAATTATTGTGAAGAACAGTTACCCAATTGTAATCAGTCTCAAAGTTACAAGATAATTTCCAAACCCTGTCAAAAGTGCCCATACCTCCCAATGGTCGGGTGGCTTGGGCACCTTTTAAACTCTAGGTACTGGTTAATACAATCTTTGATAAACATATAATCAGACGTATACAAAGAAACATACACTTTCTCGCAAATTGCTTTGCTATTTTATTCAAAATCACGACAAAATACTTAATTTGGTACTCAGAAAACCATCAATCGCATATAACTTTGGCAAATGAACGAGATCACTGATGATATTTGGTTGAGCAGTGGGACCATTAATAATTAACTAAACTAAATTGCCATAGAAAACAAAATTAAAAATCGACTATAAATGTCGAGTTATGAGGTGGTGCCCAAACCTCCCGACTGCCCAATGGTCCCCTACCTCCCAAACTAAATGTTCCTTAAATTAACGGTCTCTTTTCGGGTCTGCACGAAGAAACATTTTCAGAAATGTGCATGTCCTTTGGACATTTATATAAATTTAAAGGTATTTCTCGGAGTCCCTTTATTTACCACGAAATTTTGACAAAAGTCTATAATAAAATAAAAGTATCTACTACAGTGTCTTTAATGCAATCTTAAAACTGTATTTTTACTAGACTATAAATGTTGTGACCCGGGTTTTTTTATGCTTTTATGAATAAGTTAATTTCAAAATTAATGTTTAGTGTGGTGCAATACTTAAAATGATTAAAGTATAATGCATGCATGCATATGCTCACGACTATATTCCCTGAGGGAGTAGTCAGAGGTATAAAACTAAAGGTAAGTGTTAAAGTAGGATGTAATAATAAACACAACTTTCAAGTTTAAAACTCAGAAAGAATAATTATTGATGTACACACGGCGACACATAGGCGTAGGCATAGTAATGTATAACGTCGCGCAGCCAGCTTATTTTGGTTTTGGGTAGCTTGATGTGTCGCCGTGCGTACATATAAGTTTATGGTAAATTTCTAGCCGAGCACTGCTAATGTTGGCCACTCGACGCCCACGGAGTAATAGATAAGTACTCTTTCTGTGACCACGGCGCGTGGCGTGTCTAAGGTGCCGGCACATGTCCACGTCTATGGTGTATCTACGTATCGTGAGCGCGATGCGGGTGGTGCGGGGAGAGGTAATAAGCTCCGCCCATTCGCGCAAGGTCACTGGCGCATGTTGGAGCCTTAAGCATTTTAGAATGTGTCTAAAGCACGTCCAAAGGACGTTATACCTCTATATCCATAATACTAATCTATGACCACTAACTCTATAAATAAAGGTTTCTTATGGTAACCACATTAAACTACGGGATCATTTACACACAGTTACCGAATGGTTTTCACAACTTTAATGTTAATTGTTTGTACGGAAATAAACTTTAATGGTTTATTTCTTCCTTGATTGAAATAGAAAGTTATAAATTGAAATCAACATCGTGAGGAAACCTGCGTAAGCTGAAGAAGAAATTCTGATGCGTATGTAAAGTCTACCAATCCAAATTGGGCACGCGTGGTGGACTAACGCCCATACACACTCACTGACTGTAGGCCTGAGTACTGCAGTAGGACGTATACAGGGTGAAATTGGTATCATTAGCATCCTTTTAAACTAAGAGTCTATATACCCATCAAACTGAACAACTTTTACTATGGGAGCAAACCACAGATCACAAAACCTATGGAGCAAACCGATGCGATGAGACTAAAAAAAATCTGCTGTTGCATACATTTGAGTCGAGTAGGCGTTGCAGTTTAGTATGGAACAGCTGTTTTTTTTTTTTTGCTCCGATCGATTTTCTCCCATATAGTTGTTCAGTTTGATGGGTAGACTCTTTGTTTAAAAGGATGCTGATGATGACTGAGTAAGCTGAAATTATCGAAAGCAATAAATGTACTGAACTAATTAAAAATGCCTGAAAGAATTAAAACCTCATTAATTATTAGCGTAATTTATCCTGATGTCCTGTGATCCATTATCCTGATGATATAATTTGTTACAATGAGAACTAAAACCTAATTTAAACAACACAGAGTTCAAATTCTAAACTACCTGAATTAATAATAAAAGGTCAGAGATAAAACTGAAAAGGGGAAGATGCACTCACATTGAAGACTGGGTCCAATGGAACCTGGTCCTACGAATAAGAATAACTATAGAAGAATAACTCTAAACAAAAGCAACATAATTTTTGGCAACTAACCATTTTTTATGAGTTTTGGCGGCAAGGTAGAGTTTTTAAGGAACAAATTTAGAACACGGTGGGTGTAGTTTTTTTGGAGCCACTTTTTGAGCTTGATTTACATTTCTATACATTCTTATTCGTAGACCCCATGTTTTAAAACATAGTTATATTCTGGCGTAGACAAATCCAACAAATCAAAGATCATAAAAATCGGTCCAGCCGTTCATGAGTTATAAATAACCCGACTTTGTTTTATTTAGGTACCTAGGTATATAGATTAATTAATACTATAATCAGAAAATGTTTTGGTAGCAAATAACAAATAAATACAACGTAAAGATACAATACAACGGTCTGTAATTAGATATGATCAAATTAGCACCTCCTGTTTTCCAAGCAGAATTTCCTAATTAAGTAGGTACCTAATTTGTCTTTTGGAGCAAAATGGTTACATCGTAATATTCCACGTTATGTCTGCCTCTCATTTAATAATTGTCACTGTCGCGGGTCTGCTGGAAGAAATCTCTAAAGCTCGCCCTTTGTACCATGTATTTTCTATTGTTTGTATCAATGTGTCTGTGTGTACAATAAAGTGTTATGTTATAATACAGGGTGTACAATAAAATGGGACAGCTACTTAAAGGGGTGCTTCAGACCATCAAACTGAACAACTTTCTCTATGGGACCAATATCGAAATCGCGAAAAAAAATCCGCTCTCCCATACAAAACTGCAAACATAACTCGACTGAAATGTATGGGACAGCAGATTTTTTTTTCGCGATTTCGATATTGGTCCCATAGAAAAAGTTGTTCAGTTTGATGGTCTGAAGCACCTCTTTAAGTAACTGTCCTATTTTAATATTATAAGTTATTTTCATCTTCCTTTTTTGCTTTTATCTAAGAAATTAACGGATAAAGTTAGTTTTGTTTAGAAAGGACCTCTAGAGACAAGTTAGAGTCACATTCGTAATTATGTATAGGACAGGATTAATTTCATGTAGAGATGTGGAAAGGTACGTAAATATCCGTCGTGATGTCCCATCGGACAAACAAACACAAACAACTGTGTTACATGCAGTTTTCTGGGATGGCCCTTTTCGTTGCATGGGAAATGGCTCAAAAATTCATTCTATTTTGTTCTTTTGTGAATATTTTCAAAGGAGAGACACGAGAAGTTACGCAATGATCCGCCCAGATTCACCCGGGTGGGATCTATACTAAAGCTTTTGGGAAAAAATCTCTAAATTACAGTGAAAACCGTATCAAAATTCGTTGCGTGATTTACAAGTAAGCGGAGAAGACAGAAATGATGAGGACAGACGCAGATTGCGATTTTGTTTTTTACATAATTAACAAAACATTGTAATACTTAGGGGGTGCTTCAGACCATCAAACTAAACAACTTTCACTATCGAACAGCTGATTTATTTTTAGCGATTTCGAAGTTGGCTACATAAAAAAAAAAAAAAAAAAATTTATAACGCTCACAGGCACATACATTGTAATGATCCCAAGAAAGCACTATTTATAGGCTGTTTATTATGGAAACCATACAACAACGGCACAAACATATAAACATCCATGACCGAACCGGGATTCGAACCCAGGACCCTGGTTTGGCAGTCCGGCGTGGTAACCATTACACCAACCGGGTCGTCAACATCGTCACATAGTGAAAGTTGTTCAGTTTGATGGGCTGAAGCACCACCTTAAGTATTACTAGGGTGTTTTGTTACAACCTGTAGAGACTAGAGACTAGATATACAGGGTGAAATTGATATCATTAGCATCCTTTTAAACTAAAAGTCTACCCATCAAACTGAACAACTTTTACTATGGGAGCAAACCGATCGGAGCAACAAAAAAATCAGCTGTTCCATACTAAACTGCAATGCCTTGACACAAATGTATGGAGCAGCAGATTTTTTTTTTGCTCCGATTGGTTTGCTCCCATAGTGAAAGTTGTTCAGTTTGATGGGTACGCTCTTGGTTTAAAAGGATGCTAATGATATCAATTTCACCCTGTAGATAGAGAAGAGAAGATAAGATGTGTTAGGTAAAAAATATGTAACGAAATTAATGATACAATCAAAAGGTTGAAGTAACATTAAGGAATTCTTGCCCTATCGAGCTAAAGACTTGTTTATTTAATCAAATTATACGAAAGCACCTAAAAGTTTAGAAAACTTTTGTCAAAATCGGGCTGGAAACCGTCGAATTTGTTTTAAGGGTATATTCTCTAAAACGCCATTTACTTTAGGAACATTGTTTTCAGTGATATCCTGTTGCATATCCAGTGTATTATATTTAATATGAAAGTCCTGCCTTTACTTAAAAATGTAATGAATCGGTTTTTAACATACAAATTTACAGGTCTTTACTACTTTCTGCAGACTTTAATTTTTACTGCAGTATTCTATTTTAGTACTAAGTATCACAAATAATAATTTAGTTCGAGTAAAAACTAGGTCTTTTTTAATTATTGTGACGCCCTGTTAGTATTTAGTTATGTAAGGAGAGAAACTTTCGTTAATTTAAAATGTTTATTTAATGAATTTCTTATAATAAAAAAATATAACTTATTATTTCAGTTCGTCATAATGTTTTATTTAATAAGTATTATAGAAAACCACTTATTATTATTCACTTTTAATTATTTATTTTACACCAATTTTATCAAGTAGGTACCCAAACAAATTTTATATAAAACACGTAACACTTTTCTTATCGATGGTGGAGCTCAAACAAAAGGTCGCGGAAAACTTATAACACATTATCCACATTTTTGATTGAGAATTGACAGCAAGTGATGACGTCACAAACGAAAATATAGCCTTAATAAATAAAATTAATCTCCAAGAATCAGCATGTTCGTGAAATTTTCACCGAATTCTGTTTCATCAGCTAAACGTTGCGGTTTTAGGTTGAGGGTCTAATAAGTTAAGAATACAGGGTCCTTCTTAATTATGCTGACACTTTTTTGAGGGGATGATCAGACCATAAAGCTGAAGAACTTTCTCTGGGACCAACATCGAAATCGCGAAAAAAATATCAGCTGTCCCATACATTTGGTTTGCAGTTTTGTATGGAAGAGCTGATTTTTTTTCGCGATTTCGATGTTGGTCCCATAGAGAAAGTTGTCCAATTTGACGGATTTATCATCCCCTTAAAAAAGTGTATTGAATTGCAGTTTAGTATGGGACAGCTGATTTTTTAGTTGCTCCGATCGGTTTGCTCCCATAATAAAAGTTGTTCAGTTTGATGGGTAGACTCTTAATTTAAAAGGATGCCAATGATATCAATTTCACCCTGTATACATGGTCCTTCCAAAATATGCTGACACTTTTTTAAGAGGATGATCAAACTGAACAACTTTCTCTATGGGACCAACATCGAAATCGCGAAAAAAATCTGCTCTTCCATACAAAACTGCAAACCAACTCGAGCCAAAGAAATGTATGGGACAGCTGATTTGTTTTCGCGATTTCGATGTTGGTGCCAAAAAGTTGTCTAGTTTGACGGTCTGATCATCCCCTTAAAAAAAGTGTCAGTATATTAAGAAGGACCTTGTATTTGTCCTATAGTGAAAGTTGTTCAGTTTTAGGGTCTAATAAAGCACCCTATGTAACGCATTTAATTTTACACACTGTATAGTGTTTTGTTTTATCTACATCTACACTAATATTATAAAGAGGAAAGATTTGTACCTATTTTTGTATGTTTGTATGTTTGTAATGAATAGGCTCTAAAAGTACTGGGCCGATTTAAAAAATTATTTCACCATTAGAAAGCTGCATTCACCCTCAGTAACATAGGCTATATTTATTGCTAGAAAAGATTAGACGTCCACCCGTGCGAAGCCGGGACGGGCCGCTAGTTATTTATAATGCTAAGACTGCTTGCTAGGTATAACTGTTTACAGTAGTTTGACCTTTAAGCTAATGAGGTTACAAGTTACCCGGAGGGATCTCAGTGCATCCCCAACTTTGTGCCGCAACACCCGCTGCTGGCATATTTAAACTTATAATTGGACCTTTGTCATAAACTGAACTTTTATTATTGGCTTTTATTTTGATAGATTTCATTTCTTTGAGGCACATAATAGTAACAAGGATGATAATTGTTCAGTATGATAATCTGAACCACCCCTGTAAATTTGGAAAGTGTTTAGAAAATCACCTAGTATACAGGGTGTAACAAAACACCCCAGTAATACTTAAGGGGGTGCTTCAGACCATCAAACTGAACAACTTTCACTATGGGGCCGACATTGAGAAAAAAAAATCTGCTGACCCATACAAAACTGCAGAACCGACTCGACTAAAATGTATGGGACTGCAGATTTATTTTATTTTTTTTCGATGTTGGCCCCATAGTGAAAATTGTTCAGTTTGATGGTCTGAAGCACCCCCTTAAGTATTACTAGGGTGTTTTGTTACACCCTGTAGAAGCTGTAGTTTCATAATCACCTCTACAGGGTGAAATTGATATCATTAGCATCCTTTTAAACTAAGAACCCATCAAACTGAACAACTTTTACTATGGGAGCAAATCGATCGGAGCAAAAATAATCTTGTGTTGCATACATTTGAGTCGATTAGGCATTGCAGTTTAGTATGGAACACCAGTTTTTTTTTTGTTCCGATCGGTTTTTGACCCATAGTAAAAGTTGTTCAGTTTGATGGGTAGACTCTTAGTTTAAAAGGATACCAATGATATCAATTTCAATTTCTACTATAAATCTACTGTTAGCTTATATGCTAATTGGGCTACGTACCTACCGACTTATAATTATAACATAGCAATTTTTTTCAAAGTTACAATACGTAAACCTTTACAAAATGGCTTTTCAAGAGACCTACCTACTGGGGTTGAATTGATTGCCTATAAAGCTCTAACTCTGATTGATTGACAACACAGCATACATTACCGAGGTATCCAATTTATTTTGTAAAGAATTTCAATATCACGGGAAAAAAGTACGCTTCGTAAGGCGATGTAATGAGTTTCTTCTTTAATAAAAACTTGGTAAGCGCGAACTTTGTTTTCGATTGAGGTTCCGGTGTTTCTATTTGCATTTTTAGGGTTCCGTACCCAAAGGGTATCAACGGGAACCTAATATTAAGCCTACGACGTCCGACCGTCCTAAATTTAAAGGACTGTATCTTTCATCGTGAGGAAACCTGCATGCTTCAATTTCGAGGCATGTGGTATTGTACCCACTATCCATTATAAGTGGCGACGGGCTCACTCCTCGTCACACTGGACAGAGTTTCGGTAATAGTGAAACGTGGATGTTCTGAGGTACCTACTTATCAGAATATTTCTGACTACCCCCTCGGGGAATATAGTCGTGAGCACATGCCTGCGAAAGCCGGTTGAAATTTTCACAGAATATGTATGTTATTATTTAGGATTTACAGTACTCGGGATTGTCTGAAAAGAAAAATCATTCCGTGCTTCGGATGGCACGTAGCCATTGGTCCCGGCTACTATCTCTGGTGGTACCTGGTAGTCGTTACATAAAAACCACGTCAGAGGCTAACGGTTAGAGGCTAGGCTAGAGGTTGTCCCCGGTTACCTGGCAAATCTAAACTATTATAAAACTGTAACAGAAGTGTGTCTGTACATTGAAGATATTTACAAAAAAAAGAATACGATATGGTTTTTAGGCTTCCCTGATTCCAAATCAAAAATTTTTGGAATTTTTGTCTGTCTGTTTGTTTGTTTGTTTGTTTGTTTGTTTGTTCGTTTGTTTGTTTGTTTGTTTGGGTGTTTGTTTGTTCGAGTATCACGCAAAAACTACTGAACCGATTTTGATGAAACTTTTTTTGTTTGATAGCTTATCATCTGACTTAAAATCTGGTATATAATTTATGCGGACGAAGTCGCGGGTAAAAGCTCGTCATTTTATAAATGTTTTCGCTTACACATTTTGTTCCTGCGCAGTCAAGGTCTTCGTCAAGAAGTTTTCTTGCCATTTAACAAATAATAAAAAAACCTACAAAATCTCAACGTTTAACCAAACTTAATTTCATACAAATGGGAAAAAATTACCAGAAGAGGTAAGCATGTGCGATACTGAGTGAGTGCGAGCGAGCTAGGAATACGCCATTGCCTACATACTTTCGCTCGGACGTCTCGCTTATTCTAATGGACAGATTGTTTAAGTGTGAATAGATGTCAACTAGCGTTTTTTTTGGTTTTCTATCTACACCCATACCTTATCTTTCAAAAGTCTACCCACTACTGTAATGATCGGAAACTCTGCGCTCGAAGTATTGTTGACCATTATGTTTAGGTACCTCAAATTATTCAGTTAGGTAGGTCCAACTTCGAGAAAGAGATCAACCGTCGAATCCAACTCGGCTGGGCAGCATTTATTTTTCGCGATTTAGAGATTGCCTCCATAGTGAAAGTTGTTCAGTTTGATGAGCTGAAGCACCCCCTTAAGTATTACTAGGGTGTTTAGTTACACCATGTGGAGACTTCGAGAAAGAGATCAACCGTCGAATCCAACTCAGCTGGGCAGCGTTCGGGAAGCTACGTAGTATCTTCACGTCCCAAATACCGCAGTGTCTTACAACGAAAGTCTTCGATCAGTGTGTTTTGCCAGTGATGACAAATGGAACATAGACGTGGTCGTTCACTCAAGGCCTCATAAAAAGGCTGAAAGTCACCCAAACGGCAATGGAGAGGGCTATGCTTGGAGTTTCCCTGCGAGATCGAATCAGAAATGAAGAGATTCGCAGAAGAACCAGAGGCCCAAAGAATTGTTAAACTAAAGTGGCAGTGGGCAGGGCAGAAGTGTGATTTTTGAAAATCATACGAGCGACTTGGCAGTAGAAAGATGCATGATCTCCATAGTAATTTTGATATTTTCTACTGCCAAGTCGCTCGTACGATTTTCAAAAATCGCACCTCAGGGCCGAAAAGTTCTCGAGTTGTGACCGCGTACCGGAAAGCGTAGCGTGGGTATAGGCCCCCACACGGTGGACCGACTGCCTGATGAAGACGGCAGGAGCCCGTTGGATGAAGGGCAGCGCAGGACCGGTCGTTATGGCGATCCTTGGGGGGGCCTATGTCCAGCAGTGGACGTTCATCGGCTGAGATGATGTTGATGATGATCGCTACTTCAATATTTATACCTACTCTACAAGTCTCCAGTAAGTAGGTACTTTACAAAAAGATTGTGATCTCGAAAATCCTTAAAATTACCGACAAAATTATTCTAACAAGCTTAAATAAACAAGGGTTTGTTTACAAGCAATTTAAAGGGTTCAGTTTACACAATTTTCAATTGCGTAACCCTAAAAAAGGGGAAGTAAATTTACGGCAGGCGTAAAAGTTACGATATTATCTTATTTCAGACGTAACACCGTACGACATACGTAAAGAAATCAATTACTTTGCATGTAAGAGGCACGGTAAGAGGATGTCAAAAGTAAAGTTACAGCTTTTTGCGACACAATTTTTTATCCGACGACTGCGCCAGGAGGAGGGTTTTGTTTTTCGAGTGTATGCATGTAGGTATGTCTATGTTAATTCTTTGGCACACCTGTAGCCTAAATCATCATCATCATCTCAGCCGACGGACGTCCACTGCTGGACCTATGTCTAGCCTAAATGTCTCGACGGATTTTAGCATTATGAGGTGTCGTTAGATTCGTCCTAATTGTGAGATTTGCGTAGAGTGTTAAATTGAAATATGTATGGTGTCGGCGGAAAAAAATAGCTGTTTCATACAAAACTGCAAACCTACCTAGAGTCAAATGTACGGGACAGCTTATTTTTATTTCGCGTTTTCGATGTTAGTCCCATAGAGAAAGTTATTCAGTTTGTAGGTCTGTGGTCATTCCCTTTAGAAACTGTCAGCATATTAACAAGGAACCAGTATATACAGGGTGAAATTGATATCACTAGCAGCTCCCATAGTAAAAGTTGTTCAGTTTGATGGGTAGACTCTTAGTTTAAAAGGGCTAATGATATCAATTTCACCCTGTAGATATAAGTACAAACATCCATGACTCGGGAACAAACATTCATATTCATCATACAAAAATTAGCCCCTTACGGGATTCGAACCCGCGAACCCGCCTTGGCACAGAAGGCAGGTTGTCTACCGACTGAGCTATCGCGCTGTTCAGTTTGATGATCTGATCACCCTCTTAAAAAACCGTCAGTATCAATCTACGCAAAACCAAAATAAGCTGACCGCGCGTAGGTAGAGCAATGTATAACGTCGCGCGGCCAGCTTATATTGGTTTTGCGTAACTTGATGTGTCGCCGTGTGTATTACCCATTTTACTTTTATCTAATAACGAGCATTTACCCGCGACTTGTACCGCATGGGTTATACTTACCAGATTTTAGGTCTAAATATAAGCTTTAAAACAAAAAAGTTTTATCGCAATCAGTCCAGTAGTTGTCGCGTGATGCGAGAACAAACAAACATACATACAGACTGATAAAAATCCAAAAATATGTGATTTGGAATCAGTTACTTACGTTACACCTAAAAACTATATGGTAACTTTTTAAAATATCTTTTGTAATGGTAGAGATTACGTTTTGAGATCTGAAGTTGAGTAAGAAGTAGTGGCTTAGAAATCGTCATTAGACCCAGACAGACCTAGCTTCGTGCTAGGTTGTTTGTTAGTCCACATTTCGTCAGTTTCGCCAAAGGTGAGTCATTATATTCCACTAATTAACTGTGGGCGAGTGTACCCTTTCTTTGGGCTATAAAACAAGCGACTACTATACAAATACAAATACAAATATCTTTATTAACAAAATAGAAATTCAGTACACATGATACAATGGACCCCGCATGCGGCAAGCCAGAATCTCGGGAATCTCGGGAATCTCGGGATCTCGGGATCTCTATAAGTACTGGTGTCTAAGTTAAACCAAGTCAGAGGCGGCTTAGTTACAGTTGCAGAAACGCTCATTAGAGTTAATCCTCTATTAAAACTCTTGCTAGCTTTAACTACGTCAACAAGACAAAAAGTGACAACAAGAGATTTAATGGAGGATGTAGAATACACATTTCTACTAAGAGTTGGTTGAGGTTGATGTATATAATGAAACACAGATATAGTTTTCACTAGTAATGTGACTAGCGCACGTCCGCACAGCACGGCGGTCGGTGCACGAATACCGAGCGAATGAACGATAGATATTGACCACAGACCGCACCAGCCGATAGATGGCGCTACCGGCGCTTTCCGCATTAACTACTCTTTATTGCTGTACACTACATCCCTTTCTTGTTTTAATATATTTTTTACGTTTACTCGAATCTACCACCGCTTCGGAAGGTATAGCCCGTGGAGAAGAAGCGGCGCAAGAAACTCCACAGTTTAGCTAATCTCTTAAATCTTATTTACAATACAGTGTTGACTGTTATCAATGCTATTACATTAAACAAATTACGAATAAGTTATTGAGACTAATTTGTTTACAGAAAATAGATATTTATCAAATATTGATCTGAAATTGTCAAACACCAAATTCAACGATAAACAATGTTTATGGAAATTACAATCTCATTATATTAACACATTTCAGTTATTGTTACTTCTGTTCTATACTATCCCTTCCCTGTAAAAATATTTTTCTATTGATAGGTGTAAGTAAACCTACAAAAATAACGTTCCATAGATCTTTATTATCTCTTATTTATTTATTTTGGCTAACTACTAGTCAAAGTCACTGCTTCAAGATCGTATCCATTTCCGTTTTATCAAATTAAGGAGGTAAGGACAAAAGAGTGAATCTGTGATAAGCACATACACTTATGCACTCAAAATATTCTGGCGGGTGCCAGCCATTGCAATTAAGCGCTTACAGCTATTTTATTTGCATGACCCTTTAGCTTTTGCTAACAAGTTGATAGTTGCATGGCTCTGTAACCCATAGACATATAGACATAGACATAGACATATATTTATTAATAATTTTCATTACAAGTCATTTATCATAATCAATAATTATACCATTATATCATTTTATTGTTGCATGATATTTTAGCTGTCGCTAACAACTTCATAGTTGCATGTCCTATAACCCATATAATTTTACAGTTTCATGAATGCTGATATAACGCTGACTGACAACAATATTAAGTAAGGTACACTAGGTCGCTTTCGTTACCAGCTATGTACAGTAGTTACCTTTAGTTAGTCGACTAGACTAGTTTTGAGAAATCAGCAGTTTCAATTTAATGGACCCGTTTAATAAATAGATACTATTTTACTCAACCTATACAGATAAAATGCTGATACCTAAATAAAATAATAATCGTAATAATTTAATTAAATGTTCTTTGACCCACTTTTATGCTGATCTTTGACGGTGTTGCAATTACTCAAAAGATTCGCAATTTAATACGCAGTCACAATTTAATGTTACGGGCAAGTAAAAAATCAGAGTCCACACATTACTGTCGCTCTCATTTAGGGCTCTATGCCACGAGCACAATTTCAGCCAACGCCCTGTCTTATTCATCTATTTCCTCTTTGGTCTGTAAAAAGTTCTACCCCATTAGGTATGCTATGCTTCCATTTTTCCTAATATTGGAATAAATTTTTGTGGTTGAAAAGCTTGTCATTCTCTCACCATTTGGTAAGTCATTCCGTCCAAAACCAAAAATAAAAAGAAGTCTAGTCTACTACAACAGTATGCTAGACTAGAAACTTAAGATTTGATTCCGCTATCTTGGTATTCACGAATATTGTTTTAGCAAAGGGTCTGATGGTGGTCTACCCTATGAGTTATTTTGTCTGCTATACATAAGTATTCAGTCACTAAAGCAGTATTCCAAATAAATTTTATAAATTGGCATAATATTTCCTGCCGTTCAACCGTGAATAAGTTATTATAATTAATTTCCCTTATACATACATACATTTCTATAACAATAACAATAAAATAAACTATAACCAATTTAGCAATTAGTTGTTAGTTACATGTAACGTCATGAAACTCATGAAAATATTGTCTAATGTAAGGTATACTTAGGTATGTATCTGAAACATTAGTTACTTACTTATTATTTAAACACTAATAATGTTTTCCTTTTACGAAACATACAGTTATATCATTTGGTAGGCTTTAAAAAAATAATGCTATTTTTAATTACAATGTACATGAATTAAGTGCAACTGTTGTTTCAACTTAATTGCGTGGCGTAATATTATTACAGAACTGCAAATCATTTTGTTTTTTGACTTGCTTGCACTGAAATTATATTCTTTATTTAAAATATTATGAATTTATAACTAACCGATTTGGTTCAAGTACAGTGTAGTATACTTTAACACATACAAATGAATAAATTAACAGTGCAGTGCCTGCAGTGATTAGGTAAGATACAGATTTTATCTATGCAAAGAAGAAAGAGCAATAAGTCATTAATTCCTTATATTAATGTCAATGGAATAACCAACTACAAGCTGCTAATAATTACTTATTTGACTTGTCATCTGAATGACCAACTACGAGCTGCTTATAATAATTTATTTGACTTGTCATTTGAATGACCAACTACAAGGTGCTGATAATGAAATAACAGTTTTTTTTCAATTGAATGACCAGCTGAAAGTTGCTGATAATTATTTTATTTATTTGACTTGTCATCTGAATGACCAACTACAAGCTGCTGATAGTAAATTTGATAGCATTTGATGCCCAGCTAAAAGTTGCAAATGTCAATTGAATGACCAGCTACAAGTTGCTAATGTCAATTAAATGAACAGCTGAAGGTTGCTAATGTCAATTGAATGACCAGCTACAAGTTGCTAATGTCAATTAAATGACCAGCTGAAAGATGCTAATGTCAATTAAATGACCAGCTGAAAGATGCTAATGTCAATTGAATGACCAGCTACAAGTTTCTAATGTCAATTGAATAACCAGCTAAAAGCGGCCTATGTCAATTGAATGACTGAATAACCAGCTACAAGTTGCTAATGTCAATTAAATGACCAGCTGAAAGATGCTAATGTCAATTGAATTACCAGCTAAAAGTTTCTAATGTCAATTGAATGATCAGCTAAAAGCTGCCTATGTCAATTGAATGACCAGCTGAAAGATGCTAATGTCAATTGAATGACCTGCTACAAGTTTCTAATGTCAATTGAATGACCAGCTAAAAGCTGCCAATGTCAATTGAATGACCAACTGTACTGTTTGTAACTGTTTGTTGTACATGGCAAAGCACTAACCATTAACCAACTACAAGCTGACAATATGAGAGTAATCACCCTGACCATTTCAAACCTCTTAGCTATTAATTGGAGACATTTTCTCTTTATTAAGCACTAAAGCAAGGAGGTATGGTTCAATCGGCGCCTTAGCAGTCGTCCTGTTGAAGGCTGGTTTTTCTGTGACATCTAGGAACATACAATCTGCGAACAAAATTGTTAACCAGTATTATCGGTTTGGTCATGAATGTTATGATGCTTGAATATGATATAGTTATTAATCTTCTCTCAACTGAGATGAAGTGTTTCTTGTTAAAATTTGAGTAGGTATTTCCAGAAATACTAAATTTAATAAGAAATCACCTAATCATTTTCTAATACTTTTTGTAAATAATTGTCTGAATTTACATTGATCCTTAAAATATAAAATTCCTTGCTCAAATAGCCAAAGAAACTAATTAGTTTCACCTGGAGTAATTATATCCATAATTATGACATTAACAACAATGTTGCAAAGATAAGATCAACGTAAGGTTACTGAATTGAAGTTCTATAAAGTATAGAATACGTCAAACAAGTTCCGGTAACAAATCGGATGATGATGATGATCGGAAATTATGTTGGTACTATTGATGTTTGAATTGATATATTTTCATGAACTAGTACCACCAAATAAGCTCCGAAAGTGTTGTATATTATTATTGTTCTCGCATACCTACACTGAGAATGTCCAATAAGTAAAACGTTCAAAACGTAAAACTTTGGATTACAACTTAAATTTTTGTGACATCAGAATGTTCGTTACGCCAAATGTTCGTTACGCCGAATGTTCGTTAAGTCGAATGTACGTTACTCAGAACGTTCGTTACGTCAAATGTTCGTGACGCCGAATGTTCGTTACACCGAATGTTCGTTACGCCGAAAGTTCGTTTGCCGAATGTTCGTGGCGTCGAATGTTCGTTACGCCGAACATCGGTTACGCCGAATGTTCTATACGTAGAATGTTCGGTACGCATAATGGTAATAAGTAACTTTTATTAGAGACCATTACAACTACGAAGTAAGACAATTACTTAAAAATGACAATGTGTCAATATAAGTATAAAAACTATTGGAATAAACTCACTTGGCATATCTTGGTTACCTAATCCTGTTTGTCTCGAATCAAGACACTATTCTTAACCTTTGGTATGCAGGAACGCGCATCAGCATGATGAAAACCATTTATTTCTATTGTGTCTGGCTTTTCCGGCATACGAGAGGTTAATGCGCGTATTTTGGATACCCATTAGGGCATAATGACGGACTACAAGCATGCATTAGTATATGCTCACGAGTACACTCCCCGAGGAGCAGTCAGAGACTCAGAAACCCCAGAACACCCTTGCCCCACCAGCACCGGAACTCCGTCCAGTCACGTGTGACGGGCAGTGAGCCTGGAGCTACGGACTTGAATAAATTCTTTCAATCGTTTAAAGTAATATGGAATGATTACGTGACCTTAAAGATTGATGTCCACAGCTGGCGCTGGCGTACATTTGTTCATCCTAGGCGCCGCGCCGTCCCGTGTTGTCCCACACCTTCCTCCTGTCTGGTCTCTCCTCTTTCCTCCAGCATTCGATGGTCGACATGTGGGAAAAGAAATACAGTATGTAGATAATTCCAAATAAACGATTTAAAATCGGGACAAAAAACTATTTTTTCTTTTCTTTTGAAATATATTTTTATCACTAGGCAAAGGCAAAAACAAAGCAATGCTAGCAGAAACCAGATAATTAAGATAATTCCAAATAAACGATTTAAAATCGGGACAAAACTATTTTTACTTTTCTTTTGAAATATATTTTAACACTGTGTAACTTTTTAGGCAACAAATAAAGCAACGCCAGTAGAAACCGTCTTCGATTGTGTTTAAATAACTCGCTTAGCTTCCTTAACTGGGTGTCCTTAACTGGTGGATTTTATTTCGTTGGCACCGTTTGTATTTTTTAATTTTCAACCCTCAACAAACTGATAAACACTTTACTCACGTGAATTTCGAATCCCGTCGTCGCCAATGTAGAATACACATTTCTACTAAGAGTTGGTTGAGGTTGATGTATATAATGAAACACAGATATAGTTTTCACTAGTAATGTGACTAGCGCACGTCCGCACAGCACGGCGGTCGGTGCACGAATACCGAGCGAATGAACGATAGATATTGACCACAGACCGCACCAGCCGATAGATGGCGCTACCGGCGCTTTCCGCATTAACTACTCTTTATTGCTGTACACTACAGAGGATTAACTCGAATGAGTGTTTCTGCAACAGAGTGTTAAAAAAAATCAGCGCGACTTTACGCTGGTAGATATTCCTTATTCTTCTTGGTCGTAACCTCATGGCTGAGCCACCACAGCTCTCCAGGCCGCTCGATCTTGGGCCCGATGTATGCTGGCCTGTAGTGTAGTCTCGGTCATTTCTTTTACCACATCGCTCATCTCGTAGGCATGCGTCCTCTACCTAGGGTTGCCAACCCTACTATATTAGGGGCTCTACTACTATAATTCTGAGGAAAATATATAGTAGGCAAAACTACTATATTTTGAAGAGCAAATAATTTATAGAGAATTTAAATACATTGATACGTTGGCCCAATAAAAAGGTCCAATAACTTAACATTATTTTTTAACAATTTCTCACTCTTCATCACATTTGTTCCATTTGATCTAGACTGGACCGTGTAGAATTGTAGAATACTTCCTATAATTTTTTTTAATAAATCTACTGCTGAAAAATAGCAGCAAGATTTCCTAAAGTCTGATTTATATCTAAGTTTTAATAATTATCTTATTTCTCTATCGACTCCAGCGACTTCTGCGTTTCGACGAATACGAAATGGGGAGATGATTAAAGAATAAAAACTTGGTATTAGTATTTAGTGGTAAAAGTAGCAAAAAAAAAACCTTTTTAGTAATTTGACATTGACAAGTTCGAATAATACTATATATTTTCTTATTTTTCCCCGAACTACTATATTTTTTCGGGCTCTCGGCTCGAACTACTATATTTGGTCGAAAAAAAGTTGGCAACCCTACCTCTACCTCTCTTTCCCTCCATGCGGCCGGTGATCATGAGTTTTTCCAAACTATCTGTTCTCCTGACCGTATGCCCAAAGAATTTAAGGACTCGTTGCATACAGATGGTCCACCATCTGTACCTGTTTGGGCTCCAGCCCAAATAGGTTTTAAGTGATCGTTGGTAGCCCCAAGGGCGGATACAGGGGGGCAGGGGCCATGGATGTTATGCAAAATCGCTTTGTGTAGGTAGTCAAACAGATAAACCACCTATTTCGTAGCCAAACCAAAACGCTATTTTGACTGTGATAGCGGACATTGAACTCTGCAATGTACAAAATTACATTATTACAACAAACAGTGAATTGTTTGCACGGCGCGGTGGGCATCTCAAATATTTAAATAATAATAGGCCAGTCATTTTACGGAGTTTTGTTAGGCGGGGTAGGGAGTAATTACTAATTGGACTTTTAAACTGTAACTGGCACCATTTAGTGACAAAAAGACTATCCTAAACCATATTTAAAAAAAATTGCTACGCAACATAGAAATCAACATTGTGTCTCCCAGAAGGCTTTTAAATTAATAATATTAATACCAATGCACTCATTTGAATTAGATTTAACAATTTAAATTATTTTTGAGCAATAAAATAAAAATTGAAATTTAAAAAATGGGGTAGTTATTAGAATATACGAATGTATTTTTAAAAACTTTCTAAGATTTACCATCGGGTTTTTTAGAACGAGATAATATCTAAATTTTAAAATTGGAACTGTTGCTGATGTGATCTTTTTTTAATTTTGGTTCATTTCTAAGCTCAAATTGACTCTTCAATATTATAGCGAAAAAAAATTCAATTATTAATTAGTCCCGGCTCAAACCGTAAAATGACTGGGCTTTATGGGTAGGGATGCTATTTTAATTGTTACGGTGATTGTGTGATGCGATGGTCGAATAAAAGGTTTTCTCTTCCCGTCCCATGATGGCTATTGCCTACTACGTCATTGTGTTGTGGTCCTGAAACTTTTTAGGACAGGTTTAAATAGAAAAACGGTCAAGTGGAAGTCGGAGTCGGACTCGGGTTCCGTATCAACACACAATACATTTGTGTCATGTATTTACCAAAACAAAAGTGTTTGGGATCCTTAGCGCGAACTCAACTTACACTTGGCCGGTTTTTATTATTTGTTGTTTCACTTTATAATTTGGGCGCTTGTAAGTATATACAGGGTGTAACAAAGGGGGAGCTTCAGACCATCAAACTTAACAACTTTCACTATGCTTTGCTGCCAAACCATGCGAATACTCCACCGACAAGATCGTAGCTCTTAAATAAAATAATGATGATGATGATAATGATAATTATAGTTATACATACATTACCCTTTTTTTTTCTTGCGGCGTATGCGCAAGTATTTATTCCTTCTTATGTAGGTATAAACGTCTAACTGCAGGGCACAGGCCAACCCTTAGGGAGCGTTGGGCGTTAGTCCACCACGCGTGCCCAATGCGGATTGTTAGACTTCACACACGCATCGGAATTTCTTCTTCATCGTATGCAGGTTTCCTCACGATTTTTTCCTTCACCGTTGAGAGCAGTCGGTATTACGTACTTAAGTTAGAAAAACTCATTGTTACATGGCATGTCATCCGTGCAGATTAGAACCTGGAACTCAAGATTGAGTTTCTTACATCTTGAATTTCTCTCCGCAACGCGCCACCGATGCTCTTACTAGGTAACTTGATAAATACTTAATTCATCATTCGTCATTCTATCAAATCCTAAACATGTTAAAAAAATAACCAAAATGACCTACAAGAAAGGAATTAAGGTTGTGAGTTTATGTAATATAGCGTAAGTACGTTAACATTTAATAAACTAAGAATTCGAAGGTACTGTCATACACCCAACATTCCAAATCCCTTTGTACTCCGCAAAGTTTTCAATTTCAAACAAAGCAGTTGGAATTGAATACCTAGGTTTTAATTATTAGTTTGTATGTATATTAGAACATAGACTGCAGATAGCATCTGAATGAGATCTAGACTGGGGGATGTTTTGAAGAGGTATACAAGGTGTAAGTTTAAATTTTCAGTTCGTAGCGGTTTTGAAGATGAACCAATTACTATGTAACCGCTCTCTTAAGATCTCCACCCGTGTTCGTCTTGTAAGGTGTTACGTATTCTCCATCCTCCTGTATGGTGTTGAATCCTGGACACTCACTCAAACCATGTGTAAACGACTTGAGGCTTTTGAGATGTGGGTATACAGGAGGATGTTGAAGATATCATGGACTGACAGAATCAGCAACGAGGTGGTCCTGAAGAGAATGAACAAGAGAGTAGAAATCCTGAAAACCATAAAAACTCGGAAACTTCAGTACCTCGGTCACATTATGAGAAGTGAAAAATATCTACTTCTCCAGATTATTATACAAGGGAAAATTTTGGGAAGACGAATGCCTGGTAGAAGAAGGACTTCCTGGCTTAAGAACCTGTGTGAATGGTTCGATATGAACTCGACCTCACTATTTAGGGCTGCAGTCTCCAGGGTACGAATAGCCCTAATGATAGCCAACCTCCGATAGGAGATGGCACTACAAGAAGAAGAAGAAGCGGTTTCCCTTTCCATCAGTTTTAGGATATTTTTTGCATCGCGGCACGTGTGTTGAATGCTTATTTTTTTCGCGTTTCCTGAGGTAGGCTCCATAGTGAAAGTTGTTCAGTTTGATGGTCTGAATTCACCGTTTCAGTATTTGCCAGTCCTGTATACAGGTTATACTCTACCCATCAAACTAAACAACTTTTACGATGGAAACAAAACACTCGGAGCCAAAAAAAAATCAGCTGTTCCATACTAAACTGCAATACCTACTCGACTAAAATGTATGAGACAGCAGATTTTTTTTTCTCCGATCGGTTTGCACCCGCAGTAAAAGTTGTTCAGTTTGATGGGTAGAGTACGTGGTTTAGAGGTTAATGATACTTTTCCTTACACCCTGTATTCTACGGAGGATTTATAGGGGTGCACATAAGAACGTATTTATCGATATTCTAATTTTACACGGACGAAGACGCGGGTAAAAGCTAGTTAAAAACAATAATTATGTTTAGGTACCTTGAAGTTTGTATGGAGTATGTATGAAGGGAAATTAACCTTACATTTACGGATCAACGGAACAATGACGTAAAGGATCGACTGCCCACTCGAATCGTGCTCCAAACTAAACTTTTAAACTCTAACAGGTAAATAAATTAAAAGTTTTCATATTAACCACTGTAATTAAGGCCTGTTTCGTTCAAAGCTTAATTACGTTCCTGTTAAAAGTTTCCAATTTCGTTGGTAGGACTTGGAAGGTCAGGAGTTCAGGACCTTTGGTCTCCCATTGTCTCTATTAGGTAGCCATTTCAAAAAGTGTTGCTGCTCGAAGTCTACTACCTATCGATATATCGATAGTCAAGTAATTTCTGTAGTATCACCGATATCTTTTATCTACAGGGTGTTAGGGTAAACAGTTTTATTACTTTAATGGGTGGTTGTACCCATGATACTTTTCCTAGGAAATTCCAAATTCTTTTTTCGAATAAATGCAATCTGTTGAACTTTTGTATGAAAAGTCGTTTCCCTTAGGTTACTTGGGAAAGTTTATCAGGATCATGTGTACAATCACTCTTTAACTGCAACTGTTTACCATAACATCCTGTCAGGGCTGCCACCTCAAAAAATCGATTGGTAGCTAAAACTGTGAAAAAAGCGCTAGGTTCCAAAATTTTCGCAGCCCAAAATGCGCTAGATACGGTGCTAACTTCTTATCACATAAATAGCCCTTTAAAGTTCTCTAAATAGTCTTATCAGCCTTTCCAAAACCCATTTTTTTGTCAATTTACGACGGTCAATTTGTAAGTCGCTTGTAAAATTAATGATAACACTTCAAATAAGCGTTCCATGGACATATTTTGACTACAAAATGCTATCAATATTTATCATATTCCAATAAAAAAACATCAAATATTTCATATTCAAACACAAATAATGTTGCTTTATTAAGAGTTAAAAAAGCGCTATATTCTCCGCTAGGCGCTAAATTCTTAGATACGGCGCTAAACATACCAAAAAAGCGCTAGATCAAGCGCCGAAAGCGCTAAAGTGGCAGCACTGCATCCTATATACTCTACCTAAAGTGGAAATCCATAGTCGTTGCATCCCTGGGAAAAAAGCTCAGACAGATGCACGTCTCGTATCCTATTCATAAGCCTACGCTGTCCTTCCGTCCGTCAGTCCGTTTATCTGTCTGTCCTATCTATTTAGGGCTGTAACTTTTGAACCGTAAAAGCTAGAGTTTAAATTTTCGCGGAATGTGCGTTATTTCGACGTTATAACAAAATAACAAAAAGTTAAAAATTAGGGTCCTCATACAAGAAACTAGTTTTTACCAACGTTTTTTTTCGCGCTCTATTGTTAAGGTACAAGCGTCAAACTTGGTTTGATTAAAGAGCAAACTCTACTGTACCTATAACAATAAATAATAAAAACCGGCCAAGGTCTCGCGCTAAAGGTCCCGGTGAAAACAAAACTTTTTTATGTTGTGTGGTGGTGTGATACGGAACCCTCGGTGCGCGAGTAGCCCGACTCGCACTTGACCGGTTTTATTTTCGTTTTCTCGTAGGACTAATTGAAGGTCGACTACCTTAATGAGGTAAGTTTCACAATAAAATCCTACCCTACCTACGCTGTTCATTTGACATACATCCCGGGTGAATTAACTTGGCACCTGCCTCGCACGTGGCTCCACCCCACACCCCTCCTGCTACCCCTATGGGACCCCGCCGTCGCTGTGCGAGGCCAGTCGCATAGCATCTCAGTTACCGTTGCACGTGTCCCTGCACTTTAGCATTTTTGAGTTATTCTTTCCGAGTTTTCCGAGATTTCTATTCCGTGCCACGTGCCAAGTTAATTCGCCCACATAGTAGAATCATTTAACCCACCTAAGTCCTGATGGCCTAGACTATAAAATTCTTCCGGTCCCAAAGGGCAGTGGTTCACCGTTCGATTCCCCGTTAGGAACTATTAGGCCATATTTGAAACAATAGATGTGTGTCATAGTTAGTGCGGGCAATTGCATTATACTAATCGTGAATTCGCGATCATAATTGCAATGTGTAAGGGGTTAGGTACACGGGCCACAGTTCCAAGTCTACTTAAGAGGATAGGCGGGCTGATATGCTAATTTAGAGAATTGGTCACTTTTCCAACTGTACACGTATTTGTCAGATCCACCCCACCCTTAGATTATAAACGCTATTACGCTGAAAGATGTAGCCAAGAAACGAGAGAGCGAGATAGCCAGTTATGAAAACTTATGTAAACAAAAAAGACAGAAATATTATTTTTTGTTTCGGTCACCTTGGCCGGTTTTTTTGTTTGGCAAGATTCAAACCACTGTCAAACCTATGGAATGTTGGTGACATCTTGCCAAACAAATCCTCTTTTTGTATGCAAAAGTCACGCTATTGCTGTTTCATGTGCGGCCACGTTATGGTTACATCTAGTTACTATATCTATGAATGACCCCACCCATACAACCCGCAAGCTTGAGTGCAAAAGAGACAACTACAGCTCGGACCGATTTTATATACAAAAAATCGACGAAATCTGCATTTCTATTGTTTCTTCCTCCAAAACTAAACCGATTTTAATAATTCTTTCAATAATAATATGAGAAAGACTTTGGCTATGTCTGTATGTTTTGTTTTTTTTTTTGTTTATATTCGACACTTTTGTTTACTGGATGTCTGAAAACGGGCGGTAACATTGGTAATTTTCGAAGGTCCCTAGTTCTTACAGTAATTAATTTATGCAAAAAAGGAAAACAGAGACATGGCAGTGGTGACATAGATTGCATGATAAAAACTGCTCTAGTGTCAGTATCCAGGGAGAAAACGGGGGAATACGTTTGTGTGGACTAACCGTATAGTCTGAGATCCGACCGTAAAATGATGCACCTATTTCTTAGGCGAATGGAATGTTATTCTAGTGTATGTTTACACAAGGCTTAATTCAACGCCGCCAAGTTGCCTAGAAAAATCTTGCCGCAAGTACCTTTTCCATTAACATTTTTGGTATAACTTTTTCCACGTGTCTGTTAGGGAAGTGAATGAGGTGCCATCGGAAGGCGACTGATCTAAAGTATTAGAAAAACTAGGGTTGCCACCTCTCAATCTGCCGCAACTATAGGGTTGCCAGGTTCAAAGAAGACATTTTTTAACCTGGCAACCCTAGAGTTGCCGCAGACTGAGAGGTGGCAACCCTAGTTTTTCCATTACTTTAGATCAGTCTCCTTCCGATGGCGCCTAATTCACTTCCCTAACAGATACGTGGAAAAAGTTATACCAAAAATGTTAATGGTAAAGGTACTTGGTCTAAGCTTGCGGCAAGATTTTTCTAGGCAACTTGGCGGCGTTGAATTAACCCCTGTGTAAACATACACTAGAATCACATTTCGTTCGCCTATGAAATAGGTGCATAATTTTACGGTCGGATCTCGGACTCGTCTCGGTCTATCCTCTTAAGAAAGAAAGAAAGAAAAATCATTTATTTTTATCTCCGACATTCAATCCTTTATAATATACTTACTTACCACAGTAACATACACAGAATACACAGGACTACCTTAAAAACAGCTTCATTTCATTTTCATTTAGTCATAAACAATAATAATTATCGTGTGCCAACAGGCATAAAATATAATAAGGCCGCTACATTTCACACGATATAATAAATATGTTATACAAAGCATGACCCTTAAAATATAGGTACAATAAAAAAAAATATTCAATTCAATTAAAATTAATGATGTAGACCAAAAATAAAACAAACAAAAAATCATACAGTAATGTCAAAAGAAATCGATGTCAATTTATAGGTAAAATACAATTTATTAAGTTAAAGATATAGATACAATTATCACTGAAGCCTCCTCAGAAGTCGACTGTCGTATTGAGGCCATTTTATAAAAGCCACTTTAGTTACGTACGTACGACATACATAGAGTACAGTCGGCCGCAATAAGTTGTATACACTTTTGTTCTACGTCGTACATCTTTACATCTTACATCTTTACATCTTACATCTTTTTGAGATTAATAGTGCTGTACATCTTCTGTTGAGTAGATGGTATGCGATGATCAATAATGGCATGCCATTAAGTTTGACTTGCTTTAACAGACACACTTTATTACAGCTTTACTTGACTGTATAAGTACAAAATAATCTATTTATTTATGGCATCACGTCTGTTTCACAATGGGGTGGGTAGAGACTGTACACACGGCGACACATCAAGCTATACAAAACCAACATAAGCTGGCCGCGCGACGATATACGTTACTTGACCTACGCGCGGCCAGCTTATGTTCGTTTTGTATAGCTTGATGTGTCGCCGTGTGTAAACTTGACATACTATAATAACTAAATTATTCTTATATGCGTTTGGTACACAAAATAAACATTATCGGTCTTACTATAAAGAATGATAATGGCATCTGTGGTTTCGTCCATTCTGTCTGTCTGTCCCATATCTTATTCTCTGATTAGATCACTATAGAAATAAAAAATTGGTGGGACATATCTATAGACAGAATGGACGTAACCACAGAATACACGAAACTATGAGGGTTTGAATACGGAACCGTGCAAACGATCTACCAATATCTGTATCTTTGACTACGTATATAGGGACGAGTTACGCGTGTCATTCTACATAATTCGACCCCTCTGGCCTCAATTGTCGTAAACGCCACTTTTGGCCAAAATGAGTTAAAAATGCAGTTTTGTTTATTTTTTTTCGCTCTATCGATCGGTGTATTTAAACTTCTTCTAATCCCAAAAAAATGTCGTTTACTACCATTGTTTTTTTTTGTCTAAAACGAATAAAATAAATAAAAGTCAATGTAAAAGACATTTCATTTACAAAATATTTGATCCTGTGACGTAAACACCAATCGAAAAGACATAAAAGACATTTTCATTCGAAGATTACAAAATATGTCGTTTACGACCCAATCAAACCTTAATCATAATTTCATAATATGTGTCGTAAAAGCAAAAAAAAAAGATTTTTCAAAATACGCTCTACGATGTAGTGACGTAAATGCCAGTGGCCGTACCTACATACCGACTCTTATCGGCTTACCGTTCAGAATTACTAACCATGTTAATCCACATTTATTTAGTAAACAAGTATTACAAGTAGTACAACAAGTACAATTATTAGTATGGCATACCTTTGAGATACTAGCACCCTTCGTCGTCGTTCGTTGTCGATTTCAAGTCAAAAAGTTACCTTTTTATTAATAAGTATAATTTAATGGAATTTGAAATATTTTGGTCTGTCAATTATCTAACAAATACGCAAAGAAAGGAACGTTATATCGTGTCATTTACGTCCCAAAACGAACAAATTGATAACTTAAAATGTCGCTTACGACCTGGTGTCACCTGAACAGACGTTGAATCGTGTCATTTACGTCCCAAAACGAACAAATTGTTAACTTAAAATGTCGTTTACGACCCGGTGTCACCTGAACAGACGTTGAATCGTGTCATTTACGTCCCTAAACGAACAAACTGTTAACTTAAAATGTCGTTTACGACACATATCCGTTGTACATGTAAACATGAACACGAATCATTTATTTCAATCGTCGATGATATGCTATGATTTTTGAAGAGTTCTTTTGTCTATCTCCGAAGTCCTTTACCAGATCTTCACCAAATTAAAATGGGACCACCTCTGAAGTACGACCTACCAAACAAAAAAAAATATCAAAATCGGACTACTCTGTAAGAAGTTATCAAATCATTTATTTCAATCGTCGATGATATGCTATAGATTTTTTTACCAGATCTTCACCAAATTAAAATGGGACCACCTCTGAAGTACCTATGACCTACTAAATAAAACAAAAATTATCAAAATCGGATTAGGTACTCTGTAAAAAGTTATGCGTCGACTTACAAATACAAGTACAATACAAAATTTTTTTTTCTCACCACAAACACAAACTTAATAAAAACAATAAAAATATTAAATGAAGTACAAGAGTTTGTGAGTGGAGACTGGTGCTTGGTAAGTATGTGTACTTGCATACACATATCTGTACTTCAAGTCACCAGGTCTTTTCCCGCCAGGAGTAAGAAGTACATTTATAAAAAAGTTAAAGCTAAAGTTAATTTACAAAAAAAAGTAACAGGATATAGGAAAACCGTTGTATTGTGTAAATAAGTGTATTTATGTAACTAGTGTAGTATATGTATGTATTTTGTATTAGCATGTTCCATAAGGTATTGAGACTTGAAAACCTCCTGCGTTTTTTGTTTTGTTTTAGTCGGTTAAAAAAACCTTTCCCAACCCCTAAAACATAACGTATTTTGATGATTTTTGATACACTTATTCTTGAGATCAAAAACTAGGTTCGTACGTTTTGATTTTTTTTAAATTTTTTATATAGCAGCGAAATTGTAAGCAAAAATGTAATGTTATGTATGAAAATCTAAAATCGCCTATATTTTATTTAATATACATACATACGTACATCAAAAATATCAAAACGTACAAACCTAGTTTTCTATCTTTGGATTAATGAGCCAAAAATTATCAAAATGCGTTGTTTTCAAAGGGGAGAAAAACGTTAACGCCGCCGGCCAAGTTTAAAGACGATACGCAAGAAAGCTTATACATTTGGTTGATCTATTTGGCTTGCGTTTTGTTTGATTGTCGTATCACTACACAATCCTCTTAACAATAAATTATCCATAAATTTAAAGAATTTAAACATTACCATAACGAATATTTACTACTTCCAAATGAGGCTCAAGTCTTGGACGTCCTGTTAGAAAGTGACGAAGAGGATGAAAATGCAGCTATTATTTTAATGTCATGTAAATTAATAATTACCAAAAGTTCCTTTTTTAATTTTATGCGTGATTTTTTCTTTTTCTTATCCTATGAAGGTTAAAAATGTAAATGTAGTGTATGAACATGAAACATGTGCCTACAATTTAATTATGAAAATAAATGATTCAAAGATTATAAAATATTTTTATTAAAGACACAATAAACGATGAGCTATTCACCCTTTACCTAAAATTAATTAATACCCACCTATTCTTGAACATCTTTTTTATGGAAATAGGGTATAATTGTTTTTGCTAAGTATCTGAATATAACACATTACCTTAACACATAATTACCTTAGCCCACAATAAATCAAACATAAAAAATAGTTTATTAAAATAGCCTTTTACTGCTTAATCACTGCCTGTTTGTTTATAAAAATGCTTTTACTACTTTATTATTAATCATCAATACATTTTTATACTATTTTTGGGTAGTAAACACCATTTAACAGTTTTATTTTAGGGCGTATCTCCATGCTAACTTCTTAAATCTGCTTTCTACTTCAGTGCAATATTTATGAGTTTTTGAAACATTTGAGTACGAGTAATTTTATGTAAGTATCATCAATATAGCTAAAAAAGTAAAAAAGATATTAATTTTTCTTTTTACTATTTTTGGTTTTTTGCTTCCCCTGTAAAAAGTCCTTTATGGCGTTTACGACAATTGAGGCCAGAGGGGTCGATATGAAACATTTCTGCCACTTTTTGCGGGGGACGAGGTAACATGAAATCCGCAACTTTGGATTCCCCATAAGCTTAGATTCGAATTTTGAATGTTAAAAATCATGAAAAGTAGTCTCGTGTGAACCCCAAACGTTTCGCTATTATAGGTTGTCTCGTTTAGTGATAAGGTAAAAAATTGAGTATAAAATATGCACATGATTAATTTGTCTTATACCGTGCGTGGCAGAGGGGAAATGCTACTGCTAGGTTAGTCCTTATATAAGTAGTCAAAGGTCTGTATAGTAACTGTAGTTAGTGTATTTTGATCAGTATCCTATCTAGTTTAAATATAGATTTATATTGTAATTGTTCTAGTTATCGTTAACTAGAAAATACATTTTAGCTACTTTGATGATACTAAAATATGCTGATTATGTTCGTGTATATTATTTACTTACTGTTGATTACAATTAATGCAACAATGTACATTTTACTTTTTAATCGTGCTGAATTTCTAAAGAATAGATTCAGTTTGATGTGGAGATTGTATCATTCGATTCAAATTACTATGGAGATTATACAAAATTATTTTAAACATGTGACTTTCAAAATCGCACTCCTGAAATGTATTCTTGAGGTCACTAGGATGTACAGTTTTGATTTTGCCATAAAGTTTTAATGTGTAAATATTTTCAAAAATGTATTTTATGGCTTGAGACATGTTTGGTGTATCTAAATCTAAACTATTATAAAACTGTAACAGAATAGTGTGTCTGTACATTGAAGATAAAAAAAAGAATACGATATGATTTTTAGATGTCCCTGATTCCAAATCACCAATTTTTGGATTTTTTATCTGTCTGTTTGTTTGTTTGTTCGTTCGTTTGTTTGTTTGGGTGTTTGTTTGTTCGAGTATCACGCAAAAACTACTGAACCGATTTTGATGAAACTTTTTTGTTTGATAGCTTTGGTATATAATTTATGCGGACGAAGTCGCGGGTAAAAGCTCGTGTTTAATAAAAATGCATTCACCCGTTTCCTAACAGAAGCCCAAACTTGGTGTTTTGAAAAATTTTTTTTTTTTGGGAAAAGACATTGTTGAAATGTAATGATGTTGTAATGTTTTTTAGAATCAGCTCATAAGCCCTTTCATTTGAGAAGTCAAACCGCGGTACACATATTTTGCAAAATCCTTCATGCATCCTTTATCTAAGATCCTTTATGCTCTATAATGTCCATAAGCAAGGCAGATCAGTTTGATTTTATTGACTTAAAGAATGATAAAGAAGTGTCGAAACTCTTGGAGTAGGTTAGGTTTCAGGAATTCTGGAGGCAGATCGCTTCACCCGAGCCGCGCGCAAAGTAGGCGCGCAACTCAAGAGGACGACCTGTACCCTCTAAAAATAGTTCCGCCCCATGTTGAGGGACATTGCCAAGCGTTACCAAGGCCCAATAATTTCCTTACTCATTAGATTGAGGCACGAATTGACTGTGCCACGAAAAAACGTATAGCAAAAACGTAGGAGCACCATGGAAGCGCGATTTAAAGACGCACAGCGCCATCTGTTGAGAGTTTACAGGAACTAATGTTGAAAATAAATTATTTATCATTTTTGACTGGAATTTGAATCTACATGATTTTTTTGAAGTCACATTTTACCTAGCAATTTACACTATATGGTTACTATCTTTAGTTAACTTAGCATAAAAGTATAATGTAAACATGTCATATATCGGAATTACATCGACAAAATATAGTATCAAAAGAATGACTGTAATTTTATAAAGGTTATTTATAAATTATAATAAAAACTAATTAGTTACTCTAAATTCCTATTTTTTTATTAAGCACTACTTAGTGAAATTTTAAGAGTGTATTCAGATAACGAAACAAAACAACTTTCGGGAAAAACGAGATTTTTTTTGGATCTTCCAAAGAAAAGTGTGTGTATCGATTTTCTATGGAAGGTCCAAATAAATTATTGATTATCGATTTCTACCCATATTGAATATTCTTCTTCATAAACTAAATACACTCACCCTTACTTAAGATTCAGATATACTATAAATACTAGATCGATAAGAATTCGTTTTATTTGCCAAAGTAAATAGCTTTAATCGACTCACACTTGGCCGGTTTTTAGTATTTGTTGTTATTTTGTAGAGTTTGCTCTATAATCACACTAAGTTTGACGCTTGTGTGTATTACCGTTTTTACGATAGAGCGTGAAGAAAAAACGTTGATAAAAACTAGTTTCTTGTTGAGAACCCCCCTTAATTTTTAACTTTTTGACATTTTTATTATTTGTTAGTAAATCCGCCGTAACAACGCACATTCTGTGAAAATTTCAACTATCTAGCTCTTTCGGTTCAAAATTTACAGCCCTAAATAGGTCGGACAGACGGACGGACGGACGGACGGACAACGTAGGCTTAGTAATAGGGTCCCGTTTTCACCCTTTGGGTACGGAACCCTAAAAAGCATGTAGGGGTGTACTCTGTACTAAGACAGGGTTTTTCAAAAAGTAACTACGAAAGTGGTGTAACAACGGACTATTGAAGTTTTTCGAAATTGTCGCTAACGATGACGTAGCGAGTCTAGCGAGCAAAAGTTATTAGGAAAAATAAAACTGTTAAAGAAAATGTAAAAAAATCTTGCACCAACACATTTACCCACTTCTCATTAGATTACGTCTCCAAGCTCTATCAATTGCGACCACGCGACGTGACTAACTACATTCAGACCACTTTTCCCCACGTTTCCCCGTATTTTCCGTAATTCGAGGAAGCGGGGGAGAATCAGACGATACTTCCGTAGGGTTGCAGAAGGGTGCAGACTGCAGGGTTAGTTTATCAGATTTAGTTTCTGGTGTTTTGAGGAGATTAAGTTTTATCGTTAGTTTAACGTTAGATTTTATAGGGAATTTGATTTGATTGTTTCACTTTAGTACGTTTTTTAGGGTTCCGTACCCAAAGGGTGAAAACGGGACCCTATTACTAAGCCTACGTTGTCCGTCCGTCCGTCCGTCTGACCTACCTATTTAGGGCTGTAACTTTTGAACCGTAATAACTAGATAATTGAAATTTTTTCAGATTAAATGCGTTATTACGGCGGATTTGTTAACAAATAATAAAAATGTCAAAAAGTTAAACATTAAGGGGGGTTCTCAACAAGTAACTGGTTTTTATCAACGTTTATTCTTCACGCTTTATGGTAAAACCGGTAATACATAAAAGCGTCAAACTTAGTGTGATTATAGAGCAAGCTCTACAGAATAACAATAAATACTAAAAATCGGCCAAGTGTGAGTCGGTCTCGCGCTAAAGGTCCCGGACAAAAAAAGTTTTTTTTTCTATGTTAATAATGTTGTGTTCTGTGATGGTGTGGTACGGAACCCTCGGTGCGCGAGAAGCCCGACTCGCACTTGTCCGGTTTTGTTTATAGAGATGAGTCACGCTTGCAATATTTTAGAGATTTTGCATTCTATTTAAAGTAGAAAGAACAGTCAACCAATTTGAAACGTAGGCCGCCTTAGAAACTTGTCACAATCACCCGTTCATTCAACTTCTGTGAAACATAACTACAAATAGTTTGCTGCGACAGGATTAAGTTTTGAATTATTTGTCTATGTAGAGTTGGCCGCATCTTCTCCACAACTAACTCCTTCCGACTGGGCGGTAGAGTCACAAAAAATAGATACTATAGATATAGAAGGTTGCCTACAGGGTGTAGCTGGAGGGGGGGCAAATGCCCTGGGCGGTACTTTACTAGGGGCGGCAAATTTGGGAAAAATATCGAATGATTGAGCTCTGTCTATAGACAATTCGTAGAGCAGAGAAAAGTCTAGCTCGTTTCGCTCTCTCTAACATTCTGTAACTAAATTACTATACCTACCTACACATAATCCTAAAGAATTTTGACTACAGCTAAGACTTTTATTTTATGTTCTCAAGTAAGACTGCCTCCGTGCATTTTTATACCTAGTCATTATTCATTTTAGACATTAGTCGCCTAAACCGTCTAATGGTTAATAGCACTGGCTCTCGATACGGAGGTCGTGGGTTCGATTCCCACGGGGGACACCTAGTGATATGTCACTTTGTGCGTTTTTCCCCAGTTGGTTAGGACATTGCAGGCTGAATCACCTGATTGTCTGAAAAGAAAAGTGATTCGTGCTTCGGATGGCACGTTAAGCCGTTGGTCCCGGCTACTATCTCTAGTGGTAGTAGTCGTTAGATAAAAACCACGTCAGAGGCCGAAAGGCGGTCTGAAAAAACTCTGACACCAGGGCTCTGCCCACACGATAAGAAGAAGAAGACTTTATGTTACTTTGCACATGTTTTTTACATAAAAATATCTGGCTCCAACCGATTCGTATTGAGGAGAAATTCGAGCTCGCTTTAAGTTTCTATTGTTGCATGGATAAACCAAAAGACGTCTGACCACAGTCAACCCGAATAGTTTTGCTAAAAAATGTCGAGCTCGCTCGCTTCCTTATTTTTTGTGTAGGTCTTTTTATAAAGATAAGGGGGCAGCAAAATCGGTCTGTGCCCCGGGCGACAGAAACCACGCTGTGCCACTGAAAAAGCACCCTAATAATATTTAAAGGGGTGGTTTTGACCATCAAACTGAAGAACTTTCACTACAGAGTACGAAATTGCAAAGAAATGGTGTTTCACACAAAAGTACCGTACCGACCTCGACTCAACTTTACCAACACACCGCCCGTGGACAAACGCGCTCGGCCAGAGGACAATCTATGAACAAACGTATCACGTGAATATTTTGTGCGCCCCTTACAAGCTTTGTACTCTGTGGATTATTTACTCATGTCATATTAGCACCCGTGTTATCTCTCTAGATCGTAATTAACGTCATTCCTATCTACACAAGCACAAATTATATGATCAGAGGTAATGGCAACAATAAATTAGATTATCAGACGTAATATACAGGGTGTAAACTTATATGCGTTACATATGCTTCAGACCATCAGACTGAACAACTTTTACTATGGGACCAAACATGAAATCTTGAAAATAATTTACTTGTTCCGTAGAAAAAGTCAAAGGCCGTTTTGACACAATTGGAAGGAGAAAACTGTCAGAACAAAAAAAAATCTTCTGTTCCATACGTTTGAGTCGAGTAGGCAATAATAGGCATTGCATTGCAGTTTAGTATGGAACAGAAGATTTTTTTGTTCTGACTAGTTTGATGGGTAGAATGATACTTTTCCTTACACCCTGTATATTTGATGGTCAGTAGCACCCCTTAAGTATGTAACGCATTTAGGGTTTAGACACATTTACGGTATTTTTCTACGCGATACGATGGCGGACAGCTTCCCATACAAAATGTCATTTTTGTATGGGCCGCCGTCAGTCGCCGTCGGCAAATATTTCTCAACCCTTAAGTGTAAGTATATTACAGTATATTACAGTTGATGATGACGCAACTTAAACAATAATAAAATAACACGATAAAGCCCGCGCGAAATCTCGAAAAATAAAATACATTACGCGCGAAAATTAATTTTGTTTGTTCCGTAACTTTTTCAATTATGACTGTAGTTAAATATTCCGGGCGCGTCACGTTTCAACATTATCTGTGGTCAGTGGATTTGTTTAATGGGGAAAAGCGCGGCAAATTGCCGCTAAATATTCGGAAAAGCCGGAAAATGTCCGTCAAACTGTTTGAGATTTGCGTGACATGTTTTAATCCCGGTAATTATACAGCAGGGTGTTAGGTTAAACAGTTGCATTACTTTGAGGGGTTCTAGCCATGATACTGAACAACTTTCCCTAAGAAACCTATAGGAAATGCGCGAAAAATATTTTGGACTTTCAGTTCTGTTTGACGGTCTGATCATCTTTCATTCCATTGTACACTGGCCAACTTCATAACAGTAGCATTAAGACACTTATGTAAATTAAATTGCAATATTAATACAATTTAATGTTATCGTATTGGGTATTTATAAACCTGTGATGATAATGTTCTTGTGTTTGTAGAAATGAAGTAAATAAAATAAAATAAAATAAATAAAAAAAACTTCTTAAAAAAGTGTCAGCATAAAGAACGACCTTGTAATGGTTTTTATATACTAAATTCAATCAGCTGATCGAACGTTTGTATGAAAAGTCCAAATTTTCTTGCTAATTTCTCTTTGCTCCTGTGAGAAAGTTGCTCAGTATCATAAATAAATTGACGACCCGGTTGGTGTAAGTAATGGTTGCCACGCCGGAGTGCCAAACCAGGGTCCTGGGTTCGAATCCCGGTTCGGTCATGGATGTATATGTTTGTGCCGTTGTTGTATGATTGCCATAACCTTGGCGTCATTTCAATGTATGTGAGCGTTATTTATTTATTTAATAAAGTCATAAACTCGACCCAAATGTATGAAACAGTAGATTTTTTTTCCACCATTTTAATGTTGGTCTGTAGTTGTTCAGTTCGGTGGCCAGATGCATCCCCATTATGTATGTTATACGCATTAAGTTTACACCTTGGATACGGGCTCTTCTTAATATGCTAACACTTTTTAAAGGGATGATCAGACCATCAAACTGAACAACTTTCTCTATGGGACCAAAATCGAAATTAAAAAAAAAATGCTGTCCCATACATTTCACTCGAGTACGTTTACAGTTTTGTATGGAAGAGCTGATTTTTTTTCGCGATTTCGTTGTTGGTGCCGTAGAGAAAGTTGTTCAGTTTGACGGTCTGATCATCTCCTTAGAAAAGTGTCAGCATATTAAGAAGATGATGATATGTATGATTTTAAGTTTAAATAGTAAATTAACCAACGTAACTCTGAAATAATGCTTCAATTTATCTTAACAATCGTTGGCGAGATTTAAAAATACAAGTTAAGAAAAACCAATTATGTGAAAATGTATTTAACTAGCAATAACACTGTCTCAATGTCTAATCTCTACCCCGTAACTACAGTTAAAATTAACTGTTAAAAGTTAAAATAAGCTTCGTTCTTGTAATTAGATGGTGACGGACATGTTGCAGCTTCTTTCTTATTAGTCTATTTTTAGATCTCGGATTTTCAGCTCCCTCTGTGTAACTTCTCTTCACTCTTATGGTAAAGGAATAACACTTTAAATTGCTTGTTGTATGGGAGTTAGTGGAACAAACTAGGTTATTCATTTTTATGGCTAATTAGGCTGAAGGATCGGATTCTTTATGAAACGTCTTTGTTAAAATTTCTTGCAAGATGCCTTGCATTTTTCAATGTTTCTTTTTTAGTGAAACGCAATTTAATTATTAAGTGACACCCACAGCATCCAATAAATTATAGTACCTATTTATTTAAACGCGTTACTCAATAAAGAAGGTGCTTCTGACCATCAAACTGAACAACTTTCACTATAGGACCAAATTAGTTTTTTTTTTTTTCCATGAAAAATGTTAATAGGTTACTCGACCCAAATGTATGGAATAGGTATACAGGGTCCTTCTTAATATGCTGACACTTTTTTAAGGGGATGATCAGACCATCAAATTGAACAACTTTCTCAATGGCACCGACGTCGAAATCGCGAATCAGCCGTCCCATACATTTCGCTCTAGTCGGTTTGCAGTTTTGTATGGAAGACCAGATTTTTTTTGTCGATTTCGATGTTGGTGCCTTAGAGAAAGTTGTTCAGTTTGACGGTCTGATCATCCCCTTGAAAACGTGTCGGCATATTAAGAAGGACCCTGTATAATTGAAATAATTAAACGGTAAATTAAACAATTAAAAAGTAAACTATAAACAATTAAAAAGTAAACTATAAACAAGTAATTATGTACAATCGAAGAGCCCGCCTCGAGTCGAACCCAGCTCAAATGTGCCCATCAAGCTCGTAGCGTTTCCAACTTTCCACGCTGTATGGCTAGAGCGTCTGACATTTGAATAATTTTATTTTACTAGAAATCTCACTATTAACTAATTATTCTTCCTAGACTAAAGAATTATCGTACTGAGATATTATTTGAATAGGTATATGTCTGAAAAGCGTCTGAGAGCGTCGTTGGCGCGTTGCGGAGAGGTATGGACTCCCAATTATGGGGGTCCGGGTTCGAATCCGCACGGACAACATGCCATGTACCAATGACTTTTTCTAACTTATGTACGTAAAACCGACTGCTCTCAAACGGTGAAGGAAAACATCGTGAGGAAACCTGCATACACTGAAGAAGAAATTCTGATGTGTATGTGAAGTCTACCAACCCGCATTGGGCACGCGTGGTGGACTAATGCCCATACACCCTCCTTGAGGGTAGGCCTGTGCCCTGCAGTGGGACGTTTATAGGCTGATGATGATGATGATGATGTCAGAGTTCGGCGAAACTATGTAAGAACGACACTATTTTATGTATCTGGAGTCCGATTTATGAATCTCGTACGTTGAACTCGGCAGTTGAAAATGCATGGAGATACGCATCTTTCTACTGCTGATTTGCCTTTCAAAAATCGCACTCCTGGCGAATGATTTTTTAATTTCAAATCAGCAGTAGAAAGATGCACATATATCTCCATGGTAATTTTAAAATTTACAACTGCGCCATTAAAAATATTAGTTTCAAAAATCGCACTCCTTTTCTAAATAAATAAAGCCAACTTCGAACTATGGAAAAAAAATCGTCTTTTCATACAAAGGTTCGATTAGCTGAGTGCATTTAATATGGGAAGTCCAACAATTTTTTTACGAATTTCCTTCAGGTTTCTTTGGGAAAGTTTAGTATCATGGGTACAAACAATCACCCCTTAAAGTTATGCAACTTTTTGCCCTAACACCCTATATTATGTGCTAGCCTCTTTTTGCCAGTGCGAGCCCATTTATATGCAGTGTTCAGGGTGTGGTCTGGTCCTGTGTTTATTAACCAAAGATTTAACTAGTTACACCTTCAGCCCTTGGTCATAAACTTTGAATATCGACTATAGATAACATTGACGTGTTACGTTTATATGGGGTTTTGAACTTTAATGGTTAGTGATAAGACTCCAAGTTAGTTGAAGGTTTAGGACATCAATATCAGAGTTAAGTATAATAAAGGTATTGTTATGATATCAGACGGTTAATGACTAACTAGGATTTTGTTTAATGATTACTAAAATAACACTAACTGCTCTCAAACGGTAAAGAAATTCTGATGTGTATGTGAAGTCTACCAATCCGCATTGGGCACGCGTGGTGGACTAACGCCTATACACCCTCCCAGAGGGTATCTGTGCCCTCTGCCTATTGGTTTCTTAGGGAAAGTTGTTCAGTATCATGGATTCAATCACCCTAACATCCTGTATGTTCTTACGATATCGGTAGGCTATCGATAGTCTATTCGATACTAGATCTGCAACACTAGTGCCAACTAACCATGAACCTAAATCTGTACTAAACAGTAAGACATTAATTTTGGTGTGGTTTATAATCCATTATTGAACGTTAGGTATATTATTGCCTTTAGTTAGAGTTTATGATACGCCTGTTTGATTTACGGCTGGTTTAAATTATGCTTTAAATACATACAACATCAAGTATGTTAGATTTAACTGGGTTCTAATTTAAAATGAAGTAGGTTAAGAGGGCTATCGCAGTCCAGTGGCGCCCTCATCACATTAAAAAAGATGTCTCAATAAAGAAAGCCTAAATTAAAAAAGTGATCAACATCAAAACTACAAAAGCCTTCAAGCTATTTTCGTAGAATACTTTTATAAGTTTTTTAAAGGTCAAATGAGACATGCAAATTTAGAAAAAAGAAAAAAAACGGCTGCTTTTGTTTTTATTCGAAATTGTCTGAAAGTGGAATGTTTAGAACCTATAAAAGTATTGTATAACAATGGCTTGAAGGCTTTTGTAGTTTTGATGTTGATCACTTTTTTAATTTAGGCTTTCTTTATTGAGAAATCTTTTTTAATGTGATGAGGGCACCACTGGACTGTGATAGCCCTCTTAAAATGAAAAAGTTTTAGTAGTTTAAAATGAAGTAGGTTACCTTTATGGTTCAATGTTTCAACTCATAATTCTTTCAAATATTTTAAATTGTCTACAGTAAGTAGTTGTACAACAGTTTCCAGAGATTTATAGCTTGGAACCGACCATCTCGTTTCTGCTTATTGCATAAGAAGGAAACATTACATATTTTATTTACTGTATAACATAATAACGAAACGTAAAGTGGGCAAAATATATTTGAACTTTTAAGGCTATTCTACCGTTGGCGCGCTCCATACAAACGTAGTATGGTGATATGTTCAATACTATCTAATTAAACTTAATGAAATTTTTCAAAAACAATCAAGTACTTAACTAATCTCTATGTCGGTATGAAGTCAGATTTTCGTTAAAATATACAGTTTCAATGCTAGGATGAATTTAAGATTTGTATGGAAATATTTGTGGCACTGTAACTTTAAACCTATAAATTTTATCGAAAATCTGACTTCATACCGACATAGAAATTAGTTACTAGATTGTTTTTTAAAAATTTCATTGACTTTAATTGGATAGTATTGAAAATATCACCATACTACGTTTGTATGGAGCGCGCCAAAACGGTAGAATAGCCTTAAATGTTATCGACACCAACTGTAATGCACTAGATATCTTGTGTCTATCCCTTCTAAATATATTGTATGTACCGATATTGTTTTTCATGCATGCTAGGAATAATTACTGTGCGCCCATGCGGCAGGATATAGCGAAACTGTAATGTAATTTACACCCTGTGTAACATCTGTTGATTCACAATAAAATGATTATGATTATGATAGATTCTGACAAATAAATGAATCGGAATTTTACATCTAAACTATTATAAAACTGTAACAGAACTGTGTCTGTACATTGAAGATATTTACAAAAAAAAAATTACGACATGGTTTTTACCTGTCCCTGATTCCAAATCACTAATTTTTGGTTTTTTTGTCTCTCTGTTTGTTTGTTTGTTTATTAGTTTGTTTGTTTGTTTGGGTGTTTGTTTGTTCGAGTATCACACAAAAACTACTGAACCGATTTTGATGAAACTTTTTTTGTTTGATAGCTTATTATCTGACTTAAAATCTGGTATATAATTTATGCGGACGAAGTCGCGGGTAAAAGCTCGTAAGAAATAAAAAAGTAGATTATCATCTAGAAAAGGCACCCCCATCTCAATACATCACACTCCTAAAAAGCCCCAAGTGTTTGAGATCTTTTGATTTACAGTGTGAATAAAAATGATTTAACATTTAATTATGTTCCCGCCATGATTTATAACCTCTCCTTATTAACGCTCCCTCGTTGTGGCACACTGACATCTCGCATTACTAACGTACCTACTGTATTGTAATGCAGTTCAGTGTAAGTGCAGACAGCACATGCAGTGCAGACTGTACTCATGATATTGAACAACTTTCCCCAAGGAACCAAAGGGAATTTCGCAAAAAAAAACGATTTTTCATACACTCAGCAACTTAGTTAAATATCTTGTCTGTACTTGTTAATTATGTAAGAATCATTGACATCTTTTTAATTTTTTCTATTTGACTAATAATTTATTTCTATTTTTTATAATCGGCGTTCTATCAGCGATTGCAGTTAGTATGGTAAGTCCATGGGAATAGTTGTTAAATATCATGAGTATAATCAACCAACCAACACAAACCGAGCCGATTGATTAATTTAAAAAAAAAATCTTAGTTTAGCTTTCTTCAAGAAACTTTCTTGCATATTCCCGTTAGCAATTTCAATATTTTCAGAAATGTGAATCACTGAACATCAGGTGAGATTGGGGTCAAATGTTTACCTATCGAACATTAAAAAAAAAAAAATAGTCATTAGCCGGGTCCATTGCATTTTTTAATAGTATAAGTAAATATAGTATAAGTAAATCTGGATGTCACTGAACCCTTTCTAAAAAAAAGTGGAGAAGTAAGTCTTTCAAAATAATATTGTGTTGTGTAACAAAAGTTCGAAGAAAAAGCTCGACATTATTACCGCCTGTGTGTCAGAACAATACAATAGGATATTACAATAAGTTATGTCACACCATTATGAATTTATGGTTTAAAAATTTTATGTTTACATTGTTAGTTGAATTAATCGCTATACTTTGTGTCGATTCTCCTTTTAAATATTGATTTATTATTGGGGTTGGACAATTGAATTAAGAGAATTCTACTCGGAGCGCGCTCCATACAAACGTAGTATGGTGATATTTTCAATACTATCCAATTAGTCAATGAAATTTTTCAAAAACAATCAAGTAACTAATCTCTATGTCGGTATGAAGTCAGATTTTCATTAAAATATACAGTTTCAATGCTAGAATTAATTTAAGATTTGTATGGAAATATTTGTGGCACTGTAACTTTAAAACTATAAATTTTATCGAAAATCTGACTTCATACCGACATAGAAATTAGTTACTAGATTGTTTTTGAAAAATTTCATTGACATATAACTCACGCTTTCCAATTTCACATTGGAAAGCGTGAGTTATACTCACCCTTTGAAGGAAGCGTGATTTAAACTCACCCTTTGAAGGAAGCGTGCGTTTAAAAATCGTTTCCTTCTAAGGGTGAGTTTAACCGTCGCTTCATTCTAAGGGTGACTTTAACACACGCTTTCTTCTAAGGGTGAATTTAAGGCTGCCTGTCTATTGAAGCTGTGCGAGCTGTGCGAGCTGTGTAGCTGTGTTTTTTTAACCAATCAGGAGTTCGGGCGAGGCGCGGCCGATCTCGCCCGAGCTCCTGATTGGTGCTTCTAAAAAACACACATCTTCAATGGACAGGCACCCTTACTCGAGCTTCCTTCTAAGGGTGTACATATGTACATATTGTAGTGAAATCTTGAGTTCGCTTCGCTCGCTCCTGGTTTAGTATTGTATTGAATCTGCCTACCTAGTCGTATTGCCAAATGTCGTCCGTGGAAAATTTTCTATTTTACTGAAATGTCGGGGGTTTTTGAAGTCTTTGTCCGGTGACGGCGCTTTTGGAGATGGCAGCAGCGCTGCACAACTGAACAGCTTTCACTTTGGGTAGGGCTGCTCCTACCCAAAGTGAAAGTTGTTCAGTTTGATGGTCTAATGATTATTGGACTCTAATGTAAACCACCCCCTTAAATGTTTATTTATATTTTTGTAACACCTTGTACTTATGTAGAGCCAACACAGAAATCGAAAATTTCATGGACCCAAATGTATGGAATAGCTGATATTTTTATCGCAATTTCGTCGTTTGCTCCATAGTGAACCTTTTTTTTATTGTCTGATCATTTTTTATTGTTCAATATGTAAGGCAATTAATTTTACGCTCTGTATATTAATATCCTAATAAAAACATGTGAAGAAACTAAAACATCGAATAGCAAAAAAGGGTTAAACTTAACAACGAAATAAAGAGGCAAAAAAGCAAATAGAGGAAAGCAAATTGTGCAAATTGTTTGGCAAGACTCTCGATATCGAAATTTTCCGGTCGGATTTCTCATGAGACGGCCGGTGCATCCCAATCGTACACAGGGCAGTAAATTGGCGACTAGTGATGTGCTACATAATATCGATAAAGGTTTTGTTACTTATGATACGATACGAGGAGAAACGATCTTGTGATTTCTCTTGAGTCTGAAAGTGGGTAGTAAATTGTAATTGTTACCTTCGGATAGTGAGTGATGGAGAAAATTATATCGATATTTTTTTAGGTTAAGGTATCTTAACGGAGTTAGAATAATAACGATGTTAGAGGTTTTTACCGATGATAAAAGATTTGTCGAATCCCATTTTAATCAAAAGATTGAAAAATCAAATTTTTAAGAGTACCATATTTTAAATATCAGGACCCAACGTGCGGGGCTGACAGCTATCTTCTCCATACTAATCAGAAAATCTACGGCCAAATATTATTCATACGTTTACACTAGCTTTTAAAAGTATACTGAGAGTTGGCACAGATGAAAAAAAAAAGATTGGAGTCGTGTCAAGTCACGGCACTTGCGGAAAGGAGACAGATTTGACTTTTATGGTCCACCGACAAGAACGAAGCACTTTGAATAAGATAATTATGATGCCCCTATGCACAGTCTAAGAATGAGTTCATATCCACAAACACTACGGGCACTCCCTGCCCTACTAATTTTGACCTCCCTTCCACTCCCTCTCGTCTGGGTAGTACGGGATGTGGACGACATTAAGAAGTGGTGTATTCCTTTGTTACTCGTACTCTCTCCGAATACAATCATGTTCTAGCCTCTTGTCAATGTGAGCCCATTTGTATGAAGTGTGATATGTTTAATGTCTTAATGGCTAATTCTTACATACATGTATAGTAGCTTTCGCGTTAAATTGTGAACTCATCGAACTTAAATAACAAAATATATTTAAAGAGTATCGATATCGATACCATGTGGCACATCATTAAAGCCGCAAGTAACCGCACTGCGCCGTGCTCTCAACAGTCCGACATTAGACGTTGTAAACACAAATAGAAAGCTAATAAGCCATAACTCCGCCAGGTGGAGCTGGAGACTGCGGCGGTAGTACTTAGCCAAACTTTGAGAACTTGCTTCGAACAACTTACTAAGAATTAGTTGGCACTTAACTACTAGGTGTGTTGGGTTACCTTAATTTACTCTCAAGGCGACAAGAAGGATAAGCCAAAATTTTTATTAACCTATTTAGATTTTTCAACGACTTTCTATAACCATGGACTCATCACGTCATAAATAACAAAGCCTAAACATAGCACATGTCTCTAATTTCACCATATTAAGCTTCTAAACTGCTCTCTCCTCGGTCTCTAAGCAGTAATGTAATGTAAGACAACGTAGTCGAAGCTTCGTATGGTAATTTTAGATGACCGACCAAAGAGAATACACTACGTTTTGACTGACTAGACTCGCCTATCACTTTTTGAGAATATTTATTGGGTTTTACTTACATTCTTTACACTTTTCGGACCTTATCTTACATAAATAAAATTAACATACCGGTGATAGGTCACATCTTCTTTTCTTCATCGTTAGTGTATTATTTCGGAACTCTTTTATGATACTCTTCGGCTTTGTTTTGTATGTCGGTCAAGTGTTGGTCAAACGTTATTTCGGTCAAACGTTATGTCGGCCCAAACTCAGGACGGTCAAACGTTATATCGGCCCAAAGTAATGTCGGTCAAAGGTTATATCGGCCCAAAGTAATGTCGATAAACTGTCTGTCGGACAAAAGTTCCACAATCGTGATCAACACACCACTGAGGAAGGGGTTATGCTTACGTCGTTACGTCCCATCAACTGCACGCCGAAATGTGGAGTCCGTCATTTTTCCTTTCATATACCCAACGCAAAAAAACTACATGACATGTGTTTAACCAGAGTGTTTTGTTCACTCTCACGATGGTTCCGGAACATGGACTCTGACTAGGGCTGCCATCCGTCCGGGTTTCCCCGGATTCGTCCTAGTTTGTCCGGGGGCATCCGGGCGGGGTCGTCACAAAAGTGTCCGGGAAAAACCCGGACACTTTTCGTGTCCGGGCAAAACAGTCTTTGGGCAAAACCCGATTATTTTCTACATAATACATAGAAGGCCTCGATTTCGGCATGAGCTGGAAATGCGCTATAATCTAGCAAAATCTCGAGCTCGCTTCGCTCGCTCTTGGCTTTATATTGAATTGAAACGATCTAGTCGTATTGCAAAAGCTCGAGCTTGCTTCGCTCGCTCCATTTTTAGACCGTGTTAGTTGTTACGCTCGTTCCAGCCAGGTTTTAGCTTGTATTGCAACAACCTATTTTTACCTTAAAAAAAAGATGATTTTAGATTGTACAGCAACGACCTAAGCTGGATTATGGTTAAAATAAAAATTTTCGTGGTTGTCCGGGGAAAATTTCTGATTTTACTGAAATGTCCGGGGTTTTTGATGTCTTTGTCCGGCGACGGCAATTTTGGCGATGGCAGCCCTTGCTCTGACTAAGGACACTGAACAAAACAAAGTCCAACAAAGAGCAATGGAAAGAGCTATGCTAGGAAAGGAAAGTCAAAGTCAAAGCACTTTATTGCGATACACAGGTTATTATGATGGTTTACATTTGAATTAAGCGTCTCTGTGATCTGCCTAAGGGCATGCAACATAACAAAAATAGGTGACACTAGGAATTATTTCATCTCGAGCATCTCCGTCTCCGGAAGGCACGTTAAGCAGTTGGTCCCGCATAGTACCGTCAGATGGCGGTGTAACTGACTATTCGTTAAGCCAAGTCAGAGGCCTGTAAAGGCAGCTTGAAAATTCTCTGACTACAACTTGACCAGAAACTCTCCTGCTCTTGGCCTGCGAAGTGGAGTATATCCCACTCCCTCTCACCATTATTCGTGAGAGGAGACATTTGCCCTGCAGTGGGATACTCTACAAGCTATTTCTTTCATACAACGTGTTAATAAATTAGCGCAAAACCTCATACACCCCAACTGATTTATAACAAAATAATTGGATTGAAACAATAATTTTATTATTCGCATTTTAAGTTTTGAAGCAAAAATGGTTTGTTATCATTTCAGCAGGTTTTGCGCTAATTCATTAACACGATGTATGAAAGTTATAGCTTGTAGAGTATCTCACTGCAGGGCAAATGTCTCCTCTCACGAATAATGGTGAGAGGGAGTGGAATATACTCCACTTCGCAGGCCAAGAGCTGGAGAGTTTCTGGTCAAGTTGTAGTCAGAGAATTTTCAAGCTGCATTTACAGGCCTCTGACTTGGCTTAACGAATAGTAAATGAAAGAAAGCGCTACCGTACTCATGGATACATTTTTATAATCTTGTTTTGGTAGTGAGTAGGGTGAGTGTGCCCGTGCTGTGGGTTGACATAGGGTTCCAAAAATTTTTTTGTAAACAAATTAATTAATATTTTGAAGAAAAAAAAATAACTATGTTAAAACCATGATAATTGGATTCTGCTCTTGATTCTAAACAAACTATTTTCAAGTTTTGCGCTAATTCATTAACACGTTGTATATAGGGTGTACGGGAAATGAAAAGCTTTTAATACGGGACCAACTACTATGAGATCTCAAAAATAAAATCAGCTCCTCAATACCTAAAATTTTGCGCGGTAGGAGTTTAATGTATGAGATGTTTTTTTTTTGGAGATCTCATAGGTAGTAGGTGCCATTGTAAAAGTTATTCATATTGATGAGTACTTTCACCCTGTAGTATTCTAGCAACTATAGAAACAACGTAGTTTAAAATTAAATCGTTCTATCAAAGTTAGAACTGTCAGCATTTGAATGGAATATCAAAGTACATTTTGGAGCAAAGGGAATATTTGACGATGGAAGGGACTAGCTAATGCAATTGTCTAAGTTTGGAACAATTCTATAGATAATAATTACTAGTGGTTGACATTGTAATTTCCAAAGATAAAATATGGGGGTAGATAAATAATATAAAGCAAGACATAGAAACGCTACTTGACATCCATTCACACTTATGACAACCGCCCATTAGAATAAGTGAAATGTCAATAACAGATACCGTCTTGAACCATTTTGTCACCAGACCTCCAGCTGGAAGACTCAGCTTGAATTTGCTTAAAAAGTGGTGACATTTGTTTAACAGACGTAACAGATTTACGTCTAATCTAGCTCTGTCACTCTTATGGCAATCCGTGTGCGACTGTGAGGAATAACTATACATGTTTTTGTACAGTTTGATATTGGGTAGACCTGGTAATCTCGTATATACCCTTGTAATTTAGGTGGGCAGACGTCGCTTCTCCACCTGCTGCACACTTTTCTTGACACTTTAACTTCCATACACCTTCCATACGTCATTTCCCACTCTATACTATTTTGTTTAAACCACCCCTTTTAATATTATTAGTTAATAGGGTGTTCTGTTCCATCTTGTATAATTATGACAACAAATAAACGCAAAATCTAAAAACCAGATTGCATGCATAATATGCTCACGACTATTTTCCCCGAGGGGGTAGTCAGAGATATTCTGAAACTTCAGAACATCCACGTTTCACTAATACCGAAACTCTGTCCAGTGTGACGGGGAATGAGCCCGTCGCCACTTGTAATGGACAGTACGGTACGATACATGCCTCGAAATTGAAGCATGCAGGTTTCCTCACGATGTTTTCCTTCACCGAAAAGCCAGTGGTGTTACAAATCGTACATAAATTCCGAAAAACTCATTGGTACGAGTCGGCCTGGGCGGGAATCGAACCATCGCCTCCTGCACGGCAGGCAAGGTTACTCGCCACTGGACCACCACGGCTTTTTACTATTTCTAATACCCTTTTAATATTATTAGTTAATAGTGTGTTCTGTTCCATCTTGTATAATTATGACAACAAATAAACGGAAAATCTAAAAACAAGATTGTACCATTGAAAACTAGTCAACTAAGTTATAATAATAATTAATTTTACTTCTTAAGTATATAGTATACAGGGTGTTAGGAAAAGTATCATTAACCTTTAAACCACATACTCTACCCATCAAACTGAACAACTTTTACTATATGGGAGTAAACGTGTCAGAACAAAAAAATCTGCTGTCCCTTATGGCTGTCCCATACTAAACTGCAATACCATAATGTTTGATTTTTTTTTGTTCTGACAGGTTTGCTCCCATAGTAAAAGTTGTTCAGTTTGATGGGCGAAGTATGTGGTTTAAAGGTTAATGATATTTTTCCTTACACCATGTATAATTAAATATTTACACCGCCTTACCAAATGTCTGGAAGAAATCGCTTTTAGTGATAAGCCCGCTATTTGTACCCTTTTTGTTAACCGACTTCAAAAAAAGTATATATGTACAGGGTGGCCGGGGAGTTGACGTTCAAACGTAAACTTTAGGTCCGGTATGTTGTGGGGTATCCGAATCACCCCCATGTATGTTCCGCGATTTTTTATAGTTTTCGAGTTATGATGATTTTTCCGATTTTTTGAGGAAACTCGACATGACTGGCTTAAACAACTTCAAAAAAAAAAAGTGTAAGACTTTTTAGAGATTCTTTTTTTGCAGCTTAATCTTCATGAATTGTGCCTTTATTCAAAACATCATCAGCATCGTAACTTTGATAAAACTTATGAAAATATTGGTCTAAAGTTAAAAATTTGCGATCCGTGAATTATGACTAAATTTTCAACTTTAAATTAAAACTCTAAACAGGTGACCTTATGATTTTTTAGCCAATCCCAAAAATGCGGCCAACTCTCAGCTTTCATAATCATAAATAAAAAGTAGTACTTATGAGGGCTAATTTGGCTAGAATTGATCTTCAAAGACAACAAGGCGGAAAACTCTTAATTATAATTTTTTTTTTTTTGCCATAATTACCACGCCTAAGGCTAAATAATGATTAAAGAATGCTGGAAACCTAAACGGCGACGGGTTATGCCGGACTCTTACCGGCTAAAACCCCACCGTGTTCCACCTCATCGCGTATTGCCGTAGAGCCTGAGGGCCCGTGAGGAATCTTCCACGCTCTACGGCGCAGCGACCGACCTTACCAGGTCTCATCTCTGTTGGCCTGGACAAGCCTACAGGCCTTTAGGTGGTGCGTGGGAACACGCACACAACCACCTCGAGTCCCTATGATCGGACGCCGAACCCCCCAGCCCGACGCCCAGAGACTCAAAAATTACGGGGGAGGCAGACCGCGAGCAAACGCAGCCCATCTGCGCCCCGTGCGTCTTTGGCGGATCGGGAGTTCAGAAGTCAACTCCCTCTCCCTCTCCGCCATCTCCTTCTGGAGCATTACTGCCTCGGCTCCCTCCTCCTAGGTTAGGTTAGTTTAGTTCATGTTAGGTTAGGTTATCTACTTTTTACTAAAAACTTTCCTTATTCCACCAACACGATAGGTTTCCAGCATTCTTTAATCATTATTTAGCCTTAGGCGTGGCAGTTATGGCAAAAAAAAAAATATTTTTAAATTTAAGAATTTTCCGCCTTGTTGTCTTTGAAGATCAATTCTAGCCAAATTAGCCCTCTTAAGTACTACTTTTTATTTATGATTATGAAAGCTGAGAGTTGGGCGCATTTTTGGGATTGGCAAAAAAATCATAAGGTCATCTGTTTAGAGTTTTAATTTAAAGTTGAAAATTTAGTCATAATTCACGGATCGCAAATTTTTAACTTTAGACCAATATTTTCATAACTTTCATCAAAGTTACGATGCTGATGATGTTTTGAATAAAGACACAATTCATGAAGATTAAGTTGCAAAAAAATAATCTCTAAAAAGTCTTACACTTTTTTTTTAGAAGTTGTTTAAGGCGGTCATGTCGAGTATCCTCAAAAAATCGGAAAAATCATCATAACTCGAAAACTATAAAAAATCGCGGAACATACATGGGGGTAATTCGGATACCCCACGACATACCGGACCTAAATTTTACGTTTGAACGTCAACTCCCCGGCCACCCTGTATATTTTTTTTCTTTTTATTTGTTTTTAATATTGTTATTTTATGTTTTTGGTGTGCAAATAAAGAGTATTGTGTATTGTAAAAACTATTGTTTTTTTTTTCAAAAATCTCGTTGGTTATCGGGAAATTATCACCAAAAAAAAAACTAAGAAAGAGGAAACAAGCTATAGTAATCTTATTTTGTTTCAAAAAGTGCATACATACACATACATAAACTCACGACCATAATCTATTTCGGGGTAGTCAGAAACATTGCTACCCGACTGCCTCGCATTGACCTGCTGTCTTGCATACAGTTGTTTGTAATTGGTCTTGTTTTAAAAAGAAAATTTCCGTAACAATGGTAAATATGTAAATCCTATACATACTAAGTGGGCTCAGACTTGGTACAAGCACTAAGACCTAGATGCCCTAGGCGTTCCATTTCACGGTGCATCAAACAAGGATTTCAGCTTAGCAATCTTCCTGGAAAACAGATTTAAAATAAAACTGTGAAAAGGCTTTAAGCCGATATCCTAGGAGATGTAGTGGCTTCCAGTTCTATATTTTATTCCATGTCATATTTACACAGTGTTTTTGTATTTATAATACTTACCTACTACATAATACAAGCGTGTTTTACCTCGCGCGCGTCTGACGCGAGGTTCTGTCATATATGACAGAACCTAGCGTCAGACGCGCGCGGCCGACGACAGACCTCACTTCCGAGGTCAGCGACTGACGCGTGCCTATTGTACAGAGTGTTATCACTTTAGGGTATTTTCCCCTAAATTTAGGGTACGTTTTTATGTTTTGGTGTTTAAACAAAAACATAAAAACACAAACAAAAAAAACCAATACATATTTTAATAAAGAATATTTGATTGATTGATAAATTGCTAGGTTTAGAGAATATATGAATGCATTTTTTTTAACAGGATTTTGATAAAATAAATTTTGGGAGTAATTAGACAGGGATGCGTTGCGTTCCCATGGCTTTTTAACCTGTACATGTATCGCTGTCTAGCTAATAATTATCTAGGCAAGAGGGATTTTCCGAAAAAAGAAAAAGTAGTTTCAAGTGGCTCAATAGATGGTGTTATCGCTACGTTGAGCGACCTTGTAGATAATAAAATACAAATAAAATAGTAAAAATTAAGAAAATTTTCGGTAAAATCTTCGTAATATTTCTGGCAAACATTCTTGTTCTGCGTGACGTCAGAGCATAGCCGCGCGCGGCCGCGGCCGATGCGATAGACATCGGCTGCACGCGTCTGCGCGCGCGTCAGTCGCTGGTATCGGAAGCGGCGCCTTAGGGTAAATAACTACAAATGCAGACTGAGAATAGTGATGTTACACAGAGTGTTTTAAATGAGTTTCATTTATTATGGGATGCTTCAGTTTAGGAGTGCGATTTTTAAATCTTATACGTTGAACACAGCAGTTGAAAATGTATGGAGATACGCATCTTTCTACTGCTGATTTGACTTTCAAAAATCGCACTCCTGAAGTATGATTTTTAATGTCAAATCAGCAGTAGAAAGATGCACGTCTCTGACATTTTCAACTGCTGAGTTCAAAGAATGAGTTTTAACAATCGCACTCCTGGTCATCAAATTGAACAACTTTTATTTCACTACAGAGCAATAATTAAGAAAAAAATTTAAATATCTGCTGTTTCATACAAAACTGTAGTACCCTACACGATTCAAATAAAGGAGATAGCTGATCTTCTTTACTTTATTCGGCTTTATATCGGTACCTAGTGAAAGTTTTTCAGTTTGATGGTCTAACCACCCCTTTAAATATTTCTAGGGTGTGCTGTGTACTATATACAACGTGTTAATGAAATAGCGCAAAACCTCATACACCCCAACTGATTTATAACAAAATAATTATATTGAAACAATAATTTAATTATAATGATAATTAAAATTTAAAGTTATTCGCATTTTAAGTTTTGAAGCAAAAATGATTTGTTATCATTTCAGCACTGAAAGAAAGCGCTAACTTACTCATGGATACATTTTTATAATCTTGAATTGGTAGTAAGTAGGGTGAGTAAGCCCGTGCAGTCGGTTGACATCGTGTTCAGAAAATTTAAAATTTTTCATACAAATTATTTAACTTTTTGAAAAAAATTACCTATGTTGAAACCATGATATTTCGACTCTGCTCTCGATTCTAAACAAACTACTTTCTAGTTTTGCGTTAATTCATTAACACGTTGTATACACCTTCTGTAAATATCTCGAATGTTGTCACATCTAAACTATTATAAAACTGTAACAGAAGTGTGTCTGTACATTGAAGATATTTACAAAAAAAAGATTACGATATGGTTTTTAGGCTTCCCTGATTCCAAATCCCAAATTTTTGGACTTTTTGTCTGTCTGTTTGTTTGTTTGTTTGTTTGTTTGTTCGTTTGTTTGTTTGTTTGTTTGTTTGGGTGTTTGTTTGTTCGAGTATCACGCAAAAACTACTGAACCGATTTTGATGAAACTTTTTTGTTTGATAGCTTATCATCTGACTTAAAATCTGGTATATAATTTATGCGGACGAAGTCGCGGCTCGTAGATTATATAATCTATGTGACAACATTCGAGGTATTTACAGAAGGTGTATTCGTATATACGAATCGAAGCAACGAATCTTCTGGGCTCTACTTTTGTTATCGAGTCAATGGCAAGTCATTTTATATATATTTCCTGTTTAGTATTTTGCAACACAGATAGAACGTCTATATAAGCTCTATTCACGTACAAGAGTCAGGAAAGGAAGTGCAGGATGTGAGATTTTCCATTGTCTGATAAGCAACACATTCACACCCGAGGTAGGATCATTACATTAAAGGTTGATATTGAACAACTTTATCTAAGGAAAATTAATGAGGTATAAGTCGCGGCACGAATCTCTAGCGCTGACCTTGAATGCGTTGGCCGTTTGTACAAGACACTATGCACTATTTTTGTCTAAATTAACTCATTTGAGCGCTAGAGTTTCGTGACGATGGTATAGTAGATAATTACAAAATGTTGTGCTCTTATGCTTTTCGTATTTGGTTTTCTTAGACAGTTACTTGCTAGATACCAACACAGTGAAGCACAAGCCATTCAAAAACAGGTATAGGGTAAGGTTGCTCAAGTCGTACCCCTGAAGAGAGAATTACTGTAACTTTCAGATTAATTTAATTTAAAAAAAAAAAATTGTGTTCATGGAATCTTTATTTATTTAACTCTTAATCAGCATTCATATCTTGCATCAAAAACACCATATAACAATTTTTGAAAAAAGTGCCTTCGGTACGACTAACGCGCCTCGCAAAAGTCACTAAGTACAGCTGAACATGCTACTGAGTTCACCGCGACGAGTACTATCATAAGCAAAGATCATTATCTGAATAGTACTTCAAATTTCGCCTTTACGACTTATGTATAAAGTCCATAACACTACAAAGAAAGACATTTTGCCAAAATTAATTATTTGTTTTCTCGAGTTCTACAAAATAGTAGTTAATGACCTCTTGCGATAAGTCGACGTATGATTTTAAGATAACTAGATAACTATGACATAGTTACTATGTAGTATGTAGAATACTTTACGTTATAGACACGAACATTCATGACTTAGGTTCAAAATAATGCATCAAAACACACAGTAAATTCACCCCTGGCAATGCAGCGGTTAGAATGCAAGCTTAGCTTGAGGCATGCTATTTCTCGCGTCGATGGCTTTGATTCCTTCCAGAATGTGGGTAGTCTGTGCTTGAACATGTCTCAGTGCTCTGGAATGAGGATGGCATCTGACATGTTACGTTTAATGGTATTGGCTCCTGTTGATGTTTAGTTAGTAGGTACTTAGTAGTGAAGGGATATGATATACACCGTGTAAAAAGACATCTCCCGAAAACTTTAAGAACATATCACTGAACCTATATAACAATTAATGGCGCTAACCTTTTAAATTTAAAAAAATTATTCGTGATTTTTCCATTTTCTTGCCACGCAATGTAAAGCGTACAACACGCTGCTGTCGTAACACTACGTCACACGACCGTTTGCGGTTATGTAGGTACAAACTGTAGCAGAGAAGAAGCGCGCCAAGGTGCGCGCGGTAGTCACGGTCGCGCGCCACTCAGCTGTTAGGTCACTGCCCGCTCGCTCGGGTGAGCGGGCAGTGACCTTACAGCTGTGTGGCGCGCGACCGTAGCTTGGCGACGAGTTTGATGAGTGCGTTTTACATTGCGGATTTTTGCTATTTTCGAAATGCTTGTGTTTAACAATTAAAATTGTATTGCATTATGTCACTGGTAGGCTTTAATGTTCATAATTGTAGAAATAAAGGCCCGAAAAAAAATTAAATTTGTGAAAATAAAAAAAATAAATTTCAGTGCCAAAGTGTTAGGTATCATGGTCTGAATCCATAGTTTCAGTTTTCGGGAGTAGTCTTTTTACACCCTGTATTGTGATTATTTAAATGATCAAAATGTTTGGGTCTGAGTTGAGTGTCACTAACTTATAGTTTAATATATAGTTACAGTATTACTGTATACATACAGGGTGTAACAAAACACCCTAGTAATACTTAAGGGGGTGCTTCAGATCATCAAACTGAACAACTTTCACTATGGAGCCAACATTGAGATCGCGAAAAAAAATCCGCTCTTTCATACAAAACTGCAGTACCGTCTCAACTCGTGTATCGGACAGCAGATTTTTTTAATTTTTTCTCGACATTGGCTCCATAGTGAAAGTTGTTCAGATTGATGGTCTGGAGCACCCCCTTAAGTATTACTAGGGTGTTTTGTTATACCCTGTATAACCTTAGCTTAAGAATTTGTATTACTGTATACATGGTGTAAGGAAAAGTATCATTAACCTTTAAACCACATAATCTACCCATCGAACTGAACAACTTTTAAAAGGGGAGCAAACATGACAGAACGAGAAAAAATCTGCTGTTCCATACTAAACTGCAATACCTAATCGACTGGAACATATGGAGCAACACAACAGTGCCGCAATTGTTTGTTTACATGTTGTAAAATTTCAATAAAGGATTTTTTAAGTTAAAAAAAAAAACATTTTTTTTTTTGTTCTGACAGGTTTGTTCACTAGTAAAAGTTGTTGAGTATGATGGGTAGAGTATGTGGTTTTAAGGTTAATGATACTTTTCCTTACACCCTATATAAGGTCCTTCTTAATATGCTGACACTTTTTAAGGGGATGTTCAGACCGTCAAACTGAACAACTTTTCCTAATGCACCAACATCGAAATCGCGAAAAAAATAATCCGCCCTCCCATACAAAACTTCAAACCAACTCGAGCCAAATGTATGGGACGGCCGATTTTGTTTTCGCTTTTTCGATGTTGGTCACATAGAGAAAGATGTTCAGTTTGATGGTCTGATCATCCCCTTAAAAAGTGTCAGCATATTAAGAAGGACCCTGTATACAGTAATACAAATTCTTAAGTTAAGGTTATATGTAGGTATAGATAATAGTGTAACTAGAACAACCTATACAGTAAACTTTAGTTAGTGACCCAAAAACTTTGATTATTTAAATAACGACGATGATCATGATGATGGGTAGAGTATGTGGTTTAAAGGTTAATGATATGTTTCCTTACACCCTGTATATTACAAATGTAACAATATCCCTACAACATACAAGTGACAATAACAAAAGCCCAAGGGAATAACGACACTTGAAAACATTGCAGTTGCAATAAAACCGTACTAGCTTTAAAATGAAAGCGCATTCTACTGCAATCCACACTGCGAAGACCTACGAATCAAAGCATTTTCATCCGTACGAAAGAGATTTTAAAATTCTTTTTGGAGATTGTTTTTGAAATTATTTTTGTTTACAACTGGTTTTCGTAATATTTGACGCGGGAATGGAGAGATTTCGAGTTTGTTTAAAGTGTTTGCTTTTTCATTTATTTTTATTGAAATAATTTACTATTTTCAGGTGAATTGACAATGCACTCGATAAAAGGTGTAAACTTAAATGCGTCACGTACTCTAGGGAGTGTTTCGGATCAAACTAAACAACTTTCATTATGAACCAACATCGAAAAGCCGAAAAAAAAACATTACCCATCCCAAAAAGTGCACAACCAAAACGCCGCTAAAGAAGTTTCACTTCAAAAAATCGGCTGTTCCATGATATGTATGGAAGCAAATTTTTAGTGTACCGTTGTCAAACAAGGAACCGAACCCTTATACTTTCGTCCATTCTGTCTGTCTGTATGCCCAACCTCAATAACTCCCTCATTTTTGCACCTATTGAATCGAAATTTGGTATGAAGACAGATAACTGTAACCCAAAAACTGAAATGTTGTAGTTGTAAAGAAATAAAATTTTTTGACCCTCCTACCGTACAATGAAAGAGGAAGTCGGAAGCCGGAAATTTTTTTATTTTTTTATAAATCGAGTGATGTGTCGTTGGATAGGTCTTGTCCAATGGAACAAAACTCTAATCTAAACTATTATAAAACTGTAACAGAAATTTGTCTGTACATTGAAGATATTTACAAAAAAAAAATACGATTTGGTTTTTTCCTGTCCCTGATTCCAAATCACAAATTTTTGGATTTTTTGTCTGTCTGTTTGTTTGTTTGGGTGTTTGTTTGTTCGAGTATCACGCAAAAACTAATGAACCGATTTTGATGAAACTTTTTTTATTTGATAGCTTATCATCTGACTTAAAATCTGGTATATAATTTATGCGGACGAAGTCGCGGGTTAAAGCTCGTAGAAACTAAATCGTTATAATTCTTCTGTCTTGAGATATTTGCGCTCAAAATAAAAAATAGGAGAGTGTAAAACGGTTTCACTTTTTGTATTTAAACTGCGGGTAAACGGTCCTCTTACTAACAAATCATTACTATGTTTATTTAAACAGCTATAACCGCAGTTTACGAATAGATTTGTTGGTAAATACAGTATAATGGCTACAATAACATTCTATTTCCAAACCGCATCCAGGCACGTTCGGTTTATTGTTTTAACCGGCTTTTATGCGACCGCATTGATGCTAAAATAAAAAAATACTTGTTTTTTTTCTCTACAAAATTACCAACGAAATGGCTTTACTTTCGTAATTCAGAAGATGCTGTATAAGGTATTTAAACCGAAATGAAATCGTAAAAAGTCGTTGCATGGTCTATAGTAGCGAGTATACAACGTGTACCTAAAACACGCTAGTAATATTTAAAGGGTTCATATTGAAACAACAACAACACAACTTTCACTATAAAATGTGAAAGTTGTTCAATATCCGTTGTTGTTGTTCGCTCCCCTAGGGGAGCGTGTAATTTTACTATGATGGAGACAAAGTCGTAAAAAAAAATCATCTGTCACATAACATTAGAGTCAAGGTAGTATACCTACTGTAGTTTTGTAAGAAACATCAGACTTTTTTTAAATTTTCTCTTTATTGTTTCCATAGTGAAAATTGTTCAGTTTGATGGTATAAACACCACCCTTTTAAATATTACTACAGGGTGTTAGGGTAAACAGTTGCATTACTTTAAGGGGTGATTTTATCCATGATACTGAACAACTTTCCCTAAGAAACCTATAGGAAATTCGGAAAAATAATTTTCGGCTTTTCATACAAACATTCGATCCGCTGATTGCATTTGGTATAGAAAGTTCAAAATATTTTTTTGCCAATTTCCTATGTTTCTCAGGCAAAGTCGTTCTTTCGTTACACCTGTATAGCCTCGCCTTCCATGCAGGAGAGAAATTTGCAGTGTTGCCAGAAGGTTACTTTTGTAACCTTTTAGGTGATTTTTAGCTCTGTCAGGTTACATTTAGGTTACACGATTCAAAAGGTTACTTTTAGGTGTTTTTGCAGGATTTGTATAATCAATTTTAAAATTCGTATTTTTTTCATGAAACCGAAGGCTTTTTTATGTTTTGCAATGTTTTATAACGCAAAACGTCCGTAACATAGTGAGTGCAACTCCTAAAAACACTTTTTTCTCTCTCGCACTACTGCATACCAAATCACAAATGACTAAAGCGTCTCACTTACAACTTAAAAACGCTACTGAATTGTTTATATTTATGTAAGTTATTACAACCAACATCTTTCTATCATCGTTTTAATACCTTATTACTGGAAAAAAATATTTAAAATAAAGAACAATGGCAGATTAGGACCCAGGCATTTTTACGAAAACTAAAAGCCATTCAGGACGTTGGTCATAATTATTAAAAACAGAAAAAATTTAGGCATTTTTGAAAAAAAACTTCCACATCTCCAGAAGTCCGGATTCAAAAGTAGAAATTACTAGTAAAATAGACAAATCGTCAAAAAAGCAGTAGCAAAACGCAACCACGACAGCTATTTTCATCTAATGTTATCGCTGAGGTATTTTTGGTCGTTATGGAACGTATTTGGTTTGGTTGAACTGATAGTGTGAGTGATTTCGTTTTCTTCCATTATCATAATATGGTACGGTTATCGTGAATTTTCATTAAAATAAACACAATGAATGCGTAGAAGATTGAGTGCACTATCTAATAAGAAAGATTATGAGTTTCACACACTCAAAAGGCATCATAAGGAGAAATACCTTTCCCCCAACTTCTACAGATTACAACCAATATACATTTTTGTTAGTTTTGATTCACTCTACACGTATTACTAAGTTTCATTCATGTATGGGACCTCTATGTCTGGGTCTCAAATTATATGGCTTTCCGCCAAACTTCTTTCACACCAAAAGCACACCAAAAGGTTACTTTTTTATCTATTTCCAGTTACTTTTGACAAGATCCGGCTGGCAACACGGAAATTTGGTTAGTTAGTAGTCCTATCCAGTATGTACCCACTAAAGGAAACAGACCACACCACACCAACATACAATAACATTTGTAAACAAATTTTAATGATTAGTAGTAAACAAAGAAGAATAAAAACAATAATTAAGCATTTAAGGACATTTTACCAAAACATCTCTCCGACTATAATTATGATAAATAACCCAGAAGTTTTGTACCAAAGTAGGTAAAATAAATGTACAAAGAAAAACTATTTATTTCCTTTTTGTCGGCAAACTTCGCAATTAAGGCGAAACTTCACCCGACGACAATGAAATGAATTAGTTTTTAGTTCAACCAGGAATTAATAATGAAGTTGAAAGCAAAAGTTCGTTTCTGTATGGAAAATTAGTGTTTTTGTTGGGCAATTCGTTTAATTTATTCAGTTGGGTTTTAGCCTACTTTTTTATCTCGAACTTTGCAGACATTTTTTGGAACTATATACAAGCTTTTATTTTGAGTTGAACTAGCTAAAGCCATCTAAAGCCTAGAACAATTTAATAATTTATACACACTGTTCATTTAAAGTTTATTTTATAATTAAATTTATATTTTATACAGTGTGTAAACTTAAAAATGCGTCACTTACTTAAGGGTGTGCTTTAGATTAGACCATCAAACTGAACAGCTTTTACTATGGGACTCACAGGGTAGAGTATTAGGGCATTAAAGCTTTTTTCCATCGCTTCCTCGAACTCTGCCTCGACTTAAACTCAATCGAAAAATTCCTCGACTGGTCCTCGTAATCAGGCCCTGTATCCGGACTTTCGATGTTCGATATATAGCCACTATTTCGGCACTTCATTGTAATAGAGTTGACATTGAAACTAAAACGTTCACGCAATTGCGAAGTTCGAATGTGCGGGTAGAGGCCCACTCGCGGGGGATTCTCACTCATAAACTCGAGGTTCCTTTACTTGGGTGGAGACCCACTATTATTTACTAGTTTACTTGACTAGTCAAGGAAGACTGGACACCAAGAAAGGGGCTTCTAATTTCACTATTATTTACTAAATAATAGTGAAATTTGAAGCCCCTTTCTTGGTGGTGTTTAAAAAAGCAGAAAATATATAAAATACATCCGCTATTTTGTGCAAAACTGTCCTTCAACGACAAATAGGACGCATCTCGAGGAAACCTTTAGCTATGGTGAGAGCTACCTTGAGTTTGACGTTTCTTTCCTCCACTCTTACTTCGACTCGACGACGACGGTTGTGACATTTTGACTGAGTGTGAAAATTCGAATAAAGGAAATCTCAAGGAAGAAACTGTAGAAGTTTTAAAACAAACAGTCAATTGTTTCGACGCATTCGATACGTTAACACATCGCCAGCAAACTCGTGCTCAAGCTACGGCTTACGTAACAATTCTAAAGAATGCGGAAACTCCTGCCATTTTTCGCCTTCGCCCTCCATTTTACAATGCGCGAGATAAATCGGATCGCCTGAACGTCCATTAGTTCGAGTCTAGCCAATCCGCCGTTAAATCTTAGGAGATTTCCAACCGATAGCTTTTTAGATTATACCTATGGGGTTGGGGTATACTATAGTATACGTACGGTTTCTTATGCTGGGTTTTTGTGGGGGGAAAAGTCCTAAACAGCTTATTTTGGGAGACGAAAATAAGAAATTAGTCACATCCGTTAAAATTAGCTGTCACATTTTTGACATGTCTGGAGGTTGCGTGCAAAAAAAGTTTAGGGATCGTCAACATTTTGGAACCATAGTCTAAAAAACAAGGTCTTCTATTGCCAGAGTGATACAAGCCTACGTCACAAAAAAATGGCCGCTAAACATGGTAAAAGGTCATGATGACGTAGGCTTGTTTCAGTCACGTGATCGGAAGAGAATACCAGGCGCAGTATATTATTGTACCATGTTTTGGAACCTTCTTTCGTACGTTTTCATCATCGTTGTTAGTTTGTCCCTTTCTAATCAAACGACGTAAATTAAAAAAATACTTAGTTTTTATTCTGACAGAAAGGGACAAACCTAAAGTTTGAAACATCGACGTAGGTACCTACGAAAGAAGGTTGAACATTAATAAAAAGAATATTACCGACCGCTATGACAAAGAAAATATACACTACCGGCTATGACCAATTTTCGTGTTTCCATGCTCGTAAGGAGGATTGGTATCCTTTATCATTCTAAATCCATCGCATCCATGCTGTAATATGTATTAGAAGTCAAAAATCTGTCTAAGTGGCAACAGGCACATTGGCTACATGTTAATTCATGTATGTAGCTGACAAAAATAAGAATATATCCAAATTTTCTCGACACGCACTTTGGTAAACGGTTGCAAAAATATAAGTATCAAACGCATGAAAACTTTCTATAGCGCGATTTAAATTCGTACAGCGCCATCTATCGCCAACTTACAATAAACAAAATGAATATATTTATTACATCTTCGTCGATTCGTTCTTCAGATATATAATTCACCACTGATTCACCATGTAGTCCTTTGATCCTACAAGGCGTTTATTATTTATCTATTCGAACGCAATGCAATATTAAAGTACTTACTGCGTGCTTTAAAGGTAAGCACACATTACGGCGGGTCCCATCGGGGCGGGCCATCGCTTCTATACAATTTAAATAACTAACTCAGCGCACAGTGAGAGTATCAACTTATTTAGCTAAAATACACTAACTAAAACAAAATGAATTTCATGTTTTAACATTTCTAACAAAAAAGGTTGCAAACCCCACTGGTCCTTTTATTTTTTTCTCAAACAGCCGGCAAAGGCACAGGGCACGCTGCATCCTGCACGTGGCGGCGATCTTCGGCGCATCTTTAAAAACCTATTTGTTGTTGTTTTTTTTTTTACTTTATCCCGCGCGACTTTTTTAGGGTTCGAAGTGTTACAGTTTGAAAAGCCTTTGAGATACATTTACGTTTTAATATTAGGTAAATAGGTACCAAGGTATACTTACTTAGGTGTAGCTCATTCATCATCAAAGATTTTCTACCTAACTTTTACTTTAGGTAGCTTTAATCTTTAGGTGGCTTTAGAGTGTTTTCGCGCTACGCTACGCCCGATCCGAATTCGAAGAAATGCAGGGACATTCATCACATATTTACAATGTGGGTATGGAGGGCTACCATCCGTCCGGGTTTCCCCGGATTTGTCCTAGTTTGAAGGACGTCCAGGGGGCCGTCCGGGCGGGGTTATCATAAAGTGTCCGGGGGAAAAGCCGGACACTTCAGGGTCCGGGTAAAAACCGATTATTTCAATATTATAGGTACTGGTGAACAAAAACATTCAAACAAACGTTACTGAAAATACACGAGCAGGAAAATTAAAAAATAGAGATTGTATCGCGAAATTTTGAGCTCGTTTCGCTCGCTCAATTTTATTTTTTTGGTTCTGCACTCAGAAACTAAACTTGCGCTACAACCGATTCGTACCCTAGAAAATAAGAGCTCACTTCGCTTGCGATAGCTTTTCTCTCATACCTACACAAATCAACTCGATTTCGGAATCAACTTCACAATCGAGTTATGTAGCTGCTTTTATTTCATACGTAAAACGCCTTGATTTCGACATGATTTGATGAGATTTTGCTAGATTATAACTCATTTCAATTTAAAATGTAGAAAAATCTCGAGCTCGCTTCGCTCGCTCCTTGTTTTAGGTAGTGTTGATTGTAGTAAATAACCTTATCATAACTTTGGCGTAAAATCACAAGCTCGGTTCGCTCGCTCTTGGTTGTGATGTTATAGAACGGCCTAAACGCATTTCAGATAATGTTCGCTCGCTCCATGACTTAGATCATAATTATTGGAGATTAGCAAAAATCTACATAATATTATCGTGAAATCTCGAACTGTTTTAGATCGTAATGTTATCCGGGGAACATTTTCGATTTTATTGAAATGTCAGGGTTTTAGAAGTCTTTGTCCGGCGACGGTGATTTTGGTGATGGCATCCTTAGTATGGATAACGGACAAAGGTTATCTTAGGTATGTATGTAGGTACATTCCATCCCAGACAGAATATATGGTGAACATCAAGATAGCGGGATCAAATCTCCGATTCAAAATTTAGCGTGTGGGGAATTTAGTACTCCATTTGTACTAAATGTACCCTGAGTTTCAACATTTGTACCTTTACCGCCAAGAAAGTACAATCAAAACTATCTGATCCCGCCACCTTGACGTCAAAGTGGCGGGACCATTGGGAAGCATTGCCCACACGTGGACGACAATAACATGGGTAATTAGTACTACATTTGTACTAAAATATACTCGATTTTTAGCCCAGTACAAATTACCGTTTCAAAGATATATACAATAATAACTGGTCCGCCATTTTGACGAATCGTCCAATTGCTTTTTTCATACGAAAATCGTAGTTTTTAGTAAATATTATAATGTGGAGACTTAGTACCCGGCAGGTACAAAAACATATATTAATATCAGCCTTTTATGTCATATACGTAAAAAGTTATAGGAAGATACATTTTCCAATTGAAAAATACAGGGTGTAAGGGACAGGCGGCCAAATACTGAAATTGCGTATAATATGCCACCAAACTGACCAACTATCTCTATGGATCCAACCAAACCTCTAAATCCCAAAGAATCTTCTTTTACAAAGATACATTTATCAAATGAAAAATAAGAGTGTAAGAGACAAGCGGCCAAATACTGAAATTGCTTATAACAGACCATCAAACGGACCAACTATCTCGATGGAACCAACAAAACGTCGAAATCACAAAGAATCTTCTTTTAGAACGATACATTTATCTGATGAAAAATACAGGGTGTAAGGGACTGGCCCTGTACCCGCACTTTCGAAGTTCGCTATATCGCCACTGTTTCAGTCCGCGCTTCATTGTAATAGAGTTGAATTTGGAATGGAAATGTTCACGCAATTGCGAAGTTCAAATGTGCGGGTAGAGGCCCAGGCCTATCAAAAAATGGTTGGTTCCATAGAGATAGTTGGTCAGTTTGGTGGCATATTATACGCAATTTCAGTATTTGGCCGCCTGTCCCTTACATCCTGTATTTTTCATTTGATAAATGTATCTTTTTAAAAGAAGATTCTTTGGGATTTAGAGGTTTGGTTGGTTCCATAGTGATAGTTGGTCAGTTTGGTGGCATATTATACGCAATTTCAGTATTTGGCCGCCTGTCCCTTACACCCTGTATTTTTCATTTGATAAATGTATCTTTGTAAAAGAAGATTCTTTGGGATTTAGAGGTTTGGTTGGTTCCATAGAGATAGTTGGTCAGTTTGGTGGCATATTATACGCAATTTCAGTATTTGGCCACCTGTCCCTTACACCCTGTATTTTTCAATTGGAAAATGTATCTTCCTATAACTTTTTACGTATATGAGATAAAAGGCTGATATTAATACATGTTTTTGTACCTGCCGGGTACTAAGTCTCCACATTATAATATTTACTAAAAACTACGATTTTCGTATGAAAAAAGCAATTGGACGATTCGTCAAAATGGCGGACCAGTTATTATTGTATATATCTTTGAAACGGTAATTTGTACTGGGCTGAAAATCGAGTATATTTTAGTACAAATGTAGTACTAATTACCCATGTTATTGTCGTCCACGTGTGGGCAATGCTTCCCAATGGTCCCGCCACTTTGACGTCAAGGTGGCGGGATCAGATAGTTTTGATTGTACTTTCTTGGCGGTAAAGGTACAAATGTTGAAACTCAGGGTACATTTAGTACAAATGGAGTACTAAATTCCCCACATGCTAAATTTTGAATCGGAGATTTGATCCCGCTATCTTGATGTTCACAAATCCTTTCCTCATTTAGGCCAAAATGCTACCTCGTTTATTATGACTGGTATAACTTACGGAGCATGTCCTTTATTTCAATGGGCCAGAGTTTAAGTTCGCTTAACAGTAATCAAATGGAGATATGGCCAGAATTCGGATTAATTATGAAGGAGACAATTGGTATATCAATGTGGTAATAAAACGGTTTATGGTATGCTCAAGTTATTGTTCCTATTAATATAGATAGACTGTCACAACTTGGTTTATAGTTATCTGATTTTAGTGTACGGGTACGGACCCTCTATAAAGATTATGTTCACATTTCTATCTATTTTCTATCATCATCATCATCATCAGCCTATAAACGTCCCACTGCAGGGCACAGACCTACCCTCAGGGACGGTGTATGGGCATTAGTCCACCACGCGTGCCTAATGCGGATTGGTAGACTTCACATACACATCAGAATTTCTTCTTCAGTGTATGCAGGTTTCCTCACGATGTTTTCCTTCACCGTTTGAGAGCAGTCGGTATTACGTACATAAGTTAGAAAAACTCATTGGTACATGACATGTTGTCCATCTATTTTCTATACTGTTCTATAATTTTTTATTGTATAGAGTTAACCCGCGACTTCGTCCGCACAAATTATATCAGATTTTAAGTCAGATCATAAGCTATCAAATAAAAAAAGTTACATCAAAATCGGTTCAGTAGTTTTTGCGTGATGCTCGATCAAAAAAACAAACAGACAGACAAAAAAATCCAAAAATTTGGTTTGGAATCAGGGGGACACCTAAAAACCATATCGTAACTTTTTTTTTTAATATCTGTTACAGTTTTCTATCTATCTATCTATCTATCTATCTATTACGTCACGCCTTTTCCCAGTGGGGTAGGCAGAGAACAGGGCGCCACTTACTACGATCCTTACAGTTTTATAATAGTTATTAAGATTAAGATTCTAGTGTGTTCTCTTATTTGCTATTCTGTTCTGTTCTATTTCATTCTATGCTCTACTATTCATCATCTTCACTACAGTGTGTAGTAAAACACCCTAGTAATACCTACTAAAGGGGTGCTTCAGACCATCAAACTGAACAAGTTTCACTATGGAGCAAACATCGAAATCGCAAAAAAAATAACAGCTACCCCATTATATTTGAGTCGAGTCGATCGTTACTGCAGTTTTGTATGGAACAGCAAAGTTTTTTTTCGGGATTTCGTAGTTGTATCCATATAAAAGTTGTTCAACAGAGCACCTCCTTAAGTTTTACTAGGGTGTTTTGTTACACGCTATATATATTTTCTTCTTATCATGCTGAGGGTTTTTTAAGGAGATGATCAGACCATCAAACTGAACAACTTCTTCTATGGGACCAACTGAAATCGAGAAATCGCGAAAAGAATTCTGCTGTTCCATACTAAACTGCAATCCTAGGTACTCGACACAAATGTATGGGACGGTTGATTGTTTCTCGCGATTTCGACATTGGTCTTATAGAGAAAGTTGTTCAGTTTGATGGTCTGATCATCCTTATACAGGGTGTAACAAAACACCCTAGTAATACTTAAGGGGGTGTTTCAGGCCATCAATCTGATCAACTTTCACTATGGAGCTAACGTCGAGAAAAAAATAAAAAAAATCTGCTGTCCCATACATTTGAGTCGAGACGGTACTGCAGTTTTGTATGAACGAGTTGATTTTTTTTTCGCGATTTCGATGTTGGCTCCATTGTGAAAGTCTTCTTCTTATCGTGTGGGCAGAGCCCTGGTGTCAGAGTTTTTTCAGACCGCCTTACGGCCTCTGACGTGGTTTTAATGTAACGACTACTACCACCAGAGATAGTAACCGGGACCAACGGCTTAACGTGCCATCCGAAGCACGGAATCATCTTTCTTTTCAGACAATCAGGTGATTCAACCTGCAATGTCCTAACCAACTGGGGAAAAACGCACAAAGTGACATATCACTAGGTGTCCCCCGTGGGAATCGAACCCATGACCTCCGTGTCGAGAGTCGATGCTCACAATTAGACCACGGAGGCAGTTAAAGTGGCAGTTAAAGTGAAAGTTTATTTATTTATTTATTTTATTTATTTTATTTTCGGAAGATTTACAGCATTACAATTTTATTAATATTCTTATATAAATCAAGACGCCAATTAAAAATCTTCACATTTAGAAGAAAACTAATATTAAAATAACACTTTATGCCACACGTCTCATTTGTGTTACATGATAGATTGGAAAATAAGTGGGTATATAAAAACGATGATTCAGAATTAAAAAAAAAAAAAGAACAACAAAACAAAGTATATGATTATGTTAAACTAATTAGTTTAACATAATCATATACTTTATTTAGTTTATAGGTTTATAAGTTATTCAGTTTGATGGTCTGAAGCACCCCGTTAAGTATTACTAGGGTGTTTTGTTACACCCTGTATTAAGTTAGACCCAGTTAGGTACAGACTACAGGCCTACCCTCAACGATTGTGAACGGGCATTCCACCTAGGGATTTCATCAGGAAATCCGGATCCGGTAATCCGGCGGATCCCGCACCATTTGACAGTCAGGATCCGGCACCGGCTATCCGTTTCTTTTATGAAAATACTTTGCATTTATAATATTAGTATGGATATACAGGTTGAAATTGATCATTACTTAGCTCCTTTTAAACTACGTGAAGAGTCTACGAGTTAAGCTAAACAACTTTTACTATGGGAGCAAAAACTGCAATGCCTACTCAACTCAAATGTACTGTGCAACAGCAGATTTTTTTATGCTCTGATCGGTTTGCTCCACTAGTAAAAGTTATTCAGTTTGATGGGTAGACTCTTATATTTAAAAGGATGCTAATGATATCAATTTCACACTGCAGATCCATACTAAATATTATAAATGCGACAGACTATCTGTTTCTCGGTTTAATTTTCACGGCTAAACCGCTGAACCGATTTTGATGATATATGGATGATATACAGGGTGAAATTGATATCATTAGCATCCTTTTAAACTAAGAGTCTACCCATCAAACTGAACAACTTTTACTATCGGAGCAAACCGATCGGAGCAAAAAAAATCAGCTGATGCATACATTTAAGTCGAGTACGTTTTGTATGGTTATATTGTACGTTTATATTGTAGTTTAGTATGGAACAGCTGATTTTTTTTGCTCCGATCGGTTTGCTCCCATATTAAAAGTTGTTCAGTTTGATGGGTAGACTCTTACTTTAAAAGGATGCCAATGATATCAATTTCACCCTGTATATGGATGATAAGTATGGAGATAGGCTCAAAAATGTAATTGAGGCATACAGACAGACAGAATGTAAAGTATACAGGTTCCTTGTTTTACTACGGATCCCTAAAAAATGGAGATAGAAGATAGAAATAAGATATCACAATACGTCTGAAGGATATTTCATGTTATGTGTGAAGTAGAAATTGATGTGCGAGAGGCAAGAAGTAATGTTGAGGCATTTGTCAGAGAACCTGAATAGAGCCTTAATGTTTATTTATTTATGGATTACTTTTGTGTGTAAGATTTAAAACACCGGCAAAGCGTATGTCGGATATGTTCCGATCCAACACAAACTTCGAGCTCCGAATTACCACCGCACAATACTTGAGTAGGGTTTCGGTGGTCATTCTAAAGGGTGTTAGGGTAAACAATAGCATTACTTTAAGGGTTGATTGTACCCATGATACTAAAAATTTTCCCTAAAGAACAAAGGGAAATTCGAAAAAGAAAATCGTCTTTTCACACAAATGTTCGATCAGCTGATTGCATTTAGTTTTAGTATGGAAAGTCCTATTTTTTTGGCTAGTTTCCTAAAGGTTTCTTAGGGAAAGTTGTTCAGTATCACGGGTACCATTACCCCTTAAAGTTATGCAACTGTTCACCCTAACACCCTGTAAATTTAGTGTTACGATATTTTCACATTACTTATTAAAAGTTAAAAAGGTAAGTTTTTAGGTAAGTACTTAGAAGTAGCAAAGTTAAAGATCCTGTAAGGGAAATACGGTCGTAAGCATAATGTGTCTACCTACGTATTTTCTTTCCTTAAGGCTGGGTATTAGTAGAGCAAGCCTCTCTTTCTAACAAGCAAACTTTTGCAATTAGCCATCCCGCTTCAATTGAAAGTAAGATCGCAAAAAAACGCATTTTTCATCAATATCTTTTCTCTTGGGTGTTTCGGGAAAAATCCATCGGGTAGAAGCCCTGCTATAATTATTTACTTTTCAAATGATGGTATATTCAGAAGAAATGGTGTAGGGTGATTCTTGTAAAACTGGTTATAAATCTGAAATCGAGCTTACTTTGCTCCTCTTTTCTATCGATTTCTAGGAGTGGAACGCACTGCCTGCGGACCTGTTCCCTGAGCAATACAACCTGGGCCTCTTCAAGGCAAGAGTGAATAGGCATCTTTCTAGGTAAGCATGCTACATCTTCGGCCTCATCATTACTCAACATCAGGTGAGATTGGGGTCAAATGTTTACCTATCGAAAATAAAAAAAAAAATTAATAGAATCGTGTTTTCAACGGTTAGATGCCCTGCAGAAAGAACGTATCTACACTGTTATGTATTAAATGTAATAATTTGGTTTAAAAAAATCCGTTCGAAACAGACAAAATAGGTATGACCCCCTCTTCTTACTTTGCCAGTATGAGTGAAATTGAGTTGAAAATGAAGAGTCGACAAAATCTCCAAAAGTTCTGTCTCCGATCCGGATCTGTACAGGCCCGCCTATACAGTTTCAAGATTCGCGTTCATTTATTAAACACCCTCTATCTGTCAACAAAGTATAGTAGTACCACAGTACCGACATGTGAAATGAAATATGGCTCAAGCAATAAAAACATTCTTCAAACGAACAATGTCGCTCGTGCGTGTTTTAGTGCCAACGTGAGTTGCAAAAACTGTAAACACAATTGTTATAGGCTGGTATTTAGATATTTTAAGTACACACTATATTTATATTGCCGTGTTGTTCCGGCTTAGAAAGAGACCATCCCATTTCCGGGTCGAGATTTAAGGGGCCATATAGGTTCAGACGAATATTTTCTATGAGAAACTCGATTGCCCAGCCCTCCGAAAAGTGCGTGCGCATGCCGTATTTTCGATTAAAAAGAATTAATAAAAGTACTTTTTATAGATTTTTTTTACGATTTCACTAGATAAACTAATAGTGAATATGTGAGTAGGTATAAATACCAAAAATCTGGAACTATTTTTTTTTTTATTTTTTTTTTTTTAACTATTTTTTTTTTAATTTTTTTTTTATTTTATTTTTTTTTTATTTTTTTTTATTTTAAGTTCTTCTCAGGTGCGAAAAATGGTTAAAAATACATGAAAATACGTCATCTTTGTGACGATTTTCTATCGAGCGAAGTAATTCCAATCGTGTATTCAATATATTATGATTTCACTAGATAAACTATCCAAGAATACTGAGGTATGATTTTGGTTTCGGTAAATTGTATAAATCTAGTCGAAACATGAAAAATAAAAGATGCCTCCAAGGCGTTTTCACCCCTTCGGAGCATAATGTACAAAACGCAAAATGAGCACAACACTCAAAATATACAAATCGCACAATGAACAATACGCAGAATGTACAACACGCAGAATGAGCACAACATGTCCTACCATAGCGTCTTAAAGTCGCTTTGTCTTAGTCCGAACTTCCGTATGCAAAAATCTATACATTTTCGACCCCACTTCGACTAATCTCACACTGAGTAAATTAATTTATTTCAGAAAAGGTAACAATAATATACTAACTAAAATAATACTATCTTCATTAAATGTACAATAATTATTAGTCAAATAAACCGCCCCACATCATATTATCTCGCTCAAAGGTGCCCGTTATGCTGGCTGCGTTGCCTCGCTGGATGGCCAAAGACATCCTTTGGACGAGATATGACCCAGACCGGCGGTCGAGACCTTTTTGACGTAGCCGTCGGCAAATCTCAAAAATATTTTTTTTAGCCTCTGCCACCGAATTGATACGTGGACTTCAGGGCGTATCATACCTTTACATCTTAAGACAGTGTTATTGGAATGTGTTATACCTACCTTACGTTACAATATTGCGGCGCGAGATTAATGCGTCGCAACGCTCATTGCATTACAAAACAGCTTCAATGAAAAGGAATTCGTGGATTTTTCCATTTTTCCCCTTTACGGAAATGTTCGAAAGGAGGTCGCGGGAATTCGGTCAAACTGTGGATGCGGGAGTGACGGGAAATGTCATTTTGTTTGTCTTATTGCGATGTTCAAATGTTGCCTTTGTATTGTCGTCTGTTTTGTTCTCTGTTCTCTGCTCAGAGATCAGAAACTTCTGTGAACTGATGCCGATAAAGGACAACTGCTTTTAAATACGTGTGAACGAATAGTCTATCCATTCTAGCAGCGTGGCAGGCTTAGAATGGGCCACCGAATTTCTTTTCGTGGATGACGTATCGTCGCCCACATTTGAAAAATTCGTGTAGCATAAATTCTGTCTATCTTTCCTATTTATTTGTTGGATAGAAAATCTCTAATAACATGTATTTATAGCATGCGCACAAGGATACATCTTTATCACCGAATAAATATGACTTAATTACAAAATCGGTGTAGGAAAACATCGTGAGGAAACGTGCATATGCTTAAGAAGAAATTCTGATGCTTGTAGTCCACCAACTCGTATTTAGGCACTCTTTGTAGACTTATGCCCATACACCCTGCCTGAGGGTAGGCCTGTGTCCTGCAGTGGGACGTATATAGGCTGATGATATTTATGAAATACAAAAAAAAAGGATCTCGGGAATTCTAATTTGTTCATTTTCGTTTGAAGAGCAGACACTTTTTGTCCTTCCGTCTCAAATTACCTTGCGTGCTTTGACGAAGTTTTATATAAAGGCGATGGTATGTAGGTAACAATAATTAAGGTAATGGTTTGAATATGCAGTGTCACAGTAGGTATAAGAAAGAGTACTTAATACCTAGGTATAGAACAGACACTCTTGCCCACCAATTTTTCCAACTTTTCGAACCACCGAAAGGGGGTGAACTTTCGGTGGTAAAGTCACAGTATAAGATAGTAATCCATCTTCAATACGACAATATCTCCGCGTAGCCCCGTATGGCGCATTCGTGGCAGTCGGAGATATTGTCAGTGTGTGCCTGCTACGAGGCGTACGTAATGGCGAGTACACATACAAGCCGCGTTTGGGACCACTGTATACTGTATGAAGATGGATTACTGTCTTATACTGTGGTAAAGTGGGTGAACATCAAGATAGCGGGATCAAATCTCCGATTCAAAATTTAGCATATGGGGAATTTAGTACTCTATTTGTACTAAATGTACCCTGAGTTTCAACATTTGTACCTTTATCGCCAAGAAAGTACAATCAAAACTATCTGATCCCGCCACCTTGACGTCAAAGTGGCGGGACCATTGGGAAGCATTGCCCACACGTGGACGACAATAACATGGGTAATTAGTACTACATTTGTACTAAAATATACTCGATTTTCAGCCCAGTACAAATTACCGTTTCAAAGATATACACTATAATAACTGGTCCGCCATTCTGACGAATCGTCCAATTGCTTTTTTCATACGAAAATCGTAGTTCATAGTAAATATTATAATGTGGAGACTTAGTACCAGGTAGGTACAAAAACATATATTAATATCAGCCTTCTAACTTATTTACGTAAAAAGTTATAGGAAGATACATTTTCCAATCGAAAAATACAGGGTGTAAGAGACAGGCGGCCAAATACTGAAATTGCGTATAACAGACCATCAAACTGACCAACTATCTCGATGGAACCAACGAAACGTCGAAATCGCATAGAGTCTTCTGTTACAAAGATACATTTATCAAATAAAAATACAGGCTTTAAGAGACAGGCGGCCAAATACTGAAAATCAAACTGACCAACTATCTTAATGGAATCTTAAAAAATCTTAATGTAACAAACGCAACGTCGAAATCGCATGTCACCAATTATTAGATTTTTTGTCTGTCTGTTTTTTCGCGCATCACATGAAAACGTAATGTATGTTGGGTAAAGTAATAGCTGCTTTATTATTCTTAAGAGATCTCACTGTAGACCAGGGTTTCTCATTAATTATAAATAAACAAATATTAAGTTTATAACTTTTTTAACTTTGCCTATGCCCAAGCATGGCTCCAATATGGGTTAGTGCTATGGGGAAATAGTACAGACGCGCCGACGCTGTTTCTCATTCAAAAAAGATGCATTAGGATATTGGCAAACATAGACAGCATGACAAGCTGCAGAACATATTTTATAGAATTCAAGATACTGACACTCGCATCACTTTACATTTTCGAAATTTGTATGTTTGTTAAAAATCATTTTCATATGTTCCCACTACATTCCCGTCCAAAAAATTTACGCCCCCAGAATAAACTCGCTCTGCCATTCTCGAACATGCAAATGATCCACAATGGACCTTATGCCATGGCAGTTAAGATATATAATCATATTCCCAGCATTATACAGAATTACGATCATCTAAAGTTTAAAAAGAAATTAAAAGAACACCTTATAAACAAATGCTATTACACGCTGCAAGAGTTTTTTGACGATAGCTCACGAGATGTTTTTTGAATTTCTGTGATTTTATTTATTATTTCTATTTTATTTAAAAAAAAAATATGATTGAAAAATTTTGTTAATACTTACCTAATCTAATTTTATTCGCCCTAGTTTGATTTTGAAATTTCAATAATGTGAATGTATTTAATTTTATTTTCGTTTCAATTTGTGTTTGTTTATTTAATTTGCCTATAGTCTTAAAAATCTAATATAATTTGCCTGGTTTGATTTTGTAATTAAATAATGTGAATGTACCTGTGTTTCTGTATTGAATTTGTTGTTTGTATATTTGATGAAATCGCATATAATTTTAAGTTAAAAATAGTATTTAATTTACCTAAGCTTGAATCTGCAATGTGAATAATGTGAATGTTATACTTAATTAATTTTTATTTATGTTTGTTTAGTTTATGATGATTATTTTATGATGATTGCCCTTACATTTTAAAATTTTGCATATTGATTTAACACTTAGGTATACCTAAATGTTGCTGTGCCCTTACAGGGCTCATGTTTGATACTTACTAACCTAGCATAAGACCAAATGTTACAACATGAGTGCAATAAATGATTCTATTCTATTCTATTCTATTAATATTAGGTTGTTTGCAATTTGTTGGTTGAATGTCGGCTAAGTCGTTGACTCTTCTTCGAGCTGCGCGCTCAACCAAAGACACGGACCGCAAAAAAAATGAAGTGCAGCGCCATTTTCCACAAATTGTGACTAAAGTAGTTGTGTTTTACGAAATTTTATTTTGAACTGGACTTAACTGGACCATCCAATTTGCTTTAAACAATAAAATCGTTTTTTACCAAGTCGTACTACCAGTAGTAAGACGGAAAATTCATTTAATCGTGGTTCTACCGCCTCGGCCGGTAGTACTACCGGCGCAAATATCTTTTTACTATAGTACTACTCTAGAAACCAAAAATAAAAGATAGCGTTGGCAGCGCAGGACCGGTCGCTATGGCGATTCTTGGGGGAGGCCTATGTCCAGCAGTGGACGTCCATCGGCGGAGATGATGATGATGATGAATAAAAAATATGCATTTTAATTTGTTGTTTTTTTTTCTATGCGTACCTTTTGAATACTTATAATAATTATAATTGTTGTATAGGGTGTCAGGGAATGCCGGGCCAATACTGAGTCGGGGTACTGCAGTTTTGTTTGTAACAGCCACAGAACATTATAAGAGGGGTTAGAAGTGCAAACTAGGCGTGGAACGTATCGCCACAGGTTATGCAATGATTTGCATAACACCATAAGGCGCGCGGCGTGGTGCGAGCGAGAGGGCAAGAGTAATTGTAGCAGCGTGAGTGGAAAGACAAGTGGCGACAGCCGTCTCTGAAGCAAAAGCGATACTTTGCATTTCTAACCCCTCTTATAATGTTCTGTGGTAACAGCAGATTTTTTAAGATTCCATTAAGATAGTTAGTCAGTTTGATTTTCAGTATTTGGCCGCCTGTCTCTTAAAGCCTGTATTTTTATTTGATAAATGTATCTTTGTAACAGAAGATTCTATGCGATTTCGACGTTTCGTTGGTTCCATCGAGATATTTGGTCAGTTTGATGGTCTGCTATACGCAATTTCAGTATTTGGCCGCCTGTCTCTTACACCCTGTATTTTTCGATTGGAAAATGTATCTTCCTATAACTTTTTACGTAAATAAGTTAGAAGGCTGATATTAATATATGTTTTTGTACCTACCTGGTACTAAGTCTCCACATTATAATATTTACTATAAACTAGGATTTTCGTATGAAAAAAGCAATTGGACGATTCGTCAGAATGGCGGACCAGTTATTATAGTGTATATCTTTGAAACGGTAATTTGTACTGGGCCGAAAATCGAGTATATTTTAGTACAAATGTAGTACTAATTACCCATGTTATTGTCGTCCACGTGTGGGCAATGCTTCCCAATGGTCCCGCCACTTTGACGTCAAGGTGGCGGGATCAGATAGTTTTGATTGTACTTTTTTGGCGGTAAAGGTACAAATGTTGAAACTCAGGGTACATTTAGTACAAATGGAGTACTAAATTCCCCATATGCTAAATTTTGAATCGGAGATTTGATCCCGCTATCTTGATGTTCACTGTTTAGTGAACATCAAGATAGCGGGATCAAATCTCCGATTCAAAATTTAGCGTGTGGGGAATTTAGTACTCCATTTGTACTAAATGTACCCTGAGTTTCAACATTTGTACCTTTACCGCCAAGAAAGTACAATCAAAACTATCTGATCCCGCCACCTTGACGTCAAAGTGGCGGGACCATTGGGAAGCATTGCCCACACGTGGACGACAATAACATGGGTAATTAGTACTACATTTGTACTAAAATATACTCGATTTTTAGCCCAGTACAAATTACCGTTTCAAAGATATATACAATAATAACTGGTCCGCCATTTTGACGAATCGTCCAATTGCTTTTTTCATACGAAAATCGTAGTTTTTAGTAAATATTATAATGTGGAGACTTAGTACCCGGCAGGTACAAAAACATATATTAATATCAGCCTTTTATGTCATATACGTAAAAAGTTATAGGAAGATACATTTTCCAATTGAAAAATACAGGGTGTAAGGGACAGGCGGCCAAATACTGAAATTGCGTATAATATGCCACCAAACTGACCAACTATCTCTATGGATCCAACCAAACCTCTAAATCCCAAAGAATCTTCTTTTACAAAGATACATTTATCAAATGAAAAATAAGAGTGTAAGAGACAAGCGGCCAAATACTGAAATTGCTTATAACAGACCATCAAACGGACCAACTATCTCGATGGAACCAACAAAACGTCGAAATCACAAAGAATCTTCTTTTAGAACGATACATTTATCTGATGAAAAATACAGGGTGTAAGGGACTGGCCCTGTACCCGCACTTTCGAAGTTCGCTATATCGCCACTGTTTCAGTCCGCGCTTCATTGTAATAGAGTTGAATTTGGAATGGAAATGTTCACGCAATTGCGAAGTTCAAATGTGCGGGTAGAGGCCCAGGCCTATCAAAAAATGGTTGGTTCCATAGAGATAGTTGGTCAGTTTGGTGGCATATTATACGCAATTTCAGTATTTGGCCGCCTGTCCCTTACATCCTGTATTTTTCATTTGATAAATGTATCTTTTTAAAAGAAGATTCTTTGGGATTTAGAGGTTTGGTTGGTTCCATAGTGATAGTTGGTCAGTTTGGTGGCATATTATACGCAATTTCAGTATTTGGCCGCCTGTCCCTTACACCCTGTATTTTTCATTTGATAAATGTATCTTTGTAAAAGAAGATTCTTTGGGATTTAGAGGTTTGGTTGGTTCCATAGAGATAGTTGGTCAGTTTGGTGGCATATTATACGCAATTTCAGTATTTGGCCACCTGTCCCTTACACCCTGTATTTTTCAATTGGAAAATGTATCTTCCTATAACTTTTTACGTATATGAGATAAAAGGCTGATATTAATACATGTTTTTGTACCTGCCGGGTACTAAGTCTCCACATTATAATATTTACTAAAAACTACGATTTTCGTATGAAAAAAGCAATTGGACGATTCGTCAAAATGGCGGACCAGTTATTATTGTATATATCTTTGAAACGGTAATTTGTACTGGGCTGAAAATCGAGTATATTTTAGTACAAATGTAGTACTAATTACCCATGTTATTGTCGTCCACGTGTGGGCAATGCTTCCCAATGGTCCCGCCACTTTGACGTCAAGGTGGCGGGATCAGATAGTTTTGATTGTACTTTCTTGGCGGTAAAGGTACAAATGTTGAAACTCAGGGTACATTTAGTACAAATGGAGTACTAAATTCCCCACATGCTAAATTTTGAATCGGAGATTTGATCCCGCTATCTTGATGTTCACAAGGATTTGGGTCGCTCCCATTCGCCATTGTCAGTTTTAATATTTAATTTGCTATTTCTAAAAGATTCCCAGAAAACAAAACGATAGCTCAGTATGTAGGGAAAATAAAAATCAAGTTTAAAACAAATCATATTACCTGCTTGAAGTTAAATTTTCCACCCTTATTCGTGAGAGGATGCCTTTGCCCTGCAGTGGGAATAGTGGGATCCTACAGGTGCAGTCAAGAGCACGTCAAGCTTGACACTTTGGACTTTGTACCGTTCTTATTTAATGCGCCATAAGCGTTACAATCGAACTGCAAGTGTAAAGCTTGATGTGCTCTTGACGTACTTTACTTTTTTAGACATAATGCCGTAATCATAACTTTTGATTAAATAGACCGATTGCGACAAAACAAAGCTTAAATCACCTTCATCATCATCATCAGCCTGGTAAACCCCACTGCTGGGTATAGGCCTCTTCATTTTCACGCCAACCAGAACGGTCCCACGCTAGACTCATCCAATTTTTACCGGCCACTTTGCAAATGTCATCCGACCACCTGGCCGCTGGTCTGCCCACTGACCGTTCCCCCTCCCACGGCCGCCACTCTGGACTGTCACTGCCCTCGTCCATCTGCTATCATTCCGCCTGGCCAAGTGTCCCGCCCACCTCCACTTCGGAGTAGAAATCCGCTTGCCGATATCAATCACCTTTGTTCGGCGTCCATAACCGTGTAAATCACCTTAAATATACAAAATTAAGCCCTAAGCTTCTGTGAAAACCACATCCAAATCGGATCATTAGTTTTTATAATGATGCGTGCATAAACAAACAAACAGACAACAATAATATAAAATAATTTATAAACAATGTAAATTGTTTATAAATTATTTTATATTTATATATTATAAACTTTACTTTGTATTATAAATTATAATAATTATTTAAGTCTATAGTCTTTTACCTGTTAGATGTCCAATCATTCAGATTGGTCACTATAGGTACACTACCAATTCTTACAATGTTTATTTAGACCCGAAGCTGTTATTTCGAGGAAACCAACACAGGTTTCCTCGAAATAACAGCTTCGGGTAGCTTGTAATGTTTTTAAATTTTCTGGGACCCCAATTTCCAGGCTTGCCTTGTGAGGGGACCAATGTTAACCTAGTTAAGCCTATAAATATATCATGCCAGCATGCATAGGTAAGATCCGGACACATTAGGTATTAATTCTAATTGTATCATTTTCTGTTCAGTTATGCATGTTGAAATAAAAAAAAAATCATTTTTTTCTTTTTTCATTCCAGTTCGTATTCTTAAAACCCCCCAGTAACTTTTTTTGGAAATATCTCCAATGTATACAGGGTGGAACTAAACAACCTAGTAATTAATACTTAACGGGGTTCTTCAGACCATCAAACTGAACAACTTTCACTATGGAGCCAACAACGAGACAAAATTAAAAAAATCTGCTGTCCCATACGTTTCAGTCGAGCCGGTACAAAAGTTTTGTATGAAACAGCAGATTTTTATTTCGTTATTCCTAAGTTGGCTCCATATTGAAAGTTGTTCAGTTTGATGGTCTGAAGCACCTCCTTAAGTATTACTAGGGTGTTTTGTTACACCCTGTATATCCACTCCAATTTTTTATTATAATGTATTACATATAGATTTATTTATTACAAAACGAGAATCAACCGCACCCCGTTTTAGGGGTTGTTATGAGAGCGCGGGTAGTCCCGACTCCCGACCCAGATTCGCCCTCTCGCCTGGCCATCTGTCAAGCAGACCACCGCACTGTGACAGATGACTTGCGCTGATGGATATTATTTGTGTGTTTTTGATGTCCGTTGTCGTTACACCTATGCTGTTATTAACTGGGATATGCAATTTTGGTTCATCGTTACTTTAAACTACACGTTTTACACTGGATCATTTTTGGTCAAGAATTGCAAAATTAATTAATGACCTAAATTCGCAGACTATATTAGTAAGCAGCTTTTTCCCGCGACTTCGTCCGCATAAATTATATACCAGATTTTAAGTCAGATGATAAGCTATCAAACAAAAAAAGTTTCATCAAAATCGGTTCAGTAGTTTTTGCGTGATACTCGAACAAACAAACACCCAAACAAACAAACAAACAAACAAACGAACAAACAAACAAACAAACAAACAGACAGACAAAAAATCCTAAAATTGGTGATTTGGAATCAGGGACATCTAAAAATCATATCGTAATCTTTTTTTTGTAAATATCTTCAATTGAATGTACAGACACACTTCTGTTACAGTTTTATAATAGTTTAGATATTCGGCAGATATTCGGGGTGTTCAGAAACTGGCAAAAAACCTTATTTTTATTTGTAATTTATATCAGGTAGGTACATAAAGGGCCTGTTCCACCACATAAGTTGTCATTAGCTTGGTCATAATAATATGTCAAATGGGCTGTCAGATAGAAGAGCTTTTAGGAACTTATTCAGAAGTGGTGAAACAAGCCCTAAATGTTGCAGTCCCATATGATAATTATATCTTAATCTAAACTATTTACATACAGAGTGTAAGTGACTGACAGCCTAGCAAATACTGAAACGGTGAACTCAGACCATCAAACTGAACAACTTTCACTATGGAGCCTACCTCAGGAAACGCGAAAAAAATTCAGCTGTCCCATACAAAACTGTTGACCTACCCAAATAAAATGTATGGGACAGCTGATTTTCGAGCTGATAGTGAAAGTTTTTCAGTTTGATGGTCTGAGTTCACCGTTTCAGTATTTGCTAGGCTGTCACTTACTTCCACCAAAGGGTCTTCCAATAGGGACTTCTGAACTTTTAATTTATCTTAACTTTTAGAATTGTCTGGCTAGGGGTTGGGAATATCAAAACTGTCGGGCTACTGAGGAAACATCTTCTAATAGTTACCCATGTATTATGTATAAAATTCAGCTTTTACACGTATACTCTGACGTAAGTATAGTTACGATTTATTAAGGCATTGTTTAAGCCAGCGTCGGTCTGGGACTCAAAAAACTACCGGGATTTTTCAAACAAGCGGCCCACTGACTTTTCCCCCGACTATGGCAAAGTCAAAAGAAAGGGCATGGATGGGCGTAGCAATTATTGTTTCCCAGGGCGTAGGGGGGCTAGCTATAGATCAAAGTCAGGTTGCAAAACAATCCAGGAGCCAGGAGAGCCGGAGCGAGCGAAGCGAGCTCGAGTTTTTCACGATCTAAAATATCCGAGCTAGCGAAGTATGCTTGAGATTTTACTACAATACGACTAGGCCGTTACAATAAAAAACGCGTGTGACAGACGAACGGACGTACTGACACCTACATGGTTTCATAAGACTAAAAACCAGGAGCGAGTGAAGCGGGCTCGATATTTTACTATGATATTTTGGCCATTCCAAATCTGCAATAAGATCGATGTAAATCCTGGAGCGAGCGAAGTGATCTTGAGATTTTACTTCAATAAGGCTAGGTCGTAAATCAAGAGCGACTGAACTCAATCCAGGAGCAAGCGAAGCAACCTCGTAGATTTACTGCAATGCCAATACTAGGATTGGAATTAGGAGCGAGCAAAGCAAGCTCGAGATTTTACAGCAGTGTGACTTGGGATTAGGTTGCTGCAATACCACCAAGAACAAGGAGCGAGCGAAGCGAGCTCGAGAATTTGCTACATTATACAGGATAATATAATAATATGCTGACGGTTTTTAGAGGGATGATCCTGTGATAATTTTACCATTTTGATACCAGATTTCGATATTGGTCCCATGGAAACAGTTACTCAGTTTGATGGTCTGATCATCTCCATAAACCACCGTCAGCGTATGAAGAAGGACCCTACGATATGCTCAGTGGCGTAGTGTGGGTTTCTGCCGCCCGGGGCAAAAACAGATTTTGCCGCCCCCTTATCTTTTTGCGAAGACTTGCATAAAAAATAAAGAAGCGAGCACAGCGTGCTCGAAATTTTTTTGCACATTTATCAGGGTTGTGATTAGACATCTTTTGGTTTACCCACGCAAAAATAGAAACTTAGAGCATGCGAAGTGAGCTCGACTTTTTCTCCTCAATACGAATCGGTTAGACAGAGTTTTTTACGTATCTACAAAACTTGTGCAAAGAAACCTAAGTAAAAGCTATGGATTGAGCGAAGCAAGCTCGAAATTTTTAGCATCACAGCTTAGATGTGGTCAGAACTTTTTAGGATTATGGAAATACAATTGCAAAGTAAATTAGAAACTTAGAGCGAGCGAAGCGAGCTCGACTTTTCTCTGCTCTAAGAATTGGTTATAGACAGAGCTCAATCAATCGACATTTTTCCCGAATTTGCCGCCCCTGTTAAAGTGCCGCCCGGGGCATTTGCCCCCCCCTGCCCTCGCTACGCTACTGGATATACTAGAATGCGTGCAGAATGTTTCACTGCAACAGGATTTAAAACCAGGAGCTTTCAGCTCATGCCGAAATCGAGTAGACATAAACAAAAACATGACAAACACACACACACACACACACACACGACATGACATGACATGTCTTTTTGTTACATGTGTGTTCATGTAACAAAAAGATTGATCGAGCGAAGCGAGCTCGAAAATTCGCCGAATATTTTGACTGTCTTTGACTCAGTTACTTACTGAACATATTTTGGCCTTGTTTTGAATTTGATCAAAAAGGTTCTCCAAGTTTGGAGGCCCCTTCATCCAAATCTATGATTAGAGAGCAAAACAAAACTGAACGAGCGAAGCGAGCTCGCAATTTTGCAAAAAGCACATTTTTCTGAATTTCCATGAAAAAAAAAACTTAAATGTCGATTATTTTATTGTAAGTAGATTTTTTAAGTGTCTTTTTAATCCTGGGGTGGCCGGAAAGATTTTGAAGTGGGCTGTGCCAGAGCTGGGCCGGCCGGACCGGCCCACAGGGGTACCGGCCCACCGGGAAAAGTCCCGGTGTTCCCTGGGGCCAGACCGACGCTGGTTTAAGCTAAGCCCGAACTAAGGTCAGAGGGCTTTGAAAATCCTTATAAGGAGGGTTTGTGTCAAATTTCCTTGTAGATTTGTTAACGTCAGGACAGGACATACATTTTGTACGGGATATTAAAGTGAGACCCACTGTGGTATAACGTTTTACTAGCCCAGTTAGGGTTAATGACGTGCTATTTATTTACACACGACACAGTTTCGTAAAATTGCTTTGTAGTTTGTACTAGCTGTTGCCCGCGACTTCGTCTGCGTTACCCGGATAAAAAGTACCCTATGTGTTAATCTAGGCCATGATCTACCTGTATGCCAAATTTCATCAAAATCCGTTCAGCAGTTTTTGCGTGAAAGCGGAACAAACATCCATCCATCCATACTTACAAACTTTCGCGTTTATAATATTAGTAGGATTTGCAGTCGAAGTCACGGTCCTTTTTCGTTTTCGGGATACAAAGTGCCTAACTATTGTTGTAAAAATACAGGAATCCATGGGGGGAAAATACGTGGGATTTGTCCTTTGACCACAAGGTGGACCGACGACCCGGTGAAGGCGGCGGGATCCCGTTGGATGAGGGCAGCGCAGGACCGGTCGTTGTGGCGATTCTTGGGGGAGGCTTATGTCCAGCAGTGGACGTCTATCGGCTGATATGATTATGATAATGATGACAGCCCCGGATTGGAAGGCAGCGGGTTCAAGTCCCGTCCGGTACTGACATTTTTCAATCTTTAATTTGAATTGAAACATCACAACATGGCTATAACATTTGGAGTGGATAATTGGATATACAGGGTGTAACAAAACACCCTAGTAATACTTAAGGGGGTGCTTCAGACCATCGAACTGAACAACTTTCACTATTAGCAAACTCCGAAATCGCGTATAGTTTTGTATGAAATCTCCTGTTTCATACAAAACTGCAGTACCGACTCGACTCAAATGTATGGGATAGCAGATTTTTTTTCGCGATTTCGTTGTTGGTTTCCTAATGAAAGTTGTTCAGTTTGATGGTCTGAAGCACTTCCTTAAGTATAACTAGGGACACTGTATTTGGAAAACATTTTATGATCAAATAGAAAAATTACTATACTATCTCATTCAATCATTATTATTTTCAATCAATAACCTCCAAATCCATTTCACATGCGCTCTTCGAATCAAGACCTCTATAAACCCAGTTTGTCTTTGTTTCTTTTACAGCCCAATACCGTGGGTCATAAAGTTGAAGGCATGGACCCTTTGGTTTGTTATTTAGTACTGCTCACCCGCTATTTTTATAATGAAGACACAATAACACTTAATATTGCTGTAGGGCATTTTGGTTGCGCCATTGTTTTCATTTGCTTTTGGTTGTTAAAATAATATCCATAAAGTTTTGTTTGAAATCTGTATTAAGTTCTTTATTAAAATTATACCTTTGTTTCATTTACAGGTTACGCAACATAAAATGGATTCTGATTTTTGATTCAGAGCTTAAATTTTCACATCAAACACTTTATATTTCATAATTACGATTGCTTTTGCATTTATAATGTAACGTAACAAATGCGTCAATTTATATTATGACAATTCGATCAGTCTCTGTTCAACGTAATGATCAATTTCGGTACGAAGGTATTGAGTCAGAAACAATGTATGCTTCATAATTTCATATTCACTGTACCTGTGTACCTATACAGCTACGAATAAGAATGTATAGAAATGTAAATCAAGCTCAAAAAGTGGCACCAAAAAAACTACACCGTGTTCTAATATCGTTCGTTATAAACTACACCTTGCCGCCAAAACTCATACAAAATGTCATTTTTCAAAAGGTGCCAAAAAAATGTTACTTTTATTTAGAGTTATTCTTCTATAGTTATTCTTATTCGTAGCTATACAGGGTGTTAGGGTAAACAGTTAACCCATGATACTGAACAACTTTCCCTAAGAAACCTATAGGAAATTCGCAAAAGAATTCGACTTTTCATACAAACGTTCGATCAGCTGATTGCATTTAGTATGGGAAGTCCAACAATTTTTTTTGCAAATTTCCTATAAGTTTCTTAGAGAAAGTTGTTCAGTATCATGGGTACAATCACCCCTTAAAGTAATGCAACTGTTTACCCTAACACTCTGTATAGGTACTATATTCATTTACCAATGCCCAGCCTTGGGATGATTTGATTTTACCCAAGTTATATACTGTTAGTTACTCGTATTAGTATCCAATCTCGAGAACAATTGACTATTGACAGTTGCAGAAACGCTCATTAGAGTTAATCCTCCATTAAATCTCTTCCTAGCTTTTACTACGTGAACAAGACAAAAAGTGATAGCAAGATATTTAATGCAGGATTCATTTTAATGAGGGAGTCACTTTGCAGGATCTGACCCGAGCACTCGTCTCGCGTGGTTTCGCGCGTCGCGTTTTTTCCTGCCACGAGGCTCCGCATTCCTCAATCTCTTCTTGTTCTTGTCCAAAAACAATCCCTGAGATTGGGATAGATTCTCCCATAAACTACTTGACACTGGCGAAAATGCAGTGCTAACGCACAAGCAAGAGTCCATTAATTATAAATTAAAAAAAAAACTTTCATGAGTGTTTCTGCAACTGACAGTATGTATGAAAAAGACTTGTTCAAATTGTATAATTTTTTCGCATTAGATACGTTTATGGAACTTTCTTAAAACTAAAGAAAAAAGATAAACAAAACAAAAATGTTACTGAAATATAGCTTTTAATCACTTTATAATAATGTTTGTATGTACAGCACTTAAAACTATATAAAACTGGATGTCTACAGTAAACATTGTAAAAATATCGTACCTACATTGTACATTTTGCGTAAACTAAAAACATGGAATATAGCATGATGTTTTTTAAAATCACAATACAACAAAAGTATGAACTTTTACAGCCCATGAAGTTTATTTCATTAGTTACATTATGTAGTTTAAAACTTTAAACAAAGTTGTCATGTACTTGCGACTTAAAATTTTACAAAAGTAATGATTACAGAAATAAATAGTCACGCTTAAAAATGTTCGTAAAAAGCACCATAACTTAACTGAAACATAGTTTAAAGTTAAAAATAACTTATTTTAAAATAGCAGCTACCGAAATAGCTCCCAGGTATAGTTTTCGAACAAATTAGGAACTATGCATTTGTCTATCCACCAGAAATAGTTGAAATATTGGAAAAGTAAAGATTAAGTAAAAAAAACTAAGTTAAGAACTAAAATACTATTAACTTGGAGGAAGCAAAGTTAAATATTTTAGCAGTATCTGACTGTAAAATTTTTTCTTTATTTACCAATGATTTTTTCTATAATTTCTTTTAAAATCTGGATTTTAAGCATTGTAAATCTTATTATTAACAGAACACACGTGCATATCAATTCGTAGCTAGCTAGGTTAATTAAAAGCTGATTATAAAACACGCTTTAGAAGTCTATTGACATAATCAATAGCGACAAAGCGATGAACAATCATAATTCAGTCTTCCAAATATTCTCTAGTGTTAATAAAATCCTAGCAAATCTATGGAAAGCTACTTTGGAATAGAGACGAAGTCAAAATGCTAATGATGAAGGAATGTCAAACAAGAAAATCGTCAATTTAGAATAATCAGTCTTGAAATGGATGAAGAGATGCCGTTGGCAAGCGAGTTCACAATCTGATACCATCTCAACAAATTGTACCACAAACAATAAATACTTAAAATATGTAACGTAAGTGTACAATGTTCAAACTTAGTTTTCATGGCATGTACTAACTACAATAGCTTATAGATAATTTACAAAATGGTCCATAAGATTTTTAATTGTACGTAAAAGGTAAAAAATCTAGCACGAACGTTTATTTACACGAGCACCGCGAAACAAAAAAAAATCCCGTTTTCACTTTTGTCTTTTAAGATTTAACCACTGTTTTTCTTTAAACACTAATTGTTTACACTACAATACAAGCTCATTGGCACTTTGGTAGTATACCTCTATCATTAGCTCACTACTACACTTCAGTACCATCCTCACCTTCATCTTCAAACAAAGGTTCTGTAGTGTTCACATCAACATTGGGCTTTTTCTTAGGCTTTGGAGGTGGTCTGGGTGGAATCTTTCCACTTCTTCCCAAAGTCCCTGATTGATTAAGCGAAACGTTACTTTCATTCTTCCTCGTATCATCTTTGGATGGTGATTTCATCTCTTCATTCTCGTTTCTGGGTCGCCTAAGGGACCCGGTTTCTGGCTTTCCTTTTCGACTTAGGGTACTGCTATCAGATGCTTGAGATATACCATCAGCTCTATGATCCATGGAATTGAACAGAGCCTTTCTTGGTTCAGGTTGAGGAGTGGAAGTATTTTTAGCTGTCCAACTCATTCGGTTTACAGGTTCTTGAGGACCAGGTGTTGATGGTTGATTTGATAGTTGAGAAACTATGCTGTTTCTTGGATTACCCGCGTATTGAGGGGTATGAGGTGGGACCGGTGACGGTGCAGGCTCCTGTTCTTCTATAGGAGCGTAATATTGATGAGGAACCTGAAAGACTTGTGGAGTAGCTGGCAGTGGTCTGTTTCTCATTGGAGAAAATTGAGGCTCTAATCCAGTTTTGTTCAGAGAGAGCACTGAACTTCCATCAGCTGTTGTTCGTAGCCCAAGATTGTCATACAACGGTTCCTGTGCTTCAGAACTTGGTAGAATCTGAGTGCTGGCTGTGCTAGACCAGCTTGGTACCCTTGGTCTTCTAGGTATAGTCACGTAGCCTTGTCGTGGAGTAACTACGGGAGGTGTAATTGGTGCCGTAAAGGGTGATTGAGATCTTGAATACGGAAGAGTTCTGAAGAGGTTTTGGTTTGTCATACCGTAAATTGGAGAATGAATTGGGCTGATTGGATTCAGTTGCGGTGGAAGTCTGGTGGTATCAGGAACCGTAGACGCATTGCTGGCAGCTGGCGATATTTGGGCTGCTCTTGCTGGGAAGGAGAGCAGATCAGGTGGATAAGCCCGTCCATCTGTTCTGCCGTATTCCACGTTCAGAGCATCGTGAGATCGTTTCGTTGGATGCTCGAAGTCCAATGATCGTTTCTCGTCGTCGTTATGAGCTGAAACAAAGACAAAGGTACGTAAGACTAAGCATTAATGCTTCCTGTAATGTTTCAAAATAAACATCCACCAATTTAATGGGGTAGAGTAATTTAAAATTTGCATAACGACGTTTGTTTTATAACAGGGGGTTTTAATTTGTCATTCGTGGAATTAATTAGTTTGCCATAGCCATTAACCTACTTTAATAAAAAGTATTGAAAAGCATCCTATAAATATTGGTTTATGGACTATTTTAACCAAGTCAAAAATAAAGGTATTTGTTGTACTGTATTGTTCTATTAGTAGAGGCAGATTTAGAAGGATGAAGATTAGGGACGTTATTAAAAATGATAGATACCATAGAGTATGAATAGAGAGCGTCGGTGGCGCGTTGCGGAGAGGTATGGACTCCCAATTATGGGGGTCCGGGTTCGAATCCGCACGGACGACATGCCATGTACAAATGAGTTTTTCTAACTTATGTACGTAAAACCGACTGCTCTCAAACGGTGAAGGAAAATATCGTGAGGAAACCTGCATACACTGAAGAAGAAATTCTGATGTGTATGTGAAGTCTACCAACCCGCATTGGGCACGCGTGGTGGACAAATGCCCATACACCCCTCCTTGAGGGTAGGCCTGTGCCCTGCAGTGGGACGTTTATATGCTGATGAAGATGATGATGAATAGATGTATGGATCTAGAATTCTAGAGGCAGTAAAAGAGGTATATCAGGACCGCCAAAAGTGGAGATCCATAGCATCTGCCTACCCTATGGGAAACGGGCCTAAGTTTATGTTTGTATGTTCTAAAAGATAACAGTAAAATTGTATTGATAACTCACCGAAAACAGAATCATTGTCCAGCAATGTTTTATTCAGCTCCGACATTTCCGTGCCTCCACTAGTAATCGACGGTGGAACATCATATCTCCTCGGCGGCTTCGTTACAGGATTGACAGCTGTTATTAAACTCTTCTCCATTTCTGGTATCACCGATCCTTCAATCAAAGCTTCTCCGTTAGACGTATCAGCCTTCTTCTTATCAGAACTTCGTCTAGTACAACAGCAGTAGCATAGGATTACAAGAATGATTAAGAGTATCGCGGCTGTGCATGATACTCCAATCAAAACTGGCATCATATCGTTGTCCATGCCACTTGGTACGGGAATGCTTGTATTGTGTGTTACGCTTAGTGTTAGACTCCTTTCTTCGACACCGCCAGGGTTTTTGGCAACGCATAAATACTCTCCGCTGTCAGTTCTCTCAGCATCAATAATAGTCAAGTTGACCCATCTGCTATTTTCACTGTTATTTTGTGTTATGACGTATTTTACTTCTCCTTGATATCGCTGATTAACATCAATGATTTGCGCGTTCAGGACCCAATTGATTTCTGGCAGAGGGTTCCCATTTACTTGGCATGACAACGTGATGTTGTTATCGGTTGTCAGGAGAGTCGTACTTGTAGAAGGGTAGACAATGCTTGGCCTGCAAGCAAAATCACTAGAATCTAACTCCTTCCATAGTTTTCCACTAACTTTAGGTGGTTCAGTACAAGCGATGGGTGACGTGTACAAGTTCTTGCTTATAACCCAATTCCTGAAAGGTTGTAAATAGCAATCACAACGCCATGGGTTATCGTGAACATCTAAATTGGATAATGACGTCAAAGCACTTAATGCATCGATTTTTAAATGCTCCATCTTATTGCCGTCAAGCCTCAAAATGTTTAATTTAGGAACAGTCATGAACGTTTTAACGCCAATTTGAGTTATTCGATTGTTACTCAAATCAACTTTCTGTAAGAACGGAAGGTTGTTGAATAATCCGTCATCTAATTTCTCTAACTGATTATCGTTGAGTAGAATCCATCTAATTTTCGCAGTCTCTCTAAAAGCGTCAGGCTGTAATGTTTTCAAAGAGTTTTTCGATAAGTCCAATTCGATCATGATGGCTAGGCCACTTAGGCCGTTCTTTTGAATTGTCATCAATTTGCATTCCCTCAAAATAAGTTTCTTCAAATTAATCAAACTCGTATCTTCGAAGGCGTGTCGTGTTATTTCGTAAAGATTGTTTCCAGTTAAATCGAGAATTTGTATCTCTGTGCTTAAAGTTTTGGGTATTTCTTGGAAATTTGAATGTGAGCAATCTGCTTGCTTGTTGCCGCTAGCCCATACACATTTGCATTCGTCTGGGCAGTTAGCTGTGAAATCGGCTGTAGCGATCAAGACCAGGTTCAAAATGATCAGTTTACGTAGCGTCTCCCCCATTTTTGGCTCCGATCGTGGACCTGAAACAAGGAGAAAAAACACTTAAGTAAACATGTTTTTGAAAGCAATAAAGGCAGTTAAAACGTTACTCGAAATAGAAGGCGTAGCACGCACGGCTGTTTTAAGAGCCATTACGAATAAAACTGAATCGTTTTATGGACCTAAACAGTTGTAAAGTAAACAAATGTTGTATTAACGGATGAAACTAAAGTTTTATTAATAAACACTTTGAGACAAGTTTAGGCTTTTTTAAATTACAAATTCAGTTGCTTTGTTAGAACAATAAATCGGGAGTTTATCTGTAGTTATTTTAAGTTTATTATCTGGCTAATGTCAGCCGGGCTTTGGAAGTTAAGATTAATTGCCGGGTCGAGTAATACATACAAATATGTATCAGTTTACTTCACTTAGGATTCACTAAGCTTGTTTCGTTATGAATAAAACATAAAGTAATGTAGCTTCCGAGAATTTAATATTTAAAACTGTTATTTCTTCGCAAATAAATAGAACGGTTTTTTTAGCATTAACAAGTTACTCAAGTTATTCAAGAATATCGAAAAATGCGTTTCGGCAAAATAATCTTACTAAAATTATAAATATTAAAGTTTGGATGTTTGTCATACGGATTTGGATTAAATTTGGCCCTCAGATATAATATATTCTGAATTATAAATTATATTATTATTATTTTATTTTTATTCTCTGAATTAACGTAGGATACTTTTTAAAGAACACGCAGACGGAATAGCGTGCAAGAGCTATTAGTGATTTATAATTTGTATGGCTTCATTTACACCTTGAGGGTAAATAGGTACGGAGAACACCTTTTTAGGGTTCCGTAGTCAAACAATACGTTCGTCCATTCTGTATGTCTGTCTGTATACCCGTTATAATGCTTCTGTCTCGAGATATCTGCGCTCAAAGTCAAAAAAAGGTCTTGTCATAATTATGTTGTTTTTGTGTAAAATAAAGAATCTAAGATTCTAAGAATATTTTGCGGTTTAAAGCTTTACATTTTCCTGCATTTTCCTTAGAAAGTTATTGTTTTGAAACTTATTACGTCGAGAGAAGAGTTCTGAAAAGAACACCAACCCCTTGCTAAAGAACAGACTTACGTTGTAAATATACTCCGTCTCTACGAGTTTTACGTTCAATAATATGGACTAGCTAGGTAGAAAACATGGAAAGGGTGAAATATACCAATAAGATCCGCCTCGCTGCCTCGAAGCAATCCGATTGCGCATAGAGAGGTATGTTTTGGATACAGGGTGTAAACTTAAATGCTTTACATATCGAACAGGGTGTTTTAGACCTTCAAATTGAATAATTTTTACCTAAATAAAAAACGTGATAAAAAAAACTTCTATTTCTACAAAATTTCAATCTAGGTGTTGCCTTGAATCATTTGACACTGAAAACTGACCCGCGACAGACAATTTCATAGTGCGAAACGTCGCGCTACCCGAGCTGACCGTAAGTGTATCTTCCGGGTGATTTATTAAATCTCATATTGTCCTAAAATTGTTATTTTAGCCTGATTAATCGTGAAGGATTCTCGAGATTCTGGCTTGCCGCGTGCTTGTATCATGTATACTGAATATTTGTATCGTATTTGTGTTAAAATTTTTAGGGTTCCGTACCCAAAGGGTGAAAACGGGACCCTATTACCAAGCCTACGCTGTCCGTCCGTCCGTCCGTTCGTCCGTCTGTCCGTCTGTCCGTCTGTCCGTCTGTCCGTCCGTCCGTCTGTCCGTCCGTCCGTCCGTCCGTCCGTCCGTCCGTCCGTCCGTCCGTCCGTCCGTCCGTCCGTCCGTCCGTCTGTCCTACCTATTTAGGGCTGTAACTTTTGAACCGTAATAGCTAGATAGTTGAAATTTTCTCAGATTATGCGTTATGACGGCGAATTTGTTAACAAATAATAAAAATTTCAAAAAGTTCAAAATAAAGGGGGGTTCTCAACAAGAAACTAGTTCTTATCAACGTTTTTTCTTCACACTCTATCGTAAAAACGGTAATACATACAAGCGTCAAACTTAGTGTGATTATAGAGCAAACTCTATAGAATAACAACAAATACTAAAAACCGGCCAAGTGTGAGTCAGTCTCGCGCTAAAGGTTCCGGACAAAAAAAGTTTTTTTTTCTAAGTTAATAATGTTGTGTTCTGTGGTGGTGTAGTACGGAACCCTCGGTGCGCGAGGAGCCCGACTCGCACTTGACCGGTTTTTTATTATTTAAGTACTAAATGTCCAAACGAGGCCGGAACTTCATTTTGTATGGAGTTCTTTAATATCCTCGTAAATCTGTCTTTTGGTATCTAGTTTTTATTCTTGATCTTAGAATATTATGCCGAACGTCTCCCTCGATTACCTCCCCGTTATCTCGTACATCTCGGGTGGACAGGCAGGTACCCTAATCAATCGGACAGGGCTTTCATCCGTTTTGGCTTCTAAATCCATACGAAAACAATGTAAACCGGTGAAACTAGGGCTGATCGCACAAAGGCGTTATTTACAAGAGTTGCAGTGGTAGGAATTACTCCTAGTCGTTATGCTATTCACACATTGTCACGCACGTGTGTATGCGTAAGAAGACATAGCTGCCATTATAAGAGGCGACGGGCTCACTCCCCGTCACACTGGACAGAGTTTCGGTATACTACTAGTGAAACGTCTTTTCTGAGGTTTCAGAATATCTCTGACTACCCCCTCGGGGAATATAGTCGTGAGTATATACTTATGCTTATGCTACATAGCTGTCTTTTGTTACCTGCTTTTCGCGATTGCAAAGTTGGCTCCATAGTGAAAGTTGTACAGTCTGATTAATAGAATTTAATTTATGGAATGGTAAAGTTTTGCACTAATTAAAATTGTACCCTGTATTATGGTCTACCTGTGAACAAAATTAATTCAGGATCCTTCTTAATATGCTAACTGTTTTTTGAATCATCAGAACATCAAAATGAACAACTTTCTCTATGGCAGAAATAACGAATACATTTTTTTTCCATACAAAACAGCAAAAGCCTGTCGTGTCTTCACAGTTATTGGTGTGCACTATTAAAATATGCTATTGCGGCAGATAAATTTTCACAATGTTAAGCTTCACAGAAAAGAAAACATTAAAGATATTACATAACATTTTAGCATAGCAAAGCTATCAGCATGACTAGTTCCGAAACTCTGTCCAGTGTGACGGGGAGTGAGCCCGTCGCCACTTGTAATGGACAGTCTTTCTTTCTTATCGTGTGGGCAGAGCCCTGGTGTCAGAGTTTTTTCAGACCGCCTTACGGCCTCTGACGTGGTTTTTATGTAACGACTACCACCAGAGATAGTAGCCGGGACCAACGGCTTAACGTGCCATCTGAAGAACGGAATCATTTTTCTTTTCAGACAATCAGGTGATTCAGCCTGCAATGTCCTAACCAACTGGGGAAAAACGCACAAAGTGACATATCACTAGGTGTCCCCCGTGGGAATCGAACACACGACCTCCGTGTCGAGAGCCAAAGCTCTTAACCATTAGACCACGGAGGCAGTTGGACAGTGGGTACAATACATGCCTCGAATTGAAAGCATGCAGGTTTCCTCACGATGTTTTCCTTCACCGAAAAGCCAGTGGTGTTACAAATCGTAGATCTAGATAATATACAGGGTGTAATAAAACACCCTAGTAATACTTAAAGGAGTGCTTCAGACCACGAAACTGAACAACTTTCATTATGGAGCCAACTTCGAAATCGCGAAAAAAAAGCAGCTGTCCCATACCGACTCGATTGAAATGTATGGGATAGCAGATTTTTTTTCGCGATGCTCCCTCCATAGTGAAAGTTGTTCAGTTTCATGGTCTGAAGCATCCCCTTAAGTGTTACAAGGGTGTTTTGTTACACCCTGTAAATTCCGAAAAAAGTCATTGGTACGAGTGGGCCTGGACGGGCATCGAACCATCGTCTCCTGCACTGCATGACGGGAGGCAAGTTTATTCGCCACTGACCACCACGGTTTTTTTAAACATACCATTTTCAACGAGCGAAATCAAACAAAAAGCAAAAATTCCCGAATCTCAGTCAGATTTTTTTACAAAGACCATAAAGAGTCGTGGAGACAATATGGGATCTCGTTAGTCGGTATGCAGCAAGATAATTACATTCTAAGAGCCCCCACGCATAAACTGGGAGCAATTTGCTTGTAAGTGCGTTCCACAGTGTGATCTGCACCTTATGTGTGTACTTTGATACTTGGTTTAAGTAAAAAGCGAAAAGTTTTCGGAAAAAGGACATGGTCTTAATCTGTGGGGATGCCCAGGCACAAGGCGCAGACCCTGGATTGGCGCAAAAATGATACCTGGACTGGACCAAGTTTTGGTCGTGGAGCGATGCCTTACACAAATACCATCTATGCCAAACTCCCCATCATGTTGTATACTATGACAAGACCTTCTTTTAGTGTCAGAATGAGTTGCAGAGTTGGGAAATTTAATTTTTCCCAATATATTTTGTTATACGAACCACGGACCTGAAAAAAGACGGACGGAATCTCGTTTGAATCAAAAGTGAAGCAACCATTTATACGAGTGTGCGTGCTGTCGCCCTGTCGCGCAGTACACAATGGCGGCGGGTTGTCGGACCTGCGCCTAGAACTGGTGCGTCTGTGTGAGTGTAGGTCCCTTGTAGAACAAACAAAATTGTAGGACCTTGCATGCTTCACCTCTTTTTAGTGTGACATTACGTCCGTCTTTTTTTCAGGTTCATGTATACGAACCGGCTTTACATAACTGAGTCGTATTTGAAATTTCGAGTTCACTCGACTTTTAGTAAAATTTTTGAACTGTCAGAATTCTGGTCACAACTTAGTCGCAGGGCTGTGAAATATCGGGCTCTCTTCGTGTTGCGATCGTATGAATAACCTGTTGCCCTTGAAACCCGCCACCGCCTATGAATTAAACAATACAAAATACGACATAATAATACCCTAAGTGCCGTGAAGCAGTGATCTCTTTCTTCGTTTGTAATGGAGTCGTAATTTCGACTCGTTTCTAAATGTTATTAGTACTAGCTACGAAATTATTGTTTCTCTTTGGTATTTTAGGTCTACTTGTTACGAGGACTAATAAGGAGAAAGGTAAAAGGACTCATTTTATAAATACCTACCAACATATTTTATTTATTAGTAACTATGTGTTGAGCCCGCGTCTTCGTACATGCGAGGTGAGGTGACCACCATGAAATCAAAACTAAACTAAGCCGTTACAGGCAGAGAAGAAGCCTTATAATTTTGTCAAAACCCTATCTAGGTTGGTTTATAGGGTTCCGTACCCAAAGGGTGAAAACGGGACCCTATTACTAAGCCTACGTCGTCCGTCCGTCCGTCTGTCCTACCCTTAGATAATTTATATAGGGACTCGCCTTGCGGTAGCATTTCCCCTCTGCCACGGTATAAGAACAATTGATCTTGTGCACTTACACCCAATTTTATACCTTATCACTAAACGAGACAGCCTATAATTGCGAAACAATAATTTTGAACTTAGAACGTTTGGGGACTTCACACGAGACTACTTTTCATGATTTTAAACATTCAAAATTAGAATTTAAAGTTATGGGGAATAAAATCCAAAGTTGTGGATTTCATCTTACCTCGCCCCCCGCAAAAAGTGGCAGAAATGTTTTTTAGTAGAATGACACGCATAACTCGTCCCTATATAAATAGTCTAAGGTCCTACCTATTTAGGGCTGTAACTTTTGAACCGTAATAGCTAGATAGTTGAAATTTTCTCAGATTATGCGTTATTACGGCGGATTTGTTAACAAATAATAAAAATGCCAAAAAATTAAAAATTAAGGGGGGTTCTCAACAAGAAACTAGTTTTTATCAACGTTTTTTCTGCACGCTCTATCTTAAAAACGGTAATACATACAAGCGTCAAACTTAGTGTGATAATAGAACAAACTCTGCAGAACAACAACTAATACTAAAAACTGGCCAAGTGTGAGTCGGTCTTGCGCTAAAGGTCCCGGACAAAAAAGTGTTTTTTTTTCTAGAAATAATGTTGTGTTCTGTGGTGTGGTACGGAACCCTCGGTGCGCGAGTAGCCCAACTCGCACTTGACCGATTTTATTAAGTTATTTTTTAAAGAAATTTAAGTTGAAGGTTAGTATTTTGCTTCTATTTCTATAAATCCTCTCCATTCAAAAAGGACACAACATTTTTTCTTTTTTCGAGACGACAAAGAACTTTATTTTAAAATATACAGGGTCCAACTTAATATGCTGACGTTTTTTAAGAGGACATTCATCATCATCATCATCGCAGCCGATGGACGTCCACTGCTGGACATAGGCCTCCCCCAAGGATCGTCACAACGACCGGACCTGCGCTGCCCTCCAGCGGGTTCCCGCCACCTTCACCAGGTTGAAGAGGGCATTCGTAACATAAAACTGAACAACTTTCTGTATGGGGTGGGACCAACATTGAAATCGCGAAAAAAATCAGCGAGGTCGAATAGATTTGCAATTTTTTTTACGATTTCGATGTTGGTCACGTAGAGAAAGTTGTTCAGTTTGATGGTCTGATCATGCTAAAACACCGTCAGCATAAAGACCCTGCATTTTTTTCTCTTTTTTTGTGAAGACAAAGAACATCGATAAAATTATTTCTATGTACAATTTGCAGACTGGAGATAACAACAGCTATCATCAATTACTTTCACAATATGTTCCTGTCTGTCTGATAGTATACAATAGAGCTCTGTTCAATGAGGGCCCGTTTAATAGAGGTTAGGTCTTATTGACCCCGGTTATGGTTTGGGTTAGGTATAAAATGATGGGATAGGGAGGATATGCCTTGGAATTTTGAGTTTACCTAACAAGAAATTGTAAATTTTCGTTGCACAAAAAATTACCATAAGCATATGCCCACGACTATATTCCCCGAGGGGGCAGTCAGAGATATTCTGAAACCTCAGAACATCCACGTTTCACTAGTAGTACCGAAACTCTGTCCAGTGTGACGGGGAGTGAGCCCGTCGCCATTTATAATGGACAGTGGGCACAATACATGCCTCAAAATTGAAGCATGCAGGTTTCCTCACGATGTTTTCACAAAAAATAAGTATTGCTTATCCCCTTAAAAGTGTCAGCATATTAAGAAGGACCCTGTACAGTAGAGATGTCAAGATTGAACGATTTGAAAATGATCAAAGAACTTGTCGCAATTACCAGAAATTATTGCCTCTGTCTTGAAGCAAAGATTCTATAGGTAACGTAAACGCTATACGATTTCAAACTGTACCTGACTACAGATCAAAGAACTTGTCGCCATTGCTTGTACTCTTATTATATTCCGTGCCACAAATTATTGCCTTTGTCTTGAAGCGAAGATTCTATAAAGTAAAATAGATGCTATTCTACTTGACATCCTGTTGATATGTTCAAAGTAGATTTTGACTACAGCTACAGATTTTAACTGTTTAGTTACAGTGGCAGATACTCCAGCACTGGTAGCATGCACACCCGCGATAGCCTTCTTTCGCGCGCAAAAGAACGAGATAAATGACGTGATAAAGCCGTATCACGGCTATCGCGGGTGTGCATGCTACCAGTGCTGGTATTTTATTTAAGCGCGTAAGATTACAGGGGACCAATCGCGCTACAAATCTCCACTGAAACGTCATTGGACCGCATGCAAATCACAACTTTTTACCCATATGGTATCGCGCGTATGATTTGACAGCTCATAACATAGACGAAGAATTTTTCGCTTAGGGTGCCTGTCCATTGACGCGAGCTGGCTGTGCGAGCTGTGTAGCTGTGTAAATATTAACCAATCAGAGATCCGACCGAGGTCGGCCGAGCTCCTGATTGGTTAATATTTACACAGCTACACAGCTCGCACAGCCAGCTCGCGTCAATGGACAGGCAGCCTTAGGCTGGTAGACAGAATGTCAGTGTAACCGGGTATGAGCTTAGCGATACTCATAAAATCCTATACAATTTATATGAAGTGACATTTTTGAGTCAGGTGGCCGTAGAACAAAAAAGTGGTTACGCAGATAAGGACAGCAATAAAATAAGGTAGCGATGTCCTTTTTTAACTAGAGTGAATTTGCTATGTGCATCTCTTATTGAGTTAAATATGACATGACACATGACAGATCGCTTAGACGTTTCGGGCTGTCAATCACATAGTAAAATAAGTGAAGTTTAACGCGATATATACGGAGTTCAGGCACAGTTGAATAGTTACTGGCTTGCAATTTGATTAGAACTTAAATTGAATAATGAATGAACTTTGATGTATAAAATTAGCGCGATCCTCCGCGTACCCTGCAGTGGGACGTATACAGGGCGTAAACTTAAATGCGTTACAAACTTAAAAGGGTGCTTCAGACAATCAACCTGAACAACTTTCAGGATCAAAAATGAAATCGCGAAAAAAAAATCTGACGTTTTCTATGGGACTGCATATTTATTTCGAAGAGTTTGATGTTGAAGTGTGGCCAAAATCCAATGTTCACAGAGAGCCGAGATACTCAGCAATACAAAAAACTTTTTCAGTAAAAAAATTTACAACGCTTTCTTCTAAAATAACACAAAATGTCTTTCATTTACATTCAAAAAACTTCATCAAAAACTAGAAGACGGTTTAATCAATTAAAGTTAACCCTTGACCGTATCCATGCTATCCCAACAAACTTTGATTAACCATAGTTTAACTACTGACTCAGTTAAATGAATCAATTCTAACTCATTGCTATGTGGTGTTTTAAATTATTATTATTGGTAACCCTTTGTACAGGTTTTATTGCTACAAAAGTGCAATGACCGGTTGATCTATGTTTTCCATTTATTACTTTTAGGGTAGTATTAAAACTAAAAGTGATTTCAAGGCGATATGAATACGATAGATAGAAGATACGATAGTAATCTTTATACAGGATGTAAACATACTGAAGGCACCCCCTTCAGTATGTTTACATCCTGTATAAATACTTCAGATTCAGACGATTAAACTGAACAAATTTCACTATGTGTCGAACATTGAAATCGCTAAAAAAACTGTTAGCTTGAGTATTTGTTCCCGCCGGCTCAGCAGTGGACTGTAATTTCGATTCGTTCCGAGCCGAACGGGAAGCGGGGAGGGGTTCTTGAAATCAGAAGGCTTCAATTTTGCTGTTTTTCTTGGCTTGCTTCCAGCTTGCTAACTCGTTGGCTGCTCCGGATCGACTGTGCAAAACGCCGCGGCGGCGCTGCTTTTATTCTCTCTCGAGATGCCCGCGTGAGCGGGGCGTCGCGAGAGTGACCGCGTTCGCGTGAGGGAGCGAGACAGACTGTCTCTGTGAGCGGGATGGGCATACCCATACACGCCTCGAGCGCAATACTGGAGGGACAGAGCCACTGTCTTTATTTGCATTTCTTATTTAATAAATTACATGAATTTACTATTTATTTCGGTGCTATCCTATTTACATAGGTTTTTACCTATGTACTAATTTATTCTAGACCTATCTATAACATTAGTAACTATAAGGAGTAAACACAAAGGAAAATAAAACTTAAAGCTATCTTAAAGCTAACATAATACAAACTTATCCTAATCCTATTTCCTAGCTAAAAACTTTATTGTAAATGTAAACTTATAACTATATACAAATAACATTGTTCAGAGACGGTCGTTCCGAACATTCCTCCCGCCGTGCGTCGTCCGCCGTGACGTCGCACTCATGCTGCTGGCTGGAGGGCGACCGGCTCCGTCGGGATGATCACCAACTTCTTCGTCGGTCTGCGTAGTGTGCCGCCTTTGGTCCGGACATCAGCTGCTCGTACGACGCCGTCGGCCCCGGGGTAGGTAGCAGTCACGATGCCGCGAGGCCACGTGTTCCTCGGGAGGGTGTTGTCTGCGATCAGCACCACGTCGTTCACCTTCAGTGCTGGACCATGGCTGTGGGGCTCCCGCCGGTTCTGCAGGTCAGGCAGGTACTCCCTGACCCACCTAGCCCAAAAGAGGTCGGCTAGGCGTTGGGAGGCCCGCCAGTGAGTGCGCCCGATGAGGTCTTGATCGGTGAAGGTGCCAGGTGCTGGCACGCGCGCCGACCCGCCGAGGAGGAAGTGGTTCGGCGTGATGGCTTCGGGATCTTCTGGCGACGTGGAGACGTGCGTGAGGGGGCGGCTGTTTACTGTGTACTCCGCCTCTGCGATGAGTGTAGTCAGGACCTCTTCGGGTGGATGGCGCTCATGTAGCGCCGCATAAAGCGATGTCTTCACGGCGCGGACGAGGCGTTCCCAGGCGCCGCCCATGAATGGGGCGCCGGGGGGTATGAAGCGCCAGCTGATCAGCCGTCGCTCGGCTTCTTCTTCCGTCGCTTTGTCTATGGCACGACGTAGTTCCTTGTCTGCGCCGTGTAGATTGGTCCCGTTGTCGGACCATATCTCCGTCGGGCACCCGCGCCGCGCCATCATGCGGCGCAGTGCCATCACTGCGGAGTCGGTGCTTAGGGACGCGGCCACCTCCAGGTGAACCGCTCTGGTGGTCAGGCAGGTGAAGAGAGCCACGTAGCGCTTCTGTGTGGAGCGCCCCACGGTGACTGTCAGTGGCCCGAAGTAGTCCAGCCCCACGAAAGTGAAACTTCGGCGGTGATGAGCCAGTCTGCACGGCGGATGGTTCCCCGTAGCAGGTCTCGACGGTGTGTTGCGTTTGATGCGGCAGGGTAGGCAGCGATGCACTATCATTCGGGTGACGGGGCGAAGCCGGAGGATGTTGTAGTGTTGGCGGCATTCGTTAATGGTAGTCTCCACGCCCGCATGTAGTAGCTGTCTGTGTGTGTATTCTATGTAGAGGCGGGTCGTGGGGTGGTCACCATCAAGCACTGGCGGGCTCCTTTGGTCGTCCGTGATGTCGCTCGCCGCTCCGATGCGCGTCTTCAGCCGTATAATGCCATTTACTAGCATTACCGCGGTGGAGCGTAGTCTGCTGCTACTGGAAACGGCTTCATTCTTGTTCAGCTGTTTCATTTCGTCCGGAAAGGCTTCTTCTTGACTCGACTTTACTAGTAAAGTCTCCGCTCGGCGTAATAATTCCGTGTCTATAGGTAGAAACACGAAATTATTTTTCGATTTGTGTCGCGTCGGTGTCTTGAGCGTAGTCGTTTTCGCCTGCCGCTTCCAGTCTGGATCTAATTCGTTGTTCTTCTTTGTACGCTTGTAGTACGTTTTCTGTTTCGTACGATGACAGAGGGCGATGAACTGTAGTACTCTGGCCGTAGAACGCAGCAGTTTCTCCCACTTTGAGAAGCGAGTGGGGTCGGGCAGGCTCCTTTTTAGCGACGTTTTGTTGTCACTTATGTAGTGCGTGCGTTCTTCGCCGGTGACTATAGGCTCTTCTCGCGTCGTACTTTGTTCTGTAGGCCACGTAGATGGATCGTCGCGCAGGAACTGAGGTCCAGTGAACCACCGATGGTTCTCGTTGAGGTCGCGAGGCACGTCGCGCGTCGCGTCGTCGGCCACGTTCAGTTTGGTTGGGACCCACCGCCATTCGTTCGCTTTGCTGTGTTCTTCGATCGCGGCTATGCGATGTGCGACGAAGGGCTGGTAGGCTCGTGAGCCCGTCCGGATCCAGGTGAGGACGGTCTTGCTGTCTGACCAGAACGTGGTCGATTCAGGCTTCGTGTCGTGTTCTTCTATGACGGCCGCGGCCATCCGGGCTCCCATCACAGCGCCTTGTAGCTCGAGGCGCGGTATTGATGTCAGCTTTAGCGGCGCGACCTTAGACTTTGCGAGCACGAGTGAGGTGTTCGCTCGCCCGTCTGGGTCGGCCGCTCGCCAGTAGAGTGCGGCGGCGTAGGCCGCCTCGCTCGCGTCGACGAAGACGTGTAGTTGAAGCGAGGCCGCTGCGCTGTAGCTCAGGTAGCATCTCGGGATCGTGACGTCACGTAGCGCTCTCAGATGTCCCATCCAGTCTTGCCACTTCGCTGCGTTGTCGTCGTCCAATGGCTCGTCCCAATCGGTCCCTCGGCGCCACACGTCCTGTAGTATCTGTTTCGCTCGTACTGTGACCGGCGAGGCGAAGCCGAGTGGGTCGAATAGAGACATTACTATCTTGAGCGCCTCTCGTTTGGTGGGCGCGGCGGACTCCAGCACGGCGGGTGACACTCGCGCCATGTCCAGGTTGAATGCGAGTCTGTCGGCGTCCGGCTTCCATATGAGGCCGAGAACTCGTTCGGTCGTAGCGCCGTCGCTGAGAGGGATCGATGCTCGCTGCTGTAGTTCTGTGTCGAGCGCCTTCTTGACTTCTATAGAGTTCGAAGCCCACTGTCGAAGTTGGAAGTGTCCGCGGCGATGAATGTCGCGGACGTCTGTGGCTGTCTGTATCGCTTCTTCAGTGGTTCTAAAGCTGTCGAGGTAGTCGTCTACGTAGTGGTTTCTTACGATCGCGTCGACGGCCGTAGGATGCGTTTTTTCGTACTTGAGTGCGTTTCTATTCTTCACGTAGATCGCCGTAGACGGTGAACACGTAGCGCCGAAGATTAGCGACGTCATGCGGTATTCTTGAGGTGCTTCCTCCCCCCGCTTGTCCCCCCGCCATAGGTACCTGAGTGCGTCCCTGTCTTCTGACCGAATCTTCACTTGCATGAACATTTCGGCGATGTCGGCGGACACGGCGACTGGGTGCTGTCGGAAGCGCATCATCACTCCCGGCAGCGACTGCAGCAGATCAGGACCCGTGAGGAGGTGGTCGTTGAGAGAGACCCCCTTTGTCTTCGCAGCGGCGTCGTGTACTATTCGCACTTTGCCCGGTTTCATTGGGTTTAACACGGCAAAGTGCGGCAGGTACCATGTTCTTTTTTCTGACTTCTGTAGCGGCGCGGGCTCGGCGTAACCTTTCTGTATCAGTGCATCCATCTGTTCTTCGTACTTGGCTTTCAGGTCAGCGTCTCGGTCGATCTTCTTTTCTGTTGTGACGAGGCGTTTGAATGCATTTTCAAAGTTGTTCGGCATCTCGCAGCTGTCTCGCTTCCACAGTAGTGCAGTCTGGTACCGCCCATCTTCCGTCTCTGTCGTGCACTTGTTTAGTATTTCAAGCGCTCTGTGCTCTGGGTCGGACTGCGGTTGCTTCGGCGTAATGGTGAGTGCTTCTATCGAAAAGAAATGCTTGAGCTCTTCATCTAGTGACGGCGACGTAGTTGTTACGTGATTCACGTAGTTGAGCTGCTTTCCCAATGTTCTTGTGTGTGCGCCGTGTAGTACCCAGCCCAATGGAGTGTGCGACGCGACCGGCTGATCTCTCCGTCCTTGTTTCACTTCGCTTGCTAGTAAAAGATGCCAATTGTCTTGCCCGATTAGTATTCTAGGCTTGCTGCTATCGTACTGTAGGCTATCTTTTATCTCGGCGAGGTGGCGGCAGTCCTGCAGGTCCCGGGGTGTAATCTCTTGCGGGGAGAGCTGTAGGTTTTCTATGGTGCGCGCCTGGACGGTGAAACGTTGTGTCGGGCCGTGTAGGGTGACCGGGACACGTTTCGATGCTGCGACGGTGAAGTTTGTTTCGCCGATTGCTTCTATGTTGAGGGGGTCGATGGGGCCCTCCGCGCCGACTTCGTTGGCTAGGTCCAGGTCGATTAGAGTGACCGTGGACCCGTCGTCGAGCAGGGCGTGCGCGTCGACTTCTCCCGCCGGTCCCGACACTCGTATTGGTACTATTTTCAGGAACGAGTGCGTTTTCGTAGGCGTCCACGTAGAGGTGACTGATTCTCTCTTCGGCGGGTCTTCTTTCTTGGGCGGCTCTTCTCTCTTAGGCGGCTGTTCTGACTTCGGCGGCTCTTCTCTGGCGGCGTGAAGCAGCTTGTGATGCGAGTACTTGCATCCATTTGTGTTGCACGGGACGGTGCGGCAGTTGTGATTTCTTGACCTGTGGCGCAGGCATCTGAAGCACAGGTGGTGGGTCTTGGCTAGCTCCCACCGCGTGTTGACTTCCTCTTCTATAAATCTCTTGCACTCTGCTGCGTTGTGCCCCGATTTTTCGCATATGGCGCATGACGACGAATTTTTTCTATGTCCCGCAGCTGTCTTCGGATCCGTTGTGTTGTACGTTCGCTGCGGTTTTCTCTGCTGGTTCGAGTCGTGCGCCGTGACGTTCTCGGGCTGTGCGTGCGGGCCGCATATTTCGGCTTCGCGCTCCAAAAATCTTGCGAGCTTGACGAGGTCTGGTTCGTCGTTCGGTTGATGCGATGCGTAGTCGAACCATCTGTATCGTAGCGTTGTCGAGAGTTTCTCCGCAGTGACCCTTGCTAATTCGGGGTTGAATAGGTAGTAGGGCCTGCCGAGCGCGTCGAGTGTTGCGATGATGTTCGTGACGCGGCTCGCGAAGATGCAGAGGTCGCGCGGCGTGTCGGCGGGGCGAGGTAGAGTGCGGAGGCGCTCGATCTCGGCCGATGCTATGGAGTCAGGCCGACCGAAGCGATTTTCTAACATCTTCATGACTGCTGTAGGGCTGGCGTTTGTGATGAGGAGGCTCTCGACTGCTTCTTTGGCTCTTCCTTTGAGGCTTCTTCGAAGTCTGGCCATATTTTCTGTGTTCGTGTACGATGCGGACGACTCGGTGTAAGCGGCTCGGAATGATAGCCACTCCTGGTAGGCGCCCCCGAAGTTTGGTAGCTCGGCGTAGTGACGGGGCGCTGGATTCTGCTGACCCGCTTTGATGGCAAGCGTGATTGCAGTCGCGAGGTCGGCGAGATCTGTCTGCTGTGGCTTGGGCTTCGCGACTGTGTTCTGTTCTATCGGTTCTTCGTGACGGGGCGCTGGATTCTGTTGCGTTGTGGGCTGGCTGGGCGCGGCGGTCCACACTGGCGGCGGCGGGTCCCACACCGGCGCATTAGGGGGCGCCGGCGTGGTCTGTTTGTGTTCGTTCGGGCAGGTGTTCTCTTCTATTGGCTGCTGCCCGTCGGTGATGGCGAGTACGTGGCTCTGCTGCAGCCACTCGTCCACCCTGGAGGTTGCGTCGGACCCGGAGATGACGGTGTCGCCGTCATCGGAGCTGGCGTCTTGATCTTCGGCTTCTATAGCAGCGAGACGTGCGGCGGCATGTTCTAGCTTGGCGCGTGCTAGCTCTTCTTTGGCTAGCGCTATACGATACGCCTTGGTGCTTGCTGACGTCTTCATGGATGACTTCCTGCTGTTGCGCTTCTGTTTTGGCTGGGCGATCGATGCCGGCGTGGACGCGACAGCACCGACGGCGGGGGCGTCGACAGCAGGGGCTTCTGTGACCGTCGAGGCTTCCGACGAACTGGCGAGTGTGCTGGCGGCTGACGAGGACGCCGTAGCGGCTGACGAGGATCCCGTAGCGGTCGACGAGGATCCCGTAGCGGTCGACGTGGCGGTAGCGGAACCGTCTATAGATTCGGCGTTGCCGGTTCCGCTACCTTCTATGGCAGGGTCGGCCGGCGGGGTCCGTCTTCCTGTCTTCGATCTTGTTACCGGCATTTTCTCGCTTCTTTCTTCTATTTGACGAGAGTTCTATCTTTAATCGACGAAGGTTCTGTCTTCGATCGACGAAAGTTCTATTTTCACCGCAGACCCGGAGCAGCCAAATTTTCTTTCTTCTTTTTTCTATCCGGCGCCTCGAAGTGACCAAATGTTCCCGCCGGCTCAGCAGTGGACTGTAATTTCGATTCGTTCCGAGCCGAACGGGAAGCGGGGAGGGGTTCTTGAAATCAGAAGGCTTCAATTTTGCTGTTTTTCTTGGCTTGCTTCCAGCTTGCTAACTCGTTGGCTGCTCCGGATCGACTGTGCAAAACGCCGCGGCGGCGCTGCTTTTATTCTCTCTCGAGATGCCCGCGTGAGCGGGGCGTCGCGAGAGTGACCGCGTTCGCGTGAGGGAGCGAGACAGACTGTCTCTGTGAGCGGGATGGGCATACCCATACACGCCTCGAGCGCAATACTGGAGGGACAGAGCCACTGTCTTTATTTGCATTTCTTATTTAATAAATTACATGAATTTACTATTTATTTCGGTGCTATCCTATTTACATAGGTTTTTACCTATGTACTAATTTATTCTAGACCTATCTATAACATTAGTAACTATAAGGAGTAAACACAAAGGAAAATAAAACAATCTTAAAGCTAACATAATACAAACTTATCCTAATCCTATTTCCTAGCTAAAAACTTTATTGTAAATGTAAACTTATAACTATATACAAATAACATTGTTCAGAGACGGTCGTTCCGAACAGTATTCATTGACGTTTCCTATCAAACAACAGAACAATTTTCGCGATTTCGTTGTTGGCTCCATAATAGTGAAAGTTGTTCAGTTTAATGGTTTGAAGCATACTCTTCAATATGTAACGTATTTAATTTTACATCCTGTATACATTAAAATGGCGTTTTGTTTGACTAGCACTGCATTTCTGCCTATGTCTAGTAGTTTGTTCAAGTTTCTATTCCAATCTCAATTCCGATTTTTTAGTTTCAAAAACAAATTTGAGAAAAGAAATAGCAGAACCTCGTGTCAAGCTCAAACGCGAACCACGCGAATGACACAACCGCTCGTGGTCAAACTTGCAACGTGACTCCGATAGTTATCTTAGGTACTCTACAAATAATAACCACTACTAATGATCATTACACAATCTAACACAAACCCCATTTCAAATTTAACACTCCGCTAAAATTTCCTTCAGTTTATCGAACTTTAAAGTTAGCACTTACCAATCATTTACATAACGTAACTGCTAATCAATGAATTAGATGCTTCATAATGGTAAACGTAAACCAAAATGTAGTTCATGAAAGGTTATTTGCGAAACAATTATAACTTCTATTCTGACCCTGTACCCGGACTTTCGATGTTTCGATGATCGCCCCTGTTTCGGTCCGCACTTCATTGTAATAAAGTTGACATTGGAACGAAAACATTCACGCAATTGCGAAGTTCGAATGTGCGGGTAGACCCACTGATCTTGGGCCTACGTAGGGACTTCATAAATCAGAATCAGAGATCATTACGTGTCATTACTGAGTATGTTAGGACATCACGTTGTTTAAAGCCATAAGTAACTAGCATTCAGCAGTACCTATGGTTAATTACAAATTGTCACGTTTATGAAAATTAAATACGCTCCGGGGTGTCAAAGAAAAGTGCTGAATGAATCAGAGAACCAAGCATGATGCGATATATCTTTTCCAGTGCCTTTTCTCTCGCTCTACGCGCCAAGGAAAAGACTTGTAAGCAGTGAGTATATTATGTCGCGCAACTCGCGCTGCCATGCTTTCCCCACAGCTGCTTGAATCATCCCGTGCAAGTCAATCGATTGAGGGAAGTGTTCCGAATTCGGAGCATTTTCAATTCGCCTCAATAGTTCTGACTTGTGTGTCGGCAGAGGGCGCCCTCGTAGGACGTATGCTGATCAAATCAGTTGCGTCCTACAAAAAGGGGAGGTGCGGAGTACTCGAAACCGACGGGCATGTATGAAGAGATGTATGGATGTGCATGAGGCAAAAGAGGTATATAAGGATCGTAGTAAGTGGCGCGCCCTGGTCTCTGCCAACCCCACTGGGAAAGAGGCGTGACGTTATAGATAGATAGATAGATAGTTCTGACTTGGCTTAGCGAATAGATACAGCACCATCTAATGACAGTATTGTGCCGAAATTACGATACGAGCTCATATTGTATGCAGTACGTGACACGTGAGCACGAGAATTTTGTGTCTTCATTGGATGTTGTCACGCAAACTGAAACGGAGTCCAAAGATATTTTCTTAGTAGAGCACGTTTTGAGGCAAATTAAACCTTACTGGGACATTCATTTTAATTTGGAGTCGGCGAATAACCTAGTTCCATTCATCTTTATTAGCCGTCATTTCAATGCATATTCCATTCACATCCATCCATACTCCGGAGGTGCTAGGTCAGGTAACTTTTACGTGTGCACCCTGCTTCTGGTGCAATTCTCTAAGCGTCACATCGCTGTCAAAACATCGATGAGCTCACAAATGTAACATCCTTCTTGCATCCTTCAGATCGTCGAAGTTTTTATATGAGATAGACACATGACACAACCTTAGCCATAGCGAAAAGTTAATACTGAATACCGAATTGACAGCTCGCCGATGTTTCAACGACGAATTTAAGGTGGTGACGATGTTTGAGCTTAGAGAATTGCATTGCAAGTCCATTGCAGGTCCCTTGGTCCTTTGGATGAGTCCGATCCGAAGGGAATAGCAGTGGGTAAGGGCCGGTGCACCCTGGGCGTTTGTCAGTAACTTATCATTATGGGATCTCACTAACTTACGCCGAAGACCTGACCAGGAGAGGAGGGCGTTTGTCAGCGTATCCTTTAGTTAGCAGATGGCTCAGTCACAGAATAGATATTATCAGACCAAAACAAACACTTCTTACATGCTCGCGGTGGCCAGTACCACTACATGCGCAGCGATGTTTCTACCAAACTACCGCTCATTCTCGTACGTGAACGTACACGTATTGCCGCACGCTGCGCATGTATAGGGGTGTACTGTACCGGCTGTTTGTATGAAGCTGTTTCCTGGTAGGATATCTTCTATCTTGTGGCACATTGGAGAAGCAGTTTCAAATACATTGTTACTCAACCGTTGATATTGGCTGAATCTTAACTTGTAATTTTTTTTTAATTCCCTAGGCCCTCCTCATAACATCTACATTAAGTATCATAATAAAACCTAAGCTGGATCTAACATAAAAAGTTTATTTTTTTCTTTAACTCACTTAAATATTCTTAAAAAGAATTATAACGAAAGCGGCAATGGAGGTGGAACACATTCAAACAGTGATTTTAGTCTCAAACATCCTAAAAACTGACTACGATAACTCTTGAATATCTACTTTATTATTACGATACTTCTCTGAAGTCCCTAAGGCTTGTTCGTTTCAGTTGCTCGAATTTTCTGGCGAGGAGAAAGAAGAAACGAAGCAATAGTAATGTTGTTGGAGAAGTTTTGTCACCAAAGGTATATCAATCAATCAATCAATTATACTTTATTTCACACCAAAACAGAACATAATTTGAATAGAGATAAAGCATTACAAGTAGGTACATTCGGAGCGCGCTCCATACAAACGAAGTCTGGCGATATTTTCAATACTAACCAATTAAAGTCAATGAAATTTTTCAGAAACAATCTAGAAACTAATCTCTGTTTTTATGAAGTCCGTTTTTTTTAATTTAGGATGGATTTGCTCTTGACCTCAGTCCAGTCCTCAGGACGAAGATGGGGTTGAAGATGTAGCGAGCTTACCCAGAAGAAGCCTATTCACTCGTACTTTAAAGGAATTCGGGTTGTAAGCGCTCGGAAATACTGACGCAGGCAGGGCATCCCACTCCTTGGCTGTGCGCATTGCGCATTATAAAAGAATCGTAATGGCGCTTCGCCAAGGATCGCCATAACGACCGGTCCCGCGCTGCCCTCATCCAACGGGTTCCCGTCGCTATCACCAGGTCGTCTGTCCACCGTGTGGAGGGCCTACCCCCGCTGCGCTTTCCGGTACGTGGTCGCCACTCGAGAACTTTTCGGCCCCATCGGCCATCGGTTCTGCGAGCAATGTGCCCCGCCCACTGCCACTTTAGTTCAGCAATTCTTTGGGCTATGTCAGCTACTCTGGTTCTTCTGCGGATCTCTTCATTTCTGATTCGATCTCGCAGGGAGACTCCGAGCATAGCCCTCTCCATTGCCCTTTGGGTGACTTTCAGCCTTTTTATGAGGCCTTGAGTGAACGACCACGTCTACCCACGCTGCGCTTTCCGTTACGTGGTATCCGGTATTCAGATCCTTAGCAATATTAATTCAGATTAACGCACTAGCTACTTGACTGCGTTCTAAATTCAATAATTAATGTGCAAAGATCCATTATAAGTACAAAGGTGATAATAACTTTGTTTACTCGGCTCAGTGGGTTAATGGATCGGAAACAGTAATCATTAGCCTATATTTGAGTAGATTAAGTTTCCTACTCAGGGATTTTCCTTTATTTTTATAGTCCACGGAAAATTTCTTTTTCTTACATTCGATATCGAGCTAAGTTTGACCGTAGATCGACTTGCTTTCATTGTAATTTCAAGCTGTTTTTACGGGACTTGTGAAAGACCACCACAGTTTCTTCGCGTGGGTACCGAAGGCGACTAAGGAATAAAACGTTTTTTATGCAGTGTTTTTGTGGGCGAATGATCAGCCACCTGTCATCATTTGACACGTCATTCCATCCTAATACCAGCAATGTAATTCTCTAAGCGCAAACATCGTCACAACCTTAAATTCGTCATTGAAATTGAAACATCCCGCGACCTGTCAATTTGGTATCCTCTTAGGTTGTCATGTGTCAAACTCATAAAAAAACTTCGACGGTCTGAAGGATGCAAGAAGGATGTTACATTTGAGAGCTCATCGATGTTTGTAACAGCGATGTGACGTTTAGAGAATTGCACTTCTGAGCCTTGCTACAACAACTGTACGCTACAAAAGATAAGTTGGTAGTTGTAGCAGAGTTTCTGATCCTCTCAAGACCCGTCTGGGTTGTTGGTATCACTATAAGCCGGACACTACAACATTCTTGAAAAAATTTGAAGACAGCAACAAAAAACCTTTACTGCTTTTAACGTTGACCTCACGAAAACAGAATAAAAATAAAACCGGTCAAGTGCGAGTCAGGCTACTCGCGTACCGAGGGTTCCGTACCACACCAACACACAACTGTTTTAGCGCAAAACCGACTCATACTTGGTCGTTTTTTTATTCGTTGTTATACTGTAGAGTTTGGTCTATAATCACACCAAGTTTGACGATTTTAAGGTTCAAAAGTTACAGCCCTAAATAGGTAGGACAGACGGCCGGACGGACAGCGTTGGCTTATGAATAGGGTCCCGTTTTCGCCCTTTGGGTACCCTATAAAGGCGAGTGCTCTCGAATACACACTAAAGACACAGTTTTATCAAAACATTTCGTAAGGAATATTCCCAGACTTATTTTCCGCACGATATAGTTTTAAAATTTACACAGTACAGGATGTACAAAGTCTAACAAAATGTACAAAGCAGAATCACAATTTAATCTCAGTACAATACCCTGCAGTGCACTTAATTGTTTTGTTTCATTGTCTCGAAACCAAATACAGTAGAGTTGATTACTGCGGTCCATTAAATCGATTGTATTGATAATTTAATCGTGCGGTTCATTAACTACTATTATTGCATTAATAAGTTAATTCGCATTATCTTCTGATCGAGTGAGCTGATTGCGATGAAATTCTAAATATATTTTACTCCAAATAAAGCTCTGTTTTTGAAAACTTCATTCGAATTGGTTCAGTAGTTTTTACACGGTGCGTGCCTAAAATCAACACACGTGCCTAGAAACAGAAAAAAAGACAAAGATTCCAAAAATTATCCGAATGTCGATTGCTTAATACAGGGTGTGAACTTAAATAATTTAGCTTTACATACTTAAGGGTGTGCTTCAGACCATCAAACTGAACAAAATATCTCTATGGGACCCACATGTTGGTTGTTGTACCCAATGTTGCAACATTGAAATCGACGGCAACAGTATTACCCTTTTGGCCCCCCAAAACTGCCCCCGAATATATTGATTAAGCTTTTTTGACTCCATTCATGTGATGACTCACATTAATTGCTATGTGTGCCAAATTTAAGCTTCCTATGTCTATCGGTCTCTGAGAAAAATGCCTGTGACAGACGGACAGACGTACAGACATCGAGGTGATTCCATAAAGTGATCCGTTTTGTCTTTTTTAGAAGGAAAACTAAAAAAAAAGACGTTGATGAAGAACATTATTTTCCCTTCCTATTTTCCTAACTGATTGTAGCATATTAATGCTAAAAAAAAATCTTTATGTTTTTGACTACTTTCCCTTTCGGAATTACGCTCGTGAATTTATGTATGGGTGTTTTTTTTAAATGAAAATATCCCAAGCAACACTCACCGTCAATAAAAGTAACTTATCGCAGCTGATTGGTTCCATACAAAACTTTTTGTCGGGGAAAAGTTTGAAACTCGTAAAAAGTTACGCTAACTTACTAAAACGTCTTACAACGTATTTTGAACCCTATGCTAATACGATTTTAAGACGTTTATAACTTTAGTTTTTTTGTAAATATTAAAAAAGTTTATTATATTCACAATATTTTGTTTGTTCATTCTTTCATCACATATTGTGAAAGTAACTTTAACTTAGCCTCCTTATTGCACTATATATTTTCTTGAAACTCAATCAGAGTCGGTTCAGTACCTATTTTTAAAGTGATGCGTGCACAAACAAATAGACAAAATTCCAAAACCTATTATGATAATGCCAAAGATTTTTTTTGGTCTCCAGCGAAGACCAAATAAAATCTTTGGAAAATGCATTCTATCCTACATCCATTATCAACCAACCATTGATTTTTAGGGTTCCGTACCCAAAGGGTGAAAACGGGACCCTATTACTAAGCCAACGTTGTCCGTCCGTCCGTCCGTCCGTCTGTCCGTCCGTCTGTCCGTCCGTCTGTCCGTCCGTCCGTCTGTCCTACCTATTTAGGGCCTATAGCTGAAATTTCAGATTATGTGTTATTACGGCGGATTTGTTAACAAATAATAAAAATTCCAAAAAGTTAAAAATTAAGGGGGTTCTCAACAAGGAACAAGTTTTTTATCAACGTTTTTTCTTCACGCTCTATCGTAAAAACGGTAATACATACAAGCGTCAAACTTAGTGTGATTATAGAGCCAGCTCTACAGAATAACAACAAATACTAAAAACCGGCCAAGTGTGAGTCGGTCTCGCGCTAAAGGTCCTGGACAAAAAAAGTTTTTTTTCTAAGTTAATAAGCTTGTGTTCTGTGGTGGTTTGGTAAATTGGTAGGGAACCCTCGGTGCGCGAGTAGCCCGACTCGCACTTGACCGATTTTTTTTGTTTGTTTCTTACTTACCTTTAGATTAATATAATTGTGTCTATGTTAGTAAATAAATTCATCAAACAAATATTTCTTTAAATATTATTTTTGTTAATGTAAGTACAGATACCCTAAGTATACAGGGTGTTAGTAGATAACGCATTTATTTAATTTTACACCCATACTTTATTATTTGTGCCAAAAACACTAATCAACAAACAGCAAGCAAACAAAATAAAACAGTTGTTTGAATTTTTCCCTTTTATGCATAAAATGTTATTGCTTGTACCATAATAACCATAAAATCCGCCATGGAACCAACACGTCTGTAAGGGCCTATTGTTAACCGCAGACAACCTTGAAGTCTGGAACTTTCAAATGCTTTATTGTACAAAAACTGCTTTTTATTACTAATTTTAACCGAGACAGAAATATAAATGGTCACGTCATTTCGAGTTTGTTACGGGAAGAATCGAATTCAGAAAAGACGAAACTCGGTTTGTATCTGGTTCAAAGAATTTCTCTGGCTATCCATCCATAGCGTGGGAATGTTTTCACTGGAAAATGAACATTTCATCCCAAAAAGACCCAATATGCTGGAAACTTTACAGTATAATGGGTCCACCTTTCAGCCAGGTTCGGTTGGTAATGAAGTGGTCGTTTCGGAAAAAAAAAACTCTCACTGGCACATACATTGTAATGATCCCAAGTTAAGCACTGTAGGCTTTTTAATATGGTAACCATACAACAACGGCACGAACATATAACATCCATGACCGAACCGGGATTCGAACCCAGGACCCTGATGGACCCTGGATGTTTTATGTTTTTAACGTCGACTTTTCCGGTAATTTATTTATCAGAAAGAATAAAACAACAAATAAAACCAATCAAGTGCGAGTCGGGCCTTTCGCGCACCGAGGAGGGTTCCGTACCACACCACCACAGAACACAACGTTATTAACTTAGAAAAAAAAAATTGTATGAAAAATTTCAAAGCTTCGTAATTATATTATAAATTGCAAATGTTATTTGTGACGCGACATCTAGATTTTCTAAACTATTTTTTCATATACAGGGTCCTTCTTAATATGCTGACACTTTTTTAAGGGGATGATCAGACTGTCAAACTGAACAACTTTCTCTATGGCAACAACATCGAAATCGCGAAAAAAATCTACTCGTCCATACAAAACTGCAAACCTACTCGAGCCAAATGATGCGACAGCTGAGTTTTTTTTCGCGATTTCGATGTTGGTCCCATAGAGAAAGTTGTTCAGTTTGATGGTCTGATCATCCCCTTAAAAATGGGTCAGCATATTAAGAAGGACCCTGTATACAAATTTATTTATATTAATACCGTCTACGCGTATTGTGCGTCAAAGTTTTGTATAAAATTGACCCCTCGGCAACCACCTTAATGATAGTAGGTATTATATTTTCGACGCTGTTTCGAAGCTATTCTTACCTACGATTAATTCATGTCGAATAGGAATATAGCATAACCGAGACCTATTTAATCTAAGTAAATTACAAGTCATCGCGCCAAAGTTAGGCCAATGATGACTTTTCCAATATCCGTCGGGTAGGGCTGTCAAAACATTGGTTTAACTCGGGACATTGACTTGAATTAATCATTCAAAATGAATTCAACGTACGTTGCATTTTGTAATGTAAATGTCATGTTTTGGATGATTGATTGGGCGAAGGATTTTAGCGTAATCTTCTTTCTTGTGAATGTTATGAAAAGCAACATAAGTTTACTGCATATTTTTCATTGATAAATAAAAAGGAATCCTTTTTATTTTTTGGGTAGCCAACAATTACTAAAGGAGTTCCCCGAGAGGGGAAATATGGACGTTTCTATGTTAATGTATAAAACATAACTCCATTAATAGGTTGTGTAGCCTGTGCCCTGTGTCTTGCTATCTCCAGGACCTAATAGAGGCTTCCCTTCGAGGAATAGAAATGTCCAAGTATTGGAAAGACAAAATGTGATCACCTTCACACGAGAGAAAGAAGAGGAACTCTATTGATGTAGGTAGTAATAATAATCATCCAGCTGTCTATCTACCATTACAATTATGTGAACAGAGTGCTGACGTGTTTTCTCTGCAGTATAATATTAAAGGGGAAAATTGGAACGAACAGCACATTGCGAAGTGAAAGAGTGCAGCAGTTGCAATAAAATCAGTTGGACTACTACTAATAATGTCCTGGCATTGTCACGTAATATTCAGCCAAGAATGGTTTGACTTCTACTAAAAATTTTCCCATATTTTCCTGCGTTTTCCTCCGGTATTGAGTATTCGGGACATTTCGGTGACAACCCTGCCAATGACTGGTATCAGATCAAATCGACCCCAATATAAATAGGTCTATCGGTGTAGAGCTAGCACCCAAATAACGAGGTCATTAACCCCCAATGAAATTTTATTTTATGCCAAAAATGAGATGGTTTATTTATTAAGGACGGAGTTGATATAGGGATCTTTGGGAGCGTAAAGTATGACGTTATTATGATTAGGGGGGCTTGAATGAGGCTTTATTTTATTAGTAATGAGCAAGAAGATTTCATCAGTGATACTATAATAAAACTTTGAACTATAAGAATAAGTAAAGATAATTCGATGGGAAGTAAGTTTCGTATGTTTTTGCCATACTTATTACTGGAAGGAAACTAGGCTATACTTGCTACAGGTTTATTCTCTTTTGTTTTTGTAATGGTATTTAATTGGTGCTTTTGCGATAGGGTCATCAACTCTGCCATTATCTCAGGAGTAAGCTTACTAATAGCCATGGTTTTCCTACTCCTGTCTCTCCCCCTTCCCTCTGCAGTATAGGCACGCTGTGCCTGGCAGCTGCGGGCAGAGATTTTAGCACAACTTCCGACTTGGTTCTGGTCGGAAAGCATTTGGTTTACCCCATGTTTACCCTTGCAGTAACACAATCAAAACAAACTTATAGACCAAGCAGAGAGCGATAGTTATCTCTATAATATATGTTCACCCATGCCAAAGAAGATGCCCATGCATAGATTAATATGTGTATATTATATTATATTATGTTTTTAAGTACCACGACTGTCCACGACTGGACTGTGTTTAGAACCCACTCTTGGATGATGTATGCAGTAATTAAAACTGAAACTTAGAGCGAGAGATGCAAGCGCAACTGTTCAAGTGGTGTTCAAGCCAGCTGCTGGTGGAGGTGGCGAAGGATCGAGGAAAGGGGTTTCCTCGTTTCGGGGACCAAGAGCAACTTTGGGTCGTTGAGCAAGCGGAGTTAGTAAAGCTGTCCATTGCTTGCGTCGAGTCTACACCGGACAACATAAACTGTTCGGAAGCTCGTTACAAATTAAATAAAATAGCCGTACATTTTCCCAGTAGAAAAGCGCGCTCTTCATGTGTTTATATTTCAACAGGAAAATCCTTTAGTGCATCTTTAAATACGTGTACAAGTGATACGCGTATAGCGATAGCGATATAGCGTCGAGTCGATGGTGTGTCATTGATCCTTGATTGATCCTAATCCTACCAGTGCCATCCAGCCAACTATAATAGCAGCAGTGTAGGACCATCAATTGAGGAGGCTTTTTGAAAAAGGTTCTTAATTAAACATACACATACTCAAAATCAAGACTGATTTATTGAAGTAAACTTTCTTGATTTCGACTTTTTTCTACACACCCGACTGGATGATGAAGACCAAGTATAATTTTTTGCTGACGCAGAATGAGAGAGAGAGAGAGAGAGAGAGGGAGAGAGAGGGAGAGAGAGAGAGAGAGAGAGAGAGAGAGAGATCACTGCTGAACATACGATGATGTTAACGACTCTGACATAAGAAGCAGCCGATTTTATATATTACTTTTGCATAACTATTTCTTATGAAATGTTCAGTTAGGTATTATCGTTTTTGGAGAATAGTTTTCAGGTCGCAACTATTTGATAATCACTTCTAAATCATCTATTCTATCCGCTTTCTCTTATATCTTTCGCTCATGCCTTCAGACAAACTGTAAGTCCCAAAGCAATTTATTTCCAATCTACGCTGATAAGGACAAATCTCTCGAGTGTGTTAGTTAAACTACTTTTGCTTGGCCACGTCCTAGCTGGAAAGAGTACAATACAATACATTGTATACATACATGCATGCATGCCTTAGATAATATAACTATGGTCGAATTACGTGTGTAATTCTACTAACAAACTTTTCTGCCACTTTTTGCGGGGGTAGAGGTAGCATGAAATATGCAACTTTGGATTTTATTCCATAACAGAATTTTGATGGTTAAAAATATTCTCGTGTGAACCCCAAACGTGACTAGTTTGAAGTTATTGTTCCGCAATTATTGGCTGTCTCGTTTAGTGATAAGATAAGGTAGGTATACAATTGATGCAAATGATTTATTGATCTTGTAACGAACAGGCAGCATTATTTACTCAGTGATATTTTTTAAACATGATCAACAAACTAGATTAGTTTGTGTGTGTAAAAATTATGATATTTAACTAATTTTAGCCATAAGAATAAAAAATATTGCTAACAATTTTTCGAACAAAATTTTTTCTTAGCGGATTTTTCAACTAACTAACTTTGGAAGCCGATTCCAGCGTAAAATGGAATGGAGTGGTTCCTATTAAGAATTACTTTTTGTTTCTTATTTGGTAAGTCGAATAATCTTGAAGTTTTTGAAATTAGTTTCAACCTGTGGAACATCCATTTTGCATTTTTAAAAGAATTTAGAAAATTTTGCTTCATTTAACTCAAACTAAAAATTTTCACTTCTGACTTTTTTAGTAACTAGTATGGACTTCATGTTGCTGATTATTTTACGTATGGAAGAGTGTTTTTAGACGATCATGTTGCAAGAACAAAATTTAAAAAATTCTTACTACAAAAAAGTTATGACATTTTTAAGCAGCTCCGGTAAAAAATTCTCAAATACACCTTAAAAAAAATCATAACTTCTAAACTACAAAACATCGCGAAAATTTTTGGAAGTCTCCGTTTGGACCACCCTGTAGATTCTTTACAGGTTTTAGATTTTGCGATCACTGTCACTCATCATCATCATCATCATATCAGCCGATTGACGTCCACTGCTGGACATAAGCCTCCCCAAAAATGGGGGGATTTGCCATAATCGCCACGCTTGGCAGGCGGGTTGGCGATCGCAGTTGGATTGAATGTGTGTACTCAGAGGATGCTGCTGCCCATCCTCCGGTAGACCCCTTAATCGCCTTTTACGACACCCACGGGAAGAAATGGGATGGTGCTATTCTTAGCCGACACCACACAGACAATCACTTTCACCATACCTACCTATTTTAGCCGTAACCTGAAGAATCTCGATAAATTCAGATCAGCCACACTCCCTAGAGTTCACAAACTATATGATTTCCTACTGCTGTGCTTGATACTTCTCTCCGTATCCTATTCACAATTCATACCATACGTGCTCAAAAGTTTTACCTTCGGGATACTACGGGCGTGATGAATCGGTTTGAGCTAGGTATTCAGTATTCAGGTAACCTACTGAGTACACTAAACTACTGGATAAACATGTCATTTATTTTAACATTTATATGGAAAGAGTTGCGAAGAGAATAGAGTAGACTTTTGACTGAACAATCATACCGTGTAGTCAAAACATTATAAGGTATCTAATTGAAAATTTTAATGAGTATCATAACATAAGTCATAATCATAACATAACAAAGTATACATCTATTTAATTTATTTTTTAAGATATTATTTGTACAAAAAATGTTAATAGATACTGTTGTATTATTCAGAATACATTGAATGTTTGTTTTTACATATAATACAGGATTTCTGCTTTAGTTAGTGGGATCACACACGATGACGCATTGACGGAGCGGCAAATTTCGGTCCGTCATTTGTGAAGCAAGGAGTTGTATGAAACCGCACGTAGAAGCACACACGGTGACGGATTGACGCACTGACACACAAATAAATAAATTATGAATTATGAACTGTGTGTGCTTCTACGTGCGGTTTCATACAACTCCTTGCTTCACAAATGACGGACTGATGTCGTCTGCCGCTCCGTCATGCGTCATCGTATGTGATCCCACATAGACACTTCAATAAATTTGAATAAGAATATGGGAGTATTGGTAATTGGTATGGTATAATTAATTAGTAGTTGTAGCAATGTTTCTGACCACCCCAAAAGGGATTACGGTCGTGAGTTTATGTATTGTATAAATAAGAATATTGATAATTTTGTATCAAATATTTTCAGACTTTTAAGTTTTCTTTTATCATAGTGTAAATAACTAATAGTGGTGAAGCTCAGCAGTCGCGGCAGACCAATCGTGCGGGGCGTGCGGGGGCCGGCCGGGAGGAGTGCGTCCCGTCCCGCGCTGCCTGCGCGCGTACCCTAACAGCGAATTGAGTTATGGTACGCCCGTCCCCCGCACGCCGCGCGGGCATAGACCCGCCGCAACCACTGAGCTTCATCACTTATTTTATTTACACTATGCTTTTACTCTTCATAAAAAAAGGAAACAAAATATCAAATAAAAAATGCAGCTGCAGCTGCCCTTTTATTTATACTTACCGCAGATTTTATTTTTGAATTAAAAAAAATTTACTCCAAAACGGCAGCGTGCAGACATAAAACCAAAAATAAAATAAACAATTCGGCACATGCGCTTCGCATCCGTCCCGTTTTGCGTGACTCCAGCTCCAGTCAAAACCGGTATTGTAATAGGGCTGTCAAACACGGTTCAAACGGTTATTGCATTTAGTTAGACCAAAACATGGACATTTATATTTTAATGGTTTGTAAATAGAATCATATTATATTAAATTAAAGATTGAAAAAGTCGGGCGGCGAGCGGGATTCGAACCCACGACCTGCCTTTCCGGGGCATGCTCCTCTCCAACAGAGCTGTCGGCGCTCCGCAGGCCACGACGAAATTTTCAATATATATATATATATATATAAGATATCTATAGATCTTTTATATCTATATATATTCTTTCATATTATATTATGTCTTCTCTGTGTCCAGCACAGAATGAACTAACAAACTTCTCGTGTCTGTCGTTCGAGGTTTTTATAGGATACGTTCCAGTAAGCCGTGACAGCAACCAGAAACTTTGATAATGCTAATAGTAGTCGGTTCAGAGATTATTTTCTTATTGCATTTTTGTGGATAAGAGCATATCAATTTTGGCATGTAAAATAATTCATTTCATACAGTGAATTGTATACAAAGAAAACACCATAGTAATATTTAAAGGGGTGGCTTAGATCTTCATACTGAACAACTTTCACTATGGAGCCAAAATCGAGAAAAAATCTACTGTTTGATAAAAAACTGCAATATTTCGCAGTATAGTACTCTACTCATATTATGTAGGTATGTGGGAGTAATTCTTTTAATTTTTTCTCGATATTAGCTCCATAGTGAAAGTTGTTCAGTTTGATGGTCTGACCTAATCAATCAATTTATACTTTATTGCAAACCAAAATACAACATATTCTAACTAAATCAAATGAGACCAAAACCATAGATTTCTGTAAGGTTTTATTCAGGTAAAAACGTTTACGCTTTTTGAATGAAGACTACTTGCTTTACTGTCCTCTTAAGAGAACGTTTTATTCGCACAGGAAATCCGAACCAGTCACATGAGAGCAACAAAACATCGTGCAAGCCCTAACAGTTAGTTTATTTTAACGTTCTCGTGTTTTGCTTCATTTTTGCCGCAGACTGTACCATAGTGTTGCCTAAATAAGCGAACGAGTGAGTGAGTGTATCGATAGATCGATACTGATGTAACCTCGAAAAAAGTAACAACATCGATATTGCTATCGGTAGTATCGATACTATCGACCTTCGAACGGCTGTACCTCCTAAACCGACTGACAGATCATGTCAGTTATTATACTATTCCGTAGTACTGTTCTCATAGCTACAGTGCATATTACAATAATATTCTACGATCAGCCTTGTAGCTGTTCGTTAATTTTTACTGACATTTAAACAGCTGTAACTCCTAAACCGACTGGAGTTATGCAGGCAGACCTGGTCCATCCCCATCACAGAGGTGCTCTTCACCATATGAATACTGAATCAGCCTTGCAGCTGATGGTTACAGAAAGTACGTCTATCTCTTAAAAACTATAAGTCGATATTGACTGCCTCCGTGGTCTAATGGTTAAGAGCATTGGGCTCTCGACACGGAGGTCGTGGGTTCGATTCCCACGGGGGACACTTAGTGATATGTCACTTTGTGCGTTTTTCCCCTGTTGGTTAGGACATTGCAGGCTGAATAACCTGATTGTCTGATAAGATTGATTTCGTGCTTCGGATGGCACGTTAAGCCGTTGGTCCCGGCTACTATCTCTGGTGGTAGTAGTCGTTACATAAAAACCACGTCAGAGGCCGTAAGGCGGTCTGAAAAAACTCTGACACCAGGGCTCTGCCCACACGGTAAGAAAGAAAGAAGAAGAAAGAAACAAGTCGATATTTTTAAAAATTTTCTATCACAACACTACTGTACAACAACGGATATAACCCGCCATGAGCTTGACGCCAGCTTTCAATATTGACCACAAAGCAGGGATTTAGCGCCTCGATGGATTGCTCTCGTTTTGTTCTTTGTGAACATGATTCCTGTCGGATCTTTGTTTTTTGCGAATTCACTATTATGTCAATAGAAATATGATTGTTTATTGTAATTTATAGATTAAGGATATGAAAAGGTTTACGTTGCCTTTACGTGCAGACCACGTGCCAATATTGGTATACAGTATCCGGCAAACATCTTGAAAAACGAGCGGGGGTGAGGGGTATGCGCACTGCGCAGTAGCGATTTCACGTAAAAATTTTCGACTTTTTCGATTTTTTTCGTTTTTTTTTTTTTTTTTTTTTTTTTTTTTATTCTGCGCAGCCAAATCTTTGCTCAAGAAGTTTGCCGGCAACTGTACTTAACACGTTCCTGGACAGTGACCGGCTATAGCAGTGATAATAATAAAATTGTGTCTCGTTCACTGCCCGGGAACGTGTTAAACTCTTATAAAAAAGGTGTCAGAGTTTTTTCAGACCGCCTTTACGGCCTCTGACGTGGTTTTTATGTAACGACTACTACCACCAGAGATAGTAGCCGGGACCAACGGCTTAACGTGCCATCCGAAGCACGGAATCGTTTTTCTTTTCAGACTATCAGGTGATTCAACCTGCAATAACCAACTGGAGAACTTGACACTAGGTAACTAAAATCGGATCCCTAAATCGAAAAATGGTTTTCCCACACCCACAATATTTTTAAAAGACCTATTTAACGATACCCCACAATATGGGGTAGACGAGAAAAAAATGTCATCGCCACTTGACGTGACGGACGGGGAAGTACATTAAAAAATATATTTTTCAAAATTTTATTTTACCACTTTGTAGGCATGATGTATTGTGTACCTATGCCAAATTACAGCTTTCTAGTACTAAGCGTCTCTGAGCTAAGCCGCGGACGGACGGACGGACGGACGGAATACATTTACAAATAATACATTTGAATCGAGTCGACATTGCAGTTTAGTATGGAACAGCAGATTTTTGTTTCGACCGGTTTGCTCCCATACTAAAAGTAGTTCAGTTCGATGGGTAGACTCTAAGTTTAAAAGGATGCTAATGATATCAATTTCACCCTGTACAGTATAGATTCACCAAATTCAATTTCCTTTGAGCGAATTTCCAGCTTCCACAATTTGCATGGTGATTGCTTGTACCAATCAGAACGGAGATGTTTATTAGTGAGCCCTTTTGATAAAATCTGTAGGAACGTGACTAAGAGGTATTTTGGCAGGGAGCACAAACATCATCTGCGTCTTAGTCTGACCCAATTTATGGAAAATCCTACGAAATGGAGCGAGGGTGGATTATTAATATTAGGTATGATGGCTAGTGGACAGCGAGCGAATTAGAGCGCTTACAGACGAGCGACTCTTTGCGGTCGACCGGTAAATCTATGAGCGCGTCCCCTCTGCGACCCACGGCAATAGCAAAGTGTCGCTCGTCTGTGGAGTCCTTAGCGGTCACCACAGAAATGCGTCTGGAAATTAGTTATTTAGAAACTTAGACCATTTAAATAGGGACCTGCCTTACGTAAGCATTCCCCTCTGACAAGGTACAAGATCAAATGATCACGTACATGTGCATACATTTTTTTTTTAATCTCTTGGTTTATGTGATGTATTATTTAAGTCGTGTCAATTCATGTATCTGGTAAATAAATAAATACTATACAATACAATACCTTATCTTATCACTAAACGAGATAGCCCATAATTGCGGAACAACTAGTCTTATTTGGGGTCCACATTAGACTATTTGTCATGATTTTTACATTTAAAATTAGACTCTAAACTAACGGAATAAAATCCAAAGGTGCGTATTTCATGCTACCTCGTCCACCGCAAAAAGTGTCAGAAAAGTTTGTTAATAGAAATTACACGCGGAACTCGTCCATATTTAAATGGTCTAATATATGAAATCCATTGGCGCGCCTTGCCAGTAAAACCGACTCGTATGCCGTGGCCCGTGACGAAATTAAGGCATTACGCCGTTAATACCAAGTTTGACAGCTGCCATTGGTTAATCGTTCCTGAAGCGTAAAGTCACAGCCCGGAGTCCGGACACTGCATATGCATATACAGGGTGAAATTGATATCATTGGCATCCTTTAAAACTAAGAGTCTACCCATCAAACTGAACAACTTTTACTATGGGAGCAAACCAATCGGAGCAACTAAAAAATCAGCTGTCCCATACATTTGAGTCGAGTAGGCATTGCAGTTTTTTTTTTTTTTTGAGTACAGATGCTAATTAATTGAATGAATATTTCCGTAGGACTGAGTATACAGGGTGAAATTGATATCATTGGCATCCTTTTAAACTAAGAATCTACCCATCAAACTGAACAACTTTTACTATGGGAGCAAACCGATCGGAGCAACTAAAAAATCAGCTGTCCCATACTAAACTGCAGTGCCTACTCGTCTCAAATGTATGCAACAGCTGATTTTTTAGTTGCTCCGTTCGTTTTTTTCCCATAGTGAAAGTTGTTCAGTTTGATGGGTAGACTCTTAGTTTAAAAGGCTGCTAATGATATCAATTTCACCCTGTAGTTCTATACCGACATGTGGTATCGTTGCATTCAGTACAGTTTCCTGAGTAGGAAATATTACGGTGTCGCTTTCTCAATTGGTGGAGTGAGGAGTTATGACGTCATAAATTTTTAGTATGGGATGGAACTGCCTCCGTGGTCTAATGATTAAGAGCACTGGCTCTCGACACGGAGGTCGTGGGTTCGATTCCCACGGGGGACACCTAGTGATATGTCACTTTGTGCGTTTTTCCCCAGTTGGTTAGGACATTGCAGGCTGAATCACCTGATTGTCTGAAAAGAAAAACGATTCCGTGCTTCGGATGGCACGTTAAGCCGTTGGTCCCGGCTACTATCTCTGGTGGTAGAAGTCGTTATATAAAAACCACGTCAGAGGCCGTAAGGCGGTCTGAAAAAACTCTGACACCAGGGCTCTGCCCACACGATAAGAAGAAGATGAATTTTTTTTTCCTGAAACCTGTCGTGTTGGGTATCAAATGAAAGGGCTTCATGAGCTGGTTCTAAAAATTACTACACCATTACCTTTCAGCTAGCTTTTTGCATTAGTAGTAATACAAAAATTTGAAATTGACAAGATGACGTCAGCACATGCGAAACCAAAGAAATTGAACCTTAAAGTCTTCTTCGTAGATAGTCCTATATAGTAAAAGTTGTTCAGTTTGATGGTCTGAAGCACTCTATTCAATATGACATTGAATGCCTTGAAGAGGCAGATTGCTGTTCCACAAATTAATCATACCATCTTATGTAACGTGTGCAATCAAAAATGATTAAATGAATTATGAATTATGTAACGGATAAAATTTTACACCCCGTATTCTCTGTCAATACAAATGAAACGTTATTTTACCGAACACCCTGTTTCGTATTACGTGAAAGAGACGGCGAACAAAGAAAATGTTCGTCATCCATCCAAAGTACACTTCTGAATAATGAATCTGCTTAGAAAATTTTACCGAAACGAAAAACGGTAAAGTACGTCTCACAAAAAAAGGGTTCTGTAGGTATTACAAAAGAGTATCTACTCATCTAGTTTTCTTTTTAACCGACTTCAAAAAAAGGAGTAGGTTCTCAGTTCGACCGTATATATATATTTTTTTAATGTGTGTTCGCGGATAACTTCGTCGTTTATGAACCGATTTTGATGATTTTTTTTTTGTTGGAAAGCAGATATCCCAAGGGAGGTCCCATGATAAGGAAACCAGGATCTGATGATGGATCCCAGAGAAATCGAGGGGAACCTTCGAAAATCGTAGTGCCGACTAGTGCGTTTGTTAATTTGAAGCACTACTGTTAAATCGAACTAATGAATTCACCAATGAAAATTTTGAAATAAAAAAAATTTTAACAAAAAATTAAAACCGCCTTCAAAAAAACTAAAAAGTTAAAAAATAATATTGCAGCCTATGACTTTTTCGTTCGCATCATAAGAACATTAATTTGTTTTATAGAAGTCGGTGTCAAGCCAAGCCAAAAAACTAATGCAAGCCCTGTTCCGAATCGTACCGGCTTGACAGCGACTTCGATAAAACAAATTAATGTTCTTATGATGCGAACGAAAAAGTCATAGGCTGCAATATTATTTTTTAACTTTTTAGTTTTTTTGAAGGCGGTTTTATGTAAAACCAACGCAAACGTTTTCCCAGATATTTTCTAAGCATAATATGCTAATATGCTCATAGCATATGCTCACGACTATATTCCCCGAGGAGGGTAGTCAGAGATATTCTGAAACTTCAGGACATCCACGTTTCACTAGTAGTACCGAAACTCTATCCAGGGTGAATGTGTATTTTAACCAGATTTAATGTTTCTTTGCAGGTAAACTAGGAAATAAAAAAAAAACAAAAACATGGAATTTGATGCACAAAATGTAATTGGTCAGTAAATATAGATCGCATACCATGCTATCTATTATGTCTAGACTGTCCGTGTCCGTCGCGTCACGTGTCAGCTCAGCGCTCGCTTAGAGCGCTTACAGGCGAGAGACACTTTGTGGCCTCTCTGCGATCCACGGCGATAGCAAAGTGTCGCTCGTCTGTAAGGGCTCTTACAGACGAGCGATACGTTGCTGTCGCGGTGGGTCGCAGAGCGTCGCGATCATACACTTTACGGTCGCGCGACCCTCCGCGACATCGGCGACCGCATAGTGTCGCTCGTCTGTAAGACCGCTAAGAGCCCTTACTGTTCATCTTATTTAACCACGGAACCCTGAAAATGAAAAGATAGCGGGAAAATGGTATAACTTGATTGGGCGGTTCTTATAATTTTATTTTATTTTATTTATTTAAGGACTGCCAACAAAGTATACACTATTACATTCTGAATACATTTTAACATAATTATTAAGTGTTACTTCCCTTACAGGCTGTCACAACATACATTGTAGCTTAAGTATACATATATGTTAAGTCATACCGCGACAGAAAAATGTGGGTACCTACACAAATCAGTTGATAGTTGCATTTGCACTTAGATATATCAATGTTACAAATTAATTGTTTACTTAAAGCACTGAACAACAATAGGTACTAAACATAAATATTGATATTAAATACAAATAAAAATATCGGAACCAAAATAACAATACACAATCTACAATCTACACATTATCAAAGGAGGCCAGGACAGTTTTTTTGAAGCTATTATGTGACTGAGAAAATATATCTAAATCAGGCAAAGCCTTGTACATAGCGTTGTATCGTTTCTGCAATCTATTTAGTGTTGAGTATTGCCCCAAGTTGGTTTTAGCAGAAGCTGCAACAAACGGCGTATACTTTGTGAAACGAGGGAATTTAAATGGCGCGTTAATCTTGATGCGGGATAATATGTGGGGACTATCGACATTAGAATTTATAATTTTATACAAGAACATTTGGTCCAATAATTCCCTTCTATGTTCTAGCTTGTTGAGTTTAAAGTATTTCAAGCGGTCCTCATAGTGTGGCAAAAGATCTGCAACGCCACAGCTATAACATAGATGCCATAGAAAACGCTTCTGGATTTGCTCCAGACGCTTTACATAGACATCGTAATTGGGGTTCCAGACAACACTGCAATATTCAAGGCCACTACGAACCAAGGCGTTATAAAGTGATATTTTGCATGATGGATTCTTAAAAGGTTTACAGTTGCGCAGAACAAAACCAAGCATCTTGAGCCCCTTAGTCGCAATACTGTCGATATGTAAGTGAAACCGCAGTTTACTGTCAAGCAAGACTCCAAGGTCACGAATTGAGTCCACCGCCTTAAGAGTCTGACCGTCAAGTGTGTATCTGTGGCAAAGAGCGTTGGTGTTCCGGCTGAATTGGATGGAATAACACTTTGCAGCATTAGCAGACATAGCGTTGCACTCGCACCACGTTGCAAATCTATCGATGTCCTCTTGAAGCCTTACGCTATCCTCCGGCGAGTCAATAGATTTCATTATTTTTAGGTCGTCGGCGAAGAGAAAAAAGCTCGAGTGAATGAAACAAGACGATATGTCATTGATAAACACATTGAAAAATAAAGGGCCAAGGTGTGAGCCCTGTGGGACACCAGATGTATTATAAAAAGGGCTAGAGGAAAAGCCTTTGACGACAACCCTCGAGGTTCTTTTGTGTAAGTAGGAATTGCACCAGTCAAGGAGGCTGCCAGTGATTCCCGACGCGGAAAGTTTTCCTATGAGTATCGAGTGAACCACCCTGTCAAATGCCTTACTAAAGTCAGTATACACGACATCTACAGGAGTACGGGAATCTACATTTTTCATTACTTCATCTAGAAAGGAGACCAGGTTAGTACTTGTCGATTTATTTTTTAGGAAACCATGCTGATGCGGTGTTAATCTTGATTTTAAATGCCATGATAGCGAAGGCAAGAGAAGAGACTCAAACAGCTTGGCGAAGACTGACAGAATGGAGATTGGTCGGTAATTTTCAACACACCTTTTATCACCTGCCTTGAAGATTGGAACGATCAAGGACTCTTTCCATAGAGTAGGGAACTCGCCAGAATCGAGAGACTTGTTAAAAATTCGGGCTAAAGGCGTACAGAGTGTTTTAGCACAATTAACGGCAAAGACGGAAGGGACTCCATCCGAACCTGCACCCTTAGAAGTGTCGAGTCTCTTCAACGCTTTGGAAACCTCAGTTTTAGAGAAAAATACTGAGTTTAATACGATACCAGTATCAGCCAAATTATTTTCCTGACTTGCCAAATTTGGTGGGTGCGAACAATTGTAAATCGAAGAAAAACTGGAAGCAAAAAGATTACATATTTCAGGACCCGTATTCGCAACCTTGTTTTCAAGGGTCATTTCAGATGGGTAGCCCGACGAATCACTACGTTTGTTTTTTATATAAGACCAGAACAATTTTGGATTTGAGGTAATTGACGATTCAATACGTTTTATATAACCATTGTAAGAAGAAGACATTAGTTTATTACATCTATCCTTGAGCAAGGCAACGGACGCTTCATCCAATGGATTGTTGTATTTGCGGATACGGATACGCAGTCTGTGCTTCTCCTTCAAGAGACGAATTAGATCACGACCAAACCATGGAGGACACTTTGAGGCACGTGGTCTGGCTACGGGGACATTTTTCTTTATTATTTTATTGAGAATGCCATAGAAAAGAGTCATCATTTCGTCAACAGTCGAACACTCTGAAAATTCCGCATCCCAATCCGTCGATGCAAGATCTCTATTAACCATATCATAATCTGCCTTGAAGAAATTGTATTTGGGATCCGATTTACAATCCAGTCTCCTAAAGCTGCCGTGATGCAAAGAAAACTCCACGGCTGGATGATAGAGGTCAAGTTTGCTTAAAGGACTGGCACAGTTGACGAGACTACGAGTAGGCAAATTACTTAGTATAAGGTCTAAGATCCTATTGTCCTGATTGGGTACACTGAACACCTGCTTCAAATGATTGAGGGACAAAAAATCTAACAAGATTTGGACAAGTTGACTGTTTTTCTCATTGACATGATTTCCCTCAGGGCTAAAACTCCAAGTAATATATCTAAGATTAAAATCACCTGCGATCAAAACATTCTGACAGTCCTCCATCAAATCGTAATCGTAATATAAAAGGGATGGCCACAACAAAATGTGTGGGCGCTTTAGTTTAGAGAACAGATTTTGTTTATAAATTTTAACTGTTTAATTTAAACAATGAATGAACGGAATAGAAACGGACGAAACGAATCGAAAATAAATTGGAAGCCGACGAAAATTTTAAGGTTTTTTATTCTTTTCGTTTTATTTTATTTTGAGTTTGTTTTCTATATTAGTTAAGAAATGTGCAGTATTAAGTAAACCTCTGTACAGTCGGCCGCAATAAGTTATATACACTTTAGTACTACGACGTAGAACAAAAGTTTATACAACTTATTGCGGCCGACTGTACCTCATCGAAAATTAAAGTTTCTGTAAGCTGGTACAGTTTAGTTTGTTTTGTCCCCAGAACGCCTTGGCAAGACTTCAAAAAAATCCTGCGTACCTAACTCCATACAAGGTGTAACAAAACACCCTAGTTATATTTAAAGAGGTGGTTAAGAGTTTCGACAATCAAACTGAACAACTTTAACTACCAAACATTTTTTTTTAAATCTGCAGTTTCATATAAAACTGCAGTACCGACTCGACTCGTATGGTACTGCTGTATGTTTTCGACGTTTTCTCCACATTGTTTGTTCAGTTTGATGTTCTAGGTAATCTAATCTAAAGATTAGATTACTGTAATCTAATCTTTAGATTAGATTACCTAGAACATCAAACTCAAGGGGTGGTTTACCACCCGTTTAAATAATATTAGGGTGCTTTACACCTGTACAGGGTGTAACAAAACACCCTAGTAATTCTTAAGGGGGTGCTTCAGACCATGAAACTGAACAACTTTCACTATGGAGCCAACTTCGAAATCGAGAAAAAAATCTGCATGCAAAACTGCAGTACCGCCTCGACTCAAATGTATGGGACGGCAGATTTTTTTTATTTTTTCTCGACGTTGGCTCCATACTGAAAGTTGTTCAGATCGATGTTCTGAAGCACCCCCTTAAGTATTACTAGGGTGTTTTGTTACACCCTGTATATGTTTTTTGGGCACTGCTAGCGACATGTCGTTGTCGATATTGTTTATAATCCCATCCTATTTCGGAGGGAATTTAACCGTTACCATTTGCTTTGCTACTAAACTTAGTGCTTTTACATTATAAATTAACTCAACATAATATAAACGAATATGCCAGTCTAGACAAATAGATAGGGTAAAGTTTCTGCAATTTGACACCTAGGTCATTTAATTATGTATCTGTGCACTCGATAACTGTTCTAGTTAACGGTCATATCAGTTATTAATTAATTATGTCATACTATTATACTTGGCTGGTAAGTATTTCATACTACAGGGTGTAGCCCAGTCATTTTACGGTTTGAGCCGGGACTAATTACTAATTGCATTTTTTTTTCGCTATAATATTGAAGAGCCAATTTGAGCTTAAGAATGTACGAAAATTAAAAAAAAATTACGTCAGCTACACAGTTCCAATTTTAAAATATACAACGTGTTAATAAATTAGCGCAAAACCTCATACACCCCAACTGATTTATAACAAAAGAATTATATTGAAACAATAATTTAATTATTTTGATAGTTAAAATTTAAAGTTATTCGCATTTTAAGTTCAGAGGCAAAAATGATTTGTTATCATTTCAGCAATGAATGAAAGCGCTAACGTACTTATGGATACATTTTAATAATCTTGTTTTGGTAGTAAGTAGGGTGAGTGTGCCCGTGGGGTGGGTTGACATGGCATTTAGTAAATTTTAAATTTTACGAAAAAATTATTTAAAATTTTGAAAAAAATTACCTATGTTGAAACCATGATAATTCGATTCTGCTCTCGATTCTAAACAAACTACTTTCTAGTTTTGCGTTAATTCATTAACACGTTGTAGATATTATCTCGTTCTTAAAAGCCTGATGATAATTTTTTTTTTGCACATGTTTAAGGCTTTACCATCATACATACTTCAAACATGGTGTAAATATTTTTGTCTACTTAGAAGGTTTTGAAAAATACATTCGTATTTTCTAATAAATACCTTATTTTTTAAATTTTAATGCCTATTTTATTGATCAAAAATAATGTATATTGTTAAATCTAATTCAAATAAGTGCATTGGTATTAATATTATTAATTTAAAAGCCTTCTGGGACACACAATTTTGATTTCTATGTTGCGTAGCAAATTTTTTTTTAATATGGTTTAGGATAGTATTTTTGTCACTAAATGGTGCCGGTAACAGTTTAAAAGTTCAATTAATAATTACTCCCTACCCCGCCTAACAAAACTCCGTAAAATGACTGGCCTAGTGTTGGGGTAAAATAAAAAGTTGCTGCATATACATGATACTGAACAAAATTTCCTGAGAAACCTATAGGAAATGGACTTTCCATACTAAATGCAATCAGCTGATCGAACGTTAAATTATGATTTGACGAAAGTAGATTTTTTTGTGTGCTAATGGGTAATAGATACTCTTTCTTATACTGTGCTAATGGCCTCGATTCGGACTATGCCACGACAAAACTTAACTAAATGTATTCCTGTCACTTTCTTAAATAAGATTAAGAAGAGAGACAGAAAACCAACAACTGACTTTAGTGCTGTCAAAGTGACGTTACACGCCCAAAAACGCTTTAAATAAGATGGCGTACATTATGATGGCATCTTATTTTGGGCGTGTAACGTCACTTTGACAGCACTAAAGTCAGTTGTTGGTTTTCTTAATCTTTTCTTAATCTTATTTCAGAAAGTTACAGGAATAAATTTAGTTAAGTCGTGGCGAATCGGTACCAATGTCTCTTCGTTCCTTCGGAAAAGTTGAGTTGTATACTGTATTGTATTATGATAATAGTTAATATAAATTTGCCAGTCAAACATACGTTGCATCTTGCATATGCAAGATGCAATTAATTGGATCACTATCCCGATCGCAATGTGCCCCGCCTATTGCCACTTTAGTTTATCAATTCTTTGGGCTACGTCGGCTACTCTGGTTCTTCTGCGAATCTCTTCATTTCTGATTTGATCTCGCAGGAAAACTCCCTTTTGCTAAACATAGCCTCTCCCAAAGCGCACCATAAAACTTTATCCTCGGCTTTACTAATCCAATCGCTCTCCGCTATCATACTTAGGTATTTTATTCCTAACATATTTCGATCTATACATACATGTAAAGAACTAGAATACCTTAATTTGGAAGCTCAAGATCTAATTGTGCAGCTACGGATGTCTTAATGGCTCTCAGAGACCTCATAGCCCCATTGGGCTCTGTAGACACATTGCATGTATCAAGTTTCCACACTAATTTAATCATGGTTTGCTCTGCATAGTGCATTGCATAGTAGAACAGAGAACGGTAGCTCGAGTGTGAATTTTGTTAGCGTTAAAAGGTATGAACAATATTTTGTGTACGATTTTTGGGCTGTTTGTGGCGCAACACTTTTCACAAATCCACAAGTGTTAAAAATAAAGCCGATCTCTCTCTACCATAGACTTTTGAAAACTGTCGCTTTCAAGGTCATATTTCATTTATTAATTCCAATAAAACAAGAATTTTTATTGGATAATCTCATTTTATTCCACTTTAACAACGTCCAAGACCAGGAGTGCGATTTTTGAATCTCATTCGCTGAGTTCAGCAGTTGTAAATGTCAAAATAACTTTGGAGATATGCATCTTTCTAATTCTGATTTGACTTTCAAAAATCATACTTCAGGAGTGCGATTTCGGAAAGTCAAATCAGAAGTAGAAAGATGCGTATCTCCGTAGTTATTTTGACATTTACAACGGCTGAACTCACCGAATGAGTTTCAAAAATCGCACTCCAGAAGCGTTAATTCTGGCTGTAGCATACCTACTGTTCCGATTCTACTAGTACCTACTATCACTGAATGTATTATCCCTCGGGATATAGTTGGGTCATCGTACGGGAACACACCAGGTGTTTCCGTCCAGGTGTTTATAAGGACTTTGTACGTTTGTTACGTTCAATTTTATATGAATTACTAAGAAGTCGTTCAGTTATTAAATTACAACTCGTAATTTAAGTTGTCGAACCTTATGGTGCACGGTTTAGTAGACGATCTATGTTTTTCTAGAGAGTGTCGTATGAAGAAACTAAGGGTTACAGTTTTTGCAAGGGTTTTGGAAGCGAAAATAGCTAGGTTGCTGACTGGCTTAAAAAAGCCGTGGTGGTCTACACAGGGTGTAACAAAACACCCTAGTTAAGGGGGTGCTTCAGACCATCACACTGAACAACTTTCACTATGAAACCAACTTCGAAATCGCGAAATAAAAAGCAGCTGTCTCGTACAAAACTGATGCAGTACCGGCTCGTCTCAAATGTATGGGACAGCAGATTTTTTTTTCTCGGTATCGCCTCCATACTCCATAGTGAAAGCTTTTCAGTTTAATGGTCTGAAACACCCCCTTAAGTATTACTAGGGTGTTATGTTACACCCTGTATAAAAGGCGTGACATAGCCGTGGTGGTCTAGTGGCGGGTAACCATGCCTGCCGTGCAGGAGGCGATGGTTCGATCCCCGGTAGGGCTTACTCGTACCAATGTGTTTTTTTGGAATTTGTGTACGATTTATAACATCACTGGCTTGGGAGTGAAGGAGGAATCCTGCATACCCACGCTGCGCGTTCCGGTATGCGGTCGCCACTCGAGAACTTTTAATGGTTTTGTATCTTAGTGCAACGGTTTAACTTTGCAAGTGTTAAAACTGTCGACAAGTTAAAAACAGAAGTAGGAATCACAAACCAGCTTGAACAGGAATAGCCGCAGCATTTCCTCTAGCTAAGCTGACTCAAGACTTCTAAGCTAAGCTAACATGTAAATGTGATTCGCGCCCGGGACGCGACACACGGAATAACATATTATTGTCGACGGCTTAACTCGGCACTAGCTCGAGACCATTACCGGATATACAGGGTGTATACCCACGATACGACATACAGGTAATATTCAAAATCTAGAAAAAATATGTTTTTTGAAGTGAAACACTTTTTATGTGAGGGCTTTGAAATTTGGATCCGCAACCTTTTCGTGTAACGGAAGTTCGAAATTTTGAGCTGCGGGTGTTCTTTTCTATACTAATATTCTCCTTCCTGAAATGTAAAGACAACCACTTCCTGAAAATAATGTAAAGGCAACTTGATTTTAAATTGTGGAATTTCAATTTCTTTCAGCGTAAGCGAAAAAAAAATCGTCTATAACGGTTTCAAATTCGATCTTTCAAAACCATAGAGATAGAAAACAAGTACTACGTCAACACTTCAAAACGGGACTGCCAGATTGGGGGTTTTCCCGCGATTTTGGGGAAAAAAAATTGTTGTGGAAAAATAATTCAAAGCTATTATTTTTTTATTTTTTTCTCGATTTCGACGTCGGTCCCATAGAGAAAGTTGCTCAGTTTGTTGGCCTGATCATCCTCTTAAAAAACCGTCAGCATATTAAGGGCCTTCAAATCTACGTGTTTTTTTGTTTTAATCCAGATAAAATATATTTTGTTGTTTATGAACTGTTCTTGATTATTTTTAGGCTCAAACACTATAGTTGTTACTTCTCTCGATCATAAAACCATGCAAAGATAGATAAGTTTATGACAATTTTTCAAGTTTTACTTAAACACTATAAATAAAAAAAATACACTGAAAAATAGGAAATGACATTGTCTACATTATTCTGAAGCTAGTTTTTACCCCAAACACCCAAGAGAAAAGATATTTTTATATATAATCGTTTTTTGCGATCCTGCTTTCAATTGAAGTGGGATTGCTTATTGCAAACGTATGCTTGTAAGAAAGAGACGCTTGCACTGGGATAACCTGCCCTTGGACCCTGCATGTTATAAAGTTATAATAAATAAGTGAATGTATACGTTACTTCATGTATTTCTGTCTCTAGATAGTAGTTATATAATATAGAATATATCTAACCGTTCGTCCATAAACGTAATAAGGAGCTAACAAGGAAAACATTGTGGGTAGAAGCTTCGTATTTGATTCATAAAGTCCGCCAAGCATGAGACGGGCATTGTCGGGGTTCTTAATAAATATAGCACGTTCTTTCTTCTTATCGTGTGGGCAGAGCCCTGGTGTCAGAGTTTTTTCAGACCGCCTTACGGCCTCTGACTTGGTTTTTATGTAACGACTACTACCACCAGAGATAGTAGCCGGGACCAACGGCTTAACGTGCCATCCGAAGCACGGAATCATTTTTTTCTTTTCAGACAATCAGGTGATTCAGCCTGCAATGTTCAAACTGGGGATATGTATTCAGTACCGCGGGCCTGCGTTTGATCCGAGCTGCATGAACTTGTCAGGTCCTAATGTACCTATGGAACTCGCGTAAGCCCTTAGGCGACCTGACCCGTGTTCTCTTTGACGAAGGTTTAATGATGTGAAAATCGGGTTCAAAGATTTATTGTTTTAAGGAGTTGTATTAAAAAAATCCTCAGCATTAGATAATGAATCTAAAATAATTGCAAGCTTAAAAAGATTTTGACCTCCCCCCATATGAGATTATGGTCTTGAGTTTATAACTGTGTGTATGTACAGTACAGTCGGCCAAAAAAGTGGTCTCCTTAAGGTTGAAATTCGTTTGCACGTCACAAGTAACAAGTGTCTGAAACAAGTGACAATATAGGTAAGACATGTAGGACTTAATAAATTGTAACAACTGCTTGTCAAACTACTCATATCTAACAAATAAATGCATCTTTATCTTTATATAATCCTTAATCCCTCATATTATAAATGTGAATGTAAGTTTGATTGTTAGGCTTTCACGCGAAAACTACTTAACCGATCGTCATGAAACTTTGTACACATATTCTTGGAGGTATTAGAAGTAACATAGGATACTTGGGGTTTTCCAAATTTCACGCGGACGAAGTCGCAGGCAAAAGCTAGTACTTAATAAATTTTTGACGTACCGTTTTGAATTTAGGAATTCCAATCTCAAACTTATCAATGATTTCATCAGCTAGGATGTTTTGTCAAAACTGAAAGACCAGTTTCGTGGCCGACAGTGATTTGTCAAAACGCAAAGGTCTGCGGGACCCTAAAAATGATGGCCACTGGGATGTAGTAACTGCCCCATAAAACTGTAATGATCCTTAAGATTGAGCCCCAATTAAGGAGGAAAGCCTGTAGATTTATGGTTTTCTTGACGTAAGACATTTGGTACATTTGCTTTGTGATTAATATTTTTTTTGTTTCTTGGAATATAAGTAACTAAGCGAAAAAAATGTTTAGCTAAATGATTAATGGCACTGCGAACCTAATGGAATATAAAATGTGTAAACAAATGAAATGCAAAAAAAAAACGAAAAAAAAAATGTTATTTTTTTTTTAATTTCGTTCTCTGGCTAGTGGACTCGGTAGCGAAATTGGATAACGCACTTCCCCGGTTTGGAAGGGTGCGGGTTCAAGTCCCGCCCGACGATTAATTTTTCAATCTTTAATTTGATGAGAAAATAGAAGACCTACGCGGAAATGAAAAACAAAATAACATTAATTTCTCAGTTTAGATACGCTTACAAATACACTGAATATGAAACCTTTAACCCCTAGTCACCTCATACGAACAAATGAGGTGGTCCATTCTATTCTAGGTCGGAACCACATGGTATGGAACTACATAACAAGTACAAGTGGTAGGTGGTTATGATTAGTCTAGTATTAGTAGGCTAGTATCAACTAGCCACACTCGACTCGGTTGAACAAAATGGCTCTATTGGCGACAGTAAGCTGATGGAGAGCAAGCTTCATAGCTTAGCCCACCGCCGCAGTGTAGCCTGCTTGACGGTCTTCTACAGAGTGTACTACGGTGTGTCCAAGAGCTGCATGAGCTCATCCCGCTTTCCCCTTTCTACTATCGGACATCCAGGCGCACCGCGGGATATCACCCCTATTTGGTTGACATCCCACATATTCGCACTACGCGCCTTTCAGAATCTTTTATAATACGCACAGTCGAGGAGTGAAATGCCCTGCCTGCGTCAGTATTTCCGATCACTTACAACCCGAGTTCCTTTAAAGTACGAGTGAATAGGCTTCTACTGGGTAAGCTCGCTACATCTTCGACCCCATCTTTGTCCTGAGGACTAGATTGAGGTCAAGAGCAAACCCATCTTTTATAAAAAAAAATAAGTCTTTCGCCCACAAAAATAAACAATAAGTAACCTAATCCCTTAGTCGCTTTGTACAATACCCACGGGAAGAAAGAGGGTGATACATTCTAAACTGTAATTAGAATATTAAAAACTAATAATAATAACTCAAAGTATGTTATTACGATTCAGTCTAAAATGATACAAAACAAAAACGTAAACATACTAATATCATAATTATTTGATTACTAACTAACATGAACAAAAATTAGTTATTAGAATGTCCACTGATTGTTAGACAAATGGCGACAATTATAGTGTAATTTGAGTTTGTATTTTGGGTAGTCATTAAACAATTTTGTTCTCGTTTGTCTTTTTATAACGGTTTATAAAATAGATGGTGTTTAAAGCCCAGTCAGATGTAATAAGGGGCGACTAATTTCTTCAGGCGTCATGCACATCTTTGACGCCCAAACCTCCCCCGAAACTGTCGGTTATAGCCACTGCATCTGGGCCTCTACCCGCACATTCGAACTTCGCAATTGCGTGAACATTTTCGTTCCAATGTCAACTCTATTACAATGAAAAGCGGTCCGAAACAGTGGCGATATAGCGAACATCGAAAGTGCGGGTACAGGGCCCACCTCTGATCGTATCGGTCTCCCGTTCCATCAGACAAAGGACGGTAAGTACGAGAGAGTGCATCTGTGTTTAGCGCGTACACTCAAGCACTTCAAAATATCCTGTGTACCTGCCCGCGTTTCTACAGGTTGTTAGTGTTAGGGTAAACAGTTGCATTACTTTAGGGGGTGATTGTACCCATGATACTGAACAACTTTCCCTAAGAAACCAATAGGAAAGTCGTATCGAAATTTTCATACTGGTAAGCGTAGGAGGGCAGGAAGCCCTCCGCATGGCCAGGCTTAGCCTAGTATAGGGGTACCGTTAAATTATAGTACCTGATAAAGTTTCAGAGTTGTCAATGTGCAAGCCTATACCTAGATTGTTGTGAACTAATTTTAAGCGTAAAATAAGTGCTCATTGAAAATAAATATTTTTGTATTTGTAATTCGTAAAAAAATGTTCGACTTCCCATACTGAATGCTGAAAATTGAATGTCGAAATTTTTTTTTTTGCGAATTTTCTATATGTTTCTTTGGGAGAGTTGTTCAATATCAAGGGTGCAATCACCCCTTAAAGTAATGCAACTGTTTACCCTAACACCCTGTATAAAGCAGTCACCGTAGCCGAAATTGACTACGAATCCATCATCATCATAAAAGAGGAAAAAAGAAAATTGTGTAAAAAGTGTTAAGTAATTAATTACCTTGGTAGTCTAGTTGCTAGTGTGACTGGTTTCCATCAGAAGAGACATGGACTCGATCCCTGTAAAGAAGAAAACATATATAGAGTTTATGTAAAGCAGCCGTTTACTTTGCCCTATGAAATTCATGTTGACCCCTATCACGCAGAACATTTGAGATAAAATTTCAAAGATATTTACATCAAGAAAATGTGTACACGCCGTTTCATTTCGAATCCTAAATGGGACAAAACTGAAGTTGCAAAGTTTCTCTCCACCCCAAAAGAGACTACAAGAATTTATTTGTTAGTATAGGTAAAATTTTTGGTTCAGGTCAGTTACGACCTTTTCCCCGAACGTCCACTATGGACCCGAACGTCCACTTCCCGGTTTCGTCCATTTCCCCGATCGTCCTTTTCCCCGAACGGACATTTACCCGAACAGCCATTTCCCCGAACGGGCATAATATTCCCGAACTTTTCCCCTTACGTAAGGTTTGTGTTCTTCTAACTCAGGGGTGGCCAAGACCGCGTAAAAAATCCGTTTTTAGAATTTTGAAACTATAAATTTTTGGAAACTATCGCAAGTTTCCATACCTATGTTAATCTAAGAAAAAAAAATTATCATTCTACTTTGTAGTTTTATTTTGTAACCTTTTCCTTATCCCGACTTTCTCGTCGCTCAGCGACACTTTTTTTTTTAAATTCCGTAGATTCATTTCCAATGTGCTCGATAGTCGTGTGAGGCACGAAATCTGTGATTTTTTTTATATTAAGCGGGATAAAGTTAAAGGTACCACAATGGATTCGCGTGCTTAAAAACCGTTCACACGACGTTACTTTTCACTCGTAAGTGCAAGGAAAGCGGATCCATTTTTCGAGTGCGTAATGCAAGAACGTCACCTATCTTCCGCTATTTTAATTTAATCAAAGTTGAGGCACTCTGTAAGTCAAGTTTACAGAATACGTACGTCAAAATTTTACCTAAAAATTAAAACCGCCTTCAAAAAACTAAAAAGTTACAAAATAATATTGCAGCCGATGACTTTCCCGTTCGCATCATAAGAACATTAATTTGTTTTATTGAAGTCGCTGTCAAGCCGGTATGATTCGCGACAGGGCTTGCATTTTTTGGCTTGGCTTGACACCGACTTCTATAAAACAAATTAATGTTCTTATGATGCGAACGGGAAAGTCATCGGCTGCAATATTATTTTGTAACTTTTTAGTTTTTTGAAGGCGGTTTTAATTTTTTTGTTAAAATTTTGTTTATTTCACAATTTTCAGTGGCAAATTCATTAGTTCGATTTAATAGTAGTGCTTTAAATTAACAAACGCACTAGTCGGCACTACGATTTTCGAAGGTTCCCCTCGATATCTCTGGGATCCATCATCAGATCCTGGTTTCCTTATCATGGGACCTCACTTGGGATATCTCCTTTCCAACAAAAAAAGAATCATTGAAATCGGTTCATAAACGACGAAGTTATCCGCGAACACACATAAAAAAAAAAAAAAAAATATATACGGTCGAATTGAGAAACCTCCTCCTTTTTTGAAGTCGGTTAAAAAGCCGTAGGACATGGTTCTTCTTAACACGAAGTAGGTATTTTCCTCAAAATAACACGTTATAATTCCACACGGGTAACGGTTTAAATTGCACAAATTCCCAAAAGGTTCAGTTTCGTTCGAGTTCAGAGCGTGCCGTTAATTGCCAAATTCCGCTAATTGGCTTAACAGTTTTCGGTATGGAGTACTGGTTTAAAAATAAAAAAGGTTTATTTTTAAGCGTATCCATGACAGTCGGCGATGCGTTGAAGACAGGTATCATAATGGAGACTCCATCATAAGCCGGGTTCGAATCCGCGCAGACGACATGTCATGTACAGTCGGCAGCAAATAATTGTATACACTTTTGTTCTACGTTGTAGTACTAAAGTGTATATAACTTTTTGCGGCCGACTGTACCAATGAGTCTTTCTAACTTATGTACGTAATACTGATTGCTCTCACAAGGTGAAGGAAAACATCGTGAGGGAACCTGCATACGCTGCGCTGTAAAATAAATTCTACAGCGATCCATAGAAATAGTCAATAACTCGACAATAACGGTCGTCACAGACACGCGCTATAATATGTTGCTGTACTCTTCTTACGCACGCCAAATTACATAAGCGCGTCTCTTTCCTACGTGTGAGTGAGAGGAACCGATATCAATTTGCGTGCGTTAGAAGAGTACAGCAACATATTATAGCGGCCGTGTGTGTTGACCTTAAAGAATGAAACTGGTGATATTTCTTACGCGATTTCAAAGTTGGTCCCATAGTAAAAGTTGTTCAGTTTGATGGTCTGAAACGCCCCCAAAAGTAAGTACCTAGCGCATTCAAGTCTACACCCTAGAATACTATCGCAGGATTATTTGCTGTAGCCCCCAAAAGTAAGTAACACATTCAAGTTTACGCTCTGTATAATGTCGCAGGATTATTGCTGTAAAATTATAACCCTTCTAGTAACATTATAATCGTTCGAATTATTGTCAATCGATTCCAGTTCATACCTATAAAAAAACTTACAATTCTAAATGTAAGATATTGATTGGTACCGATTCGGACTGTGCCACGACTTAACTAAATTTATTCCTGTCACTTTCTAAAATAAGATTAAGAAAAGAGACAGAAAACCAACAGCTGACTTTAGTGTCAAAGTGACGTTACACGCCCAAAAACGCCTTAAATAAGATGGCGTACATTATGATGGTATCTTATTTTGGGCGTGTAACGTCACTTTGACAGCACTAAAGTCAGTTGTTGGTTTTCTGTCTCTTTTCTAAATCTTATTTTAGAAAGTGACAGGAATAAATTTAGTTAGGTCGTGGCACAGTCCGAATCGGTACCATCGTAATTGTCATCATCACTCTCTTGCCCATTTCCCATTATGTAGGGTCAGTCATCATCTTCCATCGATCTCTTTTTATCACTCACTCCTTTCTTACACAATCACTCTTCTCACAATCTTCTTCTTCATACTTCACACAATCCTCTCTCTTTTCTTCGGCATTTCCTTATCTAATACCTTTCAATAAGGAAAATATCCAGCACAATTAGAAAGACAAAGGCTAAAAGAAAGCGAACACAATTTTTAGGGTTCCGTACACAAAGGGTGAAAACGGGACCCTATTACTAAGCCTTCGTTGTCCGTCCGCCCGTCCTTCCGTCCGTCCGTCCGTCCGTCCGTCTGTCCGTCTGTCCGTCCGTCCGTCCGTCTGTCCTACCTATTTAGGGCTGTAACTTTTGAACCGTAATAGCTAGATAGTTGAAATTTTCTCAGATTATGCGGTATTGCGGCGGATTTGTTAACAAATAATAAAAATGGCAGAAATTTAAAAATTAAGGGGGTTTTCAACAAGAAACTAGTTTTTATCAACGTTTTTTTTTCACGCTCTATAGTAAAAACGGTAATACATACAAGCGTCGAACTTAGTGTGATTATAGAGCAAACTCTACAGAATAACAACAAATACTAAAAACCGGCCAAGTGTGAGTCGGTCTCGCGCTAAAGGTCCCGGACAAAAAAAGTTTTTTTTCTAAGTTAATAATGTTGTGTTCTGTGGTGTTGTGGTACGGAACCCTCGGTGCGCGAGTAGCCCGACTCGCACTTGACCGGTTTTATTATTTGATCGCACCATGGTTAGCTATAGAAAGTAGTGTAGTTAATTGAGATGTTCCATTTCACGGTATGTTTAACGCTCACTTTCGCGGGTTAGTTAACTGAGGCGTTAAAATAGACCGAGGTATACCTCAAAAAATACTTCGGACTGAGTAAATACACAGCGTAAAGGTTCGCGCATATTATGGCGGGACGCATGAAATGCGTACTTCGCACACTAGAGCGGGCCGGGTCGCAACGCATTGATGGATTTTTAGCTTAGACAATTTAATAGTAAGGACTAGCCTTGCGGTAGCATTTCCCCTCTGCCACGGTATTAGATCAATTAATCTTGCGCATTTACACTCAATTTTATACCTTATCACTAAACGAGACAGCCTATAATAGCGAAACAATAATTTTGAACTTAGAACGTTTGGGGTTCACACGAGACTACTTTTCATGATTTTTAACATTCAAAATTAGAATCTAAAGTTAGGGAATAAAATCCAAAGTTGCGGATTTCATGTTACCTCGCCCCCCGCAAAAAGTGGCAGAAAATTTTGATAGGAGAATGACACGCGTTACGCGTCCATACTATTAAATTGTCTAATATTTTTAGTTTGACATAATAATGCAGACGTAAAAAGATCCGCTCCGCTTGGTTTAGCACCATACGACGGGCCGCATCGCAGGAACGGAAATCCGCCGCGCCAAAATGCGACCCGCGTATAGTATGCGATAATTCATATAAATAAGAAGCGATTTAGGCGGATTTTCGCGCTGCGGCCCGACCTACTACCTATGCCAATACCTTATGAAAGAGTACCTTTCGTACAGTATTTACACACGGCTACACATCACGCTATACAAAACCGCGCGACGATATAAGTAACTCGACCTACGCGCGATCAAAGAAGTTTGGCGGGTGGCCATATAATGTGAGACCCAGACATATAGGTCCCATACATGAATGAAACTTAGTAATACGTGTAGAGTGAAACAAAACTAACAAAAAAGGAAATTGATTGTGATCTGTAGAAGTTGGGGGAAAGGTATTTCTCCTATGATACCTTTTGTATCAAGTGTGTGAAACTCATAATCTTTCTTATTAGGTAGCCCACTCAATCTTCTACGCATCCATTCTGTTTATTTTAATGAAAATTCACGATAACCGTACAATATTATGATAATGGAATCAAACGAAATCACACACACTATTCAATAAAGTTCAATAAAGCCAAATACGTTCTGTAACGTCCAAAAACTACCTCAGTGATAATATTAGATGAAAACAGCTGTCATGGTTGCGTTTTGCTACTGCTTTTTGGATGATTTGTCTATTTTACTAGTAATTTCTACTTGAACCCGGCCTTCTAGAGATAAGGAACTTTTTATAAAAAATGCCTTATTTTTTCTGTTTATAATAATTATGACCGCCGTCCTGAAGGGCTTTTAGTTTTCGTAAAAATGGCTGGGTCCAAATCTGCCATTGTTCTTTGTCTTCAGCCCCTCTCGGTGGTAAGTGTGGTGCTATAATAAGTAGTGTAGTCATATCTCACTCGCACTTACCCAGTATTAATGATGCTAACCTCTTCTTGAATAGTACGAGCCCTTTCTATGACGATGGGTCAGATAATGCGATTATAACGTTACTTAGTTATCTTCAATTAAATTTTCTTACAAGTTCTATAACGTGTTAATGAATTAAAGCAAGACTAGAAAGTTGTTTAGAATCGAGAGTAGAATCGAATTATCATGGTTTCAACATAGGTTTTTTTTTTCATAATATTAAATAATTTGTTTGTAAAATTTAAAATTGACTGAACTCGATGTCAACCCACCGCACGGGCACACTCACCCTACTACCAAAACAAGATTCTTAAAAATATGTATCCAGGCAAAAATTATTTGTTATCATTTCAGCAATGAATGAAAGCGCTAACGTACTCATACGTTAGCGCTTTCATTCATTGCTGAAATGATAACAAATCATTTTTGCCTCAAAACTTAAAATGCGAATAACTTTAAATTGTAAGTATCAAAATAATGAAATTATTGTTTCAATCTAATTATTTTGTTATAAATCAGTTGGGGTGTATGAGGTTTTGCGCTTATTTATTAACACGTTGTATAGACAAAATCTACCTATTAAGCCTAATTATATTTATCCCTGGAAATTTTTTATCGTTGAAAAAAATATTTCATTTAAAAAAAATAGGAGAACGTGCCTAATCTGAGGCGGAGGAATCCAGTGCTACTTACTACCAAGAACGGGATTATCTTGAATCTAATAAAATTTGGAATTTTACTACAAGGTGTTACAGAAGTAAAAATAAAAATTTAAAATTTTTAAGGGGGTTATTTAGACCATCAAACTGAACAACTTTTATATGGGACCGAAATCGCGAAAAAAAATCAGCTGTCCCATACATTTAGCTTGAGTAGATTTTTAGTTTAGTATGGAACATTAATTTATTTTCGCCATAGAGAAAGTTGTTCAGTTTGATGGTCTATACCGCCCCCTTAAATGTTTATTTGTATTTTTGTAACACCTTGTATACATAATGTAGCTACAAACTTTTTTTTTAAATCTTTATTTAAGGGTATATTTTCGTTTGTGACGTCATCAGTTGCCAAGGTTGCCGTACTATGGAAAAAATCAGAAACAAGTAGAGGTTTGCAGTTGTCAAAAGATGTCAAAGATTGAATTTGTTCGCCATTTTGTATGGTAATCAGACTGTTTCATTTTTTTACTAAAATATTTCAAATATGTTGTGTCTTTTCTAATCGTATTTCAAAAAATCTATTCATTAGTTTTTTTATATTTATAATATTTTTTTTTACGTAAGCGGTAAATTTAACCGTGTAAAATAATCTTCTAAAAATGTTCCTAAAGTATTTTTATTAAATTTAAGTAATTTTTCGACAAACAGTGTCCGGATTTTACGCGATTACTTAAATAAATTATATGAAACGTACAAAAAAACGATTCATTTGATTTTTAAGTACAGGCAGATCTTTTATTATCATTATAATACACGAGCTTTTACCCGCGACTTCGTCCGCATAAATTATATACCAGATTTTAAGTTAGATTTTAAGCTATCAAACAAAAAAGTTTCATCAAAATCGGTTCAGTAGTTTTTGCGTGATACTCGAACAAACAAACACCCAAACAAACAAACAAACAAACGAACAAACAAACAAACAGACAGACAAAAAATCCAAAAATTTGTGATTTGGAATCAGGGACATCTAAAAATCATATCGTAATCTTTTTTTTGTAAATATCTTCAATGTACAGACACACTTCTGTTACAGTTTTATAATAGTTTAGACTGGATTTGTAATAGTATATCACTGAAAACAATGTTCCTGAAAGTTCGGGTTTTTGAGAATATACCCTTAAAGAGTTTTGTCAATAGACGACAATGTCACTCTATACTGACTACTTTATCTATTATACTTGGTAGCCATATCTAGTATATTTCTATTGAGACCAAGATTAAAATCATTCGATAGAAATTTTGATGCCGAGAACAATTTTTAACGTTTTTTTTTCAAGCAAAAGGTAAATTCGACGGCCCTGCAAGGAAAGGCTTAAGTAACACAAGTAATAATCCTATTCCAGCAAGGACTGTGACCCGTCTGAGGTAGATTAGAAGCTTTGACATTAAAGATAGCTAATCCCCTGGAAAGCTAAGGAAATATCAGAGACACGATATCTACTGCAGTAAGACGGTCTCAGTATGCATCTTTTAAGGAATAATTACCAGTGCAAATGACGCTGGAATTAAAAGGACTTTCCAAAGGTGAAATTTTGAAAGTCTAGTGATTCGGTGAGAGACGAGACATTTGAGCATCTCACCACAGATTACTTTACCTACTACGTAACAGATAAATCACTCACTTCCTTAGAAAACGATAAAATCCCCTTTTTCCTCTTCAAGGAGGTTGCAGTCCACCACGCGTTTGTGCGGATTGGTAGACTTCACTCTTCTTCAGACGTCAAATTTATAGTATTAGAGATAAGTGTGCTTTTTACAACCATCAGCAGCAAGGCTAATTCGGTGTTTATGGGGTGTAGAGCTTCTCTGTGATGGGCATGGACCAGGTCTGCCTGCATAACTCCAGTCGGTTTACGAGTTACTGATGATTAAAGGTCTGTAAAAAATTAACGATCAGCTGCAAGGCTGATCGTATGTTGCTGTTGTAGTATGGACTGTAGCTATGTGAACAGTACAAAAACTGTCAAGTTCTGTCAGTCGGTTTAGGAGATACAGCCAGTCAAAGTTCCGACCTTTGAACGGCTGTATCTCCTAAACCGACTGATGAACCATGTCAGTTTTTGTACTGTTCACATAGCTACAGTGCATACTATAACAGCAACATACGATCAGCCTTGCAGCTGATCGTTAATTTTTTACAGACCTTTAATCATCAGTAACTCCTAAACCGACTGGAGTTATGCAGGCAGACCTGGTCCATCCCCATCCCCATGAAGAGGTAAGCATGTACGATACTGAGTGCGTGCCAGCGAGGCAGGAATACGTATTTGCTCACATTTTACGCTACGATCCTGCCACAGGGGGTTGAGGTAAGAAATTGGTGGCAGGGAGTGTCCGTACTCTATGTAGTTCTAGATACCTTGCTGATACTGTGACGATGTTTTCCTTCACCATTTGAGAGCAGCGAATTCGATAATCAATCATGAGGGGTCCATACTTCTCCGTAACACGCCGCTCTCATCTTATCTATGATTAATTCCCGTACCGAAACATAAACATCTGTGCCAATATTAATACATCCAACCCATCTTTCCGCCTTCGTTTATCCGCATCTGTATCGATTTAGCTCTTAATGGCATTTTTATTGCCTCTCCATAAAAGGGGCATTAAAACTCATGATATTAGACTCTGTGGGTATTATTAAACACCTGCGGAGTTATGTCTAAGAAATGAGAAATATTTCACAATTTCCTTCACTATAAATTACTATTAGTACTAGCTAGTTTATGAGGTCAAACGTTCTGTAGATTCAAAGGAGAAGTCATATTAGGCTGCGCAAGTACCAATAGTGGCGGGAAAACAAAAACGACGAATGCCGGAACTGGATTCGTTGTTTTTTACAAAAAGTAAGTCGTCCAACTTTCGCAGCTTTACAACCTTTTACAACCAATTATTTGTGTTCCGTACCAAAATTGGCAAAACGGAACACTTATAGAATCAGCTCGGTGTCTTTGAAACTTTGTTTAACAAAATTTTTAATTAAATTCGAGAAATTGCTATCCCCCCACCTCTATTTAAAAAACATAGCCGTATAAAATCTGAAAAAAATCCTGAACATCAGAAATAAGGTGTAGATGGCGGGAAAATTATCAGGGTGGCAGTAACTTGCATAGTTTTTTTCTATACCCAAAAAACAAGCACCCGTGTAAAATGATCTTCAGTTACTATGTGCCCACATACTAAGTAAGTATCAATTTAAAGTGGTTGACATCAATGACCCATGTTAAACAACTGGTAGCACGAAATACTAATTGCCTGAGTCCCGAATCGTACTTGGCTGGTTTTTTGTTAATATGCTAAGTTTCATTTATGAACGGTGCCTCAAGTAAGAAGGGGTCTGACCTTACGCCACTTTTCTTTGATCAGGGCAAGTTGTGTTTCACGTGGCTTACTAGCACCACGGAATATACAGGGTGAAATTGATATCATTAGCATCCTTTTAAACTAAGAGTCTACCCATCAAACTGAACAACTTTTAATATGGGAGCAAACCGATCGGAGCAACTAAAAAAACTGCTGTCCCATACTAAAATGCAATGCCTACTCGACTCAAATGTATGCAACAGCAGATTTTTTTTTGCTCCGATCGGTTTGCTCCCATAGTAAAAGTTGTTCAGTTTGATGGGTATAGACTCTTAGTTTAAAAGGATGCCAATGATATCAATTTCACCCTGTATAAGAGTAGAAGAAAGCAGTACTCTGTCTACATACAAACGCCTTCGAATCGACACGTACACACAGACGAACGCCACGTGTTCAGGTCATCCGTAGCGGGTCGTGTATTAATCATATCAATCACACAAAATAAACATCGTTAGTCGAATACAGAAATACAGAAAAAACGGAACGAATAGAAACTCAATCACTATAGAATAGAACGAATCAACCCTAAACTCGGTTAGGTCAATATGACCTGTTTGGGCTGTTTGACAACATTTATTAACACATCCGATATTCACAGTAAAAAAACAATTTTCAAGAGATTCTATACAGTGAGGACACTCGCAGATCGAAAGAAATCCAGATTTACGCTATGAAAGAGTTTCAGGGCCCCATTTAATAAACATGACAATTGTAATTTAAAAATCTTCTTATACGTGTGGGCAAGCCCTGGTGTCCACTATGTGCGAGGTTCTTCACTAAGAGTGTATTAACACCAAGGATATAAATTCAGAGTTCGGCTTCCGAGCCGAGCATTTTGCTGAGTTGGGACCTTTTTGCCACTGCGGCGCACAAACAATCTCTTTATTAATTAATGTTTTGACAATTTTACTAAAATGTAACCATGATGTAAGATTGTATGTGTATCGGAGATCCAAATAAATAATTTTTCTTTCTTTTTCTTTCTTTCAAAGGATTGAATTGAAGCAGTCGCCCCGTGGCCGAAACCTGTACCACACCCCGGACACTGCCTACAAAAAACAGAAATTGACAAGATGACGTCAGCGCATGCGAAACTGAATCTAAGGTTGCAATAATTTTAGCTACGTGCAGTTTTTATAAAAACCTACAATTTCATAGCCGGTAAAACACTTTTAAAAAATCTGAAAAAATACTGTAGATGTTTTTTAGAGAAACACAAACGTTTGAAATGGTGACCCGTACAAAATTCGAATTTTCATGTTTTAAGAAGCACCCTAGCATTGGCTGTCAACGAGTTTTTATCCTTCGTCCTGAGATTATATTCTCTTTGTTCGAAAACATAAATTCTAGAGTGTCAATTGTGGCGTCTCAGTTTATGCTATTGGCAACTGCCGAGGTAATCAGAGGGCAATAGGTGAGGAAAAAAGTTGCCGGGAGGCAGAGAGTGTCCATACTGTATGTAGTACTAGATACTCTTTCTTATAAAAAATAAATAAATAAATATCTTGGACAATGTCACACAAATTATCTAGTCACATTTAAAGTACCAGAATCTAGCCTGGACTTGTATTATGATGACTAGACAACGATATAGAATACATATATAGATTCAAACATCCATGACTCGGGTACAAATATTCACATTCATCATACAAATATTTGTCACTTACGGGATTCGAACCCGCGACCCTCGGCACGGCAGGAAGGTTCACTACCGACTGCCTTATACTGTGCCTGTACGCATGGTAGTCGTGGTCCACGCATCATAATTTCTTCTTCAGCCTATGCTGGAGTGTCAATACCGCTAGTAAACTGTGCGACTGCAGATTGATTACAACTGTCAGCGTAATTAAGGTCGCTATTTGTTGAGTGGACGCCCCAATTGAGGGTATCCGGAATTTCGTCCGGCACCGGCGGTAGCGCGTCATCCTTTGAAAATTGTACTTCAACGTTAAATACGTAAAGTTATGACTATAAACCCTTTCCGGGTGGTCAGAAAGAATGATGCGTTTGCGAAATAAGAGAGTGTGGACTCCAGGTTTGCCTTTGCAGCTCTAAGTGAGGGCTGTTGATGTAAAAGGCAGATATTTTACATCAACAGCTGTCACTTTCTGGTAATGTATACAGGGTGAAATTGATATCATTAGCATCCTTTTAAACTAAAGGAGCAAATTGGTAGCCGACCGCATGAGGCGTGCGGTCGCGACGTGTCGCGGCGACACGTCGCTGCGGTCGTGAATTGGAAGCCGACCGCACGCCGCAACTGCACGCCGCAGCTACAGACAGTATTGCCAACTTAGGGTATTTTTGGGGTAGTAATTTTCAGTAGGGTTTTAAGATTTAGGATGATGCTTTATATCTACTATGCCGTAACTTGAGCTCTAATAAAGGGTGAATAGAAAAGATTTTCGTAAAAACGAATAAGTAGAAAAAATTTCCGTAAAAATTAAAAAAAAAATTTTTTATTTGTTTCCCAAAATTATCATCTCGTATTTATTATATCTAGTAATATTTAAACACTGTTTTACCAAATACCAAACGCCAGTGTGATTTATTGTTGGAATTTAACGGAAAATGTGGTTGAAAATAGAAATTTCATTAAATTAAAGAAATATCGTGGAATTTGTATGAATTATCGTGTTATACCCGACTTTTATGTTCTATCGCATGCCACTCAAAAATATCGTGAATCTAAGATAATTATCGCATGCTGGCAGCACTCGGCGACACTACTGGTCTGCGGTCGAGCGTCAGTGAAGCTCGACCGCACCGCAGTGAAGTCGAGCAGCGTGTCGCCGGCTGCGCAGGGTATTTCATAGAATTACATACAAACCAGTAGTGTCGTCGCGACATGCGGTTGCGGCGTGCGGCGTGCGGTCGCCTGTCAACCGCCACCTTAAGAGTCTACCACTCAAACTGAACAACTTTTACTATGGCAGCAAATCAAACGGAGCAAAAAAAAAAAACAGCTGTTGCATACATTTGAGTCGCGAACTCGCGCGTCGACATTGTGTAGTTTAGTATGGAACAGCAGATTTTTTATTTGCTCCGATCGGTTTGCTGCCATAGTGAAACTTGTTCAGTTTGATGGGTAGACTCTTAGTTTAAAAGGATGCCAATGATATCAATTTCAACCTGTACTTTTAAGTGTAGACCTGTGCCCTGCAGTTTGACGTGTAATGATGATGATGATTATATATTTTTAAATCATCATCATCATCATCAGCCTATCATCGTCCACTGCTGAGCATAGGCCTTTCCCAAGGCGCGCCATATTTTTAAATAAAATGTATTAATCGTGAGACTCGCATGCTCAAGTCATAAAGGTTCCGTTGGGTGAGATTAACCCAATCAATAACTTTCAAATAATTTTTATTTATTTGTTTATGTTAAAATGTGTTATCATTATCAATGTTATCATAATGTATATTCTATGTATATTATAATCTATGTAGATTCCCTCTGCTGTGTTCCCTCCCACCCTCCCCCCATTTTGTGTTCACGTAATTAATAGTCGCCCCCTTTCTACCACTGAATGCAAGAACGATGCGATGCGGTATACAAGAACATATTCTTAAGGCTGCTCCTCCCATCTGCAAGGCTCTCTTTCTTACAAGCAAACTATTACAATTAGCCATCCCGCTTCAATTGCGCGGCTCCGGTCAGAATTTTCCGTTTTCTTTGAAAACCTGTATGATTTTTTATGAATTTTCAAAAAATAAGAAAACCACATCATTTTATATTGTATTGTGAAGAATATTGTAAATTTTCATATTCTTCTGATCAACAATGTAAGAATAAAACGGTTACAACTGGGAAAAAAGAGGTGACTTTGGAGTTGTTTTTCTTCAGTTTTATTAATTAAAATAGATTTCGAGAAAAACCACATCACTTCTCATATCCTGTAGATTGTTCAGTTTTATTTTCTGCTTAAAAAGTGCCATAGTTAATGTATAAAATGGTTACAAAGTAACTCAAAACTGGGCGGACGCCCCTTAAACAATTTAAGGAAGATTTACATATTATTTTGTTTTGTTCGATTTGTAACAACCCCCCCTGGGGTCATTTAAAAAAATAATTAAATACTAAACGGAATCTTTACCTAAAAACTATTTCGAAAATATAAAATTAGGAAATACATTAAGTTATAAGAAGTTATTATGGCCTTTGATGTGATCGTCTATTAGAAAAGTAGGAACCCTATATTGTGGACAGTTGTGTAGTAACGCAAGAACTTTGTAGAGGTTGCGAGATGTATGAAAAAAGATAATGTAGCATAAATAATTATTTTAAAAATAAAGTTTAGTAAAATAATTAGTATTAAATATTTGATGAAAATAAAGTAGATAAGGTAAAAATGGTATTCATACTGGTTAGTATATTTGGAATCTGTATAGGTAAGAGGAAAGGAAATGGGGTCCCCTCAGAAGCGAGGGGAATAATGGGAAAGGGGGCCCCCCATGACAGAGGGGATCAGAGGGAGCCCCAACCTTCGCTCCCTCTGCTGTGAAGGTCAACCAGGGGTAACCTCCTCCAGGAAAACTGGACAAACTAAAGGGGAAACCTTTTTTTTTATCTATTATTTTCCTGAAAGAAGGTATAAAATATATTAAAATGAAATTCGATGTTATTTGAATTTTATGGTTATAAACCATATTTAAACTGAATGACTCAAGGTATTTTGAATTGAATTAAATAATGAGTCGACTATCCCTTAGGAAGAAGCCAGAGTTGAATAAAACCAAACTACACAAAATCTATTTCATGTGTGGCGATCCATATTATTAAATTCAATATGTCCAATCAATACCGATATTAATGTAATTTATGTGGTGAATTATATGATAGTGTGAACAGCCTTCGTGCACTGCTAATAGTAAAATAATTTTTTACTCAAATAAAATGGGCTCTATGTGTGAATATAACCTGCAAAACCTCACCCTCCGTCTCTCAAGTTCTTCAATAAGGTGTCCATCAAGCATAGTAGAAGCCCAGGCCAAAGCATTATGTTTTTTGTTCGACACGACTATATCCAATCCGGTCCTTATCGGCATCTCGAGGACTAGATAAGTGACTATTGCAATGGCAATCCCCACACAGAAGGTGATGAAAATGTTTTTCTACTGTAGAATTAAAAATATGCTATGCATTCCAACTTTTGTAGAGAGTCACTTTGAGATGGTCCTTCCTCCGTGTAGAGTCATATTGAAATTGAGGTGAACATATCCCGTAGTGACTGGCTAAAGATCTCTCACAAAATAGATTATTCAGTGAAAACAAAACTCTAAACTCCATCCCTGGAATTCTAGAAGGAATTGTGTCAAAGACACTTAAATAGTAGAGATAAAAAAGATGTTTGGGTCTGTATAAAAGTGTCGTAGCACTAGGGTATAATAAAATATATCAGAGATACAAGTGTATAATTTCTTATGTAGGGTAGGAATCCATGTGATCATTGTATTTTGTTTTGTTTCATGATCATATTTTTGACTGACTCGATATTTAAGAGCTATTTCAGCAAGGTGCTTTGTCATTGAGAAGAAATAGCCAAACAAACTCCATGACTGCAACCAAATTATGATAAAAGAGGTTTTAGGTAAGGTAAGTTAGACAACCTGAAGTGTGCACTAGGAAAAATGGCAACAAGTATAGCAACTACAAATAAAAGTCAACGCCTGAAAATAGCATTGCCTTTTAACAACCAAAACCAGGCAAACAAGTACCTAGGTTTATAAAATATATGGCACCACACCAATCAACCACAAATAAAAGCCAATGCCTGAAACTGGCATTGCCTTTTAACAACCAAAACCAGGCAAACAAGTACCTAGGTTTATAAAATAAATGGCACCACACCAATCAACCACAACCAAAAGCCAATACCTGAAACTGGCATCGCCTTTTTACAACCGAAACCAGGCAAACAAGTACCTAGGTTTATAAATAATCCTATCTAAATATTGAATTTAATTAAGTAGGTATTTAATAATAATGTTATAGCAAAATAAATATCATATATCAATTTGGCATCATAATAATTAAAAGCAATTGAAAGATTGCTTTGACAACTTGTTCCACTATATAGGATCACTGTAAAAAAAATTAATTGATTATATTATCAAAAATAAAAATATCTATTAAAAATCTCACATGTTGGAAGTTTATTAATTAAGATTAAATTAGAAATATTAGACGTATGGCCGATGAAAATCATTTCATTTCCCAAAGGTAAAATAATAAAAGTTTTTGTAAAGCTAAGTTAGGCAAATGTCTATCTTATTCCGTTTTAAAGAAAGGGAAAATAATTTTAAATAGCGTTGATTATTTTAGAAGCTATCACAATTGATTTGGTTTATTTATATTTAAATAATATTATAAAATAAAATTAGAGTAACTGAATCATGTCACTAGTAACGACCTCCAGTGGTGACAAAGTGTACTACCTCAATATAATTGAGCGTTAAATACACAGAGCGCTTGCTTTCGTAAAAAGTTCATAAATATCTCACCAGACGTCTCTGAATAAATATAAAAAAGCAATATAAAGAACTAAACTCATTTATATTTAAATAAATTTAAAGAATAAAAACATTCATTATAAATAACAAAGTTAGACGAATTGTATCACTAGTGGCGGCCTCTAGTCGCAAAGAATCGAACTACTTAAAATATATTGAACGTTATCTGTAAAGCGCACGCACTAAGAAATTCACAAATTTTCCACTAGATGGCGTAGCTATTACACGGCTGCCCCACAATTGAAGTAATTTTAAAACAACAAAGAATTCTTATAAAATACGAACATAAAATATTCAAAATCTAAGCTCCAATCCAATGTAGGCCTTGATCTTAGGAATATAAGGTAAATATTTGTAAAATAAGAAAATATTCTAGACATTTCACTCAAATCATCCATCCAAACTCATGAACTATATCCATTCCAAATAGCAACGAAATCAGCTATATCACGCCCCCCATCCCGTTCGCATGCATGCAAATAGAAAGAGAGCGAAAATGTAAGAATACTCTTTCGCATTCATCAAACAGAAACTCTGCACCCACGGGACTCGAACCCGCGGCCCTCGGTACAGCAGGCAAGCCTACCACCAATCCGAGCTATCGGCCGTACTAAAATACAGCCTATGTATCAAAATCAATGGAAATATAGGACACTATTTAAATATGAATTATCACAGATCCTTTCAAAAAGCAAAATGTGAATAAAATATAAAACGACGATCATATTTAAATAATGTAGGTAACTATAAAATAACCAATTCCTCCAAATGAACAGATTTCATGTTTAGTTTAGAAATCATTATGGCATCAAAAGGATTCATACCAACATACATACATGTAAAACTATGTAGGTACAACCCGTAACAATTATACATACACCCACAGTTCGTACTAAATATTTTCACGCGGCGATTATTCTTATTGAGGGTAGACAGGCTTATAAGAACTGCAGTCCAACCTTGGCTGAGACACGCCCCGCGTAGAATTGCCTTCATAATTACTAGATATAAGTACATACAAACATACACCCCCACGACCGGAATCTCCCTAGGGTGGTCAGAATCCTTTAGCATAAATATCAAATCACACCAAACAGCTACAGGCGGTTAAGTCAGCCCTTTGTCTCTCATTGCACTGCATAGGAAGAAATCTTTATCCCTTAGTCGCATCATTCGAAATGCGAAGTAATGGGCAGTCCAGCTCCAATCCGAAACCACATGGCCATTATACATACAATCATACAATTCTACATGCACTTTCCGATATCCTCACGACCACAGTTTCCCTAGGGTGGTCAGATTTCAGTATAAAATTAAATACTACAAGATAGAATCACGCCATATAGCTACAGAGGGTCCAGTCTACCCTTTGTCCCTCATACCACTGCACTGGAAGGAATCTTATCCCTTCGTTGGCTCACTCAAATGCGAAGTAATAGGCAGTCTAGCTCCAATCCGAAACCATGTGGTCTTTATACATACATACATATGACTATACATTCACATTTAGATATCCTCACGACCACATGTTCCTTAGAGTGGTCAGAATTCAGTATAAAATTAAATACTACGGAAGGGAATCACGCCTAACAAATACAGACCGTCAAGTCAACCCTTTGTCCCACACAACACTGCATAGAAAGGAATCTTCATCCCTTAGTCGCATCATTCGAAATGCTACCTAATGAGCTGTCCTGCTCCAATTTAGTTCAATAAAATGAGCCGTCTACAACATTTTATCAGAGATCGCAGCATGTTGTTTACCTACATCTACCTTCCTAATTTCTTTCCAACCCAATCGTATCTACCTACAACTACATTAAGAAAATTCTGCTAACCTACTCAACTACCTACCTACAGTTCCTATAGAATTTCGATATTACGTAAATCAAAGTAAAAGAATAGGCATATAAATCACGTCACGTATTCAAAATGTCAATGAAAAATGGTACGATTAAAATAAGTAAGATAAAACACAAAATTAATTAAAGAATGGTAAAATAGGACAAAATTGCTGAAAGAAAAATAAGATTAGACACAACATAGCTGAAAGAAATAAAACAAAATTAGATTATGACAACCGGAGATCTGTAAAGAAAATAAATAAATTACATACACATACATACACAAATTTAGAACCCTGTAATGAATGACACACCCTAACATACGACCCTAACCGATAATTATAAAATTTACTGACCTCGGTACAGCGTCAGGCAGACAGCATCTCAGGAAGCCAGGCTCAGGAGATCAGCATCTTCTGCAGCAGCTCTTAGGACGCGATAGCTAAATGAATCCCTACAATTTACCTACGCACTCCCGTACTACTATACTTTATAATAAGCTGTTGTTCAGCTATACTAGTTCGGATTCTAAACCCTAAATTGACTTTGCTAAATTCGGAACCTGGATACGCGAATAAATAGCACAACGGGCCGGTTGCCACGCGTTGGCTAGAAGCACATTTCCGAGGAGTGGAATGTTTCCCTCCAGAAAGCACTGTGTATCGGACCGACGCCAGTACTTCCGTAGTTCTCTGCCATCAAGATGGTAAAATAAAACTGATCAAATATGGGCTTGCACGCAATTTTATATCATTATTTTGAGAGCGATAGCCAATGAAAACGGTTTCTAAGATTAGCCAATAGGCTCTCAAGCGCATTAGTTCCGATTTTGGCCACAAAAATTCAGCCAATGAGGAATCGAACAAACTTCATACATTAATTATATTTTGCATGAAGTTAATACCAGAAAGTAGATTCTACGATGCTGATTGGTGTAAACATCTAAGGTAAGGTATAGTACCAACCTAATATTCACTACGCGGACCGCTAGGCGGCGGTGGTAGTCGCATGATGGCGGTTTTAGAAAGGCACTGATTGGCGCACACGCCGTGTCGTGCCAACCTAATGATCTTGTATTAGTGACGCGTAAACTAGATGGCGCCTGATGTCATAATAGAATGAATAAAGCCATCATCATCATAGCTTTTGGCTATCATAAAAGTAAACTAGATGGCGTTGTTAATGAAATGTTTGCCATGTGAGAAAACACTGGATACGATAGGGGATTTTCTAAAATTCCTTAAAGACAGAGACAAGAAAAAAAAAACATGAATAATTCTATTTTTGAAAAGTTGGTTTCGTCACAATCGCCCCCTACATTTTATGAGGTTACTACCGAACTAAAATGTATTACTCAATGAGAAAAACCAACTTGATTAATTTAAATATCAACCGTATCTATTGAGCATAAAATACGAAAACTACACCGCATTTGTTATACTTTTCAAACTTCAGCCTGAATTGAAATCTGAGCCGTTCTCTGTAGCGCATTCTATTCACAACAAAGATGATTGTTAATTTTATTTTGTTTTGTTACAAAACGAAATGAAATGATAATGAAATGAAATAATGCAAAAACATTTAAATGAAGCATTACAGCAGCAGCAACAGCTCCCACTCCTTTATTTTATCGTTGGTAAATTCGATCTCGATGACACTGACGATGGTATTGTTACAGGAATTTCTTGAAGTAGTGTACTGGCAGTGGCAGACGACTGTAAACCTTTCACCTGGTTGCTCCTATTTTGCAGAATGTTCGACGCCCCCACATTACGACGACCAATGATGACTCCCATGTGACTTCTGATGTCTCTCCTTGCATCCAGCTGTTCATTGTACAGCTCGCGTAGAAATTCTGTTGCTTTAAATGTGGATTATCTTTTTATTTTTATTTTCATAACACCTGATCCTTTTTATGTTATCAGCATCACAGCGTAGGGTCCTAACCACTAGACGGTCATACCTCAACATACCTCATCAACCGTTTTACACTTTTCAAAAAAATTCCGCAATAGTTGATTCTACGTATTTTACGTTCTAGTAAACCAACTCTCACCCGATAAAGAATTATCCTAATTCTGTCAATAAAGAAATTATGTAACGCGTTATCATAAAAGAAACGTAATTGTAATCATAACATCCGTAAAAGAGACTTGAAACCGTAATTACAAATATATCCGTTGATAAAACGCAAAAAAAACGTAATCGTAACCAAAAATAGCCGTTAAATAAATGTAATCCCAACACAATATCCGTAGAAGAACTTAAAATCGTAATAACAAAAAAAATATCCATCGAATAAACGTAAAAGAAATGTAATCCTGAACAAAATATTCGTAAACACTAAACAAGTGCAACGCGCGTACTTACAAGGTCACATCGTTTGGCATGCGCTCGTACAATGTCACGTCGTTCGGACGATTCCCAGTCGCATCTCGCTGCCTTGCGTTGAATAACTGAGCGATCATTCATTACTCACACATTTCATTCGTTCATCCTTTTTTCATTCGTCATTCTATCGTTTTCACGTCGGTATGTGAAAACTTATGTTGAAGCTTAGATTTTGTACTACATGAATTTAACTATAAACTCTGCGTTCGTAATCGTAACCCTATTAACCCTCATAAAACTTAAAACCTTCGCTTTACATAAGTAAATTTCCCCTCGCCCCCCATTCAGAAATATCTAAAAGTTTTAGAAGAATGAGCGTAGATTTAGAAAATGAGATCTATAAATTTTCAACATCCCACATTTGAAACCTCTATCCATTACACGAACAACAAATTGTAGGCTAAAAAGCCTATACAGTACATTAATAAAGCAGTAGTAACACCAAGTCAAAACAATCCTGGTCACGGCGCTACTAAATTGTAACAACCCCCCCTGGGGTCATTTAAAAAAATAATTAAATACTAAACGGAATCTTTACCTAAAAAATATTTCGAAAATATAAAATTAGGAAATACATTAAGTTATAAGAAGTTATTATGGCCTTTGATGTGAACGTCTATTAGAAAAGTAGGAACCCTATATTGTGGACAGTTGTGTAGTAACGCAAGAACTTTGTAGAGGTTGCGAGATGTATGAAAAAAGATAATGTAGCATAAATAATTATTTTAAAAATAAAGTTTAGTAAAATAATATTATATTTGATGAAAATAAAGTAGATAAGGTAAAAATGGTATTCATACTGGTTAGTATATTTGGAATCTGTATAGGTAAGAGGAAAGGAAATGGGGTCCCCTCAGAAGCGAGGGGAATAATGGGAAAGGGGGCCCCCCATGACAGAGGGGATCAGAGGGAGCCCCAACCTTCGCTCCCTCTGCTGTGAAGGTCAACCAGGGGTAACCTCCTCCAGGAAAACTGGACAAACTAAAGGGGAAACCTTTTTTTTATCTATTATTTTCCTGAAAGAAGGTATAAAATATATTAAAATGAAATTCGATGTTATTTGAATTTTATGGTTATAAACCATATTTAAACTGAATGACTCAAGGTATTTTGAATTGAATTAAATAATGAGTCGACTATCCCTTAGGAAGAAGCCAGAGTTGAATAAAACCAAACTACACAAAATCTATTTCATGTGTGGCGATCCATATTATTAAATTCAATATGTCCAATCAATACCGATATTAATGTAATTTATGTGGTGAATTATATGATAGTGTGAACAGCCTTCGTGCACTGCTAATAGTAAAATAATTTTTTACTCAAATAAAATGGGCTCTATGTGTGAATATAACCTGCAAAACCTCACCCTCCGTCTCTCAAGTTCTTCAATAAGGTGTCCATCAAGCATAGTAGAAGCCCAGGCCAAAGCATTATGTTTTTTGTTCGACACGACTATATCCAATCCGGTCCTTATCGGCATCTCGAGGACTAGATAAGTGACTATTGCAATGGCAATCCCCACACAGAAGGTGATGAAAATGTTTTTCTACTGTAGAATTAAAAATATGCTATGCATTCCAACTTTTGTAGAGAGTCACTTTGAGATGGTCCTTCCTCCGTGTAGAGTCATATTGAAATTGAGGTGAACATATCCCGTAGTGACTGGCTAAAGATCTCTCACAAAATAGATTATTCAGTGAAAACAAAACTCTAAACTCCATCCCTGGAATTCTAGAAGGAATTGTGTCAAAGACACTTAAATAGTAGAGATAAAAAAGATGTTTGGGTCTGTATAAAAGTGTCGTAGCACTAGGGTATAATAAAATATATCAGAGATACAAGTGTATAATTTCTTATGTAGGGTAGGAATCCATGTGATCATTGTATTTTGTTTTGTTTCATGATCATATTTTTGACTGACTCGATATTTAAGAGCTATTTCAGCAAGGTGCTTTGTCATTGAGAAGAAATAGCCAAACAAACTCCATGACTGCAACCAAATTATGATAAAAGAGGTTTTAGGTAAGGTAAGTTAGACAACCTGAAGTGTGCACTAGGAAAAATGGCAACAAGTATAGCAACTACAAATAAAAGTCAACGCCTGAAAATAGCATTGCCTTTTAACAACCAAAACCAGGCAAACAAGTACCTAGGTTTATAAAATATATGGCACCACACCAATCAACCACAAATAAAAGCCAATGCCTGAAACTGGCATTGCCTTTTAACAACCAAAACCAGGCAAACAAGTACCTAGGTTTATAAAATAAATGGCACCACACCAATCAACCACAACCAAAAGCCAATACCTGAAACTGGCATCGCCTTTTTACAACCGAAACCAGGCAAACAAGTACCTAGGTTTATAAATAATCCTATCTAAATATTGAATTTAATTAAGTAGGTATTTAATAATAATGTTATAGCAAAATAAATATCATATATCAATTTGGCATCATAATAATTAAAAGCAATTGAAAGATTGCTTTGACAACTTGTTCCACTATATAGGATCACTGTAAAAAAAATTAATTGATTATATTATCAAAAATAAAAATATCTATTAAAAATCTCACATGTTGGAAGTTTATTAATTAAGATTAAATTAGAAATATTAGACGTATGGCCGATGAAAATCATTTCATTTCCCAAAGGTAAAATAATAAAAGTTTTTGTAAAGCTAAGTTAGGCAAATGTCTATCTTATTCCGTTTTAAAGAAAGGGAAAATAATTTTAAATAGCGTTGATTATTTTAGAAGCTATCACAATTGATTTGGTTTATTTATATTTAAATAATATTATAAAATAAAATTAGAGTAACTGAATCATGTCACTAGTAACGACCTCCAGTGGTGACAAAGTGTACTACCTCAATATAATTGAGCGTTAAATACACAGAGCGCTTGCTTTCGTAAAAAGTTCATAAATATCTCACCAGACGTCTCTGAATAAATATAAAAAAGCAATATAAAGAACTAAACTCATTTATATTTAAATAAATTTAAAGAATAAAAACATTCATTATAAATAACAAAGTTAGACGAATTGTATCACTAGTGGCGGCCTCTAGTCGCAAAGAATCGAACTACTTAAAATATATTGAACGTTATCTGTAAAGCGCACGCACTAAGAAATTCACAAATTTTCCACTAGATGGCGTAGCTATTACACGGCTGCCCCACAATTGAAGTAATTTTAAAACAACAAAGAATTCTTATAAAATACGAACATAAAATATTCAAAATCTAAGCTCCAATCCAATGTAGGCCTTGATCTTAGGAATATAAGGTAAATATTTGTAAAATAAGAAAATATTCTAGACATTTCACTCAAATCATCCATCCAAACTCATGAACTATATCCATTCCAAATAGCAACGAAATCAGCTATATCACGCCCCCCATCCCGTTCGCATGCATGCAAATAGAAAGAGAGCGAAAATGTAAGAATACTCTTTCGCATTCATCAAACAGAAACTCTGCACCCACGGGACTCGAACCCGCGGCCCTCGGTACAGCAGGCAAGCCTACCACCAATCCGAGCTATCGGCCGTACTAAAATACAGCCTATGTATCAAAATCAATGGAAATATAGGACACTATTTAAATATGAATTATCACAGATCCTTTCAAAAAGCAAAATGTGAATAAAATATAAAACGACGATCATATTTAAATAATGTAGGTAACTATAAAATAACCAATTCCTCCAAATGAACAGATTTCATGTTTAGTTTAGAAATCATTATGGCATCAAAAGGATTCATACCAACATACATACATGTAAAACTATGTAGGTACAACCCGTAACAATTATACATACACCCACAGTTCGTACTAAATATTTTCACGCGGCGATTATTCTTATTGAGGGTAGACAGGCTTATAAGAACTGCAGTCCAACCTTGGCTGAGACACGCCCCGCGTAGAATTGCCTTCATAATTACTAGATATAAGTACATACAAACATACACCCCCACGACCGGAATCTCCCTAGGGTGGTCAGAATCCTTTAGCATAAATATCAAATCACACCAAACAGCTACAGGCGGTTAAGTCAGCCCTTTGTCTCTCATTGCACTGCATAGGAAGAAATCTTTATCCCTTAGTCGCATCATTCGAAATGCGAAGTAATGGGCAGTCCAGCTCCAATCCGAAACCACATGGCCATTATACATACAATCATACAATTCTACATGCACTTTCCGATATCCTCACGACCACAGTTTCCCTAGGGTGGTCAGATTTCAGTATAAAATTAAATACTACAAGATAGAATCACGCCATATAGCTACAGAGGGTCCAGTCTACCCTTTGTCCCTCATACCACTGCACTGGAAGGAATCTTATCCCTTCGTTGGCTCACTCAAATGCGAAGTAATAGGCAGTCTAGCTCCAATCCGAAACCATGTGGTCTTTATACATACATACATATGACTATACATTCACATTTAGATATCCTCACGACCACATGTTCCTTAGAGTGGTCAGAATTCAGTATAAAATTAAATACTACGGAAGGGAATCACGCCTAACAAATACAGACCGTCAAGTCAACCCTTTGTCCCACACAACACTGCATAGAAAGGAATCTTCATCCCTTAGTCGCATCATTCGAAATGCTACCTAATGAGCTGTCCTGCTCCAATTTAGTTCAATAAAATGAGCCGTCTACAACATTTTATCAGAGATCGCAGCATGTTGTTTACCTACATCTACCTTCCTAATTTCTTTCCAACCCAATCGTATCTACCTACAACTACATTAAGAAAATTCTGCTAACCTACTCAACTACCTACCTACAGTTCCTATAGAATTTCGATATTACGTAAATCAAAGTAAAAGAATAGGCATATAAATCACGTCACGTATTCAAAATGTCAATGAAAAATGGTACGATTAAAATAAGTAAGATAAAACACAAAATTAATTAAAGAATGGTAAAATAGGACAAAATTGCTGAAAGAAAAATAAGATTAGACACAACATAGCTGAAAGAAATAAAACAAAATTAGATTATGACAACCGGAGATCTGTAAAGAAAATAAATAAATTACATACACATACATACACAAATTTAGAACCCTGTAATGAATGACACACCCTAACATACGACCCTAACCGATAATTATAAAATTTACTGACCTCGGTACAGCGTCAGGCAGACAGCATCTCAGGAAGCCAGGCTCAGGAGATCAGCATCTTCTGCAGCAGCTCTTAGGACGCGATAGCTAAATGAATCCCTACAATTTACCTACGCACTCCCGTACTACTATACTTTATAATAAGCTGTTGTTCAGCTATACTAGTTCGGATTCTAAACCCTAAATTGACTTTGCTAAATTCGGAACCTGGATACGCGAATAAATAGCACAACGGGCCGGTTGCCACGCGTTGGCTAGAAGCACATTTCCGAGGAGTGGAATGTTTCCCTCCAGAAAGCACTGTGTATCGGACCGACGCCAGTACTTCCGTAGTTCTCTGCCATCAAGATGGTAAAATAAAACTGATCAAATATGGGCTTGCACGCAATTTTATATCATTATTTTGAGAGCGATAGCCAATGAAAACGGTTTCTAAGATTAGCCAATAGGCTCTCAAGCGCATTAGTTCCGATTTTGGCCACAAAAATTCAGCCAATGAGGAATCGAACAAACTTCATACATTAATTATATTTTGCATGAAGTTAATACCAGAAAGTAGATTCTACGATGCTGATTGGTGTAAACATCTAAGGTAAGGTATAGTACCAACCTAATATTCACTACGCGGACCGCTAGGCGGCGGTGGTAGTCGCATGATGGCGGTTTTAGAAAGGCACTGATTGGCGCACACGCCGTGTCGTGCCAACCTAATGATCTTGTATTAGTGACGCGTAAACTAGATGGCGCCTGATGTCATAATAGAATGAATAAAGCCATCATCATCATAGCTTTTGGCTATCATAAAAGTAAACTAGATGGCGTTGTTAATGAAATGTTTGCCATGTGAGAAAACACTGGATACGATAGGGGATTTTCTAAAATTCCTTAAAGACAGAGACAAGAAAAAAAAAACATGAATAATTCTATTTTTGAAAAGTTGGTTTCGTCACAGATTCCATATTGAATTAAATGATATTAAATACCCTTGTGGTGTTTTCCTTAATTCCCATTACAGAAAATTATTAAATTATGAAGGTGTACTTTCAAAGATGTATAAGCCGCTTGAAATGATTATTTTAAAAGGGTATTAGAATTGTTAATTAAAAGTACTCAATGTTCATTAAATATAATTATGATTCAATTAATATAATTATATCTAAGCTGTGGTCTAGAGACTAGAAATTGCCTCTCATGTTTCAGAGGAACACGGTACCACAGAATATATACAGGGTGAAATTGATATCATTAGCATCCTTTAAAACTAAGAGTCTACCCATCAAACCGAACAACTTTTACTATGGGAGCAAACCGATCGGAGCAACTAAAAAATCTGCTGTTGCATACATTTGAGTCGAGTAGGCACTGCAGTTTAGTATGGGACAGCTGAGTTTTTAGTTGCTCCGATCGGTTTGCTCCCATAGTGAAAGTTGTTCAGTTTGATGGGTAGACTCTTAGTTTAAAAGGATGCTAATGATATCAATTTCACCTTGTATACAGGGTGAAATTGATATCATTAGCATCCTTTTAAACTAAAGGTGAAATTGATATCATTAGCATCCTTTTAAACTAAGAGTCTACCCATCAAACCGAACAACTTTTACTATGGGAGCAAACAGATCGGAGCAACTAAAAAATCAGCTGTCCCATACTAAACTGCAACGCGTACTCGACTCAAATGTATGCAACAGCAGATTTTTTTTTTGCTCCGATTGGTTTGCTCCCATAGTAAAAGTTGTTCAGTTTGATGGGTAGACTATTAGTTTAAAAGGATGCCAATAATATCAATTTCACCCTGTATATGCTATCAGAGAAACAGTTTCACACAAGATCACGACGGTCATACACCCCTATTGAGGTATAAGGCAGGAAAAAAATACAAGAAGAGGTTCGCGTTTTGGTTGCAACCAACAAACATTTGTACAACATTTTTTATCAGACTTCGGCCAAAACAAACAATCATTTATGTTTTTAAAACAATTTGTAACGGACTTTGATCAAAAAAAAAAAATCATTTATGTTTTTAGTTAACCATAAATAGAAATTTCTTTCGTCAAACTTTCTCTATTGAATTAAATTAAGGAGATAAATTGTATTAACGCTGTGACAGCTTTAAGTTTCAAAGTGGTTTAAGTGTCCTGGTTAAATTATTCATCAAAAAGGACTTTATCTCACAAAGATTTGAATTTCAGTTGAAATTACTGCTACGGAAGCACTTTTATCTTTTGAATATTTCATATCCTTCAGCATGTTACAGGATGATACCATTTGAAAGAGATGATCAGACCATCAAACTGAACAACTTTCTCTTTGGGACCAAGGTCTAAAAACACAAACACCCGTATTCGAGATTATCGTATCGTACGATAATCACGGGAAGAAAGTTTCAAAGTTAGACCCTCTAAAAGCGTCATGTTTATTTATGAACACAAATGAATCATTTATTGAATGAAGTACTAACATAAATATGAAACACTTGCGAGTGTTTGTAATAAAGCAGACCCAGACTTCAGTGGCAATGAACTAAGGTATAAAAATACATTTACTGAAATACCGTTACTAGATGCGACGGGAGTAACGAGTCGATTTTAACTATGTGAAATTAATTACATGTAACAACCAAATACAAACTTAAATGCGTCTCATACTTTAGAGGGTGCTTTAGACCATCAAACTGAACAACTTTTATTATGAGATCAATATGGAAATAGTGGAAAAAAAAAGGATGCTCCATAGAACATGTCAATGGTTATATACGACCCAAATGTAAGGGACAGTTTTTTTTCGCGATTTCTTTACAGGATGAAATTGATATCATTAGCATCCTTTTAAACTAATAGTCTACCCATCAAACTGAACAACTTTTACTATGGGAGCAAACAGAACGGAGCAAAAAAAAATTCTGCAGTTGCATACATTTGAGTCGAGTAGGCATTGCAGTTTAGTATGGAACAGTTTATTTTATTTTTGCTCCGATCATCGGTTTGCTTGCTCCCATAGTAAAAGTTGTTCAGTTTGATGGGTAGACTCTTAGTTTAAAAAAGATGCAAAAGATGCTATTGCCTACACACCTAAGGGGGTACTTCTTATTCAGACCATCAAACTGAACAACTTTTACATGAAATCGATAAATTTGTATGGAGCACTTATTCTCTTAAATTCCAGTAGATTTTATCGGTTCTTACAATAATTTATATGTGAAACCGTAAATCTGAGACTACTTAACTAACAAAGGAAGTGAATCATACAAAAAGTAAACATAATGTAGTTTACTGCACATCTGTGCAGTGTTTCAACATAATGTAATAAGTTATTAACATTTGAACGATATCAGAAAAAAAAGATCTTGAATGAAATGACGTCAACGCCATCGGATATGACGCTCAAGGTTATTTTCTTGTGCTTGTTACATTCATTTGTGTACGAGTTTAAATTCTGTGAAGTTTTTGACTCCATACAAAAAGCAAACAACAACACTGAGAGAAAAACTTATCCAGAAATTAAAAAACCGTTTTGTTACTGGCGTAAAAACTAATTTATAGTTATGAATACTAAAGTTCTGCTGTCATTAGTGGCACAAGCAGTTTTTTACACTAGTTTAGTATTATTAAAATGTAATCCCTACAAACTAGTTTTAGTAACGTAAAATATTACATAATAAAGTAATTCTTGCATAAATAGTGTAAGTTTCACTTTACTTTAGTTATTTCCAAAATCATATTAGCTATGATTAGTAATCACAATTGTAATTTTGAATAGACAGTTTTAATAAAAGTAGAGAAGCAAAAAGCATAGTTAATTCTGCAACTGCTTTGTTTTTGCTATAAATAACGTCGTGTTAATTAAAACACTCGTTTGTAATAACAAGTGTTTACCTGTTATTTCGATTATTTTTTTTTATTAATTTTGACCAAACTCCTTTGTAATTCCTAGTGTTCCCATAGTTCTTTTTACAATACTTGTCTTTTATAATCAGCTTATAATTAGTTATATTTACTAAAACATTTCATCGTAATAACTGCACGGAATTTTGTCATTTCTAGTTTCTCCTTTCTTCTTTCAATAAGCAATTTTTGTGATTTTAAACAAATTAATTTTGAATTTAATATCAGTTCGGTAATATTTACAACTTTTTGTGATTGCTGACTTTCTGAATTGCCATATTAATTTCATTTCGTTTTCACCTCCCGGCCGGATTAGACCGTAACAGTGTGATCATAACAGTAACAGTGAAGTGAAGTGTTTAATTTTATTAATATGATTGTCCTGAATTTGGAATCTTTGACTGTCTTGAACTAAATATTAAAAAAATATATAATAAGATGATGGCAACTAAAGTTTCCAGCCAGATAAATCTGGAAACGGACATGGATCAGCTCACTAGCGATTTACTGACAAACTTGGGGCTAAATGTTTATGTCAGAGCTTTTTGTGGTAAGTAAAGTGTGTGTATTTATTCATTTATAGTGTGATAGGTAGCTAATGCTAATGTAATTTTATAGGCAAGTTCAAGGAAGGGAAAGATCAATGTTATCTCTTACTAACCATATCATTTCTGCCAAAAGTGCATAAGTAAATATAATTATTTCTATGTCCTTCATGTCATATCTATTTTCTTCTCAACTTGACATGAATGTTTAAAAAATTCACTTGACCGCCCTTTCATATTTATTAATGATTGCAGAAGGCAAGGAAGATGCTGGGATACTAAGGCTTCTATCAGATGATGAGACATCCCAGGTTATACCAGTACCTGGAGACAGGGCTAGATTTAAAGTTAACCTAGCCAATTGGAAGCAACCAATCGACAATTTAAATAACGTAGACCCCTGGACTCAACACCAAATGTGAGTTCTTTCCCATATATTTCCTAAATAGAATAGATTTTTATGATCAATGTGTTTTTAATTATCTATCTGAGATTACTTGGTAAGTGCGTCCATTTTAGGCGTTACTTTGTTCGTATGATTCGGAATACTTAGTACCTAGCTGTAGGTTGGCATACCTATATTTTTTGGAGTTGGGGGCCATCTTTGGCTATACTGATCTAGTAACTGCCAGACATCTTGATCATTATCAATATCTAGATTAAAATATAATTTATTTATTTAATCGTTATTTTTTCAGAACCCGCGTCGCCTGATGCTTTAAATAACGCCAGTCTGCTACAACTACCGTACTGGACTTTCAGCGTGCCGTTTAAGGACATAAATCGCTGTGGCTTTTAAATAATGTAGGTATTTAGATAGTTGTAAAAACTGAAATGAAAATAAACTAGGTACATTAACTATTATCTTAAGTTTTATTTGAACCTATACCCTATAATTTAGTGGAGTTGTTATAACAAATCTTTTTACTAGGTATCACAACTTTCTCCTGTATTCTTTATTCTGTGTTTCTTTACAGGGTATACATCATAATATGTATATACACTTATATACAAGGTGTTTTTCAGTAGCTAGGAAAGAACGCAAATCCTGAATACTGATACGTTCTTGCTAGCAACTGAAAAAGTACTGTAGAAACATGTACATGTTATGTACAAGGTGTAACAAAACACCCTAGTAATACTTAAGGGGGTGCTTCAGACCATTAAACTGAACAACTTTCACTATGGACCCCACATTGAAATCGAAAAAAAATTTGGCTCCTTAGTAAAAGTTATTCAGTTTGATGGGCTGAAGCACTCCCTTAAGTATTACTATGGTGTTTTGTTACACCCTGTATAATGTTGTAAAGAATACAGGAGAAAGTTGTGATATCTAGTATAACGATTTGTTATAACAATGCTACAATCTTTTAAAAATTACTCATTGTTTAGTAATATCAAGTAGGAACTCATTATAAATTGTAAAACTACAAGCTAGAAATTAGACTGCATTTACTAAAAAACACTAAATTGTTTAGTAATAACAAGCACTATGTTTCGAAATTATAAAAGTACAAACTAGTATTTACAAAATATTCAATTGCATTTAAATAATCGTTTAGTAAAATCAAGTAAGACATCGTAGATATCGTAAAGTAGTTTCTAAAATTCAGTTTAAAGACAACTAGTAAGTGCTATCGTTTTATTTGTAGATAATGAACGACTACATGTTTTTACAAAACGGTTTGTATATTTTGTACATCAAAATTTGGAGGATTACTGTTTCATTTTAGAAATTACAAAACCCTTTGTCTTAACTGTGACGTCATCGTTTTGAGAATTAGTATTGCGCGTTAAAAATTACTAAAAGCTCACTACACTAATTACTAAATACAATAACTAAAAACGACTCCTTATTATTACAAAACTTTTGTTGTCGTGGGATCTGCAAATATTTATTTAATAAATAGTGAATTTTTGTAATAACAAATGAAGTTTTCTCTCAGTGAACATAGACTACAATAGGCTAAGTGCAGCGTTGCCAGACCTACGGATTTATTCGTAGATCTACGGATTTTTGGTCTGGCCTACGGACCTGTTATAATATTCTGCATACTACGCATGTATGTAGTACCTACAGACTGCTGACCTAGCGTGCTACGGGGTTTATTGCATTTACATCAGTTTTCGATATTTCTAAATTAACTTGCACGCGCAGTCTAGATTTGAACCTCGCGAAGGACACTCTAGTTGTATTTTTCTATTTTTCCAATAAACTATTAATCTAAAAAAACCTTTCTTTTAAAACTCCTTCGACCCACCCCGTAACAGTGGTGTCAGAAGTGGGATATGCAATCAGTTTGTTTTTTGATGATAATAAGGATGCGTTATGCTCCTTAATAACAGTGTCGTAGGTGACAGAAGGTGGTCGGCTAGCTTGGAGATATTTTTCATAAGTTTCGGAAGTAGAAGGGATACTGTCCTCCACGGCGTTGATCGGGTTTCTGGATAGCGAGTCAACGCTTCAGATTCATCATACCTCTGTGTCTTTTAAACAATTGTTATAGATTTTAAGTAATTTTTTTTCTAAAACCTTTGATTTTCCTTGTCTAATGATTTTTGTTTGCCAGAACGAAGTTCAAATCTCGTGTTTCATTTTAAATTCCTCATCACTTAACTGTGATGATCCATCTTAACGAGGGGGGTGTTATAATATTCTGCATACTACGCATGTATGTAGTACCTACAGACTGCTGACCTAGCGTGCTACGGGGTTTATTGCATTTACATCAGTTTTCGATATTTCTAAATTAACTTGCACGCGCAGTCTAGATTTGAACCTCGCGAAGGACACTCTAGTTGTATTTTTCTATTTTTCCAATAAACTATTAATCTAAAAAAACCTTTCTTTTAAGACTCCTTCGACCCACCCCGTAACAGACCTATGGATTTCATTGGCAAATCTATTTTTAGATTATAAACAGATTTTTAGAAATCTTCTGAATTCCTCCCTAAAATATCAATTAGCTACATAAAATGATACCCAGGCGCAAATAAATCGAAATAATGTTAACTTTTTTTTTATATTGGACTGTGTTTCGTAAAATATGGCTCGTCCCTACTCTTTTCGATCTCCTTCTTTCTACTTTCTGGGGCTTCACAGACACGACATATGACAAAAGGCCAGACACAGATTGTTTTTCACGTTGTCTGGGCGTTATTCTCGCTTAAAACTTGTCTATTTTTCCATATTCTTTGCCAAATTAGAGCAATGTTTTGGGTCAGGCCACTTAAAAAATAGCGAGATAAAGCATTAAAAAAAAGTCTGTAGATCTACGGATTTTTCAAGAGGTCATCTACGGATTTCTCCGGATTTGTCAACCTTGACCTACGGATTTCTAAAAATTGCATCTGGCAACACTGTAAGTGTGTTAACAAAATTGTGATCCCAGTTGGTCGAAAATAAAGATTTCTATTCGATTCTAAAAAGCGAAAACGTTTTTACCCCACTAAAACCATACGATAATCGAATGGTTTTGGTCTCATTTGATTGAAAGCTTTATCTTATATCTACATATGTTCTCGGTTTATGGGTTCAGATTTAACTTTTAAGTTACTTAATTTTTGAAATTAAATAAATGATTTTACATTACTATTAAATACTTACTAGCTTTTGCCCGCGACTCCGTCTGCGTGGACGCATATTAATAATATGTAGCCTATGTGTTATTCTGGGCTATGAACTATCTATATGCCAAGTTTCATCGAAATCGGTCCAGCCATTTAAGCGTGAAAGAGTAACAAAATCCATCCATCCATACAAACTTTCTCGTTTATAATATTAGTAGGATGGTGTAACCGTAAAGCTTAAGAGGATAGGCGGGCTGAAATAGAAACTTGGGGAATAGGTCACTTTTGCGACTGTATACGTAATTGTCCGATCCGCCCTACCCATACACCCGACTAGAGAGCGAAAGAGACAACTGCAGCTCGAACCGATTTTATCTACATACAATCGTCGAAATCTGCATTTCGTATTCCCCTGTTTCCTCCTCCAAAACTAAACCGATATTAGTAATTATTCCTAGAATAATATGAGAAGACTTTGGCTATGTCTGTATGTTTTGCTTTTTTTTATATAAATAAATATCAAAAATAGAAATAGAAAATAACAACACGACACAATATAACACGTTGTAAAATTATGTATATGAGTACGATTTGTATTTTGTAATAGAAAATATAAATATATTTAGAATATAAATTCGTAAAATTTTTTTGCTGGATGTCTGAAAACTGGCGGTCAAATTGGTCGATTTCGAAGGTCCCTAGTCTTACAGTAATTAGTTAATGCAAAAAAGCAAAACGTATAATAGGGACATAGCAGAGGTAACCTAGATTGTGTGGTAATTTTTTTCCTTTTTGCTGTAGTGTCAATATCCAGGGAGGAAACAGGGGAATACGTTTGTATGGAAAAAACGGTACCCTTCAATCCTCTTAATATACAGGCTATTAAAGTAAACATTATGCGCGCGCAAACGACATGTTATTTGCTCAAACATGGCTCAAACATGTCCCCCAATTTGACACTGGATGTTTATGTTTGTACAATCCATCATCGGTCTCTCTCACATGTGCGATACAAGTTATGAGAGAAAGCGGGTAAATACTAAATTAACTAGGTAATGAAACCTTCAATATAAAAGTGTTCATTGCTACAACTGCTTGCTTCAAAGGATATTATAGTTAGTAGTTTTAACAGCCAATTTTCAACTTGCCGCACTCGACTCGGTCGAACGCAGAGCCAGGAGGCTCATTGGCGACAATAAACTGGTGGAGACCAAGCTTCATAGCCTAGCCCACCGCCGCAGAGTAGCCTGCTTGTCGGTCTTCTACAGATTGTACTTCGGTGAGTGTGCCCAAGAGCTGCATGAGCTCATCCCGCCTTCCCCTACTACTACTACTATCGGACTTCCAGACGCACCGCGGGATATCATCCCCTTTCTGGTTGACATCTCACATATCCGCACCAAGCGCCATTCCGATTCTTTTATAATGCGCACAGCCAGGGAGCGGAATGCCCTGCCTGCGTCAGTGTTTCCATTACAACCCAAATTCCTTTAAAGTACGAGTGAATAGGCTTCTTCTGGGTAAGCTCGCTACATCTTCGACCCCATCTTCGTTCCGAGGACTGGATTGAGATCAAGAGCAAACCCATCCTTAATAAAAATAAAAAAAATTAAAAAAACATGGTCTTAAGTTAGTTGTACCTATTTGTAAAAAATAATGTTAGCAAAATATTATCAAGTCACAATACACATAGGTACATTTTCAATGTCCAGGATATTTCTTTCAAAGAAGGTAATGCTTAGAACCTTCTAATAAGTTCCCGGTATTGATTTGACTAATTAAATGTGTTGTCTTTCTCAAAACCTCCAAAAACCCACCAAATTAATTACTTTCAGTTGTTTAAGGTAGAGCTTAGGTAGAGCAGCGAATGTTAGAGACGTCGTCGCTCGCTTCGTCGGTCACTAACCAGATTTTTGCATATTTTATTGCATATTGGCATCTAGTGGCAACAAAAGAGACATTTTTTTTATTCATAATGGTTTTGCGCTTGGCTCACCTGATGGAAAGTGTAGATGAAGCCGAGGATGTAGCGCGCTCGCCCAGAAAAAGCCTATTAACTCTTAAAAATATCCCGATTGTATTTGCTTGGAAACACCGACACAGGGAGAGAGTTCCAAACCTTACCGGTTCTCCTTATAAAAGAGGATGCGAACCATAGGCGCTGTCCTATTGCCATCGCTCGCACGATCATGCGTTCGTCCGACGAAAATCATTGTGCAACTGTGTTTTTAAACATACTTATATCTGCGGAATATCCTATAGAAGGTCGTGCTATCATGAGATGCGATCGAATTGTTCTATTTTTATTCAGATATAAGTATGTTTAAACGCACAGTGGCACAATGATTTTCGTCGGACGAACGCATGATCGCGCGAGCGATGGCAATAGACGAAGAATTTTTCGCTTACGCTCTGGTAGACGGAATGTCAGTGTAACCGTGTATGAGATAGCGATAGTCATAAAATCCTATACAATTTATATGAAGTGACATGTCGGAGTCAGGTGGAGTCAGTACAAAAAAGTGGTTACGTCGATAAGGACATCAATAAGTTGGCGATCTCCTTTTTTAACTAAAGCGAATTTGCTATGTGCATCTCTTAAATTGACCTTCTCTTTCTACGATGCAAAGCTTTTTATCGGATTGTTGTCAAATTAATCGTCAGTCTATACCTTGTACCAATCCCACTGCACCCGGCAGCGTGGCCGGACAATTTTTTATACATTGTGTAAACATTTTATAAAACGCCTAACTCGTGTAGTGAAACTGAGCCGGTAGCGTTTGTTTTAGATATAGAGATGTGATGGTCAAGGTTCAGTGATTGCATCATTTGACTTTGCATCATTGATACGATTCATTTTATAAAACGCCTAACTCGTGTAGTGAAACTGAGCCGGTAGCGTTTGTTTTAGATATAGAGATGTGATAGATCTTTATGGTACAAATCACTTCAATAACATTTTCATAAACATCACTAATTTTTAATCAATTGCCACCAGAAGACGTAGCATGCTACACGTGTTTTATCTTGTTCGTTCGCGCGCAAATAGAAAGACAGCGAAGGTTTTATAGTGCTGCTGTATCACAAGAAGAATCAATTCATAGTTTCGATTGATTTAACTCAAACTCACACCACAACTCTAGTATCTATGTTACTTTGTTTGTCTAGCGTGCGAAAATGCAGCGCTACGTGTGGCCGTGTGTGTTTTTTGTGTTAGAAAAATAAACGTTCTGCTGTGCACATTAAGTTGACTGTTCTTGGCAGTTGCCGTATTTTCCGACGATTTGCGTTGGCAACTTTAGTGCCAAGTCGTTTAGAGGTGTAACGGGTAGTTTCAGAATATGGCGCTCAATTTAGTTGACAATTTTGGGTTATCGCAGATAGCAATGTGCTATGTCAGTGTGCAATTACATATCCCAATTCGAATGTGTTCAAAAGTAGAATTGAAGATAATACATTTTTCTGTTCTAAAACCTATGGACCAACTTGAAAAACATACATTCGGGTCGAGTTTTACAGAGGTTTGCAGTTTTGTATGCGAATATAACCAGCAGATTTTTTATCACGATTTCGACAATGGCACACAAAGAAAGTTGTTCAGTTTGATGGTCTGATGATCCCCTTAAAATACATACATAATCTCACCTTTCAACCCTTTCGCACACTGAAAAAATGCAAGCCAACCAAGAAGTATTTTCTCTTAATTAGCACCAAAATATTGAAATGACGTTATTATTGTTTACTAAAAACAAAAGATGGTAGTTGTAACAACAAGCCGAATTCGTTTAACAAAGTTCTCTTAGTCAGAGAAGTCATGGTGTTGACAGGCTCATATGGATTCATGATGTATGATTATCATAAATGTTAACACACTGCGCATGCTTGGCGTTTAAATAAGAAAAAGAGAAAAAAAGAAAGAAAGAGAGAAAAAAGAGAAGGTTTGGTCTGTCATTGAAGATGTCAGGAAAACTGTGTAAATAAATGTAAAGACCATGTAAAACGCTAATTGTAACAAAATTAAATAATCTACAAGGTTATACTAGTTCTGATTGCACACCTGCACCTACACTGGGTCGATGGCCAACAATAAACAAGATCTTGGTTGAAGTAAACAATTTTTTTTTCAGTGTGGTCAGAAACATTGCTACAACTACAAACTAAAAATTTGTTAGACCTATCAACATTATTATTATTAGCCTATAATCGTTCCACTGCAGGGCGCAGGCCTACCCTCAAGGAGACGTTAGTCCACCAAGTGTGCTCAAGGCGGATGCAACCCTCATATTTGGCCTTTAAAGTTTAAACGCTAATTTATGGCAGTTCTTAAATTCATCATCATCATCCCCTTAACAGTTCCTGTTAATTTTGTAAGGCCTTTTGTAATACTATAAAGTCTCATGTGAAATCTTCGAATTGGCCTGACTTGGAGAACCTTTAAAAAAGTGACCACAGGAGTTTAATTTTTGAATCTCATTCGTTGAACTCAGCAGTTGAAAATGTATGGAGATACGCATCTTTCTACTGCTGATTTGACTTTCAAAAATCGTACCCCTGGAGTATGTTTTTTGAATGTCAAATCAACAGTAGAAAGATGCGTTTCTCCATAGTAATTTTGACATTTACAACTGCTGAGTTCAACGAATGAGTTTCAAAAATCGCACTCCAGATATTAGTTTCTGGGCACTTTTGAAACTGTTATTTTTGGAACGTCGGTTTAGTACTGCCGAACTATCGATAATTTTACAATCGATGGTTTTAATTAAAAAAAACATATTATTGATGGCCTATCGATAATATCAATAAATCTATGGAAATTATTAATATCGGTCATCTATCGATAGACTACTCGATAGTCGACTATCGATCGGGGCAACACTACGTCGGTTGTATATCTAGTTTTAATTTTTAATTTAAGTTCAAAGGCCATTTTATGTTAAGTTATTCAAGCCTTTTAGAGCTCGTAAAATATAAATTACACCTTAGAGCATTTCTCTATACTTTAACACAACATTATTACTAAATAGTCTAAAATACTAAGTAGTCAAGAGTTCAATTATGACATTAAAAGCTAAAACAATAAACACATAAAAGTATGACCTCGAAAAGGGCATTTAATGAAATAAGTCAAGTGCGAGTCGATATCGCGTTTCAAGATTTCAGAGCGACCGTTTATTTTTTTCCTTTTTGTGGATTTCCTCGCAATGTCTTCCATCAACGCCGATCTAGTTACTACTAATGCATACACGACTGTTTAACATATCGTGGCTGCCAGAAACATCGTTACAACACTAAACCACCCTTTAAGAAATTGTAATCGTAGCAAGCTTTACTTTTAAATTTTTTAAAGCAAACTTCAAAACTGGTTTCAGTACGGTAAATAAAAGACTTCTTCAATAGTGCTCGGTGCCTAGCCATAAACCCACTAAAAACTGCATAAGAAAACCTTATACCTTCATCACCCCTTACGAGTTACGACACCCACGCCACGGTAAGAAATGACCTGGGCTGCAATCGCGGTAAATATTCTGTGACTGAACCGTTATTGGATTACGTACGAACCATAACTTTTGACACATTTGGTATTGCGCTAATCGCGGTACTGCTCTTGACAGCCGTTAGAGCCGTTTTGACAGATCGCTCAGACGTTAAGGGCTGTCAGTCACATAGAGTTTAGCGCAATGCGGAATTTAGCACAGTAGAATAGAAATTGGATTGCAATGTGATTAAAACTGTAATTGGATACAACTTCGATGTTTTAACTTAGCGCAATCGGTCTCCTGGTTCATTGTAAGCCGTAACTATGACCAAATGATGATGAATTCAACCATACTTAAACTTCCTTTGAACTGAGTGGTTCGGGACAAGATTTGAACCACCGATCGTGTCGTAATTGAAGCTCAGCCTCTTTACCAATTGTACATTGTACTTGGTATTGTACCAATTGTACTTGGTCATTAGACTGCGCAGTAAACAATTTCACACATTAAATCATTCGGCATAAGATTGATAATCGGTTGATTATAATTATGAATGGTTTCTAGTATGCGCGAACGAAGATTGACGACACGACAAATAAACGTGGTCGTATTCGAACAACGGTCAAACTTTCATCGTACGGTTTCCCTTACATCAATACGGATCCCTAAAACTTAACCTTCATAACGCCACAGCCAACGCCTTCTAAATGGCAGTCGATACGACGATAGTATTCACAAACACGAACGAAACCCATGAAATGTTAACACGAACGAAAAATGAACGCTCATTTTTTTAATGACCATATTTTGCTTTGACTGGATTTATTGGGTCTGAATTGAAAGTGAAAAAAGTAATATCTACAATACTTACATGGCATGGGTACTTTTATTTCAGTCATGGAAACATTGCAACTTCTAGCTACATTTATGGGGAAAATTTTGGTAAACTGGAAACTTTTCGTAAATTACCCTACAGATCTATGGTAGCAGCTGGCAGACTATGATTTTTTTTCCGCAATGCGGATAGGCTACTTTCGGGGTCATCATCATCATCGTCTCAGCCAATGGACGTCCACTGCTGGACAAAGGCCTCCCCAAGGATCGCCACAACGACCGGACCGGATCAGTACTTTCGGGGTCCAGAAAAAAATTCGCGCGAATTTAAATCGCCGTGCGGACAATTTTACAGCTGCTAAGTACCTTATGGGGTGCCGCGTGTGTCGCTCGTCTGTCGCATGAGATACAGGCTGTCGTGTATTGACATAAGGCGCGTTTTATTTTGTCGCTGTAAAAGTGCGCGAAATCGGAAGAGTGCAGTATCTGTTACAAAGTAACTACGAAATAATCTATGCCATAGCTGAGTACCTTGCAATGTCGGCATGTTCTCTCTCACATATGTTTACTTTACCCCTAAAGGCACTACTCGACTATTCACTTACTAAATTACGTTCTACGTGGTTTTACCTGAAGCGAATCGATCGCTGTAGGAAACTATCATATTTCATCCGTCAGGACATAAAAGTCACTCGCACATCGGTTGATAAGTTTCGACGACTGGGCCACTTCGCAAAAGTACATACGAGTATATACACATAATACACGTTGTAAAGAAAAGTATCATTACCCTTTAAACCACATACTCTACCCATCAAACTGAACAACTTTTACGATGGGCGCAGATCAGTAGATTTTTTTTAGCGCTGACTTGTTTGCTGCCATAGTAAAAGTTGCTCAGTTTGATGGGTAGAGTATGTGGTTTAAAGGTTAATGATACTTTTTACACCCCGTATACATCTTTGTGTCCTTTTGGGGTTGATAGGAGAGAGAATAAATCGTTCCGAACCCATCTTGCCTCTACAACTTTTATACTTTTAAGTTGCTGTTTACTGTTTTTGTAATTTCTTTACACATATTCGATGTCATAGCGGATAAAAATGACATATTAAAATGTATGAAACGGTTTAATATCATAGACTCATAATTTCATTGCGATTTTCTTGTCATCCTGTTTGTTGTATCGCCTCTTTGACTACCATCGAAATGCAAAAGCCAGTAAACAACAAATAAAACTACCCCCACTACAAAACATTTCTCCCCCTACCCCAATAACTATCGGATTACTGATCAACAATTATCCGCAAAAAAATATTTTCCCCAAATTCGTGTCCTATTTATTTATGGAAACGGAACACGTCGCTAGTCATGCCTTGAAAAAGGGTAACAATATCGATAATATCGATTGCATCGATAGTATTGCTTTTAAAAAAAGAAAAACTTATTGATAATATCGATGCTATCAAGTTGCTAGCTACACTGGACGCTGTCAGGCTGGCCGAATATCTGGTCAATAAAATATAGAATAGTAGAACAATTGACACGAAAAGAAGAAGAAATTGTCTAAAAACTATCGATAGTAGGTTATCGAAAAAATTAATTCCCCAAATCCGTGTATTATTTATAGATACGTAACACGGAGCTAGTCTTACCTAATGTAAGAGCTTGAAATTTTGTAACAATATCGAAAAGCGCAGCGTGGGTACCCCGTGGATACACAGTGGACCGACGACCTGGTGAATGCGACGGTAACCCTTTGGATGAGGGCAACGAAGGACTGGTCGTTGTGGCGATCCTTGGGGGAGGCCTATGTCCAGCAGTGGACGTCCATCGGCTGAGAGGATGATGATGATCGATAGCATCGAAAATATTGCTTAAAAGCAATTGATTCCATAGGTAGTTTCGACAAATTTAGTCTTAAAGTAAAAAATATCGATAATTTTTTTTTATTTTTACTTTTTATTTCTTCAGGATCGCCGACACAGTGAACACAATATTATAACAATAAAATAAAATTACAAAAGTTGTGTTTCATCTCAATTAAAGGTAACCCACAGCATTCAGTCGGCATAAGCTGGTTTGGCACTATCGATATTGGTACTATTTTTCGAGGTCACGATAGTATCCAAAGACCATCGATAGTTTTACTTTTGTGAGGCAACACTAAACGGAGCTCCTTTGTAACCGGTCCGTCACTTCCTCGATCCCCGTTTGATATTCCCGCGGGATTCCGAGACTAACGGGGCGAGACTTGGGGAAAAATGTTATTATGTGACTATGATATGGAAACTAACGGAATTAAGTAGGTGGAACTTACTCTGACGAATAGGATTTTAATATAAGTTAGCTTGCTAATCGTAAACATTATAGTTCAAGTACCTGGGGCACATGGTCTCCCAGGACATGTCAGATGAGGCTGACATAGAGAGGGAGCGCAGGGCGCTGGCGATGAGGGCGAATATGCTTGCCCGCAGGTTTGCACGATGTACTAAGGATGTTAAAGTAACATTATTCAAGGCATATTGCCAGTCCTTTTACACGTGCAGCCTGTGGGTCAGTTACAGGCAGAAGTCGCTCAGTGCGCTGCGCGTGCAGTACAACAATGGGCTGAGGATGTTGTTGGGGCTGCCTCGTTTCTGCAGCGCATTGGGCATGTTTGCGGCGGCGCGAGTAGATAGCTTTGCAGCCATCATACGCAAACGTGCCGCCTCCTTGTTGCGCAGGGTACGGGGCAGGGTACGGGGCAGCACGGCTAGCATGCCACCCACGACAAAGCGTTTAAACGACAAAAACGTCATGCGCGCTCTTTCTGCACGGCTAGCATGCCACCCACGACAAAAGCGTTTAAACGAGAAAACCGTCATGCGCGCTCTCTTTCGCATACGTAAAATAATAAAGATGGAGGCACGTCTCGATTTTTGTCGTTTTCTCGGGGGTGGCATGCTAGGCCTACTGGTATACGTAAAATAATAAAGATCTCGATTTTTATCGCTTTCTCAAGGGTGGCATGCTGATCATCCCATTAAAAAAGTGTCAGCATATTTAGAAGGACCCTGTATATGGGTTCATAAGAAAAACACTCCACTTATTGTAAACAATGCAATCATGAGAATTGAGAACCTTCCTTCTATTTACTTGTACATTGGAAGAGTTCCAAATCACGTTTCCCCATACTCGCGAAAGACGTGGCAGTGTTGCCACCTTAGTTTTAGTAATAGGGGCTGTTGAAGAAACTATAAAGGGCTAGATCGGGCTCTTTGACTACTTATTCGGGCTAGATGGAGCACAAATTACCAAGAAAACACTTGCTGTAAAAAAAGGCTAAAAAAACACCTTTACTAATGATTTCAATTATGTATTTATTGAATCACAATTACATTTTTCAAAATTAAACAGAATTTGAAGAAAAATTTTACCAATTTAATAGGTTCAAAAATTAAAAATATTATCTATTTATTTAACAAACTAAACCCAGATCGGCGCGGCGCAGAGATTCTCCCTCTATACACTGTATTCTTTGGTAGAGATGCGCTATGTTGCCATAATGGAACAAATAATGACACAAATCGCCAAAGTTCGATGTTATTGCGATGTTAGCATGGTGCAAATTTCAGATTTTGGTGCAATATTTTTAAGAAAATGAATAGCCTGAAAAGGGCTAGATTGCCCTTTCCGGGCTAAATCATTAAACAACGAGTTCACCTACAGTAAAAAGTGCTAGATCTAGCCCCAAAAGGGCTAAGGTGGCAACACTGAGACGTGGCGACGATGATGTCACACAGATGTATTTAGCTTAGGTTGCTGCAAGGTAATCATAATTGGTCAATTTATAAACAATTCAGCGTACCGTTTTCTTGGAAAACCTTGTTTTGCAATAAAGCATCATTTTTCATATTGCTGTATCAACAAACACGAATAGGTACACAGTTTGAGTACAATAACAGGAATTGTAATTCAATATCGTTCCCATTGCTCTTGGTCATTTGTGATTTCATTTCATACATTTTCTGGTGTTTACTTGGAATATATATTCTACCAGAAAAACAGCTTCGTACAAGCTCGCGGCGCACAGTGGTTCATAATAATTAATTCGGGGACATAGGGGTATCTGAAACTGATGTTTAAATCTAGGTAATCTGATTTATGAAATCTGTAGATCTATACTGTAGTAATACAAGATAAATATATAAAAAATCTATCTTATCGGAAACATGACAAAAAAAATTGTATACGATTTTTTAGTATACAGGGTGTAACAAAACACCCTAGTAATACTAATGGGGTGCTTCAGACCATCAAACTGAACAACTTTCACTAAGGAGCCAACATCGAAATCGCAAAATAAAAATCAACTGTTTCATACAAAACTGCAGTACCGGCTCGATTCAAATGTATGGGACAGCAATTCTTTTTATTTTTTTCTCGACTTTGGCTCCATAGTGAAAGTTGTTCAGTTTGATGGTCTGAAGCACCTCCTTAAGTATTACTAGGGTGTTTTGTTACACCCTGTAGAGAAAATTACATGATTAGGTTTTTTTCATAAACGCCGCGCCGCGAGCTTGTATGAAGCTATTTTTCTGGTAGGATATCTGTTCGGTGCTATCACCACGTTAAGGACTTAAAAGTGCATATTTAGAGTAGAAAGGCATTTTAAATATGGGTATTTAGAAAAAGAGGCCATTTCCACGTTTTATGTCTTTATCTTGCACATTACTTTAGAAATTTGCATTTATGGGACATTTTAATTTATTATGCTCGTATGTATAAGCCTGTCGTGCCATTAGGGAAGGTAGACATCATAAATAATGCATTATACTTATACTAATTCTAATAGGAGTAAACAAAAACAAAAAAAATATCATAGTATCCGAGTGCGCCACTTCTGGCGCAACAAACAACACACACAAACACACACTCACTCTCCTTCGAGAGCGATGTTTTTTTTTTGGAATTATATTGAACTATATTGAAAAATTTCTGTTACATTTTGTGATTTTCTAATAGTTTCGTAAATTATCTAAAGAAGGTAGAAATAAAAATTTTGAATAATGATTTTTTTACGTCTATTAATAACTACGTCTAATAATTAACAACAATGTCATATATCATCTCATCACGAAGGAGAAGGTAATTGATAAACTTCAGAATGTCTGCCTAATTGTCTACGTAAGATTAAACCATATATTAACCTATTAAATTCTTAACTGCTCTTTCCATTACGGATTACAGTTTCTGTGAATCATATCTATTAATATTTCGGTATTCTTCTCAATGTAGAACGACACGTGACAAATCAACAAATGATAGGCATAAGCGTAATTATGATCACGACTATATTTCCCGAGGGAGTAGTTAGACATATTCTGAAAACTCAGAACATTCACGTTTCACTATGGTATCGAAACTCTGTCTATTGTATTTGTGACGGGAAGTCAAGTGAGCCAATAGATAATGGACAGTGATCACAATATATGCCTTAAAATTGCAGCATGCAGGTTTCCTCACCATGTTTTCCTTCATCGAAAAGTCAGTGGTGTTACAAATCGAACATAAATTCGGAAAAACTCATTGGTCTAAGTCGGCTTGGACGAGGATCGAACCGTCGCCTCCTGAACGGCAGGCATGATTACTAGCTACCCGACCACCGCGACTTCTTATGAACACGATTACGATTATTTGTGAACAGTTGCCACCTTCTTAGTTGAAAACTCGCGCAAGTACAGCGACGGTGGTGAGTAACGGTACCACAGCAATGTTTAATTACGTTAAAATACGTGTTAAACACATTAGTTATTAAAATTTTTAGGAAAATTAATCTATATAATATATTTCCGTGGAACGAAACTCAAATAATAGTGATCTAATAACGTTTAATTAAGATTTAACTTTCGTTCAGGCCAGTAACGACATCTGGTTGCGCCAAGACTATACTAAATCTAAAATGTATGGAACTGACTAGACATGATGATAGTTCCTCTGATAAAAAAGTAGTACCAAAATATCTCGAACGGAGCCTAGCAATTATAACATCAATTTAACTAGAAATAGAAAGATCGAAATACTAGGTACCACTATAAAAGTACGAGTAGCTTACATTGCTATATATATAGGTTAATGGATTGCAAAAGAAACGAGAATTGGAGATGAAAAAGGTTAAAAAGACACTTGACTGAATCACACCCTCAAAGTCTTGTAGAGGAAAAAGTGATGAGGCACTTACAACTTAGAGGTGACAAAAAGTCAGTAGAAAAGGGAAAAATCCATTAACTGATGTCCCGTGGGGATTTTATTGGCAATTTGGACAGTTTATTGTTTTAATTCTGTTATTTGTGAATCCTTGGCTGTCATGACCCACTGAAAAATTCGCAGCATCGCGTTAGTGGACCATCTACATGGTGAAATTGATATCATTAGCATCCTTTTAAACTAAGAGTCTATCCATCAAGCTCAACAACTTTTACTATGGGAGAAAACCGATCAGCGCAATAAAAAAACAGCTGTTGCATTCATTTGAGTCGAGTGGCTGGCATTGCAGTTTAGTATGGAACACATGATTTTTTTTTATCCGCTCAGTTCGCTCCCATAGTAAAAGTCGTTCAGTTTGATGGGTAAACTTTATTTTAAAAGGATGCTACTGATATCAAGATCACCCTAAGCCTATTTTGTGCGCTCCTGGCCTCTTTAGCTTTTAGGAACACATAAAATGATCACGTGACGCGCTCGCTCAATGTCTCCCATAGATTGTCCATTAGCGCGATTGTGTCAAAGTTTTCTCTCTGTGGGGTATTTACCCATGTGCCCAGTCATCAGACTTAGGTCATCGAACTATCAGGCTTAAGAGCGTCCCACACTTCGACGGCACTTGGGCAGAAATGATCAGCCCAGCCATTTTTAATTAAGAACGTATTTTTTATAAATTTTGGAAAATTGATTACACAAATTGTTCTACGGGATGTTTTTAATTACAAACAAGTTTAATAACCGCTGAATATTCTGTATTAAATTTGAAACCTTTTTGGAACATAAATCAACTGAAAGTTTCAACGCTTACCTCAATTATTTGTGGGCTTCGATTCAGCAGCTGTCGTTATCATCTGAAAAACAAAAGAAGTTCTATTAGAGTTGATTTATGGTACTTACAATTTATAAAATTATGCATATTTTGTTGTTGTGTATACGAAAATTGTAATAAAGTCTCATGTTAATCTATCTACTTAAATGTTAGTAGGTGTCTAGGTATGTTTCTTTATAAAGAATTTTTCAATTTCCTTTCCTTCTTAATTAAGGAATTTTACTGGAAATTAATTATTTAGTGGATTACCTATACAGGGTGTAAAAAACACCCTAGTAATACTTAAGAGGGTGCTTCAGACCGTCAAACTGAACAACTTTCACTATGGAGCCAACATCGAAAACGCGAAAAAAAAATCAGCTCGCTCATACAAAACTGCAGTACCGTCTCGTCTCGAATGTATGGGACAACAGATTTTTTATTTTTTTCGACGTTGGCTCCATAGTGAAAGTTGTTCAGTTTGATGGTCTGAAGCACCCCCTTAAGTTACTAGGGTGTTTTGTTACACCCGTAGTATAAGTAATTTTTTTTTATTTCGATAGTAAAAAAATATAACAACAGTTAGAAATGGATTCGCATAGAACTGTTACAATTTCACCATGTCCGTCACAGTCTAAATCAGTTCTCCACTCGAAAATTTTATTTATAGAAAAGTCCTAATCTAAGTCTGGAACCTTTTGCAAAAAATATAACATGCCATAGAAAATAGCAGGAACGCAACAATGGGTTATCCAATATTACTTTGATAAAAGGATGGCCTACATCTGCACACGTGATCCTGTCCAAGTAAACACTAGGATATTACGGATACGAAATTTCGTATTCGGATACAAAATAACTTAAGGGTGTAAGAACCTCATCTGGTATCACGGAATCACTCCATCCTTTTATGTCGCTGAGGAACGTCATTTGCTAGAGCGAGAATGATATAGCGATATGAGATAGCGGGAATGCGACAGCACGCGGCAGTTCCCTGAGCGACAGAAAGGGATAGAGCATGAAAAAATTCGATTCCGTGCTGCCAGATGAGGCTCAACCCTTTTTGGTGCATTTGCTACGGAATAAGAAAAAACTAATACGAATCACAGCACCATTCAAATAATGCTCACTGCTGGGGCACAGGCCTACCCTCACGGCACACCTTGGACACTTAGCTTAATTTATTTTATTTTATTTTTTATTTTAACACTTTATTGTACACACGGAAATATAAATGAAAACAGCATCATAGACAATTACAAAGGGCGAGCTTATCTCTAAAGAGATTTCTTCCAGCAAACCCGTGAATCATTTCATACAAATGGGAAAATTTACGAGAAGAGGTAAACATGAGCGATACTGAGTGAGTGTGAGCGAGACGGGAATTCTTCATTGCCTACATTTTCCTCCACCAAGCGGGGGTGAGGTTATAAACTGGTGGGCGGCAGGGAGTGTTCGATATATGTAGGTACTAGATACTCTTTCTCATACGGGTCGGTGATCGAACAATCGCCTCCTTCCTTCGGCAGACATGGTTGGTTACTCGCTACTAGACCACAACGGCTTCAGCATTAAAAAAATCGCATTCAAAAGTCATTTTTATTTTATTTTATTCAAAAAATCTACAGCCTGCTGCAAATAAACACATTTATCGGATATTTTATAATTTCGGATTCGGACTCAAGAACATCTCTAACAACTTATCTAAAAATAAACACCATCGATGAGCTAAATACATAGGAACTGACATTTTGTCACATTATTGTAACCTTGATGAAGAGGTTATTTTCTCGGGATACGGTTTCAAAACACAAATATTTAAAAGACGCATGAATGTGAAAGCATTAATTAGGTGTTGTGTTATCGGTTGAAATTTAAGGTATGATTCCCTTTCGGGGTGGACGATAACCTTACTTTAATTACTACCAACTTTTTTAAATAAATAATAAAAAGAACTTTATTCATCCACACATATTACGTAGCTTACATAATTTAATTATAAATATCTTTTACATAAAGAGTTTGCAGATGAAAAGGAAAGAACCTCAGCAGAATTGCTGTTAATTATGGTTTTCCCTTAAGTATACCTACAGGGTGTTAGTTTAAGGGATCATTGTACCCATGATACTAATCAACTTTACCAAAGAAACCTATAGGATGATGAGCTGATCGAATGTTGATGATGAGGGTGACTGTACTCGTAATCTTGATACAGATTACAGAACAACTTTGAACTTTTCCCAAGAAAATTTGGTCTTGTCATACAAAATGCAATAAGCTAATCGATCGTTTTTATGCGTATACAAGGTCCTTCTTTCTCTTTTAATGGGATGATCAGACCATCAAACTGAACAACTTTCTCTATGAGACCAAAATCGAAATCGCGAAAAAAAATCAGCTGTCTCTTTGGTTGGTTTAGCGTGGGTTTGCAGTTTTGTATGGAAGAGCTGTTTTTCTTTGCGATTTAGATGTTGGTGTCATAGAGAAAGTTGTTCAGTTTGACGGTCTGATCATCCCCTGAAAAAGTGTAAATATATAACGCTCACAGGCACATACATTTTAATGATCCCAAATAAAGCCTTAGGCTTTTCGTTAGCAATCACCCTTCCCTCCCTTCAAAATAATGACTACACTACACATAATTATATTCGTACTTGGTCCTCGATATAATTAAAATGTAGTATCGCTAATCTTGCGTGTATCCGCGTCCTTTAAATCTGTGGAAAAAACAAAAAACGTCTCCCGCGCGCCCTCTACCTGTCAATTTCATTGTTTTTCGCGCGCGTGTTCGCTGTCCATGATAAAATCAATTTTTAAGTTATAATGTGTAAGAAATTGTTATTTTGTGCATATAATGGAAAGAAAGAAGTCTTATGACAAGCAGGAAAGATGGAAGTAAAAGATATATAAGTTGGAGGAGTGTTTGCCAAAGGAAAATATGGTAAATGACGACTAAGTACGTACCGAATTTTTTCTTTTCATTTCTACTAATTGTGTTACAAAACTTTACATGATATAGGGGTTCAGATCCTCTCCCGGCCCGACACTATGCTATGTGTCCACGCATATTCGAGTTTCGGAGATGCGCTTTCCCGTTGGGAAATATAAGTACGAACGCCGGTCGGCGCGCCGCGCCGTTACCCGTGCCCGGCTCACGCATTGTTACGTTCAAAGGCTATGCCCCGTTGGGGATAGTCAGCCGACGCCAATGCTGGCCCTTGTGATCTTTACACAATGCATGTTCGAGTTTCGACCATGTACTTCTTTTCCCGTTGGGAACTTAAGATGACACTCTGACCGAAAAACCTTACCAGCTCTTGTGCTCATTGTTTGTTCGAGTTTCGAACGGACACGTTCCCGTTGGGAACGAAAGTAATTTCAGCGCCTGTACCGGTTACCCACGCATGTTTGAGTTCAAACAAGTACTCGCCCGTTGGGAAAGACCATGCCAACTCTGTGCCTTTTGTCCTTGAATGTTCGAGTTTCGATGATAATGATGACCTTCCCGTTGGGAAAGATAGCTGATGCTGGCTCCGGTACCCAGTGACCAAGTGGCTTTTGTGTTCGGGAGGACATACTCGATGGGTTATTTGTCTATGAATGTTTATTCTTTCTTACCATACCAATTCCCATTGAGAAAGTTGTACTGTCCTCAGCTTCGGACTTAAGTTTCTGTCTGTGCTGTGATCGGTGACACTTATATTGGTGACACTTATATGCATCTTTCCGTTGGAAAGTTTAATTGTTTTTGTTTGTCTGTTTGCCTTATTATAAATTGGCCATTGATGCCTCATTTACCTACTCATGGTGGTTTCTTGTTGGGACAACATAACTCTGAACAGTGGGGGTTGCCTATATGTGCCAGGTACCTACTAACATGTAGTGGCCAGTTGGTAAAAAGCTTTTACTCTGTAAGTACATTATAGCTATGGGTGTTGATCCTGACATATATCCTGAGATAGATGTTGAGCTAGTCCCCGAACTATCAGATCATAATTTTATTATTCAGTATTTATTTAATAACTGCAAAGAAGGCACACTCACACAATTCATTTAGCCTCAGGTCAAGCGGTGCTACTCACCTTAGGCACAGATAATACAATACTACCTTTGGTTACGTTAGAAGACAACCTCAAAATGTGGCAGAATATCTACTCTCAGGTTGTCAATGTTACAGACAATAGTATGAACACAAAGATAAAAGTTGCACTATCTGAAAAATTTATAATTAAGTAAATAGGTTATCTATAAATACAAAATAAATTTGGAATTTCCTGGTATTTTGAAACATCCTGGTAAGGCTAAAGATGAGTTATTTTATTACAAGAATGTCAGCGGTAGGTACCTATGGAGGTTAACTACAGCAATAGCCTTCAACACAATAATCCTTGCAATTACACCAATTAAGGTTGCTGACAGACTCTCCAAGTTTAGCATTCTGCATTTCCAGGTACATAAAGTTTAGACAACAGCTTATGGGCCTTATGGCATCTTTTGTTAACATAAATATAGGTAACACCTAGGCCTTAAAAGAAATTTAGGAACTACTGAATTCCTTTACACAAAGCTGGATGACAGTGGAATTTTCTAACGATAAGGAAAGTTTCAAACGGTAGGAAACCCAAAGTAAATCCAGCCTCAAACTTCTCGTCACAGGACAGGAAGAAATTACAGAGGTCACAAGCCATTATGGCAACACCAACTCGGTCTCAGTTACCCTTCAACATCCACCAGACGGGGACGGGTGCAATACCCTTTATAATAAAGTTGGTCACTAGACTCAAATACTATATATGTAATCATTTATTGTACTAATCATCAAAAATTAGATTTACAATTTTGGCAACATCACTAATAATGATCTAATAAAATACCCTTTGAGGTAGGTATAGTTTACCGCTGGACTTAAATAGTTTTATAACTGTACTAATATAACTAATGAACTCTTTTAGGTAAAATGGGCTCTATCACTAATGATCAAGCTTTCTTTGGTAGAAAATGTTATTAACATGTTAAGCAAGTCTGGAATGAAAATAATTAAAGCTTAAAATTATGAAAAAGCTTTTTCACCTTAGTATTGAGTCTAAATGCAAACCAACTCAAAAATAATTCTTTTACAACTTATTCACAATTCATAAAGCGGTAAAGTAATTCAACAGTAACATGTAATTTCGTAACTTATTATTAAATAAATTAAATAATAAATATAAGTAGGTAGGTGTAGGATTTCCTTTTCTTTTCAAGTAGGTTAGTAGGTATTTCACACTAGTGGAGTGTAAACACGTTTTTGTGTAAACTTTGGTCGCAAGGAACTTAATTATGTACCTTGAAATTTAAAACTATTCAATAACAATAAATATGGATTATAAAAAGTATTCTAAGATCCCAATTACTTAAATAATGGTGCATTATTTGAATGGGATGGCCTACTCAATAGAGTAGCTTGGCTGGCTAGGTCTGCGCTGTGTTTACAAAACAGTAAAAATCCATAATTGGGCCTGTCCTGTCCTTAGGACTATACCTGATACCATGATAATGTATAGGTAAATACCTCAATGGTACTCTCTTACCAAAAATGCTTAAATAATACTTAAGGCTAAAGATTCTTGGGAATCTCTAAGGTCTATTAAATGTAAAATATTGTTTATCATCCACTGCTCAATCTAACTAACCAATATCTGACCATAGAATCATGATCATGATCATTGAAAGATTTTATAATTATTAAGTGGTTATACAATTTGGTATCAGTTGTGTGGCAGTTTCATAGGGCTTTATTTACACAAAGAAGCTGGAGTAATATGTACCTACATGTGCAGAACTATACTGAGTTAAATGGGTTAAAAATTCAAAGGTTTCGTTTAATCAAAAGAGTATAGTAGGTACATTGAAACAACTTTTATTTAATATTATTTCAGAACGCAGAAGCCTGCTACATAGGTCTAACCATTAAAATAGGTTCTAATCAATTAGTCAGGACTAGATAAATAATTTCATGAAAACGAACTAAGCCATTGGTAGCATTCTTTGCTTTAAGGAATCAGAATCAATAACACTACGGTGATATCTTTTTCAAAATGTATTGTGGAGATAGAGTTTAGTAAATTATTTTAAAGAGTAGGTATAGCTAAATCCAAATAGATCTGACAGTGGTACTGTGGTACGAAGCTGACATCAGCCCACATTAAATTTAATTTCATAAGGAGGCCTTGTCCCTGGAGAGACAAAGGAGAGAATCACATACCTAGTTATAGGTAAATACATACAGATCTTGTCCCTGGAGAGACCCAAATACCTAATTATAGGTAAATACCTACTTATCGAATGAGATTTTTCTCAAGAAAGTTTTGGGTATGATTAACTCTAGTTTGGTTCGGTGTGAATTATGTTTCATTACTTTCCTTTTGACCCTTTCACATGGAATCTAGAGAGTTAAGTAGACAACATTTTTCTTCTGGCACTAGGCATGTTCTTTAGTGTCCCAATCGGATTCGAGAGAATCAGGCTGAGAAGCTTTGGTACCCACTGCTGAAAGCACTTGAAAGTCTCAGAAAAAGTTAAATTTGAATGCTCTCTGTCTTCAACGTTCTCATGAGATTTTACACAGGCAACTTTTTCATAGGGTAAATGTCATTATGATGTTGGGAAAATTTTATCAAAGCCACTTTATATAAAATACTGATAAAATTATATAGTTTACGTCAGTAGAGGCGATTTTGTTGATCAAACTAGAGGTCTCTGCTCGAGTATTGTATTTTACATAGGTACTTCTGTTATTGATAACGATGATTCTGAGACAATGCATCACTTAATCTACATCTCATAATGGATAATAATTAATAACACTCATATCGGCAATGTTCTGATGAAAGAGTAAAACGCGGTTTTAAGTTAAAGGTTTTTCAAATTATACCCTTCTAAATCATAATATGTTAGTATATGGGACTCGCATCATGTTTTATTTTGATGCTTAACAGTGATACCCACTCAATAGCTTAGATTTAGGTAAACTACCCATTAGGTGTTACTTTTAACTTACTTATTACTTAATCTTCAGATTAAAGAATCCAGTTTAACAGGTATATCACCGAATTATTTTTATTTCTCATGAAATAATGATATGAATCAGGTTAGAGGATTGTTATAACATACTGTTTGAAAGACGTCTGCGCATGGTCATTCATCTTGAAATATGACCCGTTAAATAAAATTCTCTTTCAATAAATACTTTAATGTCACTAGTTAACTTAGACCAGTGAAATTTTACAAAATTATCCATGACAATATTAATATACCACATCAGAAAACCTCTCAGAGTGTATTAGTAGCCAGTGGATTATTTCTAATCCACACACGACATGACATGACATTTCTGTCATGAGAGATACAGTGGAGTGTTTTCGTTGCACTCCACTATATTGGCTGCAGGAGGGGTCCTGCTTTTTAAAAGCAGTAGGTACCTGTATCGTTCTACTAGACTACTAGAACCTCAACAGCTTGGAGTCTGACAGAGATCAGATTAAGTTGGGAGATGAAGTTTTAGGTACTCACATACCTAGTTTAATTATAATTAATATCAGTTAAAAAATTACTTACTAATGTCTGGATTTAACTAGCGTTGGTATGATTGTGATTCAGATTCACTTATCTCATTTTGTATGATAGGGTACTACTGTACCTATAACATGCAAGGTTTTGTTCTTAGCTGTGAATCTAAGTTCACAACGAAAGAGTTTATTTTTGTTTAAGATGTTGTTTCCTCTAAACATCTACATTTTAATTATATCGAGGACCAAGTACGAATATAATGATAGGATTAAACGAACTTACCTGAAGTGAAGTTCTATCCTAATTATATGAAGTACTTGGTCCTCGATATATACCTACTTCCCACCCCCCGCATACCCAGTTACTACCAGTTAGCTCTGAACTAATGAAATTGACAGGTAGAGGGCGCGCGGGAGACGTTTTTTGTTTTTTCCACAGATTTAAAGGACGCGGATACACGCAAGATTAGCGATACTACATTTTAATTATATCGAGGACCAAGTACTTCATATAATTAGGATAGAACTTCACTTCAGGTAAGTTCGTTTAATCCTATCATTATACCCTGTATACATGGACTATTCTAAGTCACACGGCAAAATAAACAATTTAATATCTAAATAGAACTTAATAGATACTTACATACCGTATCGTTCGTGTTCAATTTATTTTTGGTATAGCAATTTAATCGACCAAAGCAATATGTTTTGATTCTCACACAACAATTTATTCCAAAAGGGTCTATGTATATTTTATAAGGTTTTTTTTAAATCACGCACTATAGTAATATACAGTGTGTAAACTGATATTCGTTACATACCAGACTGCTTCAGACCATCAAACTGAACAACTTTTACTGTAGGACCAACCATGAAACCGCGAAAAAAAGGCATTGAGATCAACTTTTCAACGCACCATAAAGTACCATACGAAGCACTCGATGAAATGTAATACATAGCCCAGTCATTTTACGGAGTTTTGTTAGGAGGGGTGGGGTGTCATTATTAATGGGACTTTTATACTGTAACTGGCACCATTTAGTGGCAAAAGAACTCTCTGAAAAAATATTTAAAAAAAATCGCTACGCAACATAGAAATCAAAATTGTATCTCCCAGAAGGCTTTTAACTAATTAATATTATTACAAACGCACTCATTTTAATTAGACTTAACAATATACATTATTTTTGAGCAATAAAATATGCATTGAAATTTTTAAAATGAGGTAACATTAGATAATACTAATGTATTTTTCAAAGCCTTCATAGTAGACAATAATATTAACACCATGTTTGAAGTATCTATAACGGTAAAGCCTTAAAAATTTACCATTTGGTTTTTTAGAACAAGATAAATGCTAAATTTTAAAGGGGCTGTTGCTGAAGGAATGTTTTTTTTTTTAATTTTGGTACATTCCTAAGCTCATATTGGCTCTTAAATACTATACCGAAAAAAAAATCTATTATTAATTAGTCCCGGCTCAAACCGTAAAATGACTGGGCTGACGATAGTTTCCACGAGTATTCCCGATTGCACATACTTGGTGCGATCTGAAGTATGCAATTTTAATAAAGTAGTCTTTGCGCTACAGATTATATAAAAATATTGAATAAATAGGCTAGGTGCGAAAGTAGGCATCCCGCTACGAAATCCCTCGTAGTCAAGTCACAAGCTCCTCTCATTATAAAACACTGTCTTTTGGCACAAAACCTCTTTTAATAGCCAAGTATGATTGACACCTTGTTGAGCAAAAACACAAATCGTAAGACAACGCCATTGTTCCGTAGATGAACCTTCTTAAATATCCATTATACGCATCAACGCCACCTATTGTTAGCTTGATTAACTTTCTCCTCTGCTCATACCTGAATTATCTGATACTATTCTTTATACATGGTGTCCGGTAAGTAATGGATAACCCTGTACCCGCTGATAGAGTACCTCAAACACGTTCAGAAAATGGACTTCATGTCCAGTAAAGGTGCCACTGTTTTCGAGATATTTAGACTTATAATTTTTTTCCTGGAATTTGGGACCTATGTCACCCTTTTGACCGTCGTCATGGCCACGAAAGAAGAGATTTTGGCAGACGGCTTTTTGCATAATATTATCTAAGAGTATCAGACACGCATGAAAAGTTTGTGAAGCTAGGGTTATTCTATTAAAAAAAAGAATCTTAGGGTTGAACCTCATCTGGCAGCACGGCATCGCATTTTTTCGTCGCTCCATCCTTTTCTGTCAATCAGGAACGTCATTTGCTAGAGCAAATAAGATAGACGGAACGCGATTGCGCTCGGCAGTGCTGCGGCGTGCAGTTGCGTTCAGTCTATTTGCTCTAGCAAAAGACGTTCCTGAGTGACAGAAAAGGATGGAGCGACAGAAAAAGGCGATGCGGTACTGCCAGATGAGGTGCAACACTTAAAGTGAACATTAAGCTTTTCCTGGAACTTTCACCCAAGATGAAATAAAGATATTCCTATTGAAACTGAAAACGAGCTATTGCTTCTAAAACCAGATACAAAGGTAGTAACTAGTGATATTGACTAAGACAGAGGGGGTGAGGTTAATATTGGAGAGGAGCAGGCAGAGTCCATATTATACGTAGTAGTCTTTCTTATACTGTTCATTGCGTAAGCATCAGACCTCCCTCCATAGCAAGCAGGAGATGTCTAAAGAAGAAAGTCTTGACCAGTGTGTATTGCCAGTGATGATATACGGAACTGAGACGTGGTCGATCACTTAAGGCCTCATAAAAAGGCTGAAAGTCACCAAAAGGGAAATGGGTAGGGCTTTGCTCGGAGTTTCCTTGCGAGATCGAATGAGAAATGAAGACATTCGCAGAAAAACCGGCCGACATAGCCGAAATAATTGCTAATCTAAAGAAGCAAAACCAACCTACTGATAGAAAATTAAATTCAAAACACCTAAAAGAACTTCGGGCCAAAAGATCTCGTAGTAACATCTTCCTGGACATGATTGGAGAGTCTTGAGACATTTAAACTTCGTTTTGGAACGAACCCAAAAGTTGAGCGAGCTTCAAAAATTATTATTTTTGAAGAACTTAGCCTCTAATGTTGATCCCTTCCAAGGAATTTAGGGTAAGGAGTTTTGTGTCAAATTGCGTTATGCAACAAATTTGTTCCATCGTGAGATTTAGTTAGTGAATAATCCTAAAAATGTTTTGTACTTGAAAACAAGCATTTATTTTAATTAAGGTCCTACTAAATCCCGCAAAGGGTTCCGCCGCTGGCCTACTTTTGTTTAGGGGTTGTATTTGGAGAAATACTTTTTTTTGTGTCGTGAATCACTCTCAAAACATTACGTTTTTCGGTCGAGCGGTCGGTTTTAATGTGGGAAGGGAAAACATTGGAGTGTTGTCGTACTAAGAAGTAGAGACAATTGCAGGAAACAGGATTTGAGGTGGCGGTCAATTTTAATAAATACGAGCTTTTACCCGCGACTTCGTCCGCATAAATTATATACCAGATGTTAAGTCAGATGATAAGCTATCAAACAAAAAAGTTTCATCAAAATCGGTTCAGTAGTTTTTGCGTGATACTCGAACAAACAAACACCCAAACAAACAAACAAACAAACAGACAAACAAACAAACAAACAGACAGACAAAAAATCCAAAAATTTGTGATTTGGAATCAGGGACACCTAAAAACCATATTGTAATCTTTTTTTTGTAAATATCTTCAATGTACAGACACACTTCTGTTACAGTTTTATAATAGTTTAGAAATGTTAACGGGAGTTATGTTAGCGTCGCGATCTGGAGTGCAATTCACTAAGGGTCACCTCGCTGTCGAAAACATCGACGAGCTCACTAATGCAACATCTTTCTTGCATCCTACAGATAGTCGAGTCACAACCCGGACACTGCATACAAAAAATTTGAATTTGACAAGATGACGTCAGCACATGCGAAACCAAAGAAATTGAACCTTATGTCTTCTTCTTAGGTAACGAGTAACCAGTGCGAAGTAACCAGAGGGCGATAGAGGGGGTGAGGTAAAAAGTTGGTGGGAGGAAGGGAGTGTCCGTACTGTATCTAGTAATAGATACTCTTTCTTAGGCTGTCTGCCCATTGACGCGAGCTGGTTGGCGGAGCGGGGAAGCGGAGTTTTATTAACCAATCAGGATCTCATAAAATCTCGGCCGAACTCCTGATTGGTTAATATTTTCCTCGCTACTCCGCTCCGCCAGCCAGCTCGCGTCAATGGACAGGTAGCCTTATACTGTGGTCGAGTTTTTATATGAGTTTGACACATGATATAACCATAGTGAATACCGAATTGTCAGCTCGCCGATGTGTCAACGACGAATTTAATGTTGTGACGATGTTTGCGCTTAGCGAATTGCATTGCAGGGCTTGAAATACCGGTATTTTTGGGAACCGGTACTATTAGCCTTGGTGTGATACCGGTTCTTGCCGGGCACCGGTACCAGACGTAGTACCTGTACTATTAAATTTCGAATCGGTATTATACCGGTTCCAAACAAATATTTAGGTACGTTAGTTAGAAAAACCTGGAATAACCTGGAGTAGTCTGGAACCGGTATCTATGTAAAAGTCAAGCAGCGTTAAGTACCGGTAAAGAACCTGTACTTTTAGTACCGGACCCAAGTTCTGGTCGCGATTGCTTTGAGTCGTGAAGAGAGGTTGATATTAATACCTACATATTTCACAACTAAAGAAAAAGTGTCACGCAATAATTAAGTTATTTTGATGACACCACATAACAAGTCAAAGGTAAAGCAAAAGATAATCAACTCTTGTTTTGTTACTACCTACCTAGAGAGTAGAGTCTGACAAAAGATTCGGTTTCGGGCAGTTTCGGTCGAAGCGGAAGGAATCAGAAATCACAAATGAAATCGAAACCACAAAAACAGTTGCACTTCTGTTGCAGCTTTTATAATAGTGTAGAATTGTAGATTGTATCACTGCGTTACTTCTATTGAGACTTATTTTATGTTAATTAATTTTGTTTGAAAACTAGCACTGTCGAAATATACAGGGTGTAAGGAATAGTATCATTAATCTATAAACCACATACTCTACCCAACAAACTGAACAACTTTTAGTATGGGAACAAACATGTCAGAGCATAAAAATATCAGCTGTTCTAGATACTAAACTGCAATACCTATACGACTCAAAATGTATGAGACAGCTGACTTTTTTTTGTACTGACTGGTTTGCTCCCATAGTAAAAGTTGTTCATTTTGATGGGAAGATATGTGGATTAAAGGGTAATGATAATTTTCTTTACACCCTGCATATCTAAGACATTATTATTTTCATTATTTGAAAAACTAGTAGGATGTAAGTACATTGAAAATACAATAGAATATTTTTGAATTGTTGTCTGTTTGTTCGTGAACGCATCATTTAAAAACTACTGAACCTATTTAGATGGGGTTTACACAAAATACTTTATTTTGATTTACGTTTATTTCATCGCAATCGAAAGTTATGGCTAATTTAAGTTTTCAAGCATATTGTATTTCAATGGTCTGCGCTTACGTAGTCGCGGGCGCCACTAGTAACTAAATAATATAACGTAAAGTGATGTAAACCAATGTCGTTACCTACTAAGTCAAAGTTTATCGCCGCTTATCATATACGTATCACTATTTGAAGAAGTTAAATTAGACATTTTATTTAATTTAAAATAATCGTAGTCTTAGCTAATTAAATATTCAACGCCTTGTAAAGAAATCATAATTTGATTATTACAGGGTGTAAATTTAAATGCGCTCAGACCATCAAACTAAACATCTTTCACGATGGGATAAAAATATTTATCATACATTATGTGTCGAGTGGCGCGCATTGACGTTTTCTATGGAACATGAACAACACTTTTTTTCGCGATTTCGAAGATTACTCCATCGTCAAAGTTGTTCAGTTTGGTGGTCCGATCCACCCCTTAAAAAGCCTTAAAAATTTTAAAAACCCCTATGCTAAAAACAATCATTTAAAAAGTAAAAAATAATTTGGTCACCTATTGTTTTTGATGTAAACAAATGTATGGTATACTTTTTATCTCTCTTTAAGATATTTTAGGTCAATTAATGCGCAGGGGACCGCTAAGAAATGATCATAGTTTTTTATTCGACAGTCACTTGCCAAATTATTTTTTACTTTTTAAATGTTAGTTATTAGCGTAGGGGGTTTTTTAAATTTTTAATTTAATGTTATTTCGTAATTTTTTAAGTTATAAAAAAACTACTAAACCGATTTTAATGAAACAAAGCTAAGAACACTCCCGCAAAATTTGCTTTCTATTAAAAAAAAAAACTGCATCGAAATCGGTCCACCCGTTTGGGCGCTACGATGCCACAGACAGACAGATCCACATACAGACCGACATAGGCGTCAAACTTATAACACCCTTCTTTTTGCGTCTGGGGTTAAAAAGCATATTAAGACACAGTGGTGTGGCAGTGAGTGCTGGGTATGGCAGAAGAAGCATGCAAGTAAAATTAATGCTGTTGAAATGCGTTCCTTGCGAAGTATGTGTGGTGTCACGATGAGAGATAGAGTGAGAAATTGTGTAATAAGAGATCGATGTAAATTGAAAGAAGATGTTGTGACAAGAATAGAGAAAGGTATGCTTCGTTGGTTTGGTCATGTGGAAAGGATGAGTGACAGCAGATGTACGAAAGAGATATATATTGCTAATGTGAGTGGAAGTGTCGGCAGAGGGCGCCCTCGTAGGACGTATGCTGATCAAATCAGTTGCGTCCTACAAAAAGGGGAGGTGCGGAGTACTCAAAACCGACGGGCATGTATGGAGAGATGTATGGATGTGCATGAGGCAAAAGAGGTATGTAAGGATCGTAGTAAGTGGCACGCCCTGGTCTCTGCCTACCCCACTGGGAAAGAGGCGTGACGTTATAGATAGAGATAGATAGATAGATAGATTAAGAAAGATTCTGCTCAAAAGCCGAAATCACTCGAAATTCGGTTTCGGTTACCTTTATACCTTTCGGCGATACTATTCGTAAGACGTAACGTCAGCTTTTTATTACATTTTATGTCAACTCGTCTGATTGCCTTTGTTAGCTCTAGACATGATCCTGTGAACCTAAAAACAAAACGACGGTTAGGTTAGGACCATTTAGTGCTTAAACATCAGATTGTTTCATATAAACCTCTGCGAATTAGAATGCATAAATAAATGAAATATACATTTTACCGATGGTCTTTCTTTCTACAGAAGTTACGTTGGTTGTTTACGATATCGATAGAGCAAAGACACGTTTCTTGTATAGAGTGGATACTGTAGGTGTGGCACAGCGGTGCGGATCTCCTTGGAGAGTTAATTTTTTCTTCAATGTTGAATGACATGAAAATTGAATTGCTTTTGTTACCCTAGAAAAATATAAAATGGTATTTTAGGTTTTGTGTTCATTTTTGCATAAATATAAGTAAAATCCACGTTGAATAACCTCAACAGATACCTCATACAAAAAACGTGTCTTTGCTAGATACATACAGGGTCCTTCTTAATATGTCCTTTTTAAGGGGATGAACAGACCATCAAACTGAACAACTTTTTCTATGGACCAACATCAAAATAGCGAAAAAAATCGGCCGCCCCTTGTGATCTGTGGCCGCCCCATACATTTAGGTCGAGTAGGATTGCAGATTTATATGGAACAGTAGATTTCTTATTCGCGATTTCGACATTGGTCCCATGGAGAAAGTTGTTCAGTTTGATAGTCTGATCATCCCCTTTAAAAACCGTCAGCATTAAATTAAATAAAAATCTTAATTTTTTTTAATTTAATTTAATGCTGACGATTTTAATTTCTTTTGCTCTTTCTAAATATTGCAACATCCGATATTTTTTAAATTCTTTATTAATTGAAAAAGGGAGTATGTTCGAAGAGAACATACCCATCTAAACTATTATAAAACTTTAACAGAAGTGTGTCTGTACATTGAAGATATTTACAAGAAAAAAATTACGAAATGGTTTTTACCTGTCCCTGATTCCAAATTACCAATTTTTCTGTCTGTTTGTTTGTTTGTTTATTTGTTTGTTTGGGTGTTTGTTTGTTCGAGTATCAAGCAAAAACTACTGAACCGATTTTGATGAATTTTTTTTTTGTTTGATAGCTTATCATCCGACTTAAAATCTGATATATAATTTATGCAGACGAAGTCGCGGGTAAAAGCTCGTAATAACTAAAACTGAAAAAAAAAACACTATCTTAAAAGAAAACTAAAATCAATTAACCTTCCTTTTGCTCGTCCGTAGTAGGGTAAAAATTGGGCCATCCAATATTAGTAAACTATATATCATAGAGCGGTCGACCCAACCATTGTTTCGGACATGTTTCAGACCAAGTTTTGGTCGACTAATTAGTTGGCTTTGTTAGTAAATTGGTACCTTGGAAAATCGAATGTGTCCGGGATTATTTGTTACTCTACTATGTCACAAATACTTCCAATCCCCGAAAGGGATTACGGGCGTGTGTTTATGTATGTATGTATTTGTATGTATGTATGGCTATTCTGGACAACAAAAACTAAAATTTGACACACTTGCTCTCATACGTTTCTTAGAAAGGATTTAGTAATGTCCAAGATACGTAGAATAAGGGCTCTTACAGACGAGCGACACTTTGCTGTCGCGGTGGGTCGCAGAGCGTCGCGCTCATACATTTTAAGGACGAGCGACCCTCCGCGACACCCGGCGACCGCAAACTCCGCAAAGTGTCGCTCGTCTGTGAAAATAAATTGTACTGAGGTTTTTTCAGGTTGGTATGGAAAAAGATTAATAGATGGCGTTGACCTTAATCAATGCACAATACAAATACAATACAAAATACAAAATAATTTATTAACTAAAATTAGTTTACACATACGGTTTACTTGCGGACCCGTACAAGGGAATGCCTGGAGTACGATGGTCCAAAACAGAGGATTACTAATATTATATGTTTATAACACGACTCAGAGTACGGTTTAGACTAAAATAATAAATACAGATTAAATTTACAATACAGTACAGTTAATACAATTACAATTCAGTTTGAGTTTAAGTTTTTACAATTCAGTTAAAGTTAGCAGACGAGCAAATAAATTACTGAGGTTATAAAGGTTTACTTAGTATAGTAGTAGTGCTCTATAACGGAAATTATACTGAAAAAAGACATAGCCCACGTGACGAAGTGTATTCGTTTCCGTCGTTTCGCAGCTGGCGAATGTGTATGATCAAAGAAAAAATACAAATCGTATGATAGCTGAAATTATACACAGGATAGGAGGAATATCGCGCTTCCCAAGGAAATAGTTATTTGTTATGCAAGGCTGCAAAGTTGCTTTTTGGCGCGAGTACTTATATTGAAACCTGAGCAAGCGAAGTATTCGCGAGTGGTTCAAATATAGAATCCTGAGCGGAGCGAAGGTTTCAAAAGTACGAGACGCAGAATAACTTTTCTGCCGAGCGAAACACACAACTTTTCACCTCACTAAAACGAGGAAAATTTCAATGCGCCAACCTCATTTCTAAAATAATCGCACTGGCCAGCACATAAACAGCATAAAAAAAAAGTTGTGTAGGCTATTTTTCTTAGACTATGTATCTTTCTACGCTATTTTTCTTCATTGAATAGAAAGATTCGAATTTTAAAAACTCTTTCCACGCTAGCGGATAAAATGCACTTTTGCACTCAGATTTCGAATGATAAACAGAATCTTTCCGAGCTTGTGAGGTGAAATAGAAATTATCCTTTTCTATCGTGGCATTTCTTATAAAATTCAAAATCAAATTTACCAGTTTTGAAATTGGGCGTTTTCCTTTGACGAACATCAACTTTGATGTTTTTAAGCAGTTGATTCAATTGCTAAAAACATAATTATTTATTCAATGAATTATTAGATTATTACCATCTTCGAAATGTTAACCGTGATTAATAAATGCGGTTGCCTGTGCCATGTTATTTGTTGTATTTGTTGCGAGTACCTAATTAAATAAATGAAAATCAAACAATGTTTCTCTACTAAACTTGTAAAATAAAGAAAAATGCGCACGTGATTGACAAGTAAATTTTTGTGACTATACCGCCATCTAGTAGGTGCACAAGAGCTGTTTATTTATAAGCAAACGCCTCATTGGCCAGAAAGCTAACTAGAAATCGTAATATATTTCTATTTAATTTAAGTTCGTAAGTTTCAGGATGAAATAAAATGTGAAGTGGTGATAGACGGCTAGCCTATCACCCACAAAAACAATCAAGAACATAATCGAGTACCTGTAGCTTTAAAATTTTCTATTCCGGAACCCTACCGGAACCGGTCAAAACTACTCCGATTTTCATGATTTATTTTTTTAAAACGTCTGTAATCTAAAATACTACAATCTCAATTAAAATTGCCTCAATGCGAAGAGAATGTCCTGTTCTTACATGAATTCGCAAGTTGTGAAGCATTTTTTCTTAAAATTTGTATTTTTTAGGTTACAACTTTTTACTTGACTGAGAGCGTCAATTTTTAAAATGGTTGTAGTATTTTAAATTACTTACCTTTATTTAAAAAAAAAATTATCGAAATCGGAGTAGTTTTGACGGGTTCCGAAGCAAAAACCTTCAGGAAATCTACTAACAAAGCTGTCTGCCTTTGCCCTAAGACGTATAAATTCTTTATTTATTCTATACCATAAAAAAATATAATTTCAATTTGTTTGTATCATAAATCTCTCATATACTCACAAATTTCCATCTGCTGCCATTTGCCTTTCTTTATCTCCATTCATAACTCAACTCATATTATATCTCGAGACTAAGACATAAAACATGTTTTCACTTCCACCACATTTCATCCCTTGTATTTGTATAGCGACTAAGGGGTAATGTTTCTTGAACAGTGTTTTAGTAGGCGAAAGGCTAATTATTACCATCATCATCAGCCTATAAACGTCCCACTGCAGGGCACAGGCCTACCCTCAAGGAGGGTGTATGGGCATTAGTCCACCACGCGTGCCCAATGCGGGTTGGTAGACTTCACATACACATCAGAATTTCTTCTTCAGTGTAAGCAGGTTTCCTCACGATGTTTTCCTTCACCGTTTGAGAGCAGTCGGTTTTACGTACATAAGTTAGAAAAACTCATTGGTACATGGCATGTTGTCCGTACGGATTCGAATTATCACCATGATAGGTCATAAAATGCTAAAAGTTATAACACAATAAAATCGGAACAGCCCGCTCTACTCTGTCAGTTCGCCTTTCGGAAGGCACGTTAAGGGGCTATGTAAAAAAAATAGGATTCTTCAAAGCTCCATATATCATGAAGTACTAACAGTAGGAGTATGATTTGCGGATATGTGTAAATTGAACATATAATTGAAGTTTTGATTAGAGCCAAAACACGATTAAGACAATTTTTCTCGATAGAAAAACAAGCCAAAGTAGCCTCCGTTTTTGTCTATAAACGCTTGTATCTGCTAAACGGTGAATAATAGAAACATGAGACTTGATTTTAAAAAAAGAGATTGCTCTTATCTAAGTTTTGATTAGAGCAGAATTGAACTTACATAAATAGTACAATCATAATTAAATAAAGTTTGTTTTTCGCTTGATTCGTTCCAGGCGCGCGCGTCGCCCCATCTCTTTCTCTCGCATCTGGCAGTAATATAAGCTATCACACGCCCGTTTCGCTTAAATTATTTTTCGACATAGGCCCTTAAGCATCAGGTCCCGAATAATTCCGTCAGATTGTGTAACTATTCGTTAAGCCAGGTCAGACATTCTCTGATAGCAAATTGACGATTATCTTGCCTCCGCTAATTCGCACTGGTCCTGCCTGGCCAACTCCTTATTCGTGATAGGAGGCCTCTGCCCTACAGTGGTACTGGTACCAAGTCTACATGGTGTTAGGGTAAACAGTTGCATTACTTGAAACCAGCGCGGCTATTGCTCTGACTGTACCAAAAACGGTCTTGGAGCCGAGAGGAAAAGTATGAAAAATGTAAATTTAATTATTTAAAATCGTTATGGAGCCCGAGTCACAGATTAATAATAAGTTACTACGCCCGTGTGGAATACCCTATGTATGGACTTTGAGAAAAATGGGTTTTGGAGCCCAGTGGCATAGCCCCATTACCTTAAGGGTATATTCTCTAAAACCCCTTACTTTAGGAACATGGTTTTCAGTGATATCCTATTGCATATCCAGTGTATTATATTTATTGTACCCATGATACCAAACAGTTTTCCATAAGAAACCTGGAAATTCGCAAAAAAGAAATTTACGTCTTTTCAAAGAAAAGTTCGATCAGCTGATTGCATTTAGTATGGAAGGTCCAAAATCTTTTTGCGATTTTCCTATAGGTTTCTAAGGGAAAGTTGTTCAGTATCATGGCTACAGTCACCCCTTTTTTTCTGTTAAAAATGGGTTTGCTCTTGACCTCAATCCAGTCCTTAGGACAAAGATGGGGTCGAAGATGTAGCGAGCTAACCCAGAAGAAGCCTATACACTCGTACTTTGAAGTAATTCCCGTAAAAAATTGCAACTGTTAACCCTTCATAACTCGATAGCCAATACCTATTTCGAATACATGTAAATGTTTTCCCTTCATAACTCGATAGCCAATATTTCGAGAACCCATAGTAGCATTTTGCGTGACTTATTATAGGTTCTAATACAGCTTTTGTGGTTTATTTGTACAACGTGAGATGTATTTTCACGACTATCTTAGACGTTCCTAAAGTAGCACACTAAAATTAAAACTTAACTTGTTAGTAACAAAGTTTGTTTTAGGTCGGAAGTTTGCCGGTAAAAGCTAGTTTTATGGGGGGGACATCTATAGAATTAATGGCCTTTAGAATCTTTCGTGGTTGAAGGTCGGAAGCAGGGTAGCCGAACTATCTATAGTTCTACTATACATTTACAGGGTCTACTATACAGGGTGTTAGGGTAAACATTGTACCCATGAGACTGAACAACTTTCCCAAAGAAACCTATAGGAAACTTCTTAGGGAAAGTGTTTAGTATCATGGGTACAATCGCCCCTTAAAGTAATGCAACTGTTTACCCTAATACCATGTACGTATAGTTAACACATTCGCGGACAGTGACCGGCTATAGCAGTGATAACAATAAAAATTCTATTGTGTCTCGTTCACTGTCCGCGAATGTGTTAAGGGGCTATGTAAAAAAAATAGGATTCATCAAAGCTCCATATATCATGAAGTACTAACAGTAGGAGTATGATTTGCGGATATGTGAAAATTGAACATATAATTGAAGTTTTGATTAGAGCCAAAACACGATTAAGACAAATTTTCTCGATAGAAAAACAAGCCAAAGTAGCCTCCGTTTTTGTCTATAACAAAGACTTCTATTAAAACTGAGGTAGACGTGCTGTACTCTACCATACGGCATTTGAAAAGCAATCTTAAAACTACACATTGACAATATTACACACACAAAGATAAATTATCTAGGTACGTAAAAGAGCGTGAGATATCAATATTCATTGTCAACAAGAGTGACAAAGATGGGCTATGGCGTTGGGCTACCTACTTGAACGCTTGCGAGGTTTGGGGATTCCCCCCCGTCGTGAGTATTAGACAGACAAATAGCGATGGTTGTTTTATGCGTTGGGTGAGACAGAAAAATGATGGTTATACAATTTGGAAACATAGTAATGAGAACAATATTTCACAAAATTATTAAAAACTAAATAAATAGGCATTAATTCTGAATACTTATGGTACTACTAATATTTTTGTTACAAATTGACACTTTTAAACAAGTTTAGTGATAATAATGCAGACTGTATTCGCATAATTTCACGTAAAATATCATTTCTTGGTAGCTCCGTTTAGGACCGTCGCGTATTGGGCGCTGATGAACACTGAGCGCAAGGGTGCTAATTAGCTCCGTTGGAACGTTTCAAGATTTGGTGCGTATGCCCCGTCTACCTCAGTTTTAATAGAAGTCTTTGGTCTATAAACGCTTGTAACTGCTAAACTGTGAATAATAGAAACATGAGACTTGATTTTAAAAAAAGAGATTGCTATTATCTAAGTTTTGATTAGAGCAGAATTGAACTTACATAAATAGTACAATCACAATTAAATAAAGTTTGTTTTTTCGCTTGATTCGTTCCAAGCGCGCGCGTCGCCCCATCTCTTTCTCTCGCATCTGGCAGTAATATAAGCTATCACACGCCCGTTTCGCTTAAATTATTTTTCGACATAGGCCCTTAATATGCTGACGGTTTTTTAAGGAGATGATCACGATCAGACTATCAAACTAAATAACCTTCTCAATGGGACCAACGAAATCGCGAAAATCGCGAGCTCATCCATACTTCTGGGTCGACTAAGTTTGCACTTTTGTAAATGAAACAGCAGATGTTTTTTCGTGTTTCTGATTTTGGTCCCATACAGAAAATTGTTCATGGTCATCCCCTTAAAAACCGTCAGCATATTAAGTTGGATTTTGTTACAAAAAAACCCGCAGGCAAGAGCTTGTGGAACATAAAATCGTTTAAAAGGCACAAATAGATAAGGTTTATTCCCATCGGATCCAATTTTCATAAATACATAAAATTAGCATAAATTACAAATTTCACAATATATCATCGTGTGATGTGATACCCTGTTCCTTCGTTCGTGAAAATTCACTGTTTATTTATTTCATGTTATTGAGTTTAGACCACAAAAACAAGCTAATGGGATATTAATTAGGTTGAAACTAAATTAAATGTAGTCTAGAAAAGTTAACTGCGTTAGGTAAGAGAATATGGGTATATTATATAGCGCTTGCGGGTGCAAGCGCGCTCCATACAGTTTTGATTATTCAACCATTTAATCCGATCCAGGAGCTAATATCATTTGTGGTTTGTCAGATTTTTACTGTACTTCTTTGGCATGAAAAAAAAAACTCTTAAGTAAAAACAAACTACACGGCAGTGTTGGGCAAAATGAATTAACTACTAATTACATTTTATTATTGTTCTATAGTTGGGGGCCTGGTGTCTGTTTAACAGGTTTTACAGCCGTTAAAGCCTTTTTCAGTCACCAGTCTCCGCAAACATATTCAATGTATGAAGCTATATAATAAGAATGCCTGCTTGTATGTTTGTGGTGAAAATAAATGATTTTTATTATTTTATTATTATTATTAATTGCAATTACTCAATTACTTTTTTAGTTAGGATTATAAATGTATGCTTTTCGAAAGCAAAAAATGCCATATTTTATAATATTATAAAATACGGCAAATGTAATCATTTATAATCTAAATAAAGCAATACATTGATGATTAAATGTACTTACCTTAAATGAAGTTCTATTATAATTAAAGCGAAGTTCAAAGGGATTAGGAAGTAGCTAATCTAGAGGACAAGGCGCGAGATATTTGTAATCGTAACCAAAAATGTAATTGAGTAATTGCAATTATCAATCACAACATGTAATTAGTAGTTAATTACTTTTTGGTCAACACTGCTTCAGGGTGTGACATCAGCGCGCGCAACGTATGTGAGCACATGCTGAAAATGCACTAGAAAACGCTAGTTTTAAAACATACCTACACATTCTTATCCAATCTACAGTATGTATGTAATATCGTATCAGCTTGAAATATGAAGGCTGGAAGAGAGAAAAGACATTTTGATGGTCGAAATAAATCACATGATACCTTTTGACGGGACTTATGAATTTTCATAGGCTGCTTTTGTAGGTAAATTACGGTTCGAAAGATGGAGATAAAAATGTTTAGACGCAGGATGTACACACGGCGACAGATCAACCTACCCATAGTTCGACCTTATGTCCATGAACATAGAGTTCAACTATGGGTAGGTTGATCTGTCGCCGTGTGTACTTACACACAGGGTGTTAAAATATGAACATCCTGAAAGCGAGGTTTTCAAAACAATGAGCGTTTATCTTTTCTTATTAAAATTTAGTTCCTTAAAAACTCGACAGATATCGTGATTATCGCTCCATAGAGACGTAGGCGAGATCCTGTCAAAATCATGTCAAGACTGTGCCTGCCTTTTTTTAAAGGCCAAGGGATCGAGCCCATGCAACCATGTCAGACGCAAATATTATCATATTTTCGGTAAAAATTATACGTAAATAATGAAATATTCAATCAAAATATGTGTTGGCATTTTGTTGAACACATTTTCCCTCTTTATTATTTTAAAGAAACACTTTTTGAAATTTTGACCTTCATTCGCACAGACCGTAGTGCCATCTATCGATCCCCTAGAAAACCAAAAGAAAAACGCTCATTGACTATTATAAAACTTATGGCACACCCCGGACCAAGGAACACGTAAGCTATATAGCAGCTGTACAGTAGCCGCATAAAGGAAATTTCCTTTATGCAGCTACTGTGCTGCTGGAGGGCGATAGAGGTGGTGAGGTAAAAAGTTGGTGGTAGGCAGGGAGTTTCCGTACTGTATGTACTAATAGATACTCTTTCTTATGGATTCCATTCCATCTATAGACAATCCAAGAGCGCTCTAAGTTTCGTGAAAAGCTTTCAGGTGTGTGTTGACACGTATAAACCGTAAATGTACCACGGAGATAGGTAGGTAGGTAGGTAGTTTCGTATAAAAAATTTTTTTTATCCAAAACTATAGATAGTACCTACCTACCTCCGTGGTCTAATGTTTAAGAGTATTCGGCTCTCGACACGGAGATCGTGGGTTCGATTCCCACAGGGGTTCACCCCAAACGTCATAAGTTCGAAGTTATTGTTTCGCAATTACGGGCTGTCTCGTATCCGTATATGTACCGTGGCAGAGGGGAAATGCTACCGCAAGGCCATATTATTATAATAAATATACAACGTGTTAATGAATTAACGCAAAACTAGAAAATAGTTTGTTTAGAATCGAGAGCAGAATCGAATTATCATGGTTTCAACATAGGTAATTTTTTTCAAAATATTAAATAATTTTTTTGCAAAATTTAAAATTTTCTGAACCCGATGACAACCCAACGCACGGGCACACTCACCCTACTTACTACCAAAACATGATTATAAAAATGTATCCATGAGTACATTAGCGCTTTCTTTCAGTGCTGAAATGATAACAAATCATTTTTGCCTCAAAAATTAAAATGCGAATAACTTTAAATTTTAACTATCAAAATAATGAAATTATTGATTCAATCTAATTATTTTGCTATAAATCAGTTGGGGTGTATGAGGTTTTGCGCTAATTTATTAACACGTTGTATATAGTCAAAGCTTTTGAACCATGTTAATAACTATCTTTAGAACAATAGTTATTTGTTATGCAAGGCTGCAAAGTTGCTTTTTGGCGCGAGTACTTGTATTGAAACCTGAGCAAGCGAAGGATTCTAGGATTGAACCACGAGCGAAGCGAGTGGTTCAAATATAGAATCCTGAGCGTCGCGAGGGTTTCAAAGGTACGAGACGCAGAATAACTTTGCTGCCGAGCGCAACACACAACTTTTCACCTCACTACAGTGAGGAAAATTTCAATGCGCCAACCTCATTTTTAGAATAATCGCACGAAAACAGCATGAAAATAAAAACTTGTTTAGGCTGTTGTATTGGCTATGTGCGAAGTGGGTGTTGGGAACTGTCAAGTCGATCGCAGCGAACGCTGTGGCAGAAATTTGAACTACTGACGGTGAAGCTGTGTCAGATTTGCTTGAATCTATGCAAATCCGCACACTAACTTAACACGAAATCTCCAAAACTGTCAAGACTAATAACTTTAAATTTGGCATGGAAGTTTCTATTGGCATCTAGATGCTCACTTAAAAAAGGCTTGTCGCATTTGAAACCCCCAAAGGTGTTAAAACTGAGGTAAAAGTTTGTATGGGAATTCCGATACAAATTAGATTTTGTGCGGGGCTTCGTCCGCATCCGCTCCCGTCATCGTACCGGAATAAAATATAAGCTAGCTTTTAACACTAATAATAAACTTTTCAATATAAAAAGTTTTATCAAAATCGGTCCAGTTGTTTTTGCAGAATCCTCGAACAAACACAGTCCTTTACAGTACTAGAATAGTGTAACTGTAGATAATTCACGGCTGGCCGACATAGTTCATGCGCTACGCCGCGCTAGTGTGGCGCTAGTGTCGTGCACATAGCCAATAGAAAGATTCGAATTTTAAAAACTCTTTCCACGCTAGCGGATAAAATACACTTTTGCACTCAGATTTCGAATGATAAACACAATCGTTCCGAGATTGTGAGGTGAAAAAAATATTATGACCAAAAACCGAAAAGACAAAAAAAATTGTCAAAGTATGTATGTTATAGACCTAACATTCGGTAACGGATATCGAATGGGATTGAATAAATTCTCCAAGGGATCATATTAAATCCGAGACGCATCCCTTTTCCGTCGAAGGCCATGTCAATTGCCATATAAATTGTACTAATAGCTATTAGACATTCTCGTTGAATGTCTCGACCACTTTGAATGGGTTTGGCTGGATGACCATAACATTTGTTACACTTTTTATTTGTCTGTCTATTATACAGGGTGTAACACAACACCCTAGTAATACTTAAGGGGGTGCTTCAGACCATCAAACTGAACACCCTAGTAATACTTAAGGGGGTGCTTCAGACCATCAAACTGAACAACTTTCAATTTGGAGACAACATCGAGAAACAATAGAAAAATCTGCTGTCCCATACATTTTAGTCGAGTCAGTACTGCAGTTTTGTATGGGACAGCAGATTTTTTTTATTTTTTCTCGATGTTGTCTCCATAGTGAAAGTTGTCCAGTTTGATGGTCTGAAGCACCCCCTTAAGTATTACTAGGGTGTTATGTTACACCCTGTATACCCTCATAGACTTTGCTTAAAAGACATTCCTTTACTACATGTAATTTTATGATTTTCTCTAAGTCAGGGGTCTCCAAACCACAAGAGTAAATTACCATACAGAGAAAAATCTTCGACAAAATCGCGCTAGTGGACAATCTATGGGAGACATTGTTCAAGCGCAACACGTGATCATGTGGCGCGCTAAAATCTTTGTCTATGTGGGGCCAGTGCCCGCGGCATGACGCCTCGATAAACGTTTTATCGCGCCTGCTAACTCGTTCGTTCGTGCGTAAAAAAAAGAGAGTTCATGCATAAAGTTACTTTTTTTTTTAGATAAAGTTACTATAAAGTTACAATAACTTTATGGGTTCATGGGTTTATGTATGTGTAAGACGCACAAAAACTGACATACAAAATGACATTGAACATTTTGCACTGTTTGTTTGATCATTTTTCACACGTCTTGCGCATTTATACGCATAATTCAAAACTACAGTATGTTGGCATGATGAGCTAGCTAGGTTTTTGCCCTTGGGACCTAGGGGAGAAAGTTGAGACCCTCTTGCACTAAGATAATTTATAAACTTTGGCAACGGAATAGTGTAGTTCCAGCTTTGAGTGCACTATCCATTTCTTCTCGTGGGAGAAGCTAGTCGTGGTTGTTTAAGGTTCGTAATAATAAACAAAACTCAACTCTGATATAGGCTCTTAAGTAACGTCAAACGCATACTAAAACGTCATCGTTGGAGTTTCGATTATTAATAGGTATGGGCCTAAAGAGTAACTAATAAGGAGTAAGGCTCAATTCCCACTGGCGCAGAGTAGAAGCGACGCGACGCGAAATAATTCGCCCCATTGAACCGTGAATGTTAGCATTTCTGCGCGCGGTGACGCGCGAACCCGAGCGACCCTTGCAGGCGAAGACGTTTCGGAGAATTACCCATCAGTACGATCACATCGCATCGCACCATCGCGCGTGCGATGGCAATAGGACACCGCCTGACGCTTCACGCCGCGTCGCGACGCTTCGACTCTGCGCCAGTGGGAATTGAGCCTTAGAATTAAAAAATATACTCAACCCTGAACATCGCGTCTTTAAAATAAAGAAATTAAACAGGGTTTTTCCTCATATGGTTTTTTAAAGGGATGATCAGACCATCAAACTGAACAACTTTCTCTTTAGGGCCAATACCAAAATTCCAAAAACAGCCCTTAGCAGTTTTGTATGAAACAGCTGTCTTTTTTTCTCACTCTTAAATGTACATTTTACTAAGTTACATATGTATTAAATTAATAACACTTTCCTTCATCAGAATATTTCGATTCGTGACATTATTTGCTGAGATCCAATTTAGTTGAGGTATAGTATAAGATCCAACATCCAGAATCCAATCATTTAAGGTTAGAATTGGAACTGAGTTGGTGGGACGGAACAGCATTTGCCCATAACTATCAAAACGCTGTTGCATTGCTGTACGGTTTTTAGACGCGATTTGTTCAGATCATAAAGGGGTTATTAGAAGTTTTAAATACAAGTTGGGTCCAATTCTTGTAAGGTATTTAGATGCGATTAAAGCAGATCATAAAGAGATGTCGTTGACGAATTTAAAGTTGTGCGCCAAGTCATGAACGTTATCTGTATAATGTATCGTTATGGATTAGGTTGGTATTCCGGTATTAAAATCACCAGTAGTAACATTGTAACAATGTTAATAATCGATGAAATGTTACTGGAAGTACTAATCCTGCTACCGGATCCTATACTACTAAACCTAATTCAGTCACCACAGTGGAAATTGTTTGCCAATGAGAAATCATTAATTTGATTTTGGTTTCACCAGGTGTGTATTCTGTGGATAGGGCTGTGCCAAATTAGATAATGTTGATTAAACTCAGTGAATGAGTCAGTGGGGATTTAGTAATGAAGGAATAATAATTTTACCAAAGATTAAATCATGTTTCTCATTTCATGGGGGTACCTAATTATAAATTTTTAGTTGAGCGGCCATTTCAAATATGAGTATCTTAGTATGTGCTTCCTATTGTCACCAGAGGCCGAAAGGCGGTCTGAAAAAACTCTGACACCAGGGCTCTGCCCACACGATAAGAAGAAGATTGTCACCAGGGCTGCCAATTCCGGGGAATTTCCCCGATTTCCGGGAATGAGGGGTGCGTGCGGGGAGAACGCGGGGAATGATTCAAATCGGGGAATTTCGGGGAATCGACTATTTGTAATAAAATGTCGAAAAAAGGATGTCTAAATAAGAGGAATTGTTAAAATTCGAACCGAATCGGACTTTATCGGACTATCCTTAGATCGAAAGTGTGGGAGAAATATAAATAATGAATAAAACTCATTGTATTCTAAATATTTAAGTAGATTTTTGATAAAAATTAGAAGACAAAGAAGTTGATAAGCTAATTTTGTGAAACATTAAACTACATTTTCCATGAAAAAATGCTTTATTTCTTGAATATTAGTGTCGGGGAATTTTCGGGGAATGCATGATTGGAAATCGGGGAAATTCGGGGAATTGAGCCTACTTAAGCGGGGAATCAAGAAATTTACATTGGCAGCACTGATTGTCACGTAGTGGTCTTATAATAATAATATTTATTCAAAATTCAGATTACAAATGATCCATTTGTTAGTAACAGGTCTTAGACAAACAATCTGAACAGAAGATTTTTTTTTTTAATAACTATGGGTTTGCTCTTGACCTCAATCCAGTCCTCAGGACGAAGATGGGGTCGTAGATGTAGCGAGCTTACCCAGAAGAATCCTATTCACTCGTACTTTAAAGGAATTCGGGTTGTAAGTACTCGGAAATACTGACGCAGGTAATGCATTCAACTCCTTGGCTGTGTGCATTATAAAAGATTCAGAAAGGCGCTTGAACAGAAGTCAAGCCTTTAGGCACAGTATAAGACAGTAATCAATCTTCATACAATATGGTACCGAACGCGGCTTGTATGTGTTCTCGCCTGGCTCGCCAGTACGTACGACGATATCTAAGGCAGCCAAGGCAGCGCCAGACGGGGCGACGCGGAGATATTGTCAGTGTGTGCGTGCTACGAGGCGTAAGCCGCGTTTGGTACCGTTGTATGAAGATGGATTACTGTCTTATACTGTGCTTTAGGTTTGTCAGAGAGCTATGGAGCGCAGCATCTTATGCTTAAAAATATGATTTCTCTACTCGCGCGCGACTCGTCTTTTTTCCATACTACATGTCGCGGCAAGCGCGGCTGTCGCTCTCCGGAAGAGGTCAATTTCTATGCAGCGCAGGCGCGTCTCGCGCGTATAGAGAAATCATACTAGATATGCAGGTCTACTGAGTTGGTAGAGAAATCATACTAGATTTGCAGATCTACTGAGTTGGAAATTATGTCCAGAACCCAAGTGACAGATCTATGTCGCCATTAGAGCTGCCAATTGCCGATTGAGGTGGACGTGTCTGCCGCGTACCAGATGGTCCATGGGCCAAAACCACCATCAATTGGTCCGCAAAGACACGAAATCGGCGTCAAAGCAGACCTAGACGAAGGTGGCGGGACGAAATAGATGGCTTCCTAAGAACTGGCCTGACGAAACGCAGAAGAGACTCTTGGAAAGAATGGAGGGAGTCCTTTAAAGAAAGTAGAAAATCTTAACTCCTAAAAAAAGGGACGAGTATACAGAGCAGCCGTCCGACCGGCCATGACATACGGAGCCGAATGCTGGCCTCTCAAAAAGCAGCATGAAAACCAATTACACTGCGCAGAGATGAAGATGCTCAGATGGGCAGGCGGTGTCACAAGGCTGGATCACGTCAGAAATACTCACATAAGAGGCACCTTCAAAGTGAGACCTATCCCAGATAAAGTACAGGAGAGCCGTCTACGGTGGTACGGACACGTTATGAGGCGACCAACCGACCACATGACCAGGAAAGTGCTGGATATCGAAAATAAACCCCGAGGACGAGGAAGACCCCGAATCACATGGATGTCCGTAGTAAATAAGAACCTCAAAGAAGCCCAAGTCAGCAAAGAGACAACCCAGGACCGAGCTGCCTGGAGACGCATGATACGGAGGGCCGACCCCAAATAAAATGGGAAAGGGCCAGGCAAAGAAGAAGAAAATCTTAACTCCAAATATAGGTAAAAGAGGACAAGATAGAATACAAGATACAAGAGATAGGTAGATACAAGAGTATCGGCACCCAATACAAATTCATAGCATTCGGTGTCAAAACCTTTGGCCCGTGGGGTCCCGGCGCCCAAGCGCTTTTTAAAGATCTGGCAAAGTGCCTAGTAGACTCGACCGGGGATCCAAGGGCAGGCGCTTTCCTCGCTCAACGGATCAGTTTAGCCGTTCAGCGAGGAAATGCTGCCAGCATCTTGGCTAGCCTCCCGCGCGGTCCAAACCTGCACCATATTTTAGGTTAAGTTAGTTTTAGGTTCTCATTATTTTTATTTATTTTTAATGTACTTAACCATTTTTATTTGTTTTACCAATAAATAACTATATACTATAACTCTAAATACCAGTTTTTTTTATTTTTTTTTTATTTATGGCCTATTTTTGTTCCAGAACAATGTCTTACTGACAGGTAAGTTATACTACTGTTGACAGTTGTGTGACAGTTTTATTACTTTAACTTTCTACTACGCAAAATGAAAAAATGCGACATTTTTATTGGAAAAATATCTTGTAAAAAGTCCACCGAAAATGGCGTCTCAAAGTATTTTATAATACGAATTTCAGACTGCCTCCGTGGTCTAATGGTTAAGAGCACTGTGCTCTTGACACGGAGGTTGTGGGTTCGATTCCCACGAGGGACACCAAGTGAAATGTTACTTTTGTGTGTTTTCCCCCAGTAAGTTAATTAAGACATTGCAGGAATCACCTGATTGTCTGAAAAGAAAGATGATTCTTTGCTGTGGATGGCACGTTGGTCCCGGCTACTATCTCTGGTGGCAGTAGTTGTTACATAAAAACCACGTCAGAGGCCGTAAGGCGGTTTGAAAAACTCTGACACCAGGGCTTGCTGCCCACGCGATAAGAAGATTGGCCAAATATCTTTCGATTTTTTTTTTAGAAAGTCCACCGAAAATGGCATGACAAAGTATTTTATAATACGAATTTTAGTGAGTAAAATTGAAAAATCGATCTCCAGTGTCTCAAGACTGAATAAATATAAAATGTATGAGATCTTCCACGGGTCTTATCCAATTTACATTTATTAACACAGTCTGCGATGCGAATGGAAATATTTATATTTCAACGAAAACATTTGGATTTTGTATCCTTTAACGGATTCCATCACTCGAAAAAAAATCGTTTTCAGAAGGTTCACGTGATAATAATTACTTATTTCATTTCATTAATTTCCTTATCATTTTTTCCTTAATTTCAGATTATATTCCCGTAATACTGAAACGGTGAACTCAGACACACTCAGACCATCACCACCAACCAGCGAAAAAGAAATCAGCTTTCCCATAAATTTTTGTCGGGTAGGTTCAGCAGTTTTGTATGGGGCAGCAGATTTTTTCTCGCGTTTCCTGAGGTAGGCTCCATAGTGAAAATTGTTCAGTTTGATGGTCTGAGTTCACCGTTTTAGTATTTGCTAGGCTGCCACTTACACCCTTTATAAATATAAATAGTCTCATAATTCCGATTTAAGAATGCTTTTCAATGTAACTAAATATTTGCGCCTTGCGCGGGATTCGATCCTGCGACCCTCGGCATGGCAGGCTGGTTCACTACCCACTGACCCATCGGGTCGTCAACTAATTCTGTACCACTTGGCAACGAAAGGATCCATTTCTCAATTCTGCCGTCTACCCACATTAGGAATAGGGTATTCAAAGATTAGTTCGAACCCATTTGGCACACGCTGAGATTTATTAAGACCACCACTAGTCGTAGAAATTATTCTAGCAACATTCACAATCATAGACCATGTTAGTATAAAAACCAAGCGAACCATGTATATGTTACAGTCAAAACTCATAACCGGTCAAAACCACTTTTGACTGCAAAAATCAGGCAAAAGTGGTTCTGACCGATGCCCTAGTAGCCTTTTTGATTGGACTAGGTAGACAGTAGCAATTCGGTTCTGGCAAAAACCTTACATGCTCGTCGCTTCGCTCTTCATAATTCATAACCTAACCGACTGGGTTAGATCTGGGGTCTAAAAACTCATAACCGGTCAAAACCACTTTTGACTGCAAAAATCAGGCATAAGTGGTTTTGACCGGTTATGAGTTTTGAATATAACATAATCATCATCATCATCATCATCATCATTCTCTTGCCCATTTTCCATTATTTGGGGTCGGCGCAATATGTCATCCTCTTCCATTCATCTCTCTTAGCCGTCGTCTCAACACTCACCCCTTTTTTACACATATCATCCTTCACACAATCCATCCATCTTTTCTTCGGCCTGCCTCTCCTACCTCTGCCATCCACATTCATACTTAACACTCGTCTCGTAACATGACACTCATCCCTCCCAACATCATATATCTACGAATTATAAAGATTCAACAATATATCTCTTTGTGTTTAGAGCTCAAATGACGGCTAAGTGAGATGAATGGAGGAGCGTGACATATTGCGCCGACCCCATATAATGGGAAATAGGCAAGAAAATGATGAACTCTTTTCACAAATAATAATTGTAATAAGGAGAGCCTCGGTGGTGTGTTGCGGAGAGGTATGAACACTCAATCATGAGAGGTCCAAGATCGAATCCGCGCGGACAACATGCCATGTTCTACATTATGTACGTAATACTGACTGCTCTCAAACAGTGAAGGAAAACATCGTGAGGAAACCTGCATACGCTGAAGAAGAAATTCTGATACGTATGCGAAGTCTACCAATTCACATTGGGCACGCGTGGTGGACTGACACTGATAGACCCTTGAGGGTAGGCCTGTGCCCTGCAGTGGGACGTAAGACTGATTATGATGATGATGAAAAAGAATAATTTGTACAGTTCTATTAAAATGTGCATTTATTCTCAAAATGTGTTTACAATTACAATATCTCTGGGAATTATGGTCATAGGCATCATCATTCCTATGACCATATTCCCTTCCTGTCCTTATTCAACTTGGAGTCTTCCTTCATTCATCTCTCCTAGCCGTCATTTCACTCGTCACAGATGTCACTTTACACATATCATCTTTCACACAATCTATCCATCTTTGCTGGTCCCTCCCCATGCATATTTAACACTCGCCTTGTAATATGACACTCCGCATCATATGTCCATAACACGATAATCTATTACCGCGCAGTTTTTTACCCACAATACTTTACATCCTCTATAGTCTATAGGCCTCAAATCCAAGAAGCTTACATACCTCCAGAGATGGAGATTGCATTACAAACATCTTTTTGAAGCCAGAATCTATGACCTTTATGACCTTACTGATGTTTCCCATCTCATTTCTCCTTTACATGAAGGTCAAATGAAGGTCATTCAATGACTCCATGTAAAGAGGAAATGAGATGAGAAACATCATCGACGTCATAAAGGTCATAGATTCTGGCTTCAAAAAGATGTTTGTAATGCAATCTCCATCTCTTTAGGTATGTAAGCTTCTTGCTCAAATCCAATCGTGTGAAAACAAAAACGAAATGCAAAAGTAATTACATTGTTAACCGACTTCAAAAAAGGAGGAGGTTTCTCAATTCGACCGTATATATATATATTTTTTTTCATGTTTGTTCGCGGATAACTTCGTCGTTTATGAACCGATTTTGATGATTCTTTTTTTGTTGGAAAGAAGATATCCCAAGTGTGGTACCATGATAAGGAAACCATGATAAGAATCTGATGATGGATCCCAGAGAAATCGAGGGGAACCTTCGAAAATCGTAGTGCCGACTAGTGCGTTTGTTAATTTAAAGCACTACTATTAAATCGAACTAATGAATTCACCACTGAAAATTGTGAAATAAACAAAATTTTAACAAAAAATTAAAACCGCCTTCAAAAAAAACTAAAAAGTTACAAAATAATATTGCAGCCGATGACTTTTTCGTTCGCATCATAAGAACATTAATTTTTTTTATAGAAGTCGGTGTCAAGCCAAGCCAAAAAATGCAGGCCGTGTCGCGAATCATATACCGGCAGCTTGACAGCGACTTCAATAAAACAAATTAATGTTCTTATGATGCGAACGAAAAGTCATCGGCTGCAATATTATTTTTTAACTTTTTAGTTTTTTTGAAGGCGGTTTTAATTTTTTGTTAAAATTTTGTTTATTTTTTTACTAAGAGCGCGATTCGTGTTATGAATTAATTAATTATGATCCAGTAATCTAAAATCAGTCACATCATCTATTTTATCATGCCAAGCACAGTATAAGCAAAAGTATCTAGTAATACATACCCAAAGTCTGTGGTACTAAAGCCCTCACTGAGATCAAGGTCGGTCGTCGTATTACCTGATTTGTTGTGATTCCCAGTCAGGTTTTCGGATTTGCTTATAAATAAGGATTTTGCCGCCGACTTTTGTGGGTGTGAACGAAATACAATGTGACTTTCGTTATTTGTGGCTGTTATTCGTGAGAGACTTGGTGTTTATTGGCATCTGTTTCTAATGTAGATGAGTAGGTATCTAATTTAATTACCATAGTAAATAACCAACCAAACTAGTTTTTGGTCGAATCTTTTGCACGCGTAAAATGAAGATCGTTTTCATGTAAAAATGCATGATACCATTACGATTTGACGTCGGACAGATGTTCATATTAGTGTGGATAAGACATACCTACCTACAGAGAACGAGGTGATTAGGGAAAACCGATCAATAGTAGAAAGGCTAGTCGCCTATCAACACCATAAATGAATACGCTAAAATAATAACCCAGTAAAATTAGTTAAATCAGAAGAAATAATTTCCGGAGTTTTGGAACTTTTTTTAAACGTTCCTTTGGTACGTAATATTGAAGAGAAAAAAAAGGCAAGGGGGGGGTGAGCTCGAGGAAGGGGGGGGGGGGGCTCTGAAGGTGACTTTTTTCAGTTTTTCGCTTATTTCTCGAAATCTTCAAGTCATATCGAAATGTTTTGTATGGACAAATTAAACCTGACAAAATTCCCTACAAAATAAGTAGTTTACATTTTTGTCATAGGACTTAACCTTTGAGGGCTACGGGCGGGGCCGAGAAAGAAACAGCATTTCAAAAATTATGAAATTTGTATGGCGACCCTCATAAAAGTTGAAAATAAAAACAAAATGATTTCATATTCTTAATCAGCAAACCCCGAAAACCGCCAGATACAAAAATTTTCAGTCGGTTCGGGGAACCCTTAAAAGCTGCATAGGCGTTTGAAATTTCCATGGCAGCCATCTTGGATATCGCAATTTTGGATTTTTTTTCACCGCCAACGAAATCTGACCAGAACATTTGTTCGAGGTCCATAACCCTATCTGTCATAGTTTCCGCAAGCCGTTGACCTCATCCGTCAGGAGTCGACCTTCCGAGGAAGTATATTTCAGCTTAATTTTACTGGGTTATACACTAGCACACTTTAAAGTAGTTTTGCCCATGTCACCTGCTTCAAATACGTGTTCGGGTCATCTCATAATATGCGCTACAATCTTCTTTAAGAAGCATATGCGCATGTGAGGATACTGTTATTTCCATAAGTATAGCAGCTAGAGGTCTGGCTTTCACCAGTTCTACAGTAGATTGATCAATATACAGGGTGAAATTGATATCATTGGCATCCTTTTAAACTAAGAGTCTACCCATCGAACTGAACAACTTTTACTATGGGAGCAAACCGATCGGAGCAACTAAAAAATCAGCTGTCCCATACTAAACTGCAATGCCTACTCGACTCAAATGTATGCAACATCTGATTTTTTTTCTGCTCCGATCTGTTTGCTCCCATAGTAAAAGTTGTTTAGTTTGATGGGTAGACTCTTAGTTTAAAAGGATGTCTATGATATCAATTTCACCCTGTAGTTGTAGCTTTTTTCTGTGCTATCAGATTTAGAAGTTATAAGGACGAGAGAGTGCATCTTTGATTAGTGCGCACACGGCACGACCAGAAGCCGTAGCATGCTATGATACGGCTGTATCACATGTTTTATCTCGTTCGTTCGCGCGCAAATAGAAAGAGAGCGAAGGTGTGATAGCGCTGTATGACGGTGCGCGGTGGCATGCTACCCATGCAGGAAAGTTAGCCCGCTCTTCAATGTTTGCTTGCGCAGACAGTCCCCGTCAAAACCCGAAGTCATTTAGTAATAAAAAACCAATCATGTGCGGTAATCACAAGGTACAAAAATCGGGTGCTGCTAAATCTTTCTCTAAGTGGGATCACACACGATGACGCATGTCGGAGCGGCAGACGTCAGTCCGTCATTTGTGAAGAAGGAGTTGTATGAAACCGCACGTAGAAGCACACGCGGTGACGGATTGACGTACATCTGCCGCTCCGTCAATGCGTCATCGTGTATGATCCCACTAAGTCGAATAGCAGACTGACGGACGCTTCTAGTGGTTGTAACCAAATTATGTTATTACGTCTAGACACGTACGAGTTCATCCAAATTATATTCCGCCATCGATGTCTTTGACCGTAAACTAATAACCGGTCAAAATCGCGTGCCAAGAATAACAATAGCAGCTACTTGAACTAGAGCTACAAAAAACTAGTTCGTTTTATCTAAATCATGCGATCAATAGTATAGTTATCGGTTTACGAATGGGGTCGATCTGTGCGTTCGATGGTTGAGGCATTGACCTAAAGATTAGGGACGTTAGAGGAGCCAAGGCTTTTTAGATTCTTGCCTACATTGACTGTTGCGTTGAAGGTATGTTACCGAGTAAGTTTTTACTCTAAAGTAAATAGGTAAACTACTTTTTAACCCACATAAAAAGGAGATTCTGTTCACTCTGTTGAGTTTCAGATCAGTGTCAGTGTTATTGTGTATGTTAACGATTATATCGAATACCTACTTATAAACAGTTGTAAGCCTTGTACTAGGCAATTTTAAATAACGCTCACAGGCACATACATTGTAATGATCCCAAGAAAGCACTATTAATAGGCTGTTTATTATGGAAACCATACAACAACGGCACAAACATGTAAACATCCATGACCGAACCGGGATTCGAACCCAGGACCCTGGTTTGGCAGTCCGGCGTGGTAACCATTACACCAACCGGATCGTCGAATTTTAAAGTAATATTGTGTTTCTCCGATCATCATATCTATTGTCTGAAATTGATTCACTCTATAATATTAAGAAGCACAATTGCCAAGCACTTTCGAAAAATACTTTTGATACCGGTCATTTGATGGCCATATTTGATGAAAACGTCATCTTCATTTCTGAACCTTGGCCACATTTGTGCCTCAAAAAGTGACCCTTTTTCGCAGTCGAAACACTACAGGGCTTCGTGTATACTATATAGGGTCCTTTTTCATTTGCTGACAGTTTTTTAAAGGGGGTGGGCAGACCATTAAACTTAACTTTCTCCATGGATCGAGATAGCGAAAAAAATACCGGTGATTTTTTTGTCGCGATTTCGATGTTGGTCCAATAGAGAAAGTTGTTCAGTTTGATGGTCTGGTCATCCCCTTAAAAGACCGTCAGCATAAATATTAAGAAGGATCCTTATTATTATACTCTTGTTAAACTATTGTCCACGACCGTCAGGAATTGCCTGTTTTGCTCTTAGATAATCCAGGTTTTGCTAATAGCAACGATAAATTCTTAATAGCCGGGTCCACACCTGACGATCCATCGCGCTCCGATCGCGCGCGGCAGGAGCGAATAGCCGGGTCCACACCTGACGATCCATCGCGCTCCGATCGCGCGCGGCACATCCAAACGCCTGCAATTCGCTCCTGCCGCGCGCGATCGGAGCGCGATGGATCGTCAGGTGTGGACCCGGCTAATTGCAGGCGTTTGGATGTGCCGCGCGCGATCGGAGCGCGATGGATCGTCAGGTGTGGACCCGGCTAATGACAGATGGCTTGTATCCATAATTGATTATTAAATGACTATCCCTACATAACAATAAAGGCGTAGCTTTTTTAATTAACCTTCACGCAAAAGCCTTCTCATTCAATCAGATGCCCTGTAATTTTCAGGCAGACAGCTTATATCATGTAGATAAGTATTTATTTATGTGCTTTTTATACTGAAAATGAAAATAATTCTATACAGGGTGTAACAAAACACCCTAGTAATACATAAGGGGGTGCTTCAGACCATCAAACTGAACAACTTTCACTATGGGGCCAACATCGAGAAAAAATAAAAAAATCTGCTGTCCCATACAAAACTGCAGTACCGACTCGACTAAAATGTATGGGACAGCAGATTTTTTTTTATTTTCTCTCGACGTTGGCTCCATAGTGAAAGTTGTTCAGTTTGAGGGTCTGAAGCACCCCCTTAAGTATTACTAGGGTGTTTTGTTACACCCTTTACATACCACTTTAAACCTAGTACTTATATAAACAGTTCAATAATCAAATACCCAATACAAAGATATATATAAGATAAAGATAAAGAAAAGAAAGAAAGATAAAGATAAAATAATATAAAGATATATTATTATTATTATTATTATTAAAGACCACTAGAGAATTGACTACCCAAAGTCTAGCCAAAAAGAAAGCCTAACTTCAACTTAAATCAACATAGCAATAAGTACTAATATACGACAACCATTTGGCAAAAGAATTTGTTCTATCAAATGTTTAGCTACTCCAGCTAATGGACTGCGATTTTAGTCCTGTCCTATATCCGGACAGTAGGTATATATTACCTACCATTAGTACTGTCTCGTCTACCTTATTTATTAGTCTAGGATCAGGTTAAATTTAGACTGCACGTGCGCATCTTTTGTACAGGTAAACGTCCATCTTTATTTAAACCGCCGATTCGTATTGAATTTATGATAATCGAGGCTCTTCCTAGAATGGAAAAGGCTAGGATAGTGAAATTCAAGACGTGTAAGGATATTGTGGGTTATTGAGAATAATATAAGGAGAAGAGATGGGATGGAAGAAATACTGGGTCGGAATTTCAATGATATTTTTATAGAATCGGATGGAGGAACGTTTGAAAACCAAACGTATGTATTTCACAAAGCCATTATGATTTTTTCACATGTTTTAACTGATTTCAAAGAACAAAGAAAATGAAACACGAAGCCAAACTAGAAGTAGGTATTAAATTCTGTAACAAATCGATTAAACATTAATCATATGAGTATATGTATAAAGAGCGATGATAGCCCATACGGAAGAGAGCTAGCGCCTCTATACTGAGGCCGCGGTTCGATTCCTGGCCTGTACCACTAAGTTCTTCGGAATTTATGTACGGTTGTATTTGGGTAATTCTTATTCTTACGAAAAATATTGTCTTTCGTGAGAATTGGTTAGCTGGGTGAAGTCACTCTTGTTTATTTTTCCAATTATAGTAGTAATTAACTTTATTTACTATACTGAAAGGTTAATTACTCATAAAATATACAGTTCTTGCATGTACACATACCACCATGACCAAAAAGTCACAGCCATGCTGTGTCCGCTCACCGAAATATTCTACAAATTTATTTTTTCTGAATTCACTTTCGATTTATTGGAAATAAATGCATTGCCATTCATTTTATGTGCGTTCAACTAATCACAAAATAAATTGATTGTTTCGTTTTGGTAATAAGTGTAAAATATAAAACTTTATAAAGTTTGTCCGAAATTTTTTTATCACGCCATGCCACAAAATATTTTTTCTTCCAAAACGGTAGAAACGTAAGATAATTAAAAGCCGGTATCACTATATATTTTTCTTCTTTGGCAACATTCTAGGCCTCCCCTTTCCCGGACGGTGTGAATAGCGAATTGAATATAAAAAATAGTTTTTGTGTCTTATTTTGAAAAGTGACAATCTAAACCTGTCCAGGCCATGCCCAAATTATAAAAGGTAAGTACAATTTGTAATGCTGGTGTTTTTTTATGAATTGTAAACTAAACTAAATAGTTTCTGCTAAAAGTAAGATATTGGAAAGAACTCATCTAGTTTTTAGGTTATGTTGGACACGGCACGAAAATGTCACAACCAAGGCAGTCACAACCATAGCTTTTTCAGACCATGGCTTTTTGAGACCATGGCTGTGACATAGCAATGCATGGTTGTGACGTACCAACTATTAATTATTTTTGACAGCAGCAGTAAGACATTAAATATGAACATAAATATTGTGAGATCGAATTACTTTCTTTATCTAACATCGAATTTCTTATTGTTTTAGATTCCACGGAGTAAAAACAACACTCAAAGTATTGAGGACAAAAGAAAAGCTAAAATGTCATCAACGGTCACAGCCATGCTGCTCAATGTCACAACCATACTTTTGCACCCCATTTTCAGCCCCTTGCAAAGGTTTTTAAGCGTGACCTTGTATATTGAAAACCATTATTTTGGATGCACTTTAGAATACATGAGTAGAAATTAAAAATACTTATTGTAAGAAAAAAAAATTTTTTTTTTCTCTTCCGTAAGAAATACCCATTTATCATTTACTAGCTCGGCGGTAAAGGAAAACATCGTGAGGAAACCTGCATTCCCGAGAATGAAAAGAAAATACCATAAGTTCGGAGGTATGCGTAAATATGGGTGAGCTTGGGGCGAACACAAAAGGACCAGCGCTGGCCTCCGTGTTACAACGACCCTTGCTTGCAATAGCCCAACCACAAATAATAAATGAACTAAATGCAAAGGCATAAGATTATTTAATAAAGCGTATTAGTTATTCTATGGCACAGGCGTTGGGAACACGCTATTATTGTTTTTGCACGAATTCGAAGCGAAATTGCGCAATACTAAGACAAAAATGCGCAATACTCTTTTCGTTTGAGGGCATTTGAATCTGACTTGCGTTGAGTGTATTTAGTTTTTTATTTGTCATCGCATCGAAGTGCTTTCATTATAAATAACACAGAAACATTTTTTTTTATTTCATATGAAAATACAAAAGAAAAATAATTCCAGCGGATTTTTTTTTATTTCTTTCTTTACTATTTAGTAGGTATACGAAAGAAAAACGACATCCTTATATTTTTCATAGATATGTTCACACATTCCAGGTTGATTATAGGTCCCAAAATGTGTGAGCATATCACACCAGATCGACTAGTATTAAACTAGACAGCAACTAGTACCAAAGTATACTGTGCTTGTACACTTAAACACAAATAGCAAAGAGTATTGACCGATACGAATGACTAATCCATATCGCAACACCAACAACGGTCAACTGATTGCGTTAGTCTAACTATACCTACCACAAGAACAAATATTAAACAACCGGAGACAGACAAATATTAAATATCCAGCAATTTTAACTAGAATTTAAGAAAATATTTTGTAAATTAACTGAAAAGAGAAAAACAAGCTCTTATATTCACAAATCAGCTATAACAACTTGGTTCGAGCATATATAATTTGAATGCTATTATTAGGTAGATATTGCAGGCGGGGACAAAGAAGAATTATATAAAAAGTTAAAAAATAATATTGCAGCCGATGACTTTTTCGTTCGCATCATAAGAACATTAATTTGTTTTATCGAAGTCGCTGTCAAGCCGATTCGCGACAGGGCTTGCATTAGTTTTTTGGCTTGGCTTGACACCGACTTCTATAAAACAAATTAATGTTCTTATGATGCGAACGAAAAAGTCATCGGCTGCAATATTATTTTTTAACTTTTTAGTTTTTTTGAAGGCGGTTTTAATTTTTTGTTAAAATTTTGTTTATTTCACAATTTTCAGTGGTGAATTCATTAGTTTGATTTAACAGTAGTGCTTCAAATTAACAAACGCACTAATCGGCACTACGATTTTCGAAGGTTCCCCTCGATTTCTCTGGGATCCATCATCAGATCCTGGTTTCCTTATCATGGGACCACCCTTGGGATATCTCCTTTCCAACAAAAAAAGAATCATCAAAATCGGTTCATAAATGACGAAGTTATCCGCGAACACACATTAAAAAAAAAAAAATATATACGGTCGAACTGAGAACCTACTCCTTTTTTTGAAGTCGGTTAAAAATATACGGTCGAACTGAGAACCTACTCCTTTTTTTGAAGTCGGTTAAAAACACCTTAGGTACCTTCCTTGATTTGTCCCCGCCTGCGCCTGCAATATCTACCTAATAGCATTCAAATTATATTTGCTCGAACCAAGTTGTTATAGCTGATTTGTGAATATAAGAGCTTGTTTTTCTCTTTTCAGTTAATATAATAGCTTTTTAATGCAGTCCGGTTTTTTGTTTTTTTTAATAATTTAGTTTATTCAAACTCAAACTCAACTCAAACTCAAAATATATTTATTCAAAATAGGATACAATGTACCTCTTTTCGAACGTCACAATCTAAAAGTCACAGATTTTGCTATATAAATTATGTCAAACTGGAATCGCACCACGCATTTGTGTCTTCAATATAGTCAATTATTTTATAATATGCCTTGCCAGATAAAGACTTCTTAATATGTGATTTAAACTTTCTTTCAGATAAATTTAATATATCGTCAGGAATTTTATTGTAAAAACGTATACAGTAGCCCATAAATGATGTATTGACCCTACTGAGTCTGAACACAGTGTCAAGTTTATTTTTGTTTCTAAGATTAAAGTTGTGCCTGTCACTGTTCTTTGGAAATTGCACAATATTTTTACGGACATGCATGATGTTTTAGTATATAAATTGACCAGCAACGGTTAAAATATTAACGTCTTTAAAACGGTCCCTAAGAGAGTCTCGACGACGCAGTTTGTAAATTGCACGTACTGCCCTTTTTTGTAAAACAAATATTGTATTAATATCGGATGGATCGGATATTTCATACTTTTAGTCTTGTGTCGAAATGGCAGCATAAAAGTACTATAATATATATATTTTTGGAATCGTCTGTTTACAAGCTTACATTTGATACCCATATTGTAATTTTAAACAAAAAAAAAAAATTTATTCCCTCTTTTTTTTAATTTGCAACCCCCTAATTAAAATAATATAGCCTATGTCACTCTCACAATTTTTACAAATCTAACGACACCTCATACGTCAAAATCCATTAAGCCGTTTAGGCTGTAGGCCGTGCCAAAGAAATAGACATACAAACATACATACATACATACGCTCGAAAAACATAACCCTCCTTCTGGCGCAGTCGGGTAATAAAACCACGAAGAAAAGAAGGGAGCGGAGGTGAGGCAAGGCAATTTTTCTATTCAAGTAAGTGTCGCCAAAATGCGGGGGGCGAGGTAAGCGGTGGGAGTAGGCTCCGCCCCAAACACCTAAATCCATCTAGCGGCGAAAGGAGTATCTACAAAAAATGCACAGTAACATGACAACCAACTAGTTCATCTACTCGTCGCTATTATCGACCTGATTTATATCGTTGATCTCTCGTCTTACACGTGCTTATGTAATTTTGCACGTGTTAGAAGTGTACAACTATATAATTTAGCTGCCGTCTGTTGTGACCGTTATCTACTTGCCGTTAGATGTAGTTTTGGAACATGAAATGTTTACGATTTTTTTAGTAATTGACCAATTCAACAAAGACATAAAAGGTAAATCAATATAAACGAGTTAAACACTTTGTTTATATCGTTATTTGCATCTATCATTTACACTTTAAGTTTCTAAAATCGATTTTTTTTATCATCTTAAAGAGCGGCATCTCTCGGTTAGTGGAAAAACTTGTTCCTTCAAATGAGAGAATTATTTTCAAAAAACAACTCTTAAAATTAAATTGGACTTACCTATGAAAAGTTATGAGATCTGCAAGCTTTGTCTGTGATCCTGAACAATTTTTACATCCAGGAACAGCGCACTTCAACGTTCTAAATATTTTTTATTGACAAAACACGTCTCAGAATACGAAATAATAACGTACGAAAACAATGGCGGTCCGATTCGAACTGAGCCGCATAGGCCACGCCCACTGTGACGTCACGACCTCATCGAATGGCGACTGACCTCACTGCCTTGCCTCAACTCCGTCCTTTCTTTTCTCCATGAATAAAACTAAGAAGGACCTTTAAATGAAATTGGGGACCAAGGGAGGCCTATGTCCAGTAGAGGACCGTCCATCGGCTGAGATCTTTGACGACATAGAGATGATGAATTGCTTGCTTATCGTGTCGACTTCAACACAACAAAGTCGCTAAATAGTACTTTGCCAGAATTTGGCAACCGATGATGAATTGATGAAGTTAAATAATAAAAAAATAAAACTACCTAATTAAACTAACTAAACACAAAGGAAGGAATATTACCTATAACTATAAAGCCTTATCTGATATTCAAAATGAATAGAAACGTTATTTCTAATATTCTATGTCACGCATGACAACAATTACGGAAATTATACCGTATAGAACTTTATGATAATAAATAAATCATTTTGTAAATAAATAATATCCATGTATAAAAACAAACAACATTGATATCTCCAAATAGAGTATAATCTGTACAAATTATTAATTAAGCACGCACACTTTGTTCGTAGTGATGGGAAATGGAGTATCGAGCTGTAGAGCTATCAGGTATCGATATTATTGGTTAAAGTGCAGTTTACACCCTAGTAAACAATATAGCATTATTTTTTGTTTTTAAAACTACAAAGTGAGTAATTTTGTTAAATTATGTTAATACCTAACAGAATTACCTTTGACCCCGTCACGTCATCACATTCTTGCAATATTTATATTACTGTAAAATTTGATCATGGTTCTGCCTTTCACGATGTCCTTGAAAAACATGCCACGGCGCTGAAAGTGATTGAATAATGTGGAACAAGTTAAATACTATTAGGCTTCTAACAGTGTGCTTTTAGTTTGATAATAATTTCACTGTATTTGAATAATAAAGAGCAAATATGTCATACATTGCCCCTACTCATAGATTAACAATATTGTAGTTACATCCCTAAGAGCGTTTATTTAGGGGAAAAGTTCGATCATATCTTGACTCCATATCAAATTATCGATAGTTTAACCATAACAACAAACATCACTAGTAAAATATTTTAGGATACAAACTATCGAAAGGCTAAAAGGGAGCACGTGTAATAAGTCAAACACCTCAAATGCATTAGTCATAGATAAAACTGCACTCGCTTATGTTATGAACTTTAATGTTTACCGTCGATAAGTTAAACCAATGTTTAATGGTTTATCCAAATGGAAGTATCGATAAGAGAAATATTTTGATTTTTGAATCACTATTCACCAGCTAAAACGAGTAATACAGAGGCAATATAAATCTGTATCAGTAATTAATTTTCTTAGATTACTCTTTAGGTACGTACCTACTTACCTGTCGCTAGGACAAAATTAGAGTACTAGGTACATACCTACTAATAAAATGATGATATTCTGAATCTGAATATGAAATGAAATGCAATCTTTGACTAACTCATCGGGAAATATAGTCAGGAATATACATAGGCTGTAAAATTGAATGCGTTACATACTTCAGGGATCCTTATTGAAACCTCGCAAAAAAAGAAGAAAATATATTTTTATATTATTTTATTAATATACAGGGTGTAAGGAAAAATATCATAAACATTTAAACCAACATAATCTACACATCAAATCAAATCAAATCAAATGTACTTTATTTACACCAAACACATAAATACAGTACAGAGCAGGATACAAAAATAATTATGGTACAAATAAGGCGGTCTTATCGCTAAAAAGCGATTTCTTCCAGACAACCTTGGGGTAGAGGAAATGTTAACTTAGAATACTTAGAATACACATCAAACTCAACAACTTTTACTATGGGAGCAAACCTGTCAGCGCAAAAATCTGCTGTTCCATACCAAACGGCAATACCTACTAATCAAACATAATATGGAGCAACTGATTTTTTTGCGCTGATATATTTGCTCCCATAGCACAGGTCCGGCACTTCAAACAACGTTTTCGATTTGACATGACGACGTTTGCACATGCGCACTTTGCAAAAATTGTGCATGACATATGTGTAGGGTTGACTTAACACGCATCGTATGAACTACATTATACATTTCGTTACTTTTTATAGTTCATTCTGTTATTAAAAATAGTTTTTAAGCTAAAGAATCACAGAAAATGTGAATTTAGCGTTATTTTCCCAACAATGTGGAAAAAGGCTCTCATAGTACCTGTGCATAAGAAAGGTTCAAAATCAAGCATAGAAAACTATAGGCCAATATCTATTTTGAATACTCTGGGAAAAATATTTGAAAAAATAATATTCAACAACATCTATCCCTTAATTTCCAAAGGTATCTCCAATATGCAACACGGATTTCTCAGGGGGCGATCTACTATCTCTAACTTAGCCTGCTTTTCTGATTTTGTTCTTAGAAATATGGAAAAAGGTGGTCAGGTTGATGTGATCTACACGGACTTCGAAAAAGCTTTCGACCGTGTGGATCACATCATCCTTTTATCGAAGCTTGAAGCACTAGGAATTCATGGTGACCTACTTAGATGGATAACCTCATACCTTTCTAATCGATCCCAGGCTGTGGTAGTGGGTGGATACCGGTCTGACTATATAAGTATACCATCAGGCGTGCCCCAGGGCTCGCATCTTGGCCCTCTCTTTTATAACGCATATATTTTTGATATTAACTCATGCTTTACCAATTCAAATCACCTGTTGTATGCAGATGATAAAAAAAATTTCATGAAGGTTCAGACTACTGATGATTGTGAACTACTACAACATGACTTAAATAAATTACATGACTATTACTTAAAAAATAGGATCACTCTTAGCATCAGTAAATGCCAATGTATCAGTTTCACACGTAAAGCTAGACCATTATTATTTTCATATAACTTCGATGGCGTTTTAATCGAGAGGGTCAATGTTGTGCGCGACCTGGGAGTCTTGTTTGACTCAAAAATGATTATGTCTAATCACATTGACACCATAGTAAATAGATCATTTAGAAACCTTGGTTTTGTAATTAGAACCTGTAGATCATTCCAGAGTTTAATTAGTCTAAAAATTGTATATTATGCCTATGTACGATGCATTTTGGAGTACGCTAGTCCCATCTGGTCACCATGTTACAACATATATATAAAACAATTAGAAAGAATTCAGCACAAATTCCTATCTCACCTAACTTATAGATTTAAAAACAGTACCCCACGTGACTCGTACAAAGACAATTGTCATGACTACAATCTTCTTACACTAGAAGAAAGAAGACAGATGCTCGATATGGGTTTATTGTTTGATGTAGTGAGGGGACGTTTGGACTGCCCACAACTTCTTGCTGGTATTTCGCTTCGGGCGCCCAGGTTCCGTACCAGACACACAACATTGTTTCATGTCCCATTCAGTTCTACTAACTATGCCATGAATTCAGTACTAATACGTATGGTTCGTGAGTATAATGATAGGTTTGACAGTATTGACCCATTTGTGGGATCTAAGAATCTTTTTAAAGACAAACTCCGTTTGGCATTACTAGATCGTTCTTGATTTAAATTTACGGATTTAATATAAAACAAAATAAAAGTAATTAAACACAAAACAATATAATCAATAATGAGTGTTCGGCATTCAGTCTTCATTTTTTTTTGTTTCAACTTAATGTATCCACTAGGATTAATAATGGCTGGCGTTCATTGATACCTTAATTAATTAATTAATTAATTAATTACTTAATTACTTACTAAATTATTTATCATTCAATTACATTCATTCATGCATCCATTCATTCAACATTCTGGCAATATTCCTATTTATTTTACATGTATACTATACATAATTTATATATTAGTAAAAAATATATATTGACATATTTATTTATATTTTATTATTTATAATATCTACAACTATATATTTCTTAATCTTTTCTATTAGTATGTATATTGTTTTATGTATGTAATATTAGTATGTTACCTATTTTATGTACCTTTAATTCCTGCAAGGCTTACTTTTCTTTCTTTCCAGTAAGTTTCATTAACCTATTGTTTGTTTTTTTTTTCTCTCCATGTTGTAATTCCAGTTTACAAAATTGTACTTTCATTCTGTTTAAAAAGTTATAATGTAATTAAGATTTACCACGTCCATTCTGTATAAAGATAAACTGTGGATAGCTGTTATTGGCCTCTATTTATTATAAGTTACTAATGTAAAATTACATATTTAAGGCTGTTGTTATCCCTAATATTATAAAATAAAATAAAAATAAAATAAAATTGTGTGGAGAAAAATAATAGTACATTACGATACGTGTGACCTAAGTAGTCCATTATTGCACGGCGTGAAATTATCGTCCGAGCGCAGCGAGGACGATAAACGCCGTGTAATAATGGACTTACTTAGGTCACGAGTATCGTATACTATTTTATAGCTCGTGTGACCTAAACCCGCCAACTTTTTAATGTAATGAAATTCTCTTTAATGGTGAACTTTTTAATCGACTTCAAAAAAGGAGGTTTTTAATTTTCTGAATACGTATACTAAATAAAAGAGGAGAAAGGGGGCCCGGGGGGCGAAGCCCCCGGCGGGGTGGAGGGGCGGAGCCCCCCCGGGGGCACGGGGGGCGGAGCCCCCCGAAGGACACAACCACGACTTCAAAAGCTTCGTTAATATTTCGCAATCACAATCAATAGTTAATACTCACCTCTGATCGCCCCCTACGCACTTCATACTCACAGGCTCCCTACTCCACCCTAGTACCAACACACTAATAAGGTGTTAGTAGGGGGTGCACCCCCTAATCGCCCCCCACAAGCTAAGGGGTACACCCCCTAATAGCCCCACGAGCTAGGGGGTACACCCCCAAATCACCCCCACGAACTAGGGGGTACACCCCCTAATCACCCCCACGAGCTAGGGGGTGCACCCCCTAATTACCCTACATCCTAGGGGGTGCACCCCCTAATCACCCCAATCTCCCCTACGCACTTGGGGGCGCACCCCCTAATTTCCCCCTACGCACCCGTTACCCCCTATGCACCCCCTACTACCAACATATTAATAAGTTGTGAGTATGGGTAAGTAGCCCAGCGTACGTAGGGGTAAGGGGGGGTAGGCACAGTAAAATAATATATCATTAATGTAGGGGGTAAGTTGAAGTCAATTGGGGATTTCGCCATTTCATTGTTGGTCACATTGATTGAAAGCACATTTTAAAAGTACCTTCTTTTGTTTATTATGCATCTGTGCAATAAAGTAGATTCATTTTTGAACGTAATCCGTGTAATAATGGACTACTTAGTAACGAAAAACCGTGACCTAAGTGCTGGTTAAGGTCACGGAGTGCTTTAAAAGTACCTATTGTGCATCTGTGCAATAAAGTAGATTAATTTTCGAACGGTGTAATCCGTGTAATAATGGACTTCTTAGGTAACGAAAAACCGTGACCTAAGTGCGGGTTTAGGTCACGGAGTGCTATAAAATATATTTTATGTAGTCAAATCCAACGGGTGCGGGCGCCTGACTGCATTCCCTTGCTCGGTATCCCTCAAGTTACCACAGAGAGTGTGAGGGGAGGTGAGGTATCTGAAGTCAGAGGGGGGCGGGGAGTGGCCGTTCTGTATGTAGAACTATATACTATTACCTATTCTGTGCCCATAGTACTCGTAAAAGTTGTTCAGTTTGATGGGTAGAGTATGTGGTATAAAGGTTAATGATACTTTTCTTACAACCTGTAAAGGCACAATTAATTTGTCTTGACAGGTATACACCCAATGCGACGACATTTTGGTTGCATTAATTCGCTGTTGGTTGCACATCTTACTTTTTAAGTACAGAGTTCAAACTCCGTTACAAACATGGTTGTTCCATATAGAAAATGAATGGCTTCTCTATCCAAATGTATGGAACAGCAGATTGTTTTTGCGATTTAGATGCTGTTTCCTCAATGAAGGTCTGAAGCACCTTAATTTATGTTAAACTATACAATCGAAATTACCCACTATAATAAAAAGGATTGAACCAATGTTCTTACTATATCAACAAAACTCTCTGAAACTAATCAGATTCCTAGATATCTTGAAGAACTAAAGAGTAAACAAGAAACTTAAAACAAACCGAGTCGAAAACACAAAAACAATAATTTTCTGAAACAACAGCTAGTTCCTTTGAAGTTAGAAGCACTTGTTAAAGACAAAGAAACTTCTTGTCTAGGTAGAAATCCTTTTTTAGGGTTCTGTACCAAAAGGGTGCCATGTTAACGGGACCCTATTACTAAGCCTATGAATCCTCATACACTAATAGGGTGATGGGGGGATAGGGGGATTTTTAAGGTGATGACCAGACCATAAAACTGAACTACTTTCTCTATGGTACCTAAATAGAAAACGCGAAAATAAAAATTTGCTCTTCCATACAAAACAGCAAAAACTACTAGAGCCAAATGTATAGGACAGCATATTATATTCATTTCGAGATTTTGATGTTGGTCCCATAGAGAAAGTTGTTCAGTTTGACGGTCTGATCATCCCCTTAAAATAGTGTCACCATAATTATTAAGAAGGACCCTGTATGTATGTATATAGCAAAGAAACGTTTTTTGTATGAGGTATCCACCCTATACAAGAAACGTGTCTTTGTTCTATAGATATCGTTAACAACCAACGAAACTTCGAATAAGTGGCGACGGGCTCACTCCCCGTCACACTGAACAGAGTTTCGGTACTACTAGTGAAACGTGAATGTTCTGAGGTTTCAGAATATCTCTGACTCCCTCGGGAAATACAGGGTGTAAGAAAAAGTATCATTAACCTTTAAACCACATACTCTGCCCATCAAAATGAACAAGTTTTTACTATGGGAGCATACATGTCAGAACAAAAAATCTGCTGTCCCATAGGCGGTGTCCTATTGCCATCGCACGCGCGATGGTGCGATGCGATCTCATCGCGCGATGAAACCGATCGCGCGATCAAAAAACGTGTGTCCTAATTTGGTGCGATGCGATCGATGCGATCGATCACCCTCCCTTGCTTCGTGTACCTGCACTCAGCGGGACCCCGTGTCCTAGAACGATGCGAGTATGTATGGGATTTAGTTCCGAATTTGTTCTATCGAATTCAATTAGAAATAAAAAAAAATCCGTCAAAATGGAAGAATTAGATCCAGAGCCACCAACGGTCTAGGGCCTAAACGTATTATAATTATAGGAAAGCTGGATTCAGTCTAGCTCGAAAATAGACGCCAAAGTACATCATTTAGCCTCGGTCTTATGACTCAAAGCGGTCACTGATTTTTTTTACAGCGGTAAGACAATCGCGAAAAAATGGGGTCTGGGCCTAAATATATAGGATACGAACTGGACGCATTTTAAGAAAGAGCCCTCTTAGGAGAACACCACAGCAGATTTAGTTATTCTCAAATCGGTCACCGTTCAAAATCAGACTGGGGTTGAAAATAAAAAAAAATAGGTCTTAGGCCTAAACATATAGGAAATGTGAAACCAACTTGGATCGAAAGAACACACTTTACCCATCACGAAAAACCCGGTCTTACATGGCGGATCGGTCACCTTTCCAGAATCAGACCACTTTTATAATATAACAAAAATGACAGATATCTCGACAATGGTAAGTGATAGAAAAAAATTTGTTATGAACAAAATTGTTGGAAATTTAATGGTGTTCACGCTTGTATAAACTTTGTTTACAATCCTATGCATAGGAGACGAGATATTTGTAAAAACTGAATAATTAAAATAGTAACAGACAGATATATCGACAACGGTTGATGATAGGAAAAGTTTTTGAAAAATAAAATTGTAGATAATGTTATGTTCTACAAGTTTACAACTTTGTTCACGATTTGAAGCATACGAAAAGAGATATTTGCAAAACCGAATAAATTAAAATAGTAATAGACCGATATCTAGAAAACGGTTCATGATAGAAAAAGTTTATCTGAAAAACAATTATAGACAATATTATGTTCTACAAGTTTTGTTCTAACTTTGTTCACGATTTAATGCATACGAAAAGAGATATTTGCAAAAACGAATTAATTAAATAGTAATAGACAGATATCTCGAAATTTTTTGATGATAGGAATAGTTTGTGCAGCATACAATTGTAGATAATATTATGTACTACAAGTTTTGTTATAACTTTGTTCACGATTTCATCCATACGAAACGAGATATTTGCAAAAAATAATTAATTAAAATAGTAATAGACAGATATCTCGACAACGGTTCATGATAGAAAAAGTTTCTTACAGATACAATCATAGATAATATTATGTTCTACATGTTTTGTTTTAACTTTGTTCACGATTTGATGCATACGAAAAGAGATATTTGCAAAAATGAATAAATTAAAATAGTAATAGACAGATATCTAGAAAATTGTTGATGATAGAAAAAGTTTCTTAAAAATACAATTATAGACTATGTTATGTTCTACAAGTTTTGTTCTAACTTTGTTCACGATTTCATGCATACGAAAAGAGATATATGCAAAAACGATTTAATTAAATAGTAATAGACAGATATCTCGAAAATTGTTGATGATAGGAATAGTTTGTGTAGCATAAAATTGTAGATAATGTTATGTACTACAAGTTTTGTAATAACTTTGTTCACGATTTCATCCATACAAAACGAGATATTTGCAAAAAATAATTAATTAAAATAGTAATAGACAGATATCTCGACAACGGTTCATGATAAAAAAAGTTTCTTTTTGATACAATTATAGACAATGTTATGTTCTACATGTTTTGTTTTAACTTTATTCACGATTTGATGCATACGAAAAGAGATATTTGCAAAAACGAATTAATTAAAATAGTAATAGACAGATATCTCGAAAATTGTTGATCATAGGAAAAGTTTGTTAAGCATAAAATTGTAGATAATGTTATGTTCTACAAATTTTGTAATAACTTTATTCACGATTTGAAGCATACGAAAAGAGATATTTGCAAAAAATTATTAATTAAAATAGTAATAGACAGATATCTCGAAAACGGTTCTTGATAGAAAAAGTTTGTCTGAAAAACAATTGTAGAAAATATTATGTTTTACAAGTTTTGTAATAACTTTGTTCACGATTTGAAGCATACGAAAAGAGAAATTTGCAAAAACGAATAAATTAAAATAGTAATAGACAGATATCTCGAAAATTGTTGATGATAGGAATAGTTTGTGAAGCATACAATTCTAGATAATGTTATGTACTACAAGTTTTGTTATAATATTGTTCACGATTTGATGCATACGAAACGAGATATTTGCAAAAAATTATTAATTAAAATAGTAATAGACAGATATCTCGAAAACGGTTCTTGATAGAAAAAGTTTGTCTGAAAAACAATTGTAGACAATATTATGTTTTACAAGTTTTGTAAAAACTTTGTTCACGATTTGAAGCATACGAAAAGAGAAATTTGCAAAAACGAATAAATTAAAATAGTAATAGACAGATATCTCGAAAATTGTTGATGATAGGAATAGTTTGTGAAGAATACAATTCTAGATAATGTTATGTACTACAAGTTTTGTCATAATTTTGTTCACGATTTGATGCATACGAATCGAGATATTTGCAAAAACGAATTAATTAAAATAGTAATAGACAGATATCTCGAAAATTGTTGATGATAGAAAAAGTTTCTTAAAAGTACAATTATAGACAATGTTATGTTCTACAAGTTTTGTTCTAACTTTGTTCACGATTTGATGCATACGAAAAGAGATATTTGCAAAAACGAATTAATTAAATAGTAATAGACAGATATCTCGAAAATTGTTGATGATAGGAAAAGTTTGTGAAGCATACAATTGTAGATAATGTTATGTACTACAAGTTTTGTTTTAACTTTGTTCACGATTTGATGCATACGAAACGAGATATTTGCAAAAAATAATTAATTAAAATAGTAATAGACAGATATCTCGAAAACGGTTCATGATAGAAAAAGTTTTTTAAAGATACAATTATAGGCAATGTTATGTTCTACAAGTTTTGTTATAACTTTGTTCACGATTTGATGCATACGAAACGAGATATTTGCAAAAAATTATTAATTAAAATAGTAATAGACAGATATCCCGAAAACGGATAATGATAGAAAAATATTGTCTAAAAAAACAATTGTAGACAATATTATGTTTTACAAGTTTTGTAATAACTTTGTTCACGATTTGAAGCATATGAAAAGAGATATTTGCAAAAACGAATAAATTAAAATAGTAATAGACAGATATCTAGAAAATTGTTGATGATAGGAAAAGTTTGTGTAGCATACAATTGTAGATAATGTTATGTACTACAAGTTTTGATTTAACTTTGTTCACTATTTGATGCATACGAAACGAGATATTTGCAAAAAATTATTAATTAAAATAGTAATAGACAGATATCTCGAAAACGGTTCATGATAGAAAAAGTTTTTTAAAGATACAATTATGGGCAATGTTATGTTCTACAAGTTTTGTTATAACTTTGTTCACGATTTGATGCATACGAAACGAGATATTTGCAAAAAATTATTAATTAAAATAGTAATAGACAGATATCCCGAAAACGGATAATGATAGAAAAATATTGTCTAAAAAAACAATTGTAGACAATATTATGTTAAAAAATTATTAATTAAAATAGTAATAGACAGATATACCGAAAACGGATAATGATAGAAAAATATTGTCTAAAAAAACAATTGTAGACAATATTATGTTTTACAAGTTTTGTAATAACTTTGTTCACGATTTGAAGCATATGAAAAGAGATATTTGCAAAAACGAATAAATTAAAATAGTAATAGACAGATATCTAGAAAATTGTTGATGATAGGAAAAGTTTGTGTAGGATACAATTGTAGATAATGTTATGTACTACAAGTTTTGTTTTAACTTTGTTCACGATTTGATGCATACGAAACGAGATATTTGCAAAAAATAATTAATTAAAATAGTAATAGACAGATATCTCGAAAACGGTTCATGATAGAAAAAGTTTTTTAAAGATACAATTATAGGCAATGTTATGTTCTACAAGTTTTGTTATAACTTTGTTCACGATTTGATGCATACGAAACGAGATATTTGCAAAAAATTATTAATTAAAATAGTAATAGACAGATATCCCGAAAACGGATAATGATAGAAAAATATTGTCTAAAAAAACAATTGTAGACAATATTATGTTCTACAAGTTTTGTTCTAACTTTGTTTACGATTTGATGCATACGAAAAGAGATATTTGCAAAAACGAATTAATTAAATAGTAATAGACAGATATCTCGACAACGGTTCATGATAGAAAAAGTTTCTTAAGATACAATTATAGACAATGTTATGTTCTACATGTTTTGTTTTAACTTTGTTCACGATTTGATGCATACGAAAAGAGATATTTGCAAAAACGAATTAATTAAAATAGTAATAGACAGATATCTCGAAAATTGTGGATGATAGGAATAGTTTGTGTAGCATACAATTCTAGATAATGTTATGTACTACAAGTTTTGTCATAATTTTGTTCACGATTTGATGCATACGAAACGAGATATTTGCAAAAACGAATTAATTAAAATAGTAATAGACAGATATCTCGACAACGGTTGATGATAGAAAAAGTTTCCTTCAGATACAATTATAGACAATGTTATGTTCTACATGTTTTGTTTTAACTTTGTTCACGATTTGATGCATACGAAAAGAGATATTTGCAAAAACGAATTAATTAAAATAGTAATAGACAGATATCTCGAAAATTGTTGATGATAGGAAAAATTTGCGTAGCATACAATTGTAGATAATGTTATGTACTACAAGTTTTGTAATAACTTTGTTCACGATTTCATCCATACAAAACGAGATATTTGCAAAAAATAATTAATTAAAATAGTAATAGACAGATATCTCGACAACGGTTCATGATAAAAAAAGTTTCTTAAAGATACAATTATCGACAATCTTATGTTCTACATGTTTTGTTTTAACTTTGTTCACGATTTGATGCATACGAAAAGAGATATTTGCAAAAACGAATTAATTAAAATAGTAATAGACAGATATCTAGAAAATTGTTGATGATAGAAAAAGTTTCTTAAAAATACAATTATAGACAATGTTATGTTCTACAAGTTTTGTTCTAACTTTGTTCACGATTTGATGCATACGAAAAGAGATATTTGCAAAAACGAATTAATTAAAATAGTAATAGACAGATATCTCGAAAATTGTTGATGATAGGAATAGTTTGTGAAGCATACAATTCTAGATAATGTTATGTACTACAAGTTTTGTCATAATTTTGTTCACGATTTGATGCATACGAAAGGAGATATTTGCAAAAAATTATTAATTAAAATAGTAATAGACAGATATCTCGAAAACGGTTCTTGATAGAAAAAGTTTGTCTGAAAAACAATTGTAGACAATATTATTTTTTACAAGTTTTGTAATAACTTTGTTCACGATTTGAAGCATACGAAAAGAGAAATTTGCAAAAACGAATAAATTAAAATAGTAATAGACAGATATCTCGAAAATTGTTGATGATAGGAATAGTTTGTGTAGAATACAATTCTAGATAATGTTATGTACTACAAGTTTTGTCATAATTTTGTTCACGATTTGATGCATACGAAACGAGATATTTGCAAAAACGAATTAATTAAAATAGTAATAGACAGATATCTCGACAACGGTTGATGATAGAAAAAAGTTTCTTTTTGATACAATTATAGATAATGTTATGTTCTACATGTTTTGTTTTAACTTTGTTCACGATTTGATGCATACGAAAAGAGATATTTGCAAAAACGAATTAATTAAAATAGTAATAGACAGATATCTCGAAAATTTTTGATCATAGGAAAAGTTTGTGTAGCATACAATTCTAGATAATGTTATGTACTACAAGTTTTGTAATAACTTTATTCACGTTTTCAAGCATACGAAAAGAGATATTTGCAAAAACGAATAAATTAAAATAGTAATAGACAGATATCTCGAAAATTGTTGATGATAGAAAAAGTTTCTTAAAAATACAATTATAGACAATGTTATGTTCTACAAGTTTTGTTTTAACTTTGTTCACGATTTGATGCATACGAAAAGAGATATTTGCAAAAACGAATTAATTAAAATAGTAATAGACAGATATCTCGAAAATTGTTGATGATAGGAATAGTTTGTGAAGCATACAATTCTAGATAATGTTATGTACTACAAGTTTTGTCATAATATTGTTCACGATTTGATGCATACGAAACGAGATATTTGCAAAAAATTATTAATTAAAATAGTAATAGACAGATATCTCGAAAACGGTTCTTGATAGAAAAAGTTTGTCTGAAAAACAATTGTAGACAATATTATGTTTTACAAGTTTTGTAATAACTTTGTTCACGATTTGAAGCATACGAAAAGAGAAATTTGCAAAAACGAATAAATTAAAATAGTAATAGACAGATATCTCGAAAATTGTTGATGATAGGAATAGTTTGTGACGAATACAATTCTAGATAATGTTATGTTCTACAAGTTTTGTCATAATTTTGTTCACGATTTGATGCATACGAATCGAGATATTTGCAAAAACGAATTAATTAAAATAGTAATAGACAGATATCTCGACAACGGTTGATGATAGAAAAAGTTTCTTTTTGATACAATTATAGATAATGTTATGTTCTACATGTTTTGTTTTAACTTTGTTCACGATTTGATGCATACGAAAAGAGATATTTGCAAAAACGAATTAATTAAAATAGTAATAGACAGATATCTCGAAAATTGTTGATGATAGGAAAAGTTTGTGTAGCATACAATTGTAGATAATGTTATGTACTACAGGTTTTGTTATAACTTTATTCACGATTTGATGCATACGAAATGAGATATTTGCAAAAACGAATTAATTAAAATAGTAATAGACAGATATCTCGACAACGGTTGATGATAGAAAAAGTTTCTCAAAGATACAATTGTAGACAATGTTACGTTCTAGAAGTTTTGTAATAACTTTATTCACGATTTGATGCATACGAAACGAGATATTTGCAAAAAATTATTAATTAAAATAGTAATAGACAGATATCTCGACAACGGTTCATGATAAAAAAAGTTTCTTAAAGATACAATTATCGACAATGTTATGTTCTACATGTTTTGTTTTAACTTTGTTCACGATTTGATGCATACGAAAAGAGATATTTGCAAAAACGAATTAATTAAAATAGTAATAGACAGATATCTAGAAAATTGTTGATGATAGAAAAAGTTTCTTAAAAATACAATTATAGACAATGTTATGTTCTACAAGTTTTGTTCTAACTTTGTTCACGATTTGATGCATACGAAAAGAGATATTTGCAAAAACGAATTAATTAAAATAGTAATAGACAGATATCTCGAAAATTGTTGATGATAGGAATAGTTTGTGAAGCATACAATTCTAGATAATGTTATGTACTACAAGTTTTGTCATAATATTGTTCACGATTTGATGCATACGAAACGAGATATTTGCAAAAAATTATTAATTAAAATAGTAATAGACAGATATCTCGAAAACGGTTCTTGATAGAAAAAGTTTGTCTGAAAAACAATTGTAGACAATATTATGTTTTACAAGTTTTGTAATAACTTTGTTCACGATTTGAAGCATACGAAAAGAGAAATTTGCAAAAACGAATAAATTAAAATAGTAATAGACAGATATCTCGAAAATTGTTGATGATAGGAATAGTTTGTGAAGAATACAATTCTAGATAATGTTATGTTCTACAAGTTTTGTCATAATTTTGTTCACGATTTGATGCATACGAATCGAGATATTTGCAAAAACGAATTAATTAAAATAGTAATAGACAGATATCTCGACAACGGTTGATGATAGAAAAAGTTTCTTTTTGATACAATTATAGATAATGTTATGTTCTACATGTTTTGTTTTAACTTTGTTCACGATTTGATGCATACGAAAAGAGATATTTGCAAAAACGAATTAATTAAAATAGTAATAGACAGATATCTCGAAAATTGTTGATGATAGGAAAAGTTTGTGTAGCATACAATTGTAGATAATGTTATGTACTACAGGTTTTGTTATAACTTTATTCACGATTTGATGCATACGAAATGAGATATTTGCAAAAACGAATTAATTAAAATAGTAATAGACAGATATCTCGACAACGGTTGATGATAGAAAAAGTTTCTCAAAGATACAATTGTAGACAATGTTACGTTCTAGAAGTTTTGTAATAACTTTATTCACGATTTGATGCATACGAAATGAGATATTTGCAAAAACGAATTAATTAAAATAGTAATAGACAGATATCTCGACAACGGTTGATGATAGAAAAAGTTTCTCAAAGATACAATTGTAGACAATGTTACGTTCTAGAAGTTTTGTAATAACTTTATTCACGATTTGATGCATACGAAACGAGATATTTGCAAAAAATTATTAATTAAAATATTAATAGACAGATATCTCGACAACGGTTGATGATAGAAAAAGTTTGTCCATGATACAATTGTAGACAATGTTATGTTCTTACTTGTACAATAGTGCTTGATTATTTTAATAAAACAACTTGAGTTTAATTATTAAGGCCAAAGGTTTTATTTCTCACCTTTATCAAACTTCGATAAAACAAAATATTAATTTTCTTATAGATTCGAACGTAAAAGTCAAACTGAAATATTATTTTTTAACTTTTTTACTTCGAAGTCGGTTTTCATTTTTTGTTGTTGTTGAAACTCGAATTCTAGTCGTAAAGACCAAAAAAAATCTTTGCCTATGCCATTCTCCCATTTTGACGGAACACATTTTATTTCTAATTGGATTCGATAGAACAAATTCTAATCAAATTAAAGATTGAAAAATTAAGTCTCGAGCCGGACTTGAACCCGCACCCTTCCAAACCGGGGAAGTGCGTTATCCAAAGGCTGTAATATGTTTGAAATCAATAATATTTGAAATTAGAACAAATTCTATAGAACAAGTTCTAGGACACGGGGTCCCGCTGAGTGTAGGTACACCCTTGCCTCGTCGCGCTCCTCGATCGCGCGATCGAAATTAGGACAGTCAATACTGATTCCTATGTTTGATCGCACGATCGCACGATCGTGCGTCGAAAATAGAACAATTCGAACGCATCGCATGATCGCGCGATCGAAATTAGGACAGTCAATACTGATTCCTATGTTTGATCGCACGATCGCACGATCATTTTCATCGGACGGACGCATGATCGCGCGTGCGATGGCAATAGGACAGCGCCATATACGTTTGAATAGAGAAGGTTAGGTATTGTAATTTATAGTTCGAGACAGCTGGTGTTTTTTTGTTCTGACAAGTCTGCTCCCACAGTAAAAGTTGTTCAGTTTGATGGGTAAAGTATGTACCTAGTTTAAGGTTAATGATACTTTTCCCTTACACCCTGTATGTGAGCATGTGCTTATGCTATGATATCGTAAAAACGGTAATATACAAGCGTCAAACTTGGTGAGATTATAGAGCACAAGGCAAAGTGTGTGTCTGGCTCATGCTTAGGACTACGGAGATATTTTTGTTGTTTTAAATATGGTGGTACGGAACGGTGCGCGAGTCCGATTCGCACTTAGCCGGTTTTTTGTTTCCATGAAAAATTAGGCACTCAAACAGCCGTCAAAAGTTCAGCAATTCTGACCTTATTTCGTGTGGTAATAGAGACCGTAATTGTTTGGCTGATTTAGGACGTCAGTTAGACCGCAATATAGGCAAAAAGTACCAGTCTGGCGTACTAGAACAATGAAGGATTTGGGATAATATATTTGGCTAACGAGCCCTATGTAAAAAGAGTGAAAATGGTAGGTAATTACTCTAATTACCTACATACAACATACCGCCAGACATACTGAGATGATAATAGTATTTTTTTAAATTCAGGACGTACAGTCACCAGCAGATATATCGTAGCAAACAAGGTGGTCAAATATTTCTAGGAACGCCTAGAACATCAAATATATCGACGCAGTCAGGTGGTCATAAACATCTGAACAGTTTCGGAAAAAAAACTTACTCCGTTGTTTTACATTTTAATTTTAAATAACATTGTAAAGAAATTATTGAAAATTCGCTGTTTAGATATTTATGACAAAATACACGTTACACGTTTTTTGGTTTTAGATATAATTGGTAATATTTACTGTAAAGAATTTAATGAAAATAAGCACTGGTCAGAAATATTTGGACACCTTGTATGCTATGATATATCTGATGGCGATTGTTCCAGAAAATTTTTTATTACATCCAGGATTAAAAAATTTCAAATTCCTTAAAGGAGATTATTTTTTGAAGTGAAAACTTCTTTAGCGGCGTTGTGCACTCTTTGGGATGGGTAAAAAATGTTAAACTCCCATCAGGACCGTGACGTCACGTAACCTGATCGAAAAGCATATAAGACCGTGAAGTCACGTGAGATCTCTTTTCACTTCTGCCGGCACTCCCGGAGTGCAATCCGTTGTTTTTTTTTTACACAAAGTTTCAAAGAATACTAACTTTTAAACACTTAAGTCTCAAAGAATACTAACTTCCTATTACAAAATGCGACACTTACCTTCTCCCTGTCAATTTTATTATCGTAGCAGTATGCCTAGCAGTACCTACTGCAGTATTTGTACGCGTATTGGACGTAATTTGACATGGAATCGAAAATTTTTGATGCTCTTGCCGGGTAATACGTGATTTTGAAGTTCTTGCAAAGAATGTGGGCCCTAATTTTTTCCAGTATTTTTTGCTAAGGTATACAGGGTGAAATTGATATCATTAGCATCCTTTTAAACGAAGAGTCTACCCATCAAACTGAATAACTTTCACTATTGGAGCAAACCGATCGGAGCTACAAAAAAATCAGCTGTTCCATACTAAACTGTAATGCGTACGCGACACAAATGTATGCAACAGCTTATTTTTTTGGTGCTCCGATTGTTTTGCTCCCATAGTAAAAGTTGTTCAGTTTGATTGGTAGACTCTTAGTTTAAAAGGATGCTAATGATATCAATTTCACCCTGTATACAGGGTGTAACAAAACACCCTAGTAATACTTAAGGGGGTGCTTCAGACCATCAATCTGAACAACTTTCACTATGGAGCCAACGCGTCGAGAAAAAATAAAAAAATCTGCCGTCTCATACATTTGAGTCGACACGATACTGCAGTTTTGTATGAAAGAGCGGTTTTTTTTCGCAATTTCGATGTTGGCTCCATAGTGAAAGTTGTTCAGTTTGATGGTCTGAAGCACCCCCTTAAGTATTACCAGAATGTTTTGTTACACCCTGTATATGTGCACTACAAATAAAGCCTTAAAAACAGACAAAAACAATAATAAGTCCAGTTATCTGCCAAAAACCATTTTCCGAACAATAAACTCAATATTTACCATAAAATGCAGTTGAAAAACACCATTAGAGAGATTAGGTCTGATCCGAACGCTCGTAAATTTCCTTTTCGCATTGAGTCCGATGTTTCTTTGATATAAGATACTTTCATTTCCTTTCAAGTACTATTTGTAGATGATCTGAAGTGTTGTGGAGAGTATTAAAACGGTTTAGAGTCGGTGGTGCTCTGCAGAGAAGTGTGGACACTTAATCATGGGCCCTGTGGACCCACTATACCCCTGGCAACCCCCTTGGTGGTAGGATGGGTCCCAACTTAGGGGTCCGGGGCTCACATCCGCATGGACGACACGCCACGTACCAAAGAATTTTTCTAACTTATGTACGTACTACGTAATAAATACCGCGGTAATCGATTGTCGTGTTAAAATGGACATGTGATGAGAAGACAGGAGTGTCATATTACAAGACGAGTGTTAAATATGAATGTGGATGGACCAAAGAAAAGATGGATGGATTATGTGAAAGATGACATGTGTAAGAAAGAGTGAGAGCCGAAATGACGGCTAAGAGAGATGAATGGAGGAGGACCACGTATTGTTTGCTTGCTTTTAGAGCAATGCTTGGCCTTCCGTGGAGATGTAGTGCGTCCGGCATGTTCGCACTGCACAGAGTAGATGATTTTTATGCGGTCATGCGCAGAGCGAGAGCTTCCTTTCATCAACGTCTGTTGAAGTGTAATAATGAAATAGTTGCAGTAGTACTATGCAACTTATACATGTATGACGTAAACTTCATAAGTGACATGACAACTGATGACATCAAGTATTTTTATTTATGAAAATGTATAATGTGTAATGTTGAATTAATTAATTAATTTTATGGGTGTGCCTTATATGTTTGTATAAGTGTATCTAAATTATATTGTTATTGTATTTTATCGAATTGTATCAAATGCTAAATGTTATGGGACAAGTACCTGAAATAAAAATATTATTCTTATTATTCTTATTGTGCCGACCCCAGGTAATGAGATAAGTGCAGGAAGATGATGATGTACGTAATACCGACTGCTCTCAAACGCATCTCAAATGGTGAAGGAAAACATCATGAGGAAACATGTATACGCTGAAGAATATTATACTTACTTTGCGTGTTATCGTTCAATTCGATGGATATTTCTTTGAGAAAGATTGATATGTACCTGAAACAGAGAGAAATCATGTGATAACTGACAATATAGGAAAGTAGAGGGCAAAATTAAAAAAAAAACGGCCTATAGCGTGTCGGACTCGCCCAAGATAGTCGGACTCGCCCGTAGTCATTACATGAAAAGTATTATATTCTGACATAGCTTAAATAACTTAAGAAATCTTCAAAAAGTAGCGCGATAAAATTTCGTTCAGCGCCATTAAATTTTCAGTAATGAGCGATTAATTTAGGTGGGGCATACAGACAGACAGACAGAATGGACGAAAGTATAAGGGTTCCTTGTTTGGCAACGGAACCCTAAAAACGAACATAAAACAATAAAACGTTGTGTTTTTACACGAACGTATTTTTCAATAACAAAATGTTATCCTGCCCTTTAAACAATTAATTTGTCTAAAAATAAAATACAGTACCTATACCTTAAATGATTTATCCAACAGTTGCGTGGTAAAACGCAGTATGTTACTATTGCAGGGAAGAAATGCATAGTTTAGAACAGCTAGGGTCGGGTGATGGACATACGAGGGTGGGTATTTCAATAGACAAATTCTTGGGTGCGGACTTGAGGACAAAGGTGTGCTTACACCGTTGCGAATTATTTTACTATTTTCTCTTGCAATATTAATCTTTTTTTTTATTATTACTGATGGGTTTGCTCTTGACCTCAATCCAGTCCTCAGGACGAAGATGGGGTCGAAGATGTAATCAGTCTAAATAACTCCAAAATAGCAAAATCATACAGTTTAGCCACAGGCCCGACACTCCTCGTACGTGTGAGTCCCCGCGTCGGTGACCTTGAGGCGGCGTGTGTATGCTATAGGGTTGAAACTTGCGGAAAACGAATAATGTGTAAGTTTACACTGGTGCAAGGAAATAATAAAAGATAAGGTAGGTACTTAATTTTTATTTACGTAAATTCAATTTAAATTATCCTAGTGCAATTGTGGGTATTGTGGCATACTTGGTAGAGAATTTTTAGTAATTAGGTAGTAAGTAGGTAATTGAAGTAAAATGTAGATAGGTAATTGAATTTGAATTTAATCTACACGTGCATTTTTAAAAATCAATCTACCTAGGTATTTAAGATACACGACTCATACAAATCTTACTACACACGGCGACACATCAAGCTACCCAAAACCAAAATAAGCTAACCGAGCGTAGGCATAGTAAGGTATAACGTCGCGCGGCCAGCTTATTTTGGTTTTGGGTAGCTTGATGTGTCGCCGTGTGTACCTACCTAGCTACCACTACCACCTAATATCGTCAATGGTTAGTAAGTAGCATTATCGATACTCCATCAAAATTAATAGATTTTGAATTGACGTTTAGAATAATAATGTAACTTACGTTTCTGGATCATCATTAGGTAATGAACAGAAACTCTTATCACTGTTATCTTTCTGATTGTTGCCACAACCGTAAACACAACAATAAATGGCACTTTTCATGATTCGTATTATTTGGCGTCGCACGCTTCGTTCGCCGTTCGCCGTGTCAAAGAAAATATTTATATCAACGGCCGAGTCGTGCCGTCACGCGAGCAAGAGCAGCCATGTCATTCGACCGTCAATGATATGACGTACCACCCGCTCGCAACCCGCGCACCCCCCTGCGCTCGCCCGACCCGCACACATAGCCGCGAGCGCTTTTACGAGCACACATGCATGAGTGTCGCTTCTTTTCGCGTAGTGTATATTTTCTTTGGTTTAGCTCAACCATTAGTAATCCAAACGAAAACATTTGCCACCCCCATGCCAGAGTAGTTGATTTTTAGGGTTCCGTACCAAAAGGGTGAAAACGGGACCCTATTACTAAGCCTACGCTGTCCGTCCGTCCGTCCGTCCGTCCGTCCGTCTGTCCGTCTGTCCGTCTGTCCGTCCGTCCGTCCAGACGGACGTCCTACCTATTTAGGGCTGTAACTTCTGAACCGTTATAGCTAGATAGTTGAAATTTTCTCAGATTATGCATTATTACGGCGGATTTGTTAACAAATAATAAAAATGTCAAAAAGATAAAAATTAAGGGGGGTTCTCAACAAGAAACTAGTTTTTATCAACGTTTTTTCTTCACGCTCTATCGTAAAAACGGTAATACAAACAAGCGTCAAACTTAGTGTGATTATAGAGCGAACTCTACAGAATAACATAACTAAAAACCGGCCAAGTGTGAGTCGGTCTTGCGCTAAAGGTCCCGGACAAAAAAAGTTTTTTTTTCTAGGTTAATAATGTTGTGTTCTGTGGTGGTGTGGTACGGAACCCTCGGTGCGCGAGTAGCCCGACTCGCGCTTGACCGGTTTTATTAGAATATCGTCCCTTGTACGTGCTTGTACCTTTATCTTTTGTTTTTATAAATTACAGGGTGTTACAAAACACCCTAGTAATGCTTACGTGCTTCAGACCATCAAACTGAACAACTTTCACCTTGGAGCCGACATCGAAATCGCGAAAAACAAAACAGTTATCCCAATTCAAGTTCAGTCATTCAGTTGTCCATTTTAGTCGAGTTGGTATCGCAATTTTTTTTTCTTTCGCCATTTCGAAGTTGGCTCAATAGTGAAAGTTGTTCAGTTTGATGGACTGAAGTACCCTCAAGTATTACCTAGGGTGTTTTGTTACACCTGTATAATGGCGTTTTTGTTTTGTCTATCATTGTATTTCTGTCAATGTAGAGCGAGTTTAGGGAGTATCGTAATCTCAAGGATTGTTTTGTGCTCTAAAATGTTGAGTTCAAAATGGCGGAGCCACAAGGCTACGTAAACCACACGCCGAAAGCACGTCCGTCCGTGAATCCACTAGCCTCGTGACACCTTGTGTTGTGTTATCTTGTCTAACGACAAAAATGAAACAAACAAAAAAATATGTTAAATATGTTGTTTATTAATTAATAACAATAATAACAATTTTGAAGAACAAAAACTACAAAGAATAAAAAAAAAATTATTACTATTTTGAAAACGATTTTTTTTTCGAGACTGGTTATAATTGTGTAATAGCATTTCTAGCGAAATAATTACGTCTAATTAAATAGCAAATAAGATAATCCAAACGCCCCTAAAATTCCAAAGTTTCACCACAATAATTCGCTACGGTGTCACACCACCCTAACAAGGGCCGTAGGGCCGTCGCGTCGGGGAAATGTATGGGGGAAATTGGAGGGGATGAAACGCTAAAATAAAGGGGATTATAGGGGAATTACGTTGCCATGGAAACGGCGTTACCCCGGAAAAGAATAACGATTCCTTTCGTGCATAAAAATACTTTACAAAGTCAATTTCGGATGGACACGAGAAACATCGTTATGCTTGTTTGATATATATACAATTTTTTCTTGCTTCATTTTGTTCCCTATTTTTAGTGACTGTTAAGGTAAGCGCATATTACGACGGGTGGCATCGGGGCGGGGCGCGCCACATCTCATCGGAAAATGCGTAGGTACTTCGCACACTAGAGCGTGCCGAGTCGCAACGCACTGAGGGATTTTTTAGTTTAACGTCATACTGCAGACGTAAAAAGTTCCGCTTGGTAAGGACACTATGACGGGCCGCATCGGGACAGAGCGGGCCGCACCGCAGACGGAATTCCGCCGCGCAATAATAATGCCACTCGCTCCGGCGAAGTATGCTATAGTTCATATAAATAAGCGATTTGGGAGGACTTTTGCTCTGCGGCGGCCCGACCCGTTGCGGCACGCCCTAATTTCCGCTTACCTTTGCGACTCCTTTCGTGCATAAAAATAATATTTTACAAAGTCAATTTCGGATGGATACGAGAAACTTCGTTATTCTTGTTTGATACACATTTTTTCTAGTTTTGTTTTGCTCCCTATTTTTTAGTGACAGTTGTAGAGAAGTTCGTCGTAAAGGTAAATTATTAGTCGACTTTCTAACAAACTTCGAAGATTGATTTTCAACGTTTTATGTTTTGCAGGTTAAATAAAAAGGGTTCTTTATAATTTTTTCAGAGTTTTTCTTATGATGCAACTTCGTCCGACCGGCTCAATTCATTGTAGAAAGTTGCATACATTTGAGTCGAGTGGGCATTGGAATTTAGTATGAAACACCAGATTTTTTTTTGCTCCTATCGGTTTGCTCCCATAGTAAAAGTGGTTCAATTTCACCCTGTATATAGGGTCCTTCTTAATATGCTGACTTTTTTTAGGGGATGATCAGACCGTCAAACTGAACAACTTTCTCAATGGCACCAACTTTAAAATGGCGAATAAAAAATACTCTTCCATATAAAACTGTAAACTTACTCAAGGCTAATGGATGGGACAGCAGATTTTTTGACACGATTTCGATGTTGGTCCCATAGATAAAGTTGATCAGTTTGTTGGTCTGATAATCCCCTTAAAAAAGTGTCAGCATATTGAGAAGGACCCTGTATGGACCAAACCCTTATAATGAACAACAAACCGCAAGCGCAATCAATATGATCCATATTAATCGTCCGTACATAAACTGACAATGGAGTTAAACCTACAATACCTTTGTCGAACGGTTTACCCAATCGGGTGTCGTTCATTATCCCATTAATGCCGGCTAGATTATCTGTGGTAATTGGATGACGGATTACAACAATATTGGCTGGTACTGGGTTGGTTAGAGGGATTCTTGAAGTGCTTACTTCATCATAATCATCACCACCTTATATAATACACACTACAGGGCACAAGCCTGCCCTCAAGGAGGGTGTATGTACGTTAGTCTACCACATGAGTCCAATACGGATTGGTAGACTTCACATACGGAATTTCTTCTTCAGCGTTTGCTGGTTTTCTCACGATGTTTTCCTTCACACTTTAAGAGCAGTCGGTATTACGTATATATGTCTTCCTTGCGGATTCGAACCCGTACCCTCCGATTGATTGCCCATACGTCTCCGGAACGCGCCACCGACGTTCTCAGGGCTACATTACATCTTATCTTATCTTGTTGTGGGGGCTGGCAAGCAAGCAACACGTCGGCCCAGTGGGATCTTTTGTGTTAGCCCGAAGGTTAGCCCCAATACTTTGTGTTTTCTTCACCCTTCAAATACATGGTCACTGATGGAGGCGATACCATTGCATTGAGGGGAAGAAACCTATATCCATCTCCGAGGAGGCTCATACAATACATGGAACCATGTTTTAATGATTATAATAAAAATAACGAGATACTATCCTAGACATAAAATACACAGATACAAAAAAATCTTTAGGTTCAACATGTCCATTTCCTAGAATATAATTTTCTCAAAATTTTTCCGAAATTTTTGTGTTCTTTCGATCGTAATACATAACAATGTACAACTAAATCTAATTGGGCATTTAACACTTCTTGAAAAACACAACCTTTTGTCAAAATAATACAAGTTGCAAACTTCCCGAATAGAAACGTAGCGTAAGTACCTAACTTTAAAGATTTTTGCAAATATCCGATTATTATTGCTTCACATAAAGTGTCAAGAAAAATACCGACTCGTATTGGCTTAAATATCGTAAACCAGCTTGTAAAAATTAAAAAAGAATCCTCGAGAGAACTGCATTTTTACTAGCGCCAAAACACTACTTCAAATATGCAAATATGATTCATGGATACAATTTGAAATTCCGACTGCATGTGCTGTTTACGACTTTATTTTAGTTTTGTGTCTAGATATTCTTTCGAGATAAAAAAGTATTTGAACTGGAAAACATTGCAATTATTACAAATAAAAATAACTGTTGCCGGCGACTCCGTCTGCGTGAACCTTAAATAGACTAAATAGTGTCAGTTGCGTTAGTAACTATTGAATAATCTGTGGTGTTATAAAAAGTCTAACAAAATCAGTTGAAACTACTTTAAGGGGATGATCAGACCATCAAACTGAACAACTTTCTCTGTAGGACTCATTATTTTATATTAGGTTAGGTAGGGTTAGGTGGGATTTATCCCCCCCCCCCCCCCTTCCGAAATCTGACTATTTATATAGAAAAGTGATTAACTCTGAACAACATTCTCTATTGGACCAATAACGAAATCGTGAAAAAAAATCGGATGTCCCATTTCCCATACAGAACTGCAAACATAACTCGACTCAAATGTATGGGACAGTAGATTTTTACAACATGGCTGTAACATGTTCAAAAATCAATAATATTTGAAAGTAGATTTTTTTTCGCGATTTCGATGTTGGTCCCGTCGCATAGAGAAAGTTGTTCAGTTTGATGGTCCAGTCATTCCGTCAGCATATTAAGATGGACCCTGCCTGCATAACCAAAAAAAAAACGTATCTAACTTTATTTCTAGGAAATGACCCCCCCCCCCCCCCACCAGCATGGCTAGAAAAAAAAATTTAATCCCTCTTTTATTTGGACTTGGGTATCTTCTTTCTTGTACAATTTTATAAAACAGTTAAAAACCGTTTATTTTATTGTTTTTATTTTATTTTATTTACAAAGTGTGGTCAAGAGGACATTTTTGGCGAATGTACAGTATAATAATTGGTTGATAGGGTGCCAGAAAAATTATAAATGCTTGCCAAAAATTTTATCCGACTTGCCTTTCTTATCGGAAAATTATTTTATGTAGGAAATTAGTAAAAAGTGTTGTCGTTCTAGAATATCAAGCCAATATCAAGCCTTTAGCTTATGTCGAGTGGGTTTTGGCAGGTTCGTAATTTCAAAGATTATTTTAATGTTAGTTCCGTAGAGAAGGTTGTTTAGTTAGATGATCTGATAATCCCCTTAACAAATCGTCAGCATATTAAGAAATAACCCTATATTTCATTAAACGTGGAAGATGACGTATTAAATAAAATGTGGAAAATGTGCCAATATAATATATTATGAATGCTGTTTACATTCAATTATGTTGTCTAGACATTTGATAATTATTGAACTTTTACAAATTAAAGATACTTACACAAATTGAACACTTTGATCTATGAGTAGGTACAACTCGGGCGAATTAACTTGACACCTGCAAGGCTAGTATGCCACCCACGATAAAGCGTTTAAACGAGAAAAACGTCATGCGCGCTCTTTCTAGGATACGTAAAATAATGACGGAGGCACATCTCGATTTTTGTCGTTTTCTCGGGGGTGGCATGCGAGGCCTACTGGCTCGGAATTCGACAACCCTCCTGCTACCCCCCGCGGGACCCCCCCGTCTCCGTGCGAGGCCAGTAGCGATGCATCTCAGTTACCGTTGCACGTGTCTCAGTGTCCCTGCACTTTCGCATTTTCGAGTTATTCTGTTGCTGTTATTTGTCATTCTTCTTCTTATCGTGTGGGCAGAGCCCTGGTGTCATTTGTCATTGTTATTGGGATTTTCGTTCAAGTCAGGCGTCGTCAAGTTAAGTCGCCCGTGTTCTTTATTATATGAAAAGACGATATTTACAAAAATAACATGATACGTATACAATGGCCTCGATTCGGACTGTGCCACGACTTAACTTAACTAAATTTATTCCTGTCACTTTCTAAAATAAGATTAAGAAAAGAGACAGAAAACCAACAGCTGACTTTAGTGCTGTCAAAGTGACGTTACACGCCCAAAAACGCTTGAAATAAGATGGCGTACATTATGATGGCATCTTATTTTGGGCGTGTAACGTCACTTTGACAGCACTAAAGTCAGCTGTTGGTTTTCTGTCTCTTTTCTTAATCTTATTTTAGAAAGTGACAGGAATAAATTTAGTTAAGTTAAGTCGTGGCACAGTCCGAATCGGTACCAAAAGCTATGGAACCCAATCAATAGACGTATTCGACACGCTCTTCGCCGGATTTTCTGTAATTATTTTGACTGTTCAAGAAAGTACCACGCATAATTTTCCTTATATTTATACCTCGCTCCCACTCTCCAAAGGTTTACTATCTCTACAAAACACCCTCATTCCTTAGAAATAGAGCTGAAAAAATAGCCACAGGCCGTATATCGGTTAAGACCATTACTTACTTAACCTGATTAAACGTGTACAAGCCTTACTTAGTGCAAATGAGCTCCAATGAGAACCTAGACTTCGTTAATGTTACATTAAACTTTACTACCAACTAGTGTTTGAAAGAATTCGGCCGAAAAAAATGTTTCGGTTTCGGGAGACAACATTGGATACCGTATACCTTAGATTACGTATAGATAGATGCTTAGATGAAAGTAATATGAATGGATAGGCCGAAAGCGTTTTTTGTTGAAGCATACAAGTAGCACACTTGGTGCATACAAAGTTGCAAACTTAGTCTGCCATCTCGGTACGTATTTGAAGTATAATTGAAACTTGACTTGTTTTGAGTTATTTTCTCGTATCAAATTTTCTCTATAGGAACTATTTCCTTTGATCATAGTATTCTATTCTATTCTCATAATATATCATATCTATTCAAACAAACAATAAACAAAAAACCTGCCTGCATAAAAAACTGAATAATAATAACTGAAAAAAGAAAAACAAGCTCTTAAATTCACTAATCAGCTATAAAAACTTGGTAAATATAATTTGAATGCTATTAGGTAGGTATTGCAGGCGGGAACAAACCAAGGAAGGTAGGTACCTAAGGTATGGTTTATAATTCTTCTTTATCCCCGCCTGCAATACCTACCTAATAGCATTAAAATTATATTTGTTTGAACCAAGTTGTTATAGCTGATTAGTGAATTTAAGAGCTTGTTTTTCTCTTTTCAGTTATTATAATAGTTTTTTATGCAGGAGGGTTTTTTTTTTTTTTTTGATTGATTATGAGTAAAGAAATTATTGAAAATTAGAACTGCTTAGAAATATTTGACCACCTTGTTTGCTGCGATATATCTGCTGGTGACTGTACAATTGCAAGTACATAAACATCTAAACGGTTCCAATGGTTGTCTGGAAGACATCGCTTTTAGTGATAAGACCGCCCTCTGTACCCTTCTCTTTATTGATATAAATTGTATTTATCTATTCTTGGTGAGCAAATAAAGAATATTTATCTTATCTTATCTAAACATAAAGATTCGGTTCTGTTTTGGTCGAAACCAGAGAGTAGGTACGCCGCCATTCGTTTTCGGCTTCGGTAAAAAAAGCCTATATTTCCTACACTATGAAGAACCTAACTTGTTCAATTACGTACAACTTAGCTCATTAACTTACTTTTGGGGTTGCATTCTTAATGCAACTTGAACATGTGAGATGTGGAAAACTGGAAACTTGTTCAAACGTGCAAGTTTGCCTGCCAATAGTTCGAGATTTATAGGCTTTACTCAAAGTTAGATCTCGTTTCTAGGCAGTAAATTTTTTTGTGAAGTAAACTGTTGAAGCGTGTTAGTGTTTAATGTTCTGACTGGTCTTGACGAACGAGTGTTTGTACTTTTAGGTTCTTTGGGAAACTACATACATACACGGAGAAAAATATCTAGTAGTAGGTAGGTATATGTCATCATCATCATCATATCAGCCGACGGACGTCCACTGCTGGACATAGGCCTCCCCCAAAATGGGGAGATTTGCCATAATCGCCACGCTTGGCAGGCGGGTTGGCGATCGCAGTTGGATTGAATGTGTGTACTCAGAGGATGCTGCTGCCATTCTCCGGTAGATCCCTTAGTCGCCTTTTACGACACCCACGGGAGGAAATGGGGTGGTGCTATTCTTAGCCGACACCACACAGCTGTTTACTTTAGCAGACATTAAAATTGTTTTTTGTTATAAGTTAATTTTAGTTAAATATACCAGAATTAGATTTATGACAACAAAAGTAAAGTCTGCTATTTTCTAGTAAACTTTGCTAAAATAAGTAGCTGTCACATAAACTACTAAATATTTTTCTCCGTGTAAATTCGCAACTATAATAATATTGTATCTAATATCCTCTTTTGGAGTAATTGGGAACATCCGAGACAACCTTCAACCAGCTGATTAAAAGTGACCCCGTCGCAAGGTTCACTTTAAGCATACCTAGGTCTTCAGAATGTAATGGTGTGTCAAGTGATGACCGATTACGTATTCTTTAGCCCATAAAAACACTGCAAAGGAATAATTTCGACTGCGATGAATTAACACTTTGATCCTGGAAAGAAGTTTGACGGAAAGCCATATAATGTGAGACCCAGACATATAGGTCCCATACATGAATGAAACTTAGTAATACGTGTAGAGTGAAACAAAACTAACAAAAAAGGAAATTGGTTGTAATCTGTAGAAGTTGGGGGAAAGGTATTTTCCTTATGATACATTTTGTATCAAGTGTGTGAAACTCATAATCTTTCTTATTAGGTAGCCAACCCAATCTTCTACGCATTCATTGTGTTTGTTTTAATGAAAATTCACGATAACCGTACAATATTATGATAACGGAATCAAACGAAATCACACGCACTATCAGTTCAATAAAGCCAAATACGTTCCGTAACGTCCAAAAACTACCTCAGTGATAATATTAGATGAAAATAGCTGTCATGGTTGCGTTTTGCTAGTGCTTTTTGGATGATTTGTCTATTTTACTAGTAATTTCTATTTTTGAACCCGGACCTCTAGAGATGAGGATGTTTTTTTAAAAAATGCCTTAATTTTTTCTGTTTATAATAATTATGACCGCCGCCGTCCTGAAGGGATTTTAGTTTTCGTAAAAATGGCTGGGTCCAAATTCGCCAAAGTTCTTTTATTCTACAAAAACTGAACTTGGTCAACATGGCTACAACATAATGCACGCTTTCAAAATTCAAATCAAAATCAAAAATTTTTATTCAAGTAAATATCACATAACGACCAAAAGCTATCTAGGTTTTGGTCGTTATATTTTTAACTCTACCACCGTTTCGGAAGGTGTCCCGTTATAAAGAAGATTCGGTCAGAAACACTACAACACACATCGTTTTTTATTTTAAGTTACTAAGTTGGCAATTGCGAAGAACTTGCAACTGATGGGGAATGGGTTCTAGAATGGAGACTACAAAGTGTCAGGCGTAGTGTGGAACACCGTCAGGCTCGCTGGAGATGCCTAAGGTCAGCAGTGAAAAGACAGTGTCCACGTGACGAAGTGTATTCGTTTCGGGTCGTTTCGCAGCTGGCGAATGCGTACGAAAAAGCAGTGGTGGTCCAGTGGCGAGTAACCTTGCCTGCCGTGCAGGTGGCGATGGTTCGATCCCCGTCCATGCCGACTCGCACCAATGAGTTTTTCGGAATTTATGTACGATTTGTAACACCACTGGCTTTTCAGTGAAGGAAAATCATCGAGAGGGAACCTTTCCAATTTCGACTCATGTATTGTACCTACTGTCCATTACAAGTGGCAATGGGCTTACTCCCCGTCACACTGGACAGAGTTTCGGTACTACTAGTGAAACGTGGATGTTCTGAAGTTTCAGAATATCTTTGACTACCCCCTCGGGGAATATAGTCGTGAGCATATGCTATGTAAGCGAAACGGGATTGGGCGTTCTCCTTTGACAGGCTGACCACCTAGAAACAGTAGTGAGCTTATGACATACCTTCTCACCGATCCCCGCTACCCCATCGTAGTCCGCGTAGTCCCTGCAACGCCCATTACCGAGGTCCGTACCCCTTAGGGGTGCCCCTTGGGCAGGTTGCTTAAGATCTTTCATTAGTTCGGTAGACCTACCAGGGCGCTTCGCCGTCACTGGTGTGGTCCTCCCATAGTCCGCAGTAATAAGCAGTAGCTGCTCCCAGAGCAATACTGTATTGGTCAATTCGAAAAAAAATATATATAATTGACATACTATGTAATTGGAAATAGATTTTGTCTCACTAATTACAACGTAATAACACTATAATCTATGAACTCGTAAGTCTGCAAGACTTGTAAATATTTAATGATAAGTCCAGTCTAGTATAAGTATTATGACCTTTGACGACCGGGGCCGAGTGCGTAGGACAAAATTAACTGGGAGAGCCGACCCGAAATAATAGGATTAATGCTAGGAAGGGAGAAAGAGAGAGAGAATTGATGAAACAGAGATATTCCAGAAACACCGAACATCAACGTTTCACTAGTAGTACCGAAACTCTATCTAGTGTGACGGGCAGTGAGCCCGTCGCGTTGTCACTTTGGACAATGGGTTACAATACATCAGTGTATTCACACCAAAATAAGCTGGCCGCGCGTAGGTTGCATAACGTATAACGTCGAGAGGCCAGCTTATTTTGGTTTTGTATAGGCTGTCGTCGTGTGTACATACAAGAAGCATGCAAATTTCTTCACGATGTTTTCCTTCACTGAAAAGCCAGTGGTGTTACAAATCGTACATAAATTAAAACTCATTGGTAAAGTTTGCCAAGACGGGGATCGAACTATCGCCTCCTGCACTGCACGCATGGTTACACTGACAAATAAAATGTTTTGTTAAATATAATTTAACTAAAATCTGACAAACCACAGGCACAGATAATATTATCTAGACTGTGTTAAAAAAATTATATTGACTTTAATTGGTGAGATAAATTTATTTATTTACAACAACTAATAATCAACACATTAATCAAATAGCCCGCCTCGTATCGATCCAGGTGCAAAGGTGTCCATAACGCTAGCAGCGTTGCCGCGTTGTATTGCTATGGCCAACCTCTGCACCAGGAACGAACCGGAGCGGGGGTCACATTTGCGCTCCCTGAGTCGACGCCCAATTTCGGCAATGAAGGTTTTAGCCTCGGCTCCCCACGCCCCTGTGGTCTCCACGGCGACCGGAACAAAGAGATATTGGAGCTCCAGGTCCGTTTAATTGGTTAGTATTTAAAATAATATTATTATATAGGGTCTTTCTTAATATGCTGACACTTTTTAAGGGGATGATCAGACCATCAAACTGAACAACTTTCTCTATGGGACCAACATCGAAATCGCGAAAAAAAAATCTGCTCTTCCATACAAAACTGCAAACCTACTCGTGCCAAATGTATGGGGCAGCTGATATTTTTTTCGCGATTTCGATGTTGATCCCATAGAGAAAGTTGTTCAGTTTGATGGTCTGAACATCCCCTTAAAAAAGTGTCAGCATATTAAGAAGGACCCTGTATTTAAAATAATTCTAACTTCGTTTGAATACAGCGCGCCCCAGAGCCCTGCAAGGTCCTCTTAATAATTTAGTGACTAACTACGGATAAAATAACGAGACCAAAATCGTTATATCGCGATCTTAATTAGAAGTGACACGCGACATAATCGGCCGTCGATAAAGCGATATGACCTTCCCAATTGATTGCCTGTTAAAAACCCATTTGCTGCCGACACTGTCGGTGCTTCAATTGTGTTAGGCCTTATTGTGTAGGTGATAAGAGCTGTTATCGTTCATTTCGAAAACGGCAGAAATTTATTGAGATTTAAAAGCATTTTACGGGTTTTATTTAGTTTTACAGGTTGAAATTGAGATTCATTGTCTATGTCAATGTCTATCGTACATGCGTTCATGTTATAAGTATAGTATGTCGTACGTTGTACGTCTTTATGTCTACCAAAATTAGCTGAAAATATTTCAAGGGTATGATCAGACCATAAAAAAATATTATAGTTTAAAAAACTAAAAAAACACGCTTATTAATGCACTAAAAACACTACAAAATAATCTGATTTACTTAAAATATAATTAGTTACGACAATTATGCATCCTACCATTCTACACTTGTTAACGCAAACATCTCACTTTTTAATGTTCAATGACCAAGTAAAAAGCGTGGGGCGCATTGGGGGAGCGTTGGTGGTAGTGGTAGGTAACGTTTCTTCGAGAATTTTTTTCGATAAAGCGCCCCACGCTTATTTAATTGGTCATTGAACATTAAAAAGTGAGATGTTTGAACAACTTTCTCCAGGGAACCAACATTGAAATCGCGAAAAAAATCCCAAGAAAAACTGCTCTGAAACTCTTTGTGTTTTAAGCTTATAATTTGCCTTAAAAATTGCTAAAATATTTTATCTCGCTACGATAACGGGAGTACAAAATAAATATGATTCACTTAAATAATAAAATTCTGAATGAAATTAACATATCCAAAGCAGTCTGTAAAGTTGTCGAGACAGTAATTTGCATTCACCCCCTGCCGGCTAGTCGTGTCGTGTTGATAAAATCAAGCATTTCAATCTGTTCCTCCCTCGCTATAAATAGGTAGGTATTGTTTCTCAAACTAGTCTAAAGTGAATTCGAGTTTGGAACCTAAGCTAAAAAAAAATATGATACTACCGTATTTTTATTTTATTTTAATAGCCTTATTTTCTACACAATTTCGCGAACGTGACATTTTGCGAAAAAAAATGTCATTTTGCCTAATCCAACTACAATGAGTAGGTATAATCTCCGACCTAAATAATCTGTGGTAGCACTTGGTCTCTTCTGCTTGGTCTAATATGCATTTCGTCTAAGCGCATTTTGTCAAGCACGCCAGAGATAATGTTGTCTAAACTATATTCTAGACAAAACATCGGAGAATAAATTAATATTTAAAAAAAAACATACAGCCGCACATAGAACCACCTCCTTTTTTGAAGTCGGTTAAACCCTGAATTTATCACTTTAACTGTCTATGACTCAAAATTAGCTTTTGTAAGGTTTTTTAAACAAAATACCAAGAACAAAATTTCGTATTCAAATTACCAAATTCCATGAAAAACAACAGCTGTGACCTTTTATAAGTCTTCTAATTCTAACACCTGTGCTTTTACCGACTAAACAAAATTGGACCTTAACACATTATGCTAAAGACTAGTTTACCTTAACATTAAAATTCAAAGTAACCCCATTTTTTTATTTGTAGATCATTTTTTAAGCTTCTTTAAAAGTGCAATGAGGCAAAAGGCATGCACTCAAGGAGAAATGATAAGGCAATCGCTAAGTGTAGAGCACTTTAAATGAAATAGCTTTTGATGTAAAAGCTTCGTTGAAGAAAAATCAGTCTGTACTTCTGTAGATCTGATTTCCAGGGTTCCGTAGTTCCGTACCCAAAGGGTACCAACGGGACCCTATTCATGAGCCTAAGCCAGGCATGTCAAACATGCGGCCCTATCCCATTTTAAGAATAGGTTCCCGATGCGGCCCGCAAGCGTGCAGACTTGTCGTAAGTACTGATAGTATGCATTGAGTCATGATGTGAAAAATTTCGAGCTTGCTTCGCTCGCTCGCTGTTTTTATATGATACTAGAGTTAACCCGCGACTTCATCCGCACAAATTATATTATACCAGATTTTAAGTCAGATCATAAGCTATCAAACAAAAAAAGTCTCATCAAAATCGGTAGTTTTTACGTGATGCTCGATCAAACAAACAAACACACAAACAAACAAACAAACAGACAGATAAAAAGTCCAGAAATTTGTGATTTGGAATCAGGGAAGCCTGAAAACCATATCGTAATTTTTTTTTGTTAATAATAATATCTTCAATGTACAGACACACTTCTGTTACAGTTTTATAATAGTTAAGATGTTCTTTGCGGCCCATGATTCTACTATTGTTATGCATTTCGCCTACAAGTGACTTTGAGTTTGACATGCCTGGCCTACGCCATTGCCTACGCTGCCCGCAGTCCGTCCGTCTGTCTGTCTGTCTATCCGGTAAACAAAATGAAATAAACAAAATGAAAATAATTTGCCACGGGATAGTATTTTTATTGCCGTCAATAAAACGCCCGTCGGAATTACCATCATGGTAGTCTCTACCATTACCGCTCTCTATTTGGTTATACCACAGTATAGTTATAGTTATACAAATATTAGGCAAGCGTATATATGCGCCGGAAGCTACAAGGTACCAACATTAATTAATTAATATGTACCTACATGTCTATATGGTAACATGATATTAATGTTATGTAAACAAGAACAAAGGTTAAATGATCTACGCTCTACATTCATATATTTTATTGTTTTATTAAAGTTAAAGTCTGCCGATCAAATTGGCGATCCAAAAGGTTTACTACGGTCAAATGTATCCGAAATGGAAAAGCATAGTAGAAAGAGACTAATAAAGAAGCATAATGCGAATGCTACACGCTCGATATTTATCGCAATATTTGTATTGTGATATAGATCGTGACGAGAAATACTATAGGCATGTCATACTCAAAGTCACTGGTGGGCCAAATGCGTAACGATGGTAGAATCAGTAGGCTGCAAAGAATATATAAAGAAATAAAACTCATTGCATCTGTATTGTATCTATCGTAGAACAGGACGGTACCTACTTATATAATGTACGAGCTTTTACCCGCGACTTCGTCTGCCTAAATTATATACCAGATTTTAAGTCAGATGGTAAGCTATCAAACAAAAAAAGTTTCATCAAAATCGGTTCAGTAGTTTTTGCGTGATACTCGAACAAACAAACACCCAAACAAACAAACAGACAGACAAAAAATCCAAAAATTGGTGATTTGGAATCCGGGACAGGTAAAAACCATGTCATAATTTTTTTTTGTAAATATCTTCAATGTACAGACACATTTCTGTTACAGTTTTATAATAGTTTAGATATTACAAGGGCAACATTTTCAGGACCCTTAAAAAACGCTACATCTAAACTATTATAAAACTGTAACCGAAGTGTGTCTGTACATTGAAGATATTTACAAAGAAAAATTACGACATGGTTTTTACCTGTCCCTGATTCCAAATCTCCAATTTTTGGATTTTTTGTCTGTCTGTTTGTTTGTTTGTTTATTTGTTTGTTTGTTTGTTTGGGTGTTTGTTTGTTCGAGTATCACGCAAAAACTACTGAACCGATTTTGATGAAACTTTTTTTGTTTGATAGCTTATCATCTGACTTAAAATCTGGTATATAATTTATGCGGACGAAGTCGCGGGTAGAAACTAGAAGCTCGTACCATATAAAAACAGTGAGCGAGCGAAGCGAGCTCGAAATTTTTCACATCATGACTCAATACAGTGGTGGTACCTACATAATACGAGTACCTACGTCAAGTCTGCAAGCTTGCGGGCCGCGTCGGGAACCTATACTTAAAATTGGATAGGGCCGCATGTTTTGACATGCCTGTACTATGGTCTGTAATCTGTATTCGCAATTCGTGATAGATAACTAAACGCTTCGCCCAAATAAATGACAACAAGGCCAGTCACAAACTGTGATGGCTTGACATTGACAGTGATTCCAATAAAACGCTCAACTGTAATAGACATCCAATTATTATTATTTGCAACTTTTTAGTTTCGGTTCGGTTTTAATTTAATATTGTTGTCAGTAAAAAACTTAATATTTTTTCGTCTCTAATAAAAACGATAAATAATAAATTTGCTGTGTGATTTGTTTTTGTCTTTTTGAATGATTAGTAAAACGTTTTTTAAGCTCGCGAAGGCATTTTGGTACCTTTATCCCGCCTGAAATCAAAAAAGTATCTCAATCACGCAATGCCGCTCTAAGTAAATTAGGCGACGGGGCCTAATTTATGCGTTCCGTGCGCTGTATGCTAGTCACCTATCTTGCCATTTTAATTTAATCAAAGGTAATAATATTCCCTAATATAATTTTGTTATTTTTGCATTGTATCTTTAGCAATAGATTACGAACGGGAGTTGGTCGATCCAAAGATAATCTGAGGAGATGGGACATATTGCCGGCCGATGCGTCTGTGGAGTGTGGGTGTGGTCAGGTGCAAACCACTCGAAATCTATCGCAGTGTAGCCTGTGCCCTGTGTCTTGCTCCCTCCAGGACCTAATAGAGGCTTCCCCTCGAGGAATAGAGGTGGCCAAGTATTGGAAGGACAAAGTGTGGTCACCTTCACACGAGAAAGAAGAAAGAATTGTATCTTTGTATAATCGTAGAAATTTATAATAACGCAATTCTGACCATCCGATTTACGCACTTATAGGTAAACTGGAAGAAAATAAATACGATTCAAGTTTTCAAAATTCTAAATCGAATTCCAGCGAGAAAAGGAAAAATATAAAATCGAGTTAGTGCTCTAGGAAAGGTTCAGTCAGGTCTGATTTCGATTACGTGACCTGAGTTCTAAAGGAGTTTCGTTTGAACAATGACAGAGATAGTCTTGTCTTTTTATGGGTACAAACCATAGAGAAAATAACGCGCTCCCCTGGGGTAGAGATGTTGTATCGAACTGTGCACAGATACTCAACTGGGCCTGACGTCATATCATACACATCTAGCGGGAAGTAGCGTATTTAAATGTTAACCCTCCCCTCACCCGTTTTTCACCCCCTTTGTTGGCGACAACATTTTCTATAGAAACAAGCCGATATGCCATCTCTTCTTACTCTATGGTACAAACTTTGCTTTTTAGGGTTCAGTACCCAAAGGGTGAAAACGGGACCCTATTACTAAGCCTACGTTGTCCGTCCGTCGGTGCGTCCGTCCGTCCGTCTGTTCGTCTGTTCGTCTGTCCGTCTGTCCGTCTGTCCGTCCGTCCGTCCGTCCGTCCGTCTGTCCGACCTATTTAGGGCTGTAATTTTTGAACTGTAAGAGCTAGATAATTGAAATTTTCACAGAATGTGCGTTATTACGGCGGATTTGTTAACAAATAATAAAAATGTCAAAAAGTTAAAAATAAAGGGGGGTTCTCAACAAGAAACTAGTTTTTGTCAACGTTTTTTCTTCACGCTCTATCGTAAAAACGGTAATACAATACAAGCGTTAAACTTAGTGTGATTATAGAGCAAACTCTACAGAATAACAACAAATACTAAAAACCGGCCAAGTGTGAGTCGGTCTCGTGCTAAAGGTCCCGGACAGAAAAGTTATTAATTTTGTGTTCTGTCTGTGGTGGTGTGGTACGGAACCCTCGGTGCGCGAGTAGCCCGACTCGCACTTGACCGGTTTTATTAATCTGTCTGTTCATTACCTTACATACACACGTAAAAGTTATCGCAACTAGACGCCGAACGTGATGAATTAAAATCACAACCACAAGCGGCTATTACTATGATAAATGAGAATGACGTGCTCACGTGCCCACTATGTGCGAGGATGGGATCTTCTCTTGGAAGGAGGTTACACGTTCAGTATTTCGTCATTCTGGTCCATCAGTCTGGTCATGTTTATTTGATTTGAAGGGAAACTGATATACTGAAGCACCATGTTAGTCGGGTCAATCTCGAGTCAGTTTCCCTTCAAATCAAATATACATGACCAGCCTGATGGACCAGACTGATGAAATACTGATCGTGTAACCTCCCTCTAAGAAGATTGGCTATGTTAGCCACATGAGAGCTCATCAACGCCAACCAGTCACCTGCTCGACCCAAATGTATACAGGGTCCGTTTTAATATGCTGACACTTTTTTAAGGGGATGATCAGACCATCAAACTGAACAACTATTTCTATGGCTCCAACATCGAAATCGTTGAAGCAGTCACCGTGGCCAAAATCGGTCCGGAGGCAAAACTAGTGACGAAGTACAGTCGGCTGCAGCTTAAAGTATACGGGAATTCTATATACAGGGTCCTTCTTAATATGCTGACACTTTTTTAAGGGGATGATCAGACCATCAAACTGAACAACTTTCTCTATGGCACCAACATCGAAATCGCGAAAAAAAAATCAGCTGTACATTTGGCTCGAGTAGGTTTGCAGTTGCATGGAAGAGCTGATTTTTTTCGCGATTTCGTTGTTGGTCCCATAGAGAAAGTTGTTCAGTATGATGGTCTGATCATCTCCTTTAAAAAGTGTCAGCATGTTAAGAAGGACTCTGTATTTCTCACTGGATATCCATCAGTATACAGGGTGTAATGAAAAGTGTATATCATTAACATTTATACCACAGACTCTACCCATCAAACGGAACAACTTCTACTCAACATGTCAGAACAAAAATAAATATGCTCTTTCCTACATTTGAGTCGTGTAGAGAACTAGGTATTGCAGTTTTGTATTACCATTCATAAGTCATAACCATTCGCACTTATGACAACCGTCCATTAGAATAAGCGAGATGTCAATTGTAAACACTTACAGCGAAGACCAATCATATATCTGAGTAAATAGATGCCATCTTGAAACATCACCACGAATCCAGCTGGAGGACTACGTTATTTTAAGGTTGAAACTTTCTTGAATTTCCTTAAAAACTGGTGACTTTTCTTACTTATATTGCCGGTCTTTAGTTGATACTTCAATGATTGGAACAAACTCAGAAGTCAACGCACAAACGTGGTAAAGAACCCAGAACTTAAACTTAAGGAAACCAGTTCAAATGGCCCTATTTAAGACATGTCTTTAATTCCACCCACAATTAAGAACGTACCATGGCACATCCCAAAATAATTGAAGGGTTGTATCTTTAATACGAAGCTCTCATTAAAATGGTTTATTCTATTGAATTCAAGGAATTAACCAAAAAATGTTGAGCTTTATCTGCTAAGGAGTCTAATTTAAGTTGGATACAAGTATTAAGTGATGGACACTAACCAATTTAATAAGAACTGCGAAGGATAAAAGCTTGGTGATTGTGAAAAGATTCTAATTTCAGCTGTAAAGTCACAACGCTCTGAGATCTAATTACACTGGATATCTGTTTTTTTTTGTTATATTTGGCCAACATAACATGATCTTTGAAGATAGACAATAAAGTGAGCATGAATAGGTTTTATTTAGGACAGATAATCTCTAAGACTCTTTAAGGCGTTTAATCTTTATACTTGTATTAAATTAAAGGATTTAAGTCTATATTAAAACGGTTTCTTTGTCTTGCAGTATTATTTTCATGTCTCTCAAATACTTTTTGAAGGTCGCACATGATTCAAAATTGGGATAAATTATAGGCACTCTTATAGGCCTTAAAAAAAGCCGTGGTGGTCCAGTGGCGAGTAACCTTGCCTGCCGTGCAGGAGGCAATGGCTCGATCCCCGTCCAGGCCGACTAGTACCAATGAGTTTTTCGGAATTTAGGTACGATTTGTAACACCACTGGCTATTCGGTGAAGGAAAACATCGTGAGGAAACCTGCATGCTTTAATTTCGAGGCATGTATTGTACCCACTATCCATTACAAGTAGCGACGGGCTCACTCCCCGCGTCACACTGGACAGAGTTTCGGTACTACTAGTGAAACGTGGATGTTCTGAATTTTCAGAATATCTCTGACTACCCCCTTGGGGAATATAGTCGTGAGCATATGCTTATGCTATGCCTTATATAGGCACTTTTCTATGAAAATCTTTTAAATGAAATACTGAAGGGTGTTTTCAGATAATGAAACTAAAAAACATTCCCCGAGGAACATGGGTCGAAAAACGAGAAAAATGAACAGTGCGGATCAGCCGATTGATTTTCTATGGGAGGTCCAAAAAATTTCTCGTTTCACGATCCAGGTCCCTTAGGGAAAGTTGTTTAGTTTCATTATTTATTATATATTTATATATATATTTATTTCTCAATACACACAAAAAAAAATCCTAGTAATTAAAAAATCGGGATGTATTATTTAAATATATTTCACCAGAAAATATAAGATTTACCAAGTCTTAATGGTTTTGTGATAATAGTTAATTTCTGACGTTTACTTTGAATAACTTATTTACAAGCATTCACTCCGTAAAGTTGTGCCCAGATAAATGTACATATACCATAATGCTACAGACAAACCGTCCCGCCCAAAAACCTACTATCAGTTTAAAATAACAATGTGCATGACCTCGCTCGCAAATGTGACGTCACTCAATCACACGAACTTTACTCGAGTCATTCAAATGATTGTTTCCTTTGCATAGAGTCTACATTCCTTTGTCAACCGAGTGAAGTTATCCAACGGCCCTTCAAGGTCATGCACATTGTTATTTTAAACTGATAGTACTACGATTTCTGGCCGCAGTGGGAATTGGTAAGGAACTCTAGAAAGGACGACCACAAAGGACCAGCGATGGTCTAAGTGGCACATGCTTTTAACTAAGCCTGTCTAGGCCCCAAACATTAATAATAATAACACAGCAAAACTCCTAAGAGTAACGTTGCAGGTTCTGACCAGAGCACTTGTCTCGCGTGGTTTTCGCGTGTCGCGTTTTTGCCTGCCTCGAGGCTCCGCAATCTTCAATCTCTTCTTGTAAATGTCCAAAAAAAATCCCTGAGATTGAGATAGATTATCCCATATATTACTTGACACTGGCGGAAATGCAGTGCTAACGCACAAGCAGGAGTCCATTACTTATAAATAAATACAACTCCTAAACTCAAAACCACTTTTGTCTGCAAAAACTGGCAAAGGTAGTTTTGACCGATGCCCTTAAATATACAATATTTATACTCGCTAACGAACCAATTTACTTGTAGATCCAACATACTATCATTACTGAATGTTTAATTAAGAATAAAGTACCTATTTTGATTGGTTTGATTCAATGTTTGAACTCAGCGAGCTTTGTAGCGTTATATTGATTACCACGTTTATAAAGGTGTGATTACTTTACCCAATTAATCAGGCCTGATTCAGTATACATTGATTGCTTTGAATCTTAGACTAATTATATCGGGACGCGTAACCAAGTGTCATTCTACTAACAAACTTTCTGTCACTTTTTGCGGGGGGCGAGGTAACATGTTATCCGCAACTTTGGATTTTATTCCCTATGACTTTAGATTCTAATTTTGAATGTTCATAATCATGAAAAGTAGTCTCGTGTAAACCCCAAACGTTCTAAGTTCGATATTATTGTTTCGCAATAATAGGCTGTCTAGTTTAGTGATAAGTTATAAAATTGAATGTTGAATGTGCATGATCATTGCTCTTATACCGTGGCAGAGGGGAAATGCTACCGCAAGGCCGGTCCGGATAGTAAGTCTAAGCTTTGAACGCTACACTTCAAAAATAGAGATTATAAATCAGGCAATGTACGCGAAATCGCGGCAGCGTGAACGCACCTGAATAGTGTCAATTTGTAAACTTGGCTTGTTCCCTGGAACTATTGGAGCATTGGGCTGTCGACAAGGAGGCCGTGGGGTCGATACCTACGGCGGACCTAGTGATATGTCACTTTGTGCGTTTTCCCCAGTTGGTTAGGACATTGCAGGCTGAATCACCTGATTGTCTGAAAAGAAAGATGATTCCGTACTTCGGATGGCACGTTTACCCGGTTGGTCCCGGCTACTATCTCTGGTTGTACTATCAGTTTAAAATAACAATGTGCATGACCTCGCTCGCAAATGTGACGTCACTCAATCACACGAACTTCACTCGAGTCATTCAAATGATTGTTTCCTTTGCATAGAGTCTACATTCCTTTGTCAACCGAGTGAAGTTATCCAACGGCCCTTCAAGGTCATGCACATTGTTATTTTAAACTGATAGTAGTAGTCGTAAGTTAAAAACCACGTCAGAGGCCGTAAGGCGGTCTGAAAAAACTTTGACACCAGGACTTGCTTACACGATAAGAAGATTGGAGGTATTTGAGTCCCTGGGGTGGTGCCGGAGAGAGTGGGGAAATACATTTTTTTCTTATTTCTATTGTGTGGAATATCAAATGAAAGCTTCATGAGCGGATTCTAAAAATACACTACATCAGTAAGTGTATTGTTGAAAGGAACTAAGGAACTGAACTTCTGGCTCAGCGCATCATGTCGCTCTAATAGGTCCTGGGAACAAATTGGAACAATGGGGAACTGCACAGTTTTATATTTTTAGGTTATCATAAAGATTTAAGGCTTACATAAATATACCAAAACCAAAAACAAAAATGGTACAATATGCACAAATCATTTAATTATTGCAAATCAAAAGTTGACTTTTCAAATTCCGCGCCAAAACGTTCACAGCCATGACGTGACGTCACTCCTTATTCGTAACGCGTGAAGCTCATTACATATTAGAAGAGTACAGCAACATAAATTATGTTACTGTACTCTTCTAACTAACTACTAATTGACAACCTTGCTAAAGGAGTGACGTCACTTTGCGCTGACTGGTGTTTTAAATTACATTCCGATCCAAGTAACCTCCTAATTGAAATATTTCGTAAAAAATTAAAACTTCAGTATAAATCTTTCCACGATTCGCTCGTGTCGCTCGAATATTCGATTGCTCGCTTCGTATGAAGACAATTTTGTGTTTCATTCTCTCGCCATTTTGTTTGAGACCGCAGTAAGTAGTGTTACAAGTTGGTAACTTTTAAACCACTGCAACTTTACAAGGAAACTTTTGCGTCTCATGATGTTCAAGACGAAACATTAAGCCGTTTGTGCTGCATTTTGCTTTTCTACATATACGTACAAAATGTTCACTCCGATGTCCCACTGGGGTAGGCAGAGACAATAGATCGCTACATGCTACGATTCTGTCACATCTCTCGCTTGTTCAATAATCACTTTAAGGCTTATATTGTCCGGATATTACACGAGGGGAGACCTTTGCCCAGCAGTGGGATAAATCAGGTTAAAAAAACAACGGGTTGCACTCCGGGAGTGCCGGCAGAAGTGAAAACTAAGAGATCTTACGTCTTACGAATTGTCACGTGACGTCACGGTCCTGACGCGAGTTTAAAATTTTTATTTTTCTTAGCCTATTTCATCCCACTGCTGGGCAAAGGCCTCCCCCTTTATCCTCCATGCATCCGTCCTGAGCCAGTTCCATCCACTCTGTGTCGATTTGTCGAATGTGTCCAGGTCGTCTCTCCACCTCTTTCGGGGTCGACCCTGACGGCGACGTCCATTCTCCGGGATCCAAGGTGTGAAGACTTTGGCCCTTCTTTCTGGGTGCAATCGACAGACATGGCCGGCCCAATCCCACTTCAACTTGGCAGTTTTCTCACCGACATCAGCTATTTTCGTTTTTGGCGTATTTTTTACCCATCCAAAAAAGTGCACAACGCAGTTAAAAAATTACACCAGAAGCTGGGGTAACTAAAAATTGTATGTAATGTAAAAATATAAATGTGTTAAAACATACTTTATAATTAGGGGTAAGTTAATTAAACTGAACATCTTTACCATCTTTTTCATCTTTTTTTCAACTTCTTTTACTATTTCCTCTACCCCAAGGTTGTCTGGAAGAAATCGCTTTTTAGCGATAAGACCGCCTGTTTTTGTGCCTTTGTATTTCCTGATTGTTTGCTCTCTGTATACTATGTTTTTTTCTTTTTGGTGTGAAATAAAGTATAATTGATTGATTGATTGATTGATCTTTCGCTATGGGACCGACATTTAAATCGCGAAATAAAAACAGCTGTTCCATACATTTGGATCGAATCGCCATGGATATTTTGTATGTAACAGCAGATTTTTTTCAGCGATTTCAATGTTGGTCCCATAGTGAAAGTTTCTTGATCAGAAGCACCCTCTAAAGTATGTAACGCATTTAAACTTACACCCTGTCTAGTAGAATCTGCCTTAGTCATCACTATTTCCATACCTAAAGCCCCAAAATAGGTTGTAAACATTAAAATTTTACGCGCTAGCTTAGGATAAGGGATTGGGGATACACAACGGCGGGGTCTAGTAAATAATGTTCACGAGGTTTACTTGGAAGCTTGTTGAACACGTATAATGGGATAGAGGAGTTGTTTCCCGTGTTTTTGGATATTGGATTCGGTTTTTTAGGGTTCCGTAGTCAAACAAGGAACAACTTTCCGTCCATTATGTCTGTCTGTAAGCGCCACCTCAATAACTCGCTCACTTTTGCACCTATTGAATCGAAAATTGGTATGAAGACAGATAACTATAACCCAAAAACAGAAATGTTCTGTCTAAAATAGGGCGTACCCACCCCCCTCTAACTTCTAAAATACCTACTGGAGTAAAAAATCTGAAACTATTTTACAATGTAGCTCCCCGTAAATTATAATGGCGCTGAATGAAATTAAATCGCACTATATTGTTTACTTCCTGAAGATTTCTTAAGTTATTTAAAAGCTATGGCAGGATGAGCTTTTTATGTAATAATGACTAATGACTACGGAACCCTATCTTGGGCGAGTCCGACACGCTCTTGGCCGGTTTTTCGGGACAGCTTTTTCGCATTCCATTTAATTTTGCCTCCTACACCGTGGACACCGTGGTGAATGTTTAATAAAGTCTAACAAAATTAAAACATGATTTTATGGACGAAATGATACTTCAGAGAACTAAAGTGGTCGACATAGCTCAGAAAATTTGCAAACTGGAGTATGGTCATATCTGCTAAAGAACTGATAACCAAAGGGGAGTCAGAGTTCTATAGTGCAGACCACGAGTTTGCAGGCGTATTGTAGGATGCCCTGCGGTTTGCTGGACAGACTACCTGAAAAAGGTAGCAGGGAGCGACAGGCTGAGGATAGAGTTTTGTGGCGTGCCTTTAGAGAGGTCTATGTTCAGCAGTGGACGATGATAGGCTAATGTTAATGATGATTTTTTTTTTATTTTGTGTCTTAAGGTACGAGTACACTACAGCAAGAAAAATATAGGCAAATCGTTAAATTGTCAAGGGTAGTTAAACTGAACTACTTTTATAATGGGAGTATTTTTAAAAGGGTTCCGTAGTCAACAAGGGACCTTAGATAGGTATATTAAAAGTCATTTATGCAAAAAGTGGGAATCCATCAAGATTAAGACAGAATGGAAATACTTCACGCTCATTTTGCTTCAGGGAGTAGAAATGGAATTCCTTGGGGTGACTTGCAAGTTGCAGCTGTGAGCATAAGTAAGATGGCATTTGATGAGTTCACTGTGGCGGCACAGACATGCGTTTAATTAATCGCACGACTTTGGTTCGGTCGTATAGAGATGTGATGATGATTTCAGATAACGGAAGGCAGACAGAAATAAAAGAGAAAGAAAAGCTGCAAACGAATAGAGGGTATTATTTTGATGGCATGTCATTAAAAAATTTCTTAAAAAATTTCCGTCTCAGTGGTTTGCCACACGAATAGCACAACCGACCAGTCAGCACCCATAATATCAGCTCTGTTAGCGTGCAGGTGAACGGGCAAAAAGGGCAGGATGCAATGTTCTCGGGTGGGTAGTCAGAGATTATCCAAATATAGCATATTCGGAATATTCGACATTTCAATCAGTTTACGAAGTAACTATTAAATAATCTGTGACTCAGTCCAACATGTCAGATAAGTGTCAAATAGTAAGCCGGTCGTAATGTCGGACTAAACTTTTCTGTATACAATAAATAGTATCAAAACGAAGTATACTACCGTTATACCTAATTGATTACAATAAAAGATAAGTAGGTATACAATTTGTTTAACGACATTATTTTTTCTCTATGTCGTAACACCAATCTGTCACGGATTTGCTGAAGTAAATCTCTACAGATCTCAAGACATCATAGTTTTAGTTTTGTCTGTCTGTTTGTTTGTTTGCTATTTGACTGAGATTTTATTTTAATGCAACGTTTATCTCGGAAACAAACAGAACATGTTTGGCAAAAGCTAATTCTAATAGAGAATTTTTTTATGTTAATTCATAACAATTTTAAATCTTAACAAAATTGCGACTAACAAGATTTAAGAAGCAAAATCGCAAGTGTGAAGACTTAAACGTGTGCCCGCTTAGCAAGTTAAATTATGCAAAGTTGGGGGATGGGTAAGTGGCGTTGATAGGGTGACAACATTCGGATGAATCTCGTCATGCATACAGAGATGCCTGTTTGAATAATCTTTTTAAATTAGTCGAGTTATCTTTCCTTTTTCGCAGGCTTTATTGAAAAAGTTCGAGATACTTGGTATTTACGATTGATAGGTCCCTTCCCTGGGGTGTCGTTTTGTTTCCGAAAAAAAAAACAAGTAGGTTTCTTTACCCTATCTGAACCCATGAGAGTCGTAAGAGGCGACAGCTCCTCGACCTTGGCACCCACCTTGCGTTCTTGGATATCTATCTGCATTGTGGGGGGAAAACCAAAACATTCCCATTTTTAAAGTGGGTTGGCGTCAGGCAAGCTTATAAGCGTACATTTTTGCCGAAACTTTGAAGAATATGGATAGGAAGGAATGAAATTGTGCCGATCCCAAATAATGGGATATGGGCAGGAAAATGATGCGTGCCTTAGAAAAAGTATATGTCTAGAATGAGCCTCATGCTTGTACCGTATACCTAAAACAAAAGGGGACAACTTTTTTAGGTTAGTGTGCGAGAGGCGTTATTCAAATTATGTCGGTGTGCGTGTATATGGATGGATAGGGTTTAGAGGTACTGGTTGCAATTTTTTTCTATGCTTTCGTAGCTTGACTGTCTATTTTGACATATAACTTATCTAAGGTGCTAGTTTCATCTAACCTGTGACCTTCCTGGTCCTAAATCATGTACTCTTAGGTCATCCAGGAATAATCTCGTAATTATGTAAACCTTGCTGCAGTTATCAAACTTACTATGTTCTAATTTATAAACAATTTTTTTAATTACGTCTTTTTTTACAGTTTTGTAACAGTTTATGCCTAAATCAGAAAGTGTTTTTGTTTATTTATTCTTTTCACATCTATCTTACTGTACCGATTTCAATGAGTCTTGGTGGTTTTGGAAAAAAAAGTAACATGTAAGTACTACAAGAAAATAAAGGCTTTTAGAGATTATTTTCGAAGCAGGAAAAGCTAGTGCGCTATAAATAACACGGTTCAAGCTTCAGTCCCGGGAGCTTTTGCAAACCATTAAAAGGAGGAAAGTATCCCATCTTGGTCATATTGACGAATGAACGATACCAGTTGCTCCAGACTATTCTTTAAGACTCTACTCTTCTTTTTCACGTCCCAAATACCGCAGACTTAAAACGAAAGTCTTCGATCAGTGTGTGTTGCCAGTGATGACATATAGGAACAGAGACGTGGTCGTTCACTCAAGGCCTCATAAAAATGCTGAAAGTCACCCAAAGGGCAATGGAGAGGGCTATGCTCGGAGTTTCCCTGCGAGTTCGAACCAGAAATGAAGAGATCTGCAGAAGAACCAGAGAAACTGACATAGCGCAAAGAATTGCTAAACTTAAGTGGCAGTGGGCGGGGCACATTGCTCGCAGAACCGATGGCCGGTGGGGCCGAAAAGCGCAGCGTGGGTAGGCCCCTCACACGGTGGACCGACGACCTGGTGAAGGCGGCGGGAACCCGTTGTATGAGGGCAGCGCAGGAACGGTCGTTATGGCGATCCTTGGGGGAGGCCTATGTCCAGCAGTGGACGTCCATCAGCTGAGATGATGATGATGTTGATTCTTTAAGAATGTGCGATACCAACTCTCCAGACTATAATAATGGGCAAAGTAGAGGGCAAAAGAAGCGTCGGTAGACCACGAATGTCATGGCTCGTGAACCTGAAAGAGTGGACAGACATCGCCAGCGTCGAAGAGCTGTTTCGTTTGGCGAGAGATAGACAGGGATATGCAGAGCTGACTGCCAACCTCCAGTAATGGAGTGGAAAAGTTTCAATTAAGGACGCGTATGCAGAATTCGAAAAAATGTCATGTTTTCCGGTACATTTTCACAAGAAACCGCATCATTTTATGAATAGTTATTAATACTTACTGATACATGATACCTTTATCTATAAATCTGTGGGAAAACAATTTATAATATTGCTATTTTTAATACTAAAATATCAAATTTCCGTACCCTCCTCCCATGAAATCTGCGAAAATGGGGCGTCTTTCGGTACATTTATCTCCAAAACTACATTATTTTTATGAGTAAAAAAATACTGTGATATTAAAGATATAGTCAGCTCAAAACGTTGGGAACAAAAATAATGAATTAATGCTTAAAACTCTCAGAAAAAAAGAAAATACTTTTTAAAGAAACTTGCACTATTTTTGTAAATTTTGCTAATTCACGTAAACCTTGACGTACTGCAATAAGGTTTAGTTTTCTTTGGCAATCACACCGGATTTTTGTTTATATTCACAAGCTTTTAAATGAAGAAATCAGTCGGCATTCATGCGCCCTTGTGGGTGGACCTCCATGTCGCTCTACAGCAGCTCCTGGCAGTAAAATACATCGCTGTACGGACACACAATTGTATTTGACCATTTCTCTTGATACTTGATTTGATTATACAAAATAAAAGAATGCCACGGTTACAAGATCCCTCGAGTTTAGGCTCGTTAGATTTGTCTTGGTTATATCATGAAAATAGTCAATTAAAATAATAATGTGGAAGATATATAAAAAATTTTTTGCTTTAACATACCTTAATACATAATAATAGTCACTTAGGAGTTATTCTTGTTATTTATTACCTATTTTTATTTCATGGTGGACTCATTACTTTTATCTTTATTTAGATCTAATAGGTAGGTAGTAGATACGGTACCTTCAGACGGTGAGGCAAGAAGGGACGCAATGCGGCGCGGCGGACCGGGGTGCCGGCGTCATTATTGGCTCTTTTGTTCAATTTTTGAAGTGTCGTAATAATTATGTTATGTGGTAATGTTTCTCGTGCGTATATCTAATACTTTGAAATGCCCTACAGTCTAAACGGCTTGATGGATTTTGACAAATGGGGTGTCGTTAGATTCGTCTTAACTATGTGAATGTGAGTGATGTATGTTCTGTTTTGGTGTGCAATAAAGTACCTATAATTGAATTGAATTGAGCACATATAACATTTTAATATGGCGACGACTCAAAAACGAGAGGAGGAATAAAACAATATTTTTTTATTAAAGCAATAGGGGTAAAGGGGTAGGGGGTAGGGGTACATGGAAAGTTAGTAAATATCAGATTCCATATAAACCCCTAGTTTTTAATTACTAACCATAATATGGTGTATTCAGATAATGAAACTTATTGAAATTGAAATTCACTGGTCGAAAATGATAAAATTTATGGACCTCCGATACAAAATCGATCGGTTGACCAACATTTTAGTATAGGAAGTCCAATTTTTATCCCTTTTTGTCCCATGTTCCTTAGGGAAAGTTGTTTAATTTCATTGTCTGAATACACCCTATAATTTTTTTTAGTAATTTAATCTAGTGGTGTATATGAATATTGGGAGAGAACGGTCAGTGTGCAGAACAGCAGCCAGGTGGTCGGATGACATTATGTAGAGAAGCCGACAAATAGTGGACGAGACTATCGAAGGCTGTTCTGGTTGTCGCGAAAATGAAGAGGCTTATTCCCAGCAGTGGGGTTTCCCGGGCTGACGATGAATATGACATAAATTTTGTAGTACTACTACGATTAACTAAAAACTAAAAAGTCTTAAATAAATCCAAATTTTTACGAAAATCTCGACGGCGTGAAAAAATTATTACTTAATTGAAAAGAGAAAAACATACTCCAAAAGTATTATTTTAAATATTACTCGAATTTTTAGGCCCCGGATAAACCAATAACAAATAGTAGGTACCTGATTAAAAATAAGCAAATTATAATAAAAGTATTCAATTTACATCGCTGCGCGCCGGTGCAGGTGGTAGTGTAATTTCAAAGTACAACAACAATACATTTAGAGTCACAATGCTATTTACGATATGCACGTGTTGCCAAGCTACAACTGGGATCACATTTTTTGGTGTTTATCACTTGCGAGTCACTTTGCTACTTTGTTCGTACGTTTGGTTTGGAGTGTTCTTTCTTGTGATCCCTTTTAGCTTCTGTTTTATGATTATACTTTTTTGTAAATTGGCCGGTGTTTTCCTTTGGACTGACAATTTACAGCTACGACTCAAAGACAATAAACCATTGCCATTGTTATTCACATTTGAAGCTCATAGTTCATACCTGCCTACCTGTCCAGTAAGAGATAATTTTGACTTGGCTCTATTTACGTTTCATACCGTGTAGGTGTAGTTTACATTTTGCTTCTACAATTAGATACCTACGGCTGTAAAAATAATATAAGTAAGTACTTCTTATATTATTTTTACAGCTGTTTTTGCCGCAGCGCAAGTCTGGTCTATAGTCCTTTTTAATATGCTGACACTTTATAAAGGCGATGATCAGACCATCAAACTGATCAACTTTCTCTATGGGACCAACATCGAAATCACAAAAAAAAACAGCTGTCCCATACAAAACTGCAAACCTACTCGAGCCAAATGTATGGGACAGCAGTTTTTTTCGCGATTTCGATGTTGGTCCCATAGAAAAAGCTCTTAGGTTACAAAACTGTCAGCATATTAAGAGGACTCTATAAGTAAGCTTTTCGACACAAAAAGTTCATTAAAGGTGATTTGGAGTCACGAACACCTAAAAACCAACAGATCACCTCCATACCTAATTCAAAGATTTATAAGATTAATTTAAGTTAAAATAATTAAAAAATATTTTTGCCAAAATACAACGAAAAATATTACAAGTATCAAGTGGTTTCAGTTAACTCATACTTTAAGTTATCTCTGTGTGCGGGAGCCTTGCGCATGTAGTAGTACGAGCAAAAGCCTAAAATTGGGATGCGGAAATCGTATACGCGTCCTTAACTATCTAAATCGAATTACTTTTGTAATTTCTGTCTGTCACAAGTAACAACGACTGACCCATATACAGGGTGTAACAAAACACCCTAGTAATACTTAAGGGGGTGCTTCAGCCCATCAAACTAAACAACTTTCACTATGGAGCCAACATCGAAATCGCGAAAAATCTGCTGTTCCATACTAAACTGCAATGCCTTCTCGACTCAAATGTATGGGAAAGCTGATTTATTTTTCGCGTTTTCGATGTTGGTCCCATAAAGAAAGTTGTTCAGTTTGACGGTCTGATCATCTCCTTAAAAAAGTGTCAGCATATTAAGAAGTAATGGATGGATGGAACATACAAGATTTGCTTGAGCTTAACTTTGAGTAACATCGATTTTTATTTCATCACAATCGGCTCCCTCAATCACAAGAAACTATACGAATATAAAGTTTGTAAAAATACAGCCCTTATAATTCTTTTTGAACTATGTAGTAGCAAGCAAAGCAAGTATAAAAATAATTCTGCGTCTCGCATTAATTTGTTGCGTTTGACAGTTCCAATCAAAAAAATTAATTGAATATTTGAATACAAACATTAATAAACCAAACTATACCACTAACGGAGTTCTTAATTATCAAAGACCAATTAAGTTCTTGTTTACATTTAAAGTGTAATGTTTATTTATTCATCTTTGATGATATGACATTTAGGTTAAACCAATATTTTGTTAGGAATAATTTACTTACGTACAATAATTATATCGTTTATTAGCTTTTACCCGCGACTTCATCGGATATAAACAGAAAATACAATTTTCCATAAAAACGTTTACTCCCCATTTTATCACCTTAGGTTTAAATAATTTTTATTTCTTATAAGAATTATACAATTCACTTACATAAGACAAAATAAGATAAAATAAGGGATGGGAGGAAGCACCTTAGGGATTATGTTTGAAAACATTCTGTTTTAGTGAACCCCTACCTCCTCTGTAGACTATAATTCAAATGTTTTTATCTTCAGTGCGTTGTTGTCTGTCAGTCCATCAGTCATTCAGTGTCAGAGACCCGGAACACTTTTATAGGTTTTTACAGATACTTTTATAGGATCTACGAATAAATAGAAATGTAAATTAAGCTCAAAAATGGCACCAAAAAAACTACACCGTGTTCTAAATTTGTTCGTTAAAAACTCTACCTTGCCGCCAAAACTCATACAATTATGTAATTTCGTAAAGATCAAAGTGAAGATAGGTAGATTCTTTAAAGGTGGACGCACATTTATCCGCGGCGAATGAGCCGAAGGAGGCGAAAGAATCGAATTTTAGAATTCTTTGTATGAAATTATATGACACCTCGCATCGCACACTTATCCGCGGCGAATCGAACGAATCGTCAGAAGAATTCAAATGAAATTCGATTCGTTCGCCTCCTTCGGCTCCTTCGCCGCGGATAGATATGCGTCCACCCTAAATGTAAGATGTAAAGAATTACGTTACCTAATACAATAGTTTATTGAAGTCCGTGGTACCTGGATTTGGATGGATTGTGAGAAGGGTGATAGGTAATGTGTAAGAAAGGAGTGAGTGCTGAAACGACGGCTAATAGAGATGAATGGAAGACGATTGCATTATTGAGCCGACCCCAAATAATGGGAAATGGGCAAGAGAATTATGGTTTTGCCCGCTACTTCGTCCACGTGAATATAAATATCAAAAAATTATTTCTTAGTGCACCCCTAACACCCTCCGTAGATTATAATAATAATAAATAAATATATCTTGGACAATGTCACACAAATTATCTAGTCACATTTAAAGTACCAGAATCTAGCCTGGACTTGTATTACGATGACTAGACAACGATATAGAATACATATATAGACACAAACATCCACGACTCGGGTACCAATATTCATATTCATCATACAAATATTTGTCCCTTACGGGATTCGAACCCGCGACCCTCGGCACAGCAGGCAGGTTCACTACCGACTGTGCTACCGGGCCTTCAAATATGTATATTCATGATTCGTATATTCCAAAGTTCATGTTTCTATCTTCAGCGGTTTAGGCTGTGCGATGTCTGTCTGTCAAGTGACGGAACTGCTAATTTAAGAATAAATATCTTTGTTACGATGGGCATGTTCATACAAAAAGACTAGTTGGTTCAAAATTCCTAGTTGATGACAGGGTGACATTAATATCATTAGCATCCTTCTAAACTAAGAGTGTACTCATCCAACTGAACAACGTTTACTATGCGAGCAAGCCGATCGGAGCAAACAAAAATCAGCTGTTCCATACTAAACTGCAATGCCTACTCGACTCAAATTTATGCAACAGCAGATGTTTTTTTGCTCCGATCGGTTTGCTCCCATAGTAAAAGTTGTTCAGTTTGATGGGTAGACTCTTCGTTTAAAAGGATGCTAATTTATTTATTTATTTATTTATCACAAAAAAAGAACAATAATATAACACCTTTTAATTGGAACCGAGCATGCGTTTAGACTTATCTAGGTGTTGTCTGGAGGTAGCCCTGACCTAATGATATCAATTTCACCATGTACAGGGTGTAACAAAACACTCGAGTAATACCTACTCAAAGGGGTGCTTCAGACCATCAAACTGAACCACTTTCACTATGGAGCCAACTTTGAAATCGCGAAAAAAAATCTGCTGTCCCATACATTTTAGTGGAGTCGGCACAGCAGTTTTGTATGGGACAGCAGATTTTTTCGCGATTTCGAAGTTGGCTCCATAGTGAAAGTTGTTTAGATTGATGGTCTGAAGCACCCCCTTAAGTATTATTAGGGTGTTTTGTTACACCCTGTAGATACCCCCTAACTTCCTATTCATGCTGATGATGACATACGAGGCCTTATCTTTACGATAATGCCACGAAACCACTAAAATAAACACATGAAACATGCAAAATCCTACAAAATGTTACAGGTGCCAACAAAACGTTATTCGAACCAAAGCAAATGACAAATCTATCGGTCCCTAACTCCGAAACGGTCATTTATAAAACACACATAAAACTACACTACACTAAACCCATGGAATAGAGAACAGAGAAATCGATGGAGTCGCTTCTGCTGACTTTTTTTAACACAAAATCTGTACTCAGTTAAGCTTTCTGCAAAAGTTTGTAATCTTATGCCTTAGCTTAGCTCTCTTTCTTTTTCGATACTTATGAACGAGAAAAAGGCTTGATAGAGCCTCGTAGCCTTTGATACGACACAAAAACTATTTTTACTTCATATTCCAGCTCGTTCATCAGTACGAAAAAAGAAAGAAAGCCAAGGTAAGGCATCACAGATCACAGCACTGAGCAAACTTTTGCAGAAGACATTCGCTGTTTTAAACTTCGGAACGCAATAGCGTCTTCGGCAATACATATTATAGAGTTTTTTTTTATATTTTGGTGTTGTTAATGTTATTATTTGGATAAGTTTTGTTTTTATATGATATTTTGTAGTTTTTAGTCGAGTTAAGGATCTGAAGAAGGCAGGTTGTTTTCTTTGCTTGGCTCACACTATGGTCAGTCAGTAAGACCATCTGCGTCACTACGGTTACTCTACTGTCAAGAGCGTGTCGCCTGAGCTAGATGATGATAATGATGACGAAAAATAAAGGATTCACTTACCCATATCCCTTCTTAAGCACTTAATCTAATCTGCTTCTTTCAGTACATACGTAAGTACGTGTGTAACAAATAGGTACTGTCAGTGAAAAATACCTGAAACAAAAATAGGTTGTTGTTAAAATATTGTTTCAGGAGAGGCAATAAAGGTGCTGTAATGGACTTAAAATAGCACCAATCAAGACTGATGTTGTAACAGGCGACTAATATCTTTAGGCATTGACAACATCTCTGGTACCCTCACCGTGTGCATAGAAATTCACAAAAGAAATATTCACATAATATTAATCACTCCCCCTCTGTCTTCAGTTCCAATTCGTATACGGAACTGTTAAAAAACTATGGCTACAACTACTAAATAGCACTTTTTGTTTCGAATTATCTCATTTTACCAAATCGCTTACATTTAAACCATATATCGCAACTTCTTTGGCAGATATAGGATAAACCTACATTCGTGGGATGGGTTTTTGTCATTGTATTGTGTTACTGTACATTTATTTATTCAATAAAATAAAATAAAAAATAAAAAAAAGGAATTTTAATAAAAAAATATTGTTTCAAATCACTCCATAGTTTTTCTGTTCCAACTTCCAAGTCACCCCTTGAAATTCTATCGAACAAAAGAACCATAAAATCCCTCCAATGCGTTTCAAGCGACCCTTATTCTGCGATACGAGCTTGATTAGTATGATTGTCACGGTATAGAAGAGAGAAAGTATAAGAAAGTATTCAATGCTATTATAAAAGTTATGTCTCGATGGAATTGAAGGGAAACTAGGTTGTGAATCGATGACATTATGTGTCTAACTCTAATAAAATAGTTGCGTATGTGTTGTTAAGTTAGTATATCTACAGGGTGTAAGTGTAATAAGTTTCATTTTTAAAGGGGAATGAATTTCTCCAAGAAATTCGCAAAAAAAATGTGGACTTGCTACATGCAATCAGCTGATCGAATGTTTGTATGAAAAGTTTTTTTAAAGGAGCCATATCACACAAGCGATTTTTGAACGTAGGCGATATAGCAACTGCACCACCGCGACACGTGACAACGGAATCGCCACGATTGTTACTGAGCGTTTTATAGCCGCGGCGCGGCGTGGCGATTCCACGATATTGATTAATCTCAGAAATATCATGGCGATAATGCGGCAATGTCGCAGCGATGCCGCGGCGATATCGCGTCGATATGATATCACGAATAATATATCGCAAGCATATCGTTCCATCAACCGTAGGTGTTGACTTTTAGACCATCAAACTGAACAACTTTCTCTATGGGAACACCATTGAAATCGCGAAAAAACAATCTGCTGTTATATACAAAATTGCAAACTGACTCGAGTCAAATGTATGGCACAGACAGCTGATTTTTGTGTCACGATTTCGATGTTGGTGCCATAGTGAAAGTTGTTCAGTTTGATGGTCTGATCATCCCCTTAAAAAAGTGTCAGCATATTAATTAAATATACAGGGTCCTTCACCCTGTATATTTTACAGGGTTCGCCGATATATATCAGCGGATATAAATCATGATATATATCACGATATATATCAATTCATTTTTATCTTGATATACAACGTGTTAATAAATTAGCGCAAAACCTCATACACCCCAACTGATTTATAACAAAATAATTAGATTGAAACAATAATTTAATTATTTTGATACTTAAAATTTAAAGTTATTCGCATTTTAAGTTCGGAGGCAAAAATGATTTGTTATCATTTCAGCACTGAAAGAAAGCGCTAACGTACTCATGGATACATTTTTATAATCTTGTTTTGGTAGTAAGTAGGGTGAGTGTGCCCGTGGGGTGGGTTGACATCGGGTTTAGTAAATTAAAAATTTTATGAAAAAAAAAAAAAAATTTGAAAAAAATTACCTATGTTGAAACCATGATAATTGGATTCTGCTATCGATTCTAAACAAACTACTTTCTAGTTTTGCGTTAATTCATTAACACGTTGTATATCACGATATATATCAATTCATTTTTATCTTGATATATATCAATTGATTTTTTCCTGTCTTCTGAATTAAAAAATTTGGAGATTAATGTTTCCCCATGTTTCCCCTTCCCCTACCCAACACGTAGCGAAAAACTACAATTCAGAATAATTTAGATTGTTTCCCAAAATGGCAACCTCATTTAAAGTTGGGGAAATCCCCTTTAACATACCAGTACGGCTAGCTTTTTATTGAAATTCAAACCTTAAATTCATATAGTATAAGGTTTATTTTACGAGGTAACAAAAAATGGGGATTCCCTGGTGCTCCCGACTTTTTTATGTTTACAAATTATTATTAAAATTAGTTGATTTATCTCATAAACAAATGAAGATTATAATAATAATAGGTACTTGTTTTTTTAAGTGTTCATTAAAAAAAAAATTTTCATATTGTTACTTTTTTAAAAAAAAAATTACAGAATCAAATTCGCTTCTTTTTCTTAGCCTGGATATAAATCCGATATATATCGGATATATATAAAAAAATCGGATTTTTGATATTTATTATAAAAATCTGATTTTTTCGAACCCTGATATTTTATGATACTGTATGCAAAATGTATATTTATAAACGAAAAGAGGTAGTCTCCCATTTAAAAGCCATGAGTTCGCAAAAAAACTCAAATATTTGCAAACGCGCCCATTTATCTTTTGAACAAACCCAAACCCACAAAATTTTCCTCAATTTCATCCATTCTTTCGATTCTTCCCCCATTCCTGTACACCCCTCATCTTTACTTAGGACTTGACTTATTGTGAGGCTATAGTTCTAACCTAAGTCCACTAACATAGCACTTACTGCTACGTAATAAGTATCAAATTCACTCGATTTGCGTGACCCCATATGCAACGCACTTATAGTTCAATCAATTTACAAAGTACCGAGAAACGTATCATTTTGATGCTTATGCTGTAGGCTTTAAGAGTTCGATTGAAGGACCTAGTTACTTGGATTTGACTATTAAGTGCAGAAAGGAGGGTAGAATCAAATATATTAACTATGCGTGCGTATTTATGTCGTACTTAAACGCGTACGATCATTTTGAAAACACTTGGAAGACAACTTATGACCGGGAATTTCATAGTATTGAAAGGAAATCGAGTGTCCTTAGGGATGTTTTAGTATTACATGTTTTTATGGTTATGTGTCTATGGGAAGAGGGGACTGTATACATAAATCTATACATATACGAGCTTTTACCCGCGACTTCGTCCGCATAAATTATATACCAGATTTTAAGTCAGATCATAAGCTATCAAACAAAAAAAGTTTCATCAAAATCGGTTCAGTAGTTTTTGCGTGATACTCGAACAAACAAACACCCAAACAAACAAACAAATAAACAAACAAACAAACAAGCAAACAAACAGACAGACAAAATATCCAAAAAAAAATGATTTGGAATCAGGGACAGGTAAAAACCACGTCGTAATTTTTTTTTGTAAGTACATATCTTCAATGTTTCACATTGAAGATTTCTCACTGATTGATGACACATTTCTGTTACAGTTTTATAATAGTTTAGATATTATCGTATCTATTCTTCTACTACTTGTATATTATACTTTTTACATTACGATTAATAGTGATTGATCATGATCAACAACTTGTTTATTTACCAATAAAATCTACATATTATTAAATTGTGAACTTTGCATGTAAGTACATTAAAGATATTCTTCTTCTCGTGTGGAATCGTCACGTCTTCTTCAAATCGTCAGTTTCCAGTATCTTGCCACCTCTGTCGCACTGGCTGATGCGCTCATTAGATCCTCCTCTCCACATTGTGGTCCACCTGTACAGACTGTTAGGTGCGGGGTAGTTTGTTGTAATCCGCATTGACATAAAGTGTTGCTGTTTTGGGGGATAATTCCCCATTTTAAGAGATTATCCTTGGTCCTACCCACTCCAACCCGCAGACGGTTCAAGGCTTTCCACACAGGCCATTCCTCCTTCCCTCCGGGTGGTAGTGTTTCAGCTGGTTTGACGAAATTGGGAAGATGTGTTGTTTGTTCCCTCCAATGTCGCATTCGAAACTCTTCCGCTGTTTTTCCGTCCAAGGTCCTGTTTGTGGCGAAGCTTTTGCGAGACTTAAGTCGAGGTTTGACTGGGGCATGGTTGTGCATCGGATGGCGGGCATCGTTTTCCTGTTTCCAGCGTTCCTTAGCTGCAGCAGCTTCCCTGCGAATTCGAGGAGGTGCTATTCCGGACAGCAAATAGAGTTTTTCGACAGGGGTAGGTTTCAAGCACCCCGTTATCAAACGGCAGGTCTCGTTGAGTGCAGTGTCCACTTGGTTTGTGTGCGCTGAGTTTTTCCACACTGGGCAGGCATATTCAAAAAGATATTAACAAATATAATGATTAGTTTGAGCCGGGACGAATTAACAATTGATATTTATAGCCTAAAATTATAAAACTTAAATAATATTACGTTAGCAACAGCCCCAAATTTAAAATTTACCATTTATCTCGTTCTAAAAAACGGACGATATTTTTTTTATTTTTAATGTTTTACCATTATAAATACAAACAAAAAAATCCTATCCAAATCCATTCCTTCAAACATAGTTTTAATATTTTAGTCTACTTAGAAAGCTTTGAAAAATTCATTAGTATTTCTATTTTCTAATGAATACCTCATTTTTAAAATTTCAATGCCTATTTTATTACTTAAAAAACAATTTATATTGTTAAATCTAATTAAAATGATTGGTAATAATATTATTAAGTTAAAAGCCTTCTGGGAGATACAATTTTGATTTCTGTTGCGTAACGATTTTTTTAAACATGTTTTCAGATAGTCTTTTTTTGTCACTAAATGGTGCAGGTTACCGTTGGCGCGCTCCATACAAACGTAGTATGGTGATATTTTCAATACTATCCAATTAAAGTCAATGAAATTTTTCAAAAACAATCTAGTAACTAATTTCTATGTCGGTATGAAGTCAGATTTTCGATAAAATTTAAAGTTTTAAAGTTACAGTGCCACAAATATTTCCATACAAATCTTAAATTAATCCTAGCATTGAAACTGTATATTTTAACGAAAATCTGACTTCATACCGACATAGAGATTAGTTACTTGATTGTTTTTGAAAAGTTCATTGACTTTAATTAGATAGTATTGAAAATATCACCATACTACGTTTGTATGGAGCGCGCCAACGGTAGAATAGCCTTAAAAGACCCATTGATAATTACTCAAAACCCCTCCTAACAAAACTCCGTAAAATGCCTGGGCTATTGATGGCGTTTAGGATACGTAATGGAATGCATTGAGACCATTTTTAGAATTATGTCTGTTTGTCTGTTTTTTTGTGCACGCATCACTTAAAAACTACCGAATCGATTTGAATTGGGATTTTACGAAAGCATATGGCTTAGTTTGGATTAAAATTTAGGCTTTATTTCATCGCAATCGTTTCATTAAATCAAATGTTATGAGTATTTGTTATTGTCTGCGCGTAGGAAGTTGCGGGCGCCGCCGGTTATTAATAAAAAAACACTTAACACTTTAATTTATAAAGTTAACAATAAAAATGATGGTCACGACAGTTTTTGTAAAACAATTACACACGTTTACATTGTAAAGCTGTCGTCACGAGCTGGTTGCATGAGCTGCATACGTTAGGTACGTACTAAGTACGTACGTAGAGGTAGCTCGGAACAGTTTGAACGCGAAACACGTAAGATGTTGTTTATGAACCAGTCCAACTTTGCCTTACTAGTTTGAGTACCTAGTTTTAAAATCACGTGTAAAAGAAACTAGATTTTGAGAGGTTTTAAGATACGATGATAACCACATAAAAATAAAAAAAAGTAGCTTGTCGTGAAGACATACGATAGAAGTGAAACTTCCGCAGCTGTCAAATTTAAATTTCGAACTTCCGACACATGAAAAGGTAGCCGATCCGAATTTCAAAGCCCACCCTTAAAAATTTTCACTTCAAAAACCCCAAAATTGAATTTTTTCCCCGTCAATTTCCCCAACAATTTCTTTTCCCCAAAAGACTAAATTTTTCCCCAAAATCGCGTCAAAACCCCCAATCTGGCAGCCCTGTTTTGAAGTTTTGAAAGATCGAATTTGAAACCGTCATATAATAGACGATTTTTTTTTCGCTTACGCTGAAAGATGGAATTTCATTTTAAAATGAAGTTGTCTTTGCATTTCAGGAAGCGGAATAAACTAAAGAAAAGAACATAAAAAGTGTTTCACTTCAAAAAAACATATTTACTCGAAGCTATCTAAAAAGCTATAACGAGAGATCAAATTTCACCATTCGAATGAAATTAGATCTCTCTTTATAGCCTTTTTGATGACCTAACGAGGTTTTCTGATTCACAAACACTTTATAAAACGAACACTCATCCCCACCTGTTGTTTATTGTATTGAAAGCACGTATGCTAACGAACATAGCGTATTTACATACCACACATCCGATTTCACTTTGATAATCGTTAAAATCAACCGCTCTAAAACCTACATGGTTTTAATCCGGGAACAAAATGTTAGTAAATTCGAAAATAAATTTCATCCTATTATTCCTTTTAATCACAGACAAAGACCCTACACAGACCAGTAACTGGTCTGTGCTCTTAATACAGGGTGTTAGGGTAAACATTTGCATTACTTTAAGTTTTAAGTGGTGATTGAACCCATGATACTGAACAACTCACAGACTTTTGGGAATTTTATTTTATTTTATTTTTTATTTTATTGTTTTTGGAAGACCAACAGCACAATGCAACACATTAAAACAGTATTATATAAGTAACAGAAGGCCAATTAAAGGTCCTCGCTAATATACATCAAACTAAAAAGAAAGAACGATCTAGTACAGCACCAAACATGCGCATCGGTTGTTATAAATAACATAGATAGTTAATCAATACCCACATACATAGGTTAAACAGAGAAAATTGTTTGGGTACATCAATAGTACAGATAGCTTAGCTGATTACAATTAAATCACTAGTAAAAAACACATAATATTGTTATCTTAACAAAATAAGCAAATAAATGATTTTTATTCGTCTCAAAACAGCAATACATAAAATGGCACAAGAAAGAATTAATTTAAGTTTGGAGACAGAAAGGTTTATGATATGACTCAGCATGATGGAAGTTGATGAAATCGCCAACAACCGCTGTTATTCTGTCATAGCCTGATGTTCAAGAGACAAGTTTTGACTTTTGTCAAGTGAGTATCCATTAGGGCTCTTACAGACGAGCGACACTTTGCTGTCGCGGTGGTCGCGCCGCACTCATTCATTTTACGGTCGCCCGACCCTCCGCGACACCCGGCGACCGCAAAGTGTCGCTCGTCTGTGAGAGCACTTATTATACAAAAAGCTTAAAAAGGAAAAACGTTGAATTTTTGCGTGTAGGTACTTAGGGGGAACCACAGTCGCCATCGATTGTTGTTTATGTAACCAAAAAATGGTGGCGCCATGTGCAGACCGGAGAGAACTAATCAACAAGAACAAAGATTAGGTACTAAACTTGAAAACATGGCATTAATGGTCAGAAGATCAAATAGAAATGTTACAGATTCCAGATAAGTACCACGAACGAATGCTCACGAAGTAGGTAACAGCGCCGGCGCTCGCGCATTGCGATCATATCTAAGTAGATTTATTTTAAAGTACCGTTCTGTAAGTTTCTTCTCTGTACTTATTATAGATACCTTCATTCCTGTTTATAGCTCTATAGTTTTATATGCATCTCATTTTGTAGATTTGTTTTAAATATAAGATTTAACTCTGGTGTTCAATTGCAGCAAGACTCACTTTTAGCCTAAAATTTAGTATCTAAAGACTCTCTTTTAGCCTAAGTCTCTAAAGACTCACTTTTAGCCTAAAACTAAGTCTAAGCTTTTAGCACATCCAGGGTTCCTGGTTTCTTCTTTTTGCGTGTGCGCGTTCTTTTAGGCTAAATGTGAGTCTTTAGATTTAGAGACAGAATTTTAGGCTAAAAGTGAGTCTTATATGCTTGTAGATCCAAGGTTTCTGGATAAAATAATATCACAAATGGTAATCGGCGGATAGCATCCGCAAAAAACGGCATAAGAAAACGTATCCCTCTCAGTTGCGTCGTAAGACTTGATCGACACCCACGCCCACATTTCATTAATATACATAAAAACAGGAATACACGTTTTGAAGGCATTTCTATCCGAATTGAATTGGTTTGAACTTTGAACCGATAATGTTGTACATTGTTTTTCACTCAGTCTTTCACTGCGAGGTGAAAGACCAGTAATTCCTAAAAACAAACTACAAATTTAATTACACACACGCAAAGACAAACCTATAACTAAAAGTATCATGCATTCTGAACCTAAAGCCGTAATAATACGGTGTTTTATCGATAATAGGCCGCATTTCCTTCCGTATTACAATTGCTATTCCTTTCATATCCCATCATTATCTGTTATTGGAAGAATGCTGATAATGAAAGTGGGGAAAGAAAATATTATTAGATCTGGAACGATAAAGGAATAATTTTAATATTGTTGTTTCGTTAAATGGACAATGTTTTGTTGATTTATTTTATTTTATTTATTTAAGGACTGCCAACAACGTATACACTATTACATTCTGAATACATTTTAACATAATTATTAAGTGTTACTTCCCTTACAGGCTGTCACAACATACATTGTAGCTTAAGTATACATATATATATTATGTTAAGGCTACTCCTCCCATCTGCAAGGCTCTCTTTCTTACAAGTAAACTTTTGCAATTAGCCATCCCGCTTCAATTGCGCGGCTCCGGTCAGAATTTTCCGTTTTCTTTGAAAACCTCTATGATTTTATATGAATTTTCAAAAGTAAGAAAACCACATCATTTTATATTGTATTGTGAAGAATATTGTAAATTTTCATATTCTTCTGATCAACAATGTAAGAGTAAAACGGTTACAACTGGAAAAAAAGAGGTGACTTTGGAGTCGTTTTTCTTCAGTTTTATTAATTAAAATAGATTTCGAGAAAAACCACATCACTTCTCATATCCTGTAGATTGTTCAGTTTTGTTTTCTGCTTAAAAAGTGCCATAGTTAATGTATAAAATGGTTACAAAGTTACTCAAAACCGGGCGGACGCCCCTTAAGTCATACTGCGACAGAAAAATGTGGGTACCTACACAAATCAGTTGATAGTTGCATTTGTACCTAGATAAAAGGTTATGTTACAAATTAATTGTTTACTTAAGGCTACTCCTCCCATCTGCAAGGCTCTCTTTCTAACAAGCAAACTTTAGCAATTAGCCATCCCGCTTCAATTGCGCGGCTCCGGTCAAAATTTTCCGTTTTCTTTGAAAACCTGTATGATTTTTTATGAATTTTCAAAAAATAAGAAAACCACATCATTTTATATTGTATTGTGAAGAATATTGTAAATTTTCATATTCTTCTGATCAACAATGTAAGAGTAAAACGGTTACAACTGGAAAAAAAGAGGTGACTTTGGAGTCGTTTTTCTTCAGTTTTATTAATTAAAATAGATTTCGAGAAAAACCACATCACCTCTCATATCCTGTAGATTGTTCAGTTTTGTTTTCTGCTTAAAAAGTGCCATAGTTAATGTATAAAATGGTTACAAAGTTACCTCAAAACCGGGCGGACGCCCCTTAAAGCACTGAACAACAATAATAATATTCGGTCTTTCAAGTTTATAAACAATATTAAATGTCCGTAAACGACATTGTATTACACAATAAAATACACTGATAATTTAGCAGTCTTTTAGAAATACGTGGACTACGCGGTCAACATCTTCGATCTACTACAACTATTATAAAACTGTAATAGAAGTGTCTCGGTTACATATCGAAGATAGGTATTGAATTATATTTAGACCAATAAAACCGGTCAAGTGCGAGTCGGGCTGCTTGCGCACCGAGGGTTCCGTACCACACCACCACAGAACACAACATTATTAACTTAGAAAAAAAACTTTTTTTGTCCAGGACCTTTAGCGCGAGACCGACTCACACTTGGCCGGTTTTTAGTATTGTTGTCATTCTGTAGAGTTTACTCTATAATCACACTAAGCTTGACGCTTGTTTGTATTACCGATTTTACGGTAGAGCGTGAAGAAAAAACGTTGATAAAAACTAGTTTCTTGTTGAAAACCCCCCTTAATTTTTAACTTTTTATTATTTGTTAACAAATCCGTCGTAAGCGCCTTACTGAATCTTTTATAATGTGCACAGTCAAGAAGTGGAATGCCTTACCTGCGTCAATATTTCGGAGTACTTACAACCCGAATTCCTTTAAAGTACGAGTGAATAGGCATCTTCTGGGTAAGCTCGCTACATCTACGACCCCATCTTCGTCCTGAGGACTGGATTGAGGTCAAGAGCAAACCCATAGTTAAAAAAAAAAATAACGCATAATCTGAGAAAATGTCAACTATCTAGCTATTACGGTTCAAAAGTTACAGCCCTAAATAGGTAGGACAGACGGACGTACGGACGGACAGACGGATAGACGGATAGACGGATAGACGGACAGACGGACAGACGGACGGACGGACGAACAACGTAGGCTTAGTAATAGGGTCCCGTTTTTACCCTTTGGGTACGGAACCCTAAAAATTGTTCTCTTCATAATACATTTCTGATTTATTGATATCGATCTTCATGCCAAATGTGATAAAATGAGACAGTAATCGAGGTGGAGCAAACATACCTACAGACAGAGTACAGATAGACAGAAGCGATGAAACTACCTATGAGGTTTATTTCACTACCAGTCACAACTACATTTCAGGAAGGATATTTTTTTCATCCAGTTAAACAGTTTGTCCATTGAAATGTTTTTCCTCGTGGTCAAACCAGTTTAACCACCGGGTTTGCGCTTTGGTTGGTTTTGCTCAAAAGTAAATCGAGATTCGATATCCATTGCACATCCAACTGTAATAAATTCTCAATTTATGTGTTCACGCGAACATTATCGTATTTAATGCAGATGTAACAAACCCATAGTGTTCCAACTTGAGTTACCAAGTCCGTTTCTAGGTTAGCCGTCATAATTAGTGTACAGTGAGCTAAATTAACTTCAATTAGTAGCATCTGTTCTCGTACGGAGCGTTAGTTTGCATTCATGAGGTCAGGCCTGGACTCTGAATTATCTCGTTTACTGTCACTGACGGCTTATGTTGGCTGGTGATGGGTCCCATATTCATGAGGTATCAGTAGGTTTGCCATGAGTTGACACTGTCTGAATCATAAAATAGATAATAGTATTCATGGTGTAAGAGGGAGGTTACACGGTCAGTATTTCATCAGTCTGGTCATGTATATTTGATTTGAAGGGAAACTGACTCGAGATTGACCCGACTAACATGGTGCTTCAGTATGTCAGTTTCCCTTCAAATCAAATAAACATGACCAGACTGATGGACCAGAATGACGAAATACTGAACGTGTAACCTCCCTCTAAGATCCGACAAATACATACGGAATTCCGATTTTAAATTCTGGAGGGGGAAAATCCATACGAAATCGAAATGCTGTTTCAGAATTCCGTATGTGTGTGGCAGGTATAACAGACCTCTCCCGAAAACTCAAAGAGGAAGTACCCATAAAAGTTTTTCATATTGATAGGTACTTTCACCCTTTTGAGTTTTCGGGAGAAGTCTTTTTATACCCTGTATAAGGTCTACCAAAATGAGCTTTTAAGGGGATAATCAGATCATCAAACTGGACAACTTTGACTATGGAAACAAAATAATAATCGTGAAATAATTTCAGCTCACTTACATACAAAACCGCAAACCTAATGGACCTAAATGTACAGCTGTTATTTTTTAGCGATTTCAATGTTCATCCCTTCGAGAAAGTGGTTCAGTTTGATTGTCTGACTATCATCCTTAAAAAACCGTAAGGATATTAAAAAAGGACCCTGTATTGTGTGAATTTTGAGAGTTCAGATGGCCTCTTTAATACAGTGTTAAAGATATTTAGCGGGCATTGGCCTCGATTCGGAGTGTACCACGACTTAACTGAACTAAATTTATTCCTGTCACTTTCTAAAATAAGATTAAGAAAAGAGACAGAAAACCAACAGCTGACTTTAGTGCTGTCAAAGTGACGTTAAACGCCCCAAAAACGCTTTAAGGCGTAATGAGTTTATAAACTCGTAAAAAATCGCTTTTTCGATTACGTTTTTTCCATTCAAAATGAAATAATTTTGATTTGAATGAAATATATATTATAGTTGGGGATATTTCCTAGGCAGGAAGGTTATTCAGTACACGATTGGAACAATTTGGCTCGATAGAAAAACATCCCAAAGTTACCCCTCTTTCTTACTTTTAATATCATTTTATATCTAGAAGAAACTGTATTTACGCAAATAAAATATACTATTATCTTGGCCATAACATAAGCTTGGCAGCTAGGTATATTTCGTTTATTTTACTTTATATACTTCAACACAATTCCAAAATATCTACGAAATTTCGAGCGTCTCGCCATTTTGCCGATGCGATACGCCATTTTAGAAGCGCGGCAGCGCTTGTAGAGGTAAGACCTATGTCAAACTTTTCTTCAAATTTCACGTCTTATTTTACAACATTTCCGGCTTTTTTCTGTATTAATATCTATATAAATATTTCTAATATTGCTCAAATTGTAAATAATAGCTGTTATTATTGTAGATATAACTAATTTGTAAATATTTTTTTGAATTGTTAATTATGTAGGCAAAATGACAGTTCCATCATAGTGCCACAGTTCACGAATATAGCTTTCAGTAGGACAACACCAAAATGACTGCTGGTGCTACGAATTGGTAAACTGATGTAGGTAAAGTTGTTTCTGTAGCACATAGCATAGAACGCTATTTCCTTGTATAACTCACAATAATTTTTAAAATGTCACTAGATGGCATTACTTGGTCCGCTAGAAGTAAAATTTGTCTGAAATCGACGAAATATCGCATTTTACTGTTATGGTTCATCATATTTATTTATTTTGAGCAACAAAATATATTATTTTCATAACATCACATTGAAAATAACAATTTCATAAGCAGGTTTTTTTACATTTTTTTCATTGATCTACAATACGATATAATACTAAGCGGGAGTAGCATGCAGTTATAGAGAATTCCGGTAGATGGGGCACATTTCAAAATTCATACTAAACAAGATTGCTAGGAGAGCGATTTTTGAATCTCATTTGCTGAGTTCAGCAGTTGAAAATGTCAAAATTACTATGGAGACGTGCATCTTTCTACTGCTGATTTGACATTAAAAAATCATACTCCAGGAGTGCGATTTTTGAAAGTCAAATCAGCAGTAGAAAGATACTTATCTCCATAGTAATTTTGACATTTTCAACTGCTGAACTCACCGAATGAGATTCAAAAATCATACTCCAGGCTATTGAAAAAAAAACTAAATTTGAAATTGTTAAGCTTGCGTATATACTCACACATTTAAAAAAGAAAATATCAATGAATAAAATATTTTAACGCGTGGTGGACTAACGCCCCACCCGCCCTGTTCCCTACACGTTCAGTTTTGATAGCAAAACATATTTAACCAGGATCTGGTGCTGAAGACAGGAATGTCTCCGTACGATGGTACTCCTCAACGGTAAAGAGCGTGGGCTTGATTTTTTTTATTCTTGTTCAGTTTTGAAAGAAAAATACATTATTTAATCGGGAACTGGTGCTGAAGCCAAGAATGTCTCCGTACGAGGGTACTCCTCAACGGTAAATAGCATTGGCTTGTATTTTGTTTGTTCGCGTTCAGTTTTAATAGCAAAACACATATTTAACCAGGATCTGATGCCGAAGCCAGAGATGTCTTCGTACGAGGGTACTCCTCAACGGTAAATAGCATTGGCTTGAATTTTGTTTGTTCGCGTTCAGTTTTAATAGCAAAACACATATTTAACCAGGATCTGATGCCGAAGCCAGAGATGTCTTCGTACGAGGGTACTCCTCAACGGTAAATAGCATTGGCTTGAATTTTGTTTGTTCGCGTTCAGTTTTAATAGCAAAACACATATTTAACCAGGATCTGATGCTGAAGCCAGAGATGTCTTCGTACGAGGGTACTCCTCAACGGTAAATAGCATTGGCTTGAATTTTGTTTGTTCGCGTTCAGTTTTAATAGCAAAACACATATTTAACCAGGATCTGATGCCGAAGCCAGAGATGTCTTCGTACGAGGGTACTCCTCAACGGTAAATAGCATTGGCTTGAATTTTGTTTGTTCGCGTTCAGTTTTAATAGCAAAACACATATTTAACCAGGATCTGATGCCGAAGCCAGAGATGTCTTCGTACGAGGGTACTCCTCAACGGTAAATAGCATTGGCTTGAATTTTGTTTGTTCGCGTTCAGTTTTAATAGCAAAACACATATTTAACCAGGATCTGATGCTGAAGCCAGAGATGTCTTCGTACGAGGGTACTCCTCAACGGTAAATAGCATTGGCTTGAATTTTGTTTGTTCGCGTTAAGTTTTGATAGCAAAACACATATTTAACCAGGATCTGATGCTGAAGCCACAGATGTCTTCGTACGAGGGTACTCCTCAACGGTAAACAGCGTTGGCTTGAATTTTGTTTGTTCGCGTTAAGTTTTGATAGCAAAACACATATTTAACCAGGATCTCATGCTGAAGCCAGAGATGTCTTCGTACGAGGGTACTCCTCAACGGTAAACAGCGTTGGCTTGAATTTTGTTTGTTCGCGTTCAGTTTTGATAGCAAAACACATATTTAACCAGGATCTGATGCCGAAGCCAGAGATGTCTTCGTACGAGGGTACTCCTCAACGGTAAACAGCGTTGGCTTGAATTTTGTTTGTTCGCGTTCAGTTTTGATAGCAAAATACATATTTAACCAGGATCTGATGCCGAAGCCAGAGATGTCTTCGTACGAGGGTACTCCTCAACGGTAAACAGCGTTGGCTTGAATTTTGTTTGTTCGCGTTAAGTTTTGATAGCAAAACACATATTTAACCAGGATCTGATGCTGAAGCCAGACATGTCTCCGTACGAGGGTACTCCTCAACGGTAAACAGCGTTGGCTTGAATTTTGTTTGTTCGCGTTCAGTTTTGATAGCAAAACACATATTTAACCAAGAGCTGATGCCGAAGCCAGAGATGGCTTCGTACGAGGGTACTCCTCAACGGTAAACAGCGTTGGCTTGAATTTTGTTTATTCGCGTTCAGTTTTGATAGCAAAATACAAATTTAACCAAGATCTGATGCCGAAGCCAGGAATGTTTTCGTACAAGGGTACTCCTCAACGGTAAACAGCATTGACTTGCATATACCGTTTACAGTTGAGGAGTGCCTCCGTACGGACCATTCCTGGTTTCAGCACCAGATCCTGGTTAAATGTGTGTTTTGCTGTCAAAACTAAACAGGAAGAGATAAAAATCAAGCCAATGCTGTTTACCCTCGTACTAATGAGTACCCCCGTACGAAGACATCCCTGGCTTAAGCACCAGATCCTGGCTCAATATGTGTTTTGCTATCAAAACTGAACGTGAACAAAAAATTTCAAGGCAATCCTGTTCACCGTTGAGGAGTACTCTCGTACGAAGACATCCCTGGCTTCAGCACCAGATCCTGGTTGAATATGTGTTTTGCTATTAAAACTGAACGCGAAAAAAAAAATCAAGTCAATGCTGTTTACCGTTGAGGAGTACCCTCGTACGGAGACATTCCTGACTTCAGTACCAGATCCTGGTTAAATATATGTGTTTTGCTTTCAAAACTAAACAGGAAGAGATAAAAATCAAGCCAATGCTGTTTACCGTTGAGGAGTACCCTCGTACGAAAACATCCCTGGCTTCAGCACAAGATCCTGGTTGAATATGTGTTTTGCTATCAAAACTGAAAGCGAACAAAAAAAAAATCAAGCCAATGCTGTTTACCGTTGAGGAGTACCCTCGTACGAAGACATTCCTGACTTCAGTACCAGATCCTGGTTAAATATATGTGTTTTGCTTTCAAAACTAAACAGGAAGAAATAAAAATCAAGCCAATGCTGTTTACCGTTGAGGAGTACCCTCGTACGAAGACATCCGTGGCTTCAGCACCAGATCCTGGTTCAATATGTGTTTTGCTATCAAAACTGAACGTGAACAAAAAAAGTGCAAGCCAATGCTGTTTACCGTTGAGGAGTACCCTCGTACGGAGACATTACTGGCTTCAGCATCAGATCCTGGTTCAATATGTGTTTTGTTATCAAAACTGAACGTGAACAAAAAAATTTCAAGACAATCCTGTTCACCGTTGAGGAGTACCCTCGTACGGAGACATTCCTGGCTTCAGCACCAGATCCTGGTTAAATATGTGTTTTGCTTTCAAAACTAAACAGGAAGAGATAAAAATCAAGCCAATGCTGTTTACCGTTGAGGAGTACCCTCGTACGAAGACATCCCTGGCTTCAGTACCAGATCCTGGTTGAATATGTGCTTTGCTATCAAAACTGAACGCGAACAAAAAAAAAACAAGCAAATGCTGTTTACCGTTGAGGAGTAACCTCGTACGAAGACATCCCTGGCTTCAGCACCAGATCCTGGTTAAATATGTGTTTTGCTTTCAAAACTAAACAGGAAGAGATAAAAATCAAGCCAATGCTGTTTACCGTTGAGGAGTACCCTCGTACGAAGACATCCCTGGCTTCAGTACCAGATCCTGGTTGAATATGTGTTTTGCTATCAAAACTGAACACGAACAAAAAAAAATCAAGCCAATGCTGTTTACCGTTGAGGAGTACCCTCGTACGAAGACATCCCTGGCTTCAGCATCAGATCCTGGTTAAATATGTGTTTTGCTTTCAAAACTAAACAGAAAGAGATAAAAATCAAGCCAATGCTGTTTACCGTTGAGGAGTACCCTCGTACGGAGACATCCCTGGCTTCAGCACCAGATCCTGGTTCAATATGTGTTTTGCTATCAAAACTGAACGTGAACAAAAAAAGTGCAAGCCAATGCTGTTTACCGTTGAGGAGTACCCTCGTACGGAGACATTACTGGCTTCAGCACCAGATCCTGGTTCAATATGTGTTTTGCTATCAAAACTGAACGTGAAAAAAAAAGTGCAAGCCAATGCTGTTTACCGTTGAGGAGTACCCTCGTACGGAGACATTACTGGCTTCAGCATCAGATCCTGGTTCAATATGTGTTTTGCTATCAAAATTGAACGTGTACAAGAAAATTGCGAGTCAATGCTGTTTACCGTTGAGGAGTACCCTCGTACGGAGTCATTCCTTGCTTCTGCACCAGATCCTGATTAAATATTTGTTTTGCTATCAAAACTGAACGTGAACAGAAAAATATCAAGCCAATGCTGTTTACCGTTGAGGAGTACCCTCAACGGTAAACAGCAGCAGAGTACATTTTTGTATGTAGATAAAACATGGTAAGTCGTGGTGATTCATAAAAACAAACCCCTGCTGTATTAAGAATTATCAAGCAGACACTTTAACCACTAAGCCAAGGTGTACTCATAAGGTACCTTTTACCTACCTACTTTATAAAATTGCGAATGTAATCTTTCTTTCAACTCGAGAAGCTAAAAGACACACACACTCCTATGTCATCTTAGGTCTACGCACACCTGCATCGAAGTTGAGTTTCATCAAATTTTTCGATAGATGGTACTAGGTATTCCACTTATAGGCGCGACTTCAGCTAGTATAGTAACGCCATCTAATATAATAAGTCGAACTACGAGGTACCGGCGACAATAATAAGTTTTACGAGAGCTTTGTTCTTTGTTTGACGTGAGCAATCTTACATAGCGAAGAAACCTAGAGGTAAGCGGTTCCCAAAGTGTATCTTAGGGTTTCGTGGAAAACAGTAGGGTTCCTTGAATCCAAGAGCGGATACTTACATTTTCTGAAAAGGGATCGTCTTGCGAGTTTAGCTTAGGTATTTTCTCATTTTATACTTTTATTTCCTACTGTACAAAGAAAGTACACTACAATTTAAAAAAAATACTGTAATAAAAATTGCTTTAATATTTACAATTTAGACTATTTAATTTAAAATATACCAACAGATTTTGTACTGAATAAAAATTTTTTAACAAAAAATTAAAACCGACTTCAAATTTCAAAAAGTACCTAAAAATAATAAATATTGCAGCCGATGAATTTTACGTTAGCATCTATAAGAATATCATTTTGTTTTATCGAAGTCGCTGTCAAGCCTGTACGATTCGAGACTGAGCTTGCAATAATTTTTTGGCTAGGCTTGACACCGACTACAATAAAACAAAATTATATTCTTAATAGATGCTAACGTAAAATTCATCGGCTGTAATATTTATTATTTTTTACTGTTTGAGTTTTGAAGTCGGTATTCATACATTGTTAAAAAAAATAAAATTTTAAATTTTCAGCTTTGGTGTTATATTGTGTTACCATATCCGTTGGACATGTAAAGGGAACATGAACACGAATCTTTTATTTCAATCGTCGATGATATGCTATAGATCTTTGAGGAGTCTTTTGTCTATCTCCGAAGCCCTTTACCAAATCTTCATCAAATTAAAATGGGACCACTTTTGAAGTATGACCTAAAAGAAAACTTGAACACGAATCATTTATTTCAATCGTCGATGATAAGCTATAGATCTTTGAGGAGTTCTATTGTCTATCTCCGAAACCCTTTACCAGATCTTCACCAAATTAAAATGGAACCACCTCTGAAGTATGACCTACTAAACAAAAAAAAAATATCAAAATCAGATTACTCCGTAAAAAGTTATGCGTACATACATAAAAAAAATATATATATATATACAGGGTGTAACAAAACACCCTAGTAATACTTAAGGGGGTGCTTCAGACCATCAAACTGAACAACTTTCACTATAGAGCCAACATCAAGAAAAAAAAAATCTGCTGTCCCATACATTTTAGTCGAGTCGGTGCTGCACTTTTGTATGGGATAACAGATTTTTTTAATTTTTTCTCGATGTTGCCCCCATAGTGAAAGTTGTTCAGTTTGATGGTCTGAAGCACCCAGTTAAGTATAACTAGGGTGTTTTGTTACACCCTGTATACGCGTCGACTTGAAAACCTCCACCGTTTTTTGTTTTGTTTTCGTCGGTTAAAAAAAGCGAACAATTTTGGGCGGTGCCACAAATGGCAAAACAATCAAGATTGTTGATTTACAGGTGCGTACCGACTTCGCGTGGCAAACCATCGAGCATTATCTCGCGCGGCAGCCGCGCACTATCCCTTTACACCCGAGACGTATCGATCGTGCGAGTAACATTTGAAAAATTCTGATGACCGCGCAAATTAATTTTAGCGAACGCAACCGGCACTGATCGCTCGTGCGAGTGCTACTCCCGCCTTTCAAAGCGCCCTGCATTAGTTTTGATGCTTCAATAGCCGGTGATTAGACTGAAAAGGTGACTGCGTTTTTTGACCCTAGAAGGCGCTCACGTAAATATTAATTTTTCTCAAACATGCTTGGAAATGTGAGCATTATTTTGACAACCTTCTTCGAGATAAATCGAAATTGCTGTACTGGCCAAATACATGCGTGCAGCGGCCGGCAATGTTGTATGAAAATCCATATCTGTCGTGTTTTGCGGCCAAATAAATTACATAGTAAACTCATATCTGTAACTACCGCCCTATCGCCATTACTTCCATTCTCTGTAAAGTCATGGAAAGAGTACTTAACAGTAAGTTGCTGTCATACCTAGAAGACAATGATCTACTCAGTGATCGCCAATATGGCTTCCGCCGGGGGCGATCGACTGGGGATCTTCTTGTGTATGTCACGCACTGCTGGGGCGAGGCCATCGAGAAGCACGGTGAAGCACTGGCTGTATCACTTGACATCTCGAAGGCCTTTGACAGGATATGGCACGCTAGTTTGCTGAACAAGCTTCCCGCTTATGTCATCCTCGCTGATCTTTGCAGCTGGATATCTGATTTCTTGAGAGAACGGTCGATTAGAGTTGTCATTGACAGCTGCTCTTCTGACCTTATGGCAATTGATGCTGGAGTTCCTCAAGGGTCTGTTCTCTCCGCGACACTTTTCCTGCTGCACATCAATGACCTCCTTGTGTCAGGTATTGTTGGGTATGCAAATGACAGTACTGTCATGGAGAGATATGTATCTGGCGCAGGGGCCAGCGGGGATAAAATTCGCTCGCAGAGGGAGGCCATGGTTGAGCGGACAAACTTGACTTTAAGTCTTGTCTCCCAGTGGGGTGACAATAATTTAGTCAACTTCAACGCCACCAAAACACAGGCTTGTCTGTTCACCGCAAAAAGGAGTCCGTTTAATCTGACTCCTACTTTCCGGGGTACATCTCCCAACGTCCCTGTTTCCGACAGTCTTGGGCTTCTGGGTATAAGCTTGACCACGAAACTCAACTTCGGCGCTGACATCGAGTCTAAGGCTCAAACTGCGGCCAAAAAGCTGGGCATCTTAAACAAGGTGAAGCGGTACTTCACTCCTGGACAGCTCTTAGTATTGTATAAAGCTCAGGTCCGATCATGTATGGATTACTGCTGCCACCTGTGGGATGGCTCAGCCAAGTATCAACTTGCCGCACTCGACTCGGTTGAACGCAGAGCCAGGAGGCTCATTGGCGATAGTAAGCTGGTGGAGGCCAAGCTTCATAGCTTAGCCCACCGCCGCAGAGTGGCCTGCTTGTCGGTCTTCTACAGATTGTACTTCGGTGAGTGTGCCCTTGAGCTGCATGAGCTCATCCCACCTTCCCCTTTCTACTATCGGACTTCCAGACGCACCGCGGGATATCACCCCTTCTTGGTTGACATCCCACATATCCGCACTAAGCGCCTTTCTGAATCTTTTATAATGCGCACAGCCAAGGAGTGGAATGCCTTACCTGCGTCAGTATTTCCGAGTACTTACAACCCGAATTCCTTTAAAGTACGAGTGAATAGGCATCTTCTGGGTAAGCTCGCTACATCTACGACCCCATCTTCGTCCTGAGGACTGGATTGAGGTCAAGAGCAAACCCATAGCTAATAAAATAAAATAAAAATGTCTTCCCGTATAATTTTATGAATATGCACCATAGCTGCGTAGTAAAAATTTAGGACGTGTATTATTGAAGGCTGTAGATTCCAAACATGGAATAAAAGTGAAAAGAGTGTTATGGCACTTTACACCTTTATTCGTTCGGGGGTGCGTTATATCCATTAAAGACTCTGCAGGTGCATGTGATTCTGATGACAATACAATAATATGGTATTATCCAGCTGATCTGGTGATGGAGCTGGAAGGTGGCTAGTGGAACTCTTGGATGGCTAATAGTATACTCATCGAATTTCAGCTCGTTAAAATCATCTCGATGAGTGCTTTTCTTTACAGTTTTGTAACAAGTACCTATTTAATGATGGAGCTGAATAACTGTTACAAAAACTGCTCACTGGTATTTTCAATTTGTGTTTCTCAACCGATTGCTTCCAAAATCAATATCTGAGGGTCCGCGTGGACTCTGAACACGAATCCGATGTCAGATTGAAGAAAAGTGTCCACTTTAGAGTCAGTATGACTCATCCTAAGCGTCTGTAAAGCGTAGTTGTGGCAAGGCATGCCTTTTTTTGCCGAGTCCAGCGCAGCACCAGTTGGTCGAGTGGTCTCGGTACTCGCCTCCAGAGCAGAGCGGCGGTTTGGTGCGGTTGGCGCGAGTTCGATTCCGGTCGCTAGCAAGGTGGCAAGGAGCTCGTAGCGAATCTTCCTAGGAGTTCGTTGGGACTTTATTATTTAATATATATATTTTTTTTTGTTTTTTATTTTTTGCTGGCGAATTGTCACCTAACCCCAACTATTAACCATCTTTTGAAGCGTGTAGTTTTAGCAAGGCTCACTTATAGCATATAATTGATGATTTCAAACAACTTATTCAATTGCCAATGATTTGTTTTCAACTGTTGAGGAGTTCCATTTACCTGTTTCCAAAGCCATTCATCTGATCTTCATCAAAGAATTACTTATGCCAATAGCCCACAATAATACCTATAAATAACTTTAACTTTGTTATTGGTGTTGTTCAACTGGTATCAATTATATGACATGTTGGTATACTGTGGCACCTTGAAGAATTATTGAACACTCTAATATTTAAATTCAAAATTCGAACGAATTGCTCGCGATCTCCCCTCAGACCCCGCACCTCACCCCCTTTATCGGAGCTTAGCCCTGCCTTCACGTTGCCTTAAATAAGATGGCGTACATTATGATGGCAACTTATTTTGCGCATTTAAGGACGCGTTTACGATTTCGGCATCCCAATTTTAGGCTTTTGCTCGTACTACTACACGCGCAAGGCTCACTCACACAGAGATAACTGCCAAGCGGCAAAAGTATGAGTTAACTGAAACCACTTGATACTTGTAATATTTTTTGTTGTATTTTGGCAAAAATATTTTTTTATTATTTTAACTTAAATGAATATAAGACGCTTCAGACCATCAAACTGAACAACTTTCACTATGGAGCCAACTTCGAAATCGCGAAATAAAAATCAACTGTTTCATACAAAACTGCAATACCGGCTCGGCACAAAATGTATGGGCCAACTGTTTTTATTTTTATTTTTTCTCGATGTTGGCTCCATAGTGAAAGTTGTTCAGTTTGATGGTCTGATGCACCTCCTTAAGTATTACTAGGGTGTTTTGTTGCACCCTGTATATACCAGACTTGCGGCAAAAACTAGTTAAAAACAAAAAAAGTACTTATATTCTTTTTGCAGCCTTAAGTATCTAATTGTAGGAGCAAAATGTAAACTACACCTACACAGTATGAAACGTAAATAAATAGAGCCAAGTCAAAATTATCTCTTACTGGACAGGTAGGCAGGTAGGAATTATGCGCTTCAAATGTGAATAGCAATGGCAATGGTATAATCATAAAACAGAAGCTAAGTTGTTAGAGATCACAAGAAAGAACACTCCAAACCAAACGTACGAACAAAGCCATCTAAGTAGCAAAGTGACTCACAAGTGATAAACACCAAAAAATGTGATCCCAGTTGTAGCTTGGCAACACGTGCATATCGTAAATAGCATTGTGACTCTAAATGTATTGTTGTTGCACTTTGAAGTTACACTACCCACCCATATACCTGCAGCGGCGCGCAGCGATGTAATTTGAAAACTTTTATTATAATTCGCATATTTTGAATCAGGTACTATTTGTTATTGGTTTGTCCGGGGCCTAAAAATTCGAGTAATATTTAAAATAATACTTTTGGAGTTTGTTTTTCTCTTTTCTGTTAATAATTTTTTCACGCGCCGTCGAGTTTTATATTTTCGTAAAAATTTGGTTTTATTTAAGACTTTTTAGTTTTTAGTTAAGTTAATCGTAGTAGTACTATAAAATTTATGTCATATTCATCGTCAGCCCGGGAAACCCCACTGCTGGGAATAAGCCTCTTCATTTTCGCGCCAGAACGGCCTTCGATAGTTTCGTCCACTATTTGTCGGCTTCTCTACATAATGTCATCCGACCACCTGGCTGCTTTTCTGCCCGCTGACCGTTCTCCCCCAATATTCATATACACCACTAGATTAAATTACTAAAAAAATGTATAGGGTGTATTCAGACAATGAAACTAAACAACTTTCTCTAAGGAATATGGGACAAAAAAGGATAAAAATTGGACTTCCTATACTAAAAATATATACAGGGTGTACAATAAAATGGGACAGCTACTTAAAGGGGTGCTTTAGACCATCAAACTGAACAACTTTCTCTATGGGACCAATATCGAAATCGCGAAAAAAAAATCTGCTGTCCCATACATTTCAGTCGAGTTATGTTTGCAGTTTTGTATGGGAGAGCGGATTTTTTTTTCGCGATTTCGATATTGGTCCCATAGAGAAAGTTGTTCAGTTTGATGGTCTGAAGCACCCCTTTGAGTAGCTGTCCCATTTTATTGTACACCCTGTATATACCTACCGTCGAATTGAGAAACCTCCTCCTTTTTTGAAGTCGGTTAAAAATGCTGGTCAACCGATCGATTTTGTATCGGAGATCCATAAATTTTATCATTTTCGATCAGTGTTCACCAGTGAATTTCAATAAGTTTCATTATCTGAATGCACCCTATTTTGGTTAGTAATTAAAAACTAGGGGTTTATGTGGAATCTGATGTTTACTAGCTTTCCATGTTGATACCCGTATTGCTCTAATAAAAAATATTGTTTTATTCCTCCTCTCGTTTTTGAGTCGTCGTCGCCATATTAAAATGTTATATGTGCTCAATTCAATTCAATTATAGGTACTTTATTGCACACCAAAACAGAACATACATCACTCACATTCACATAGTTAAGACGAATCTAACGACACCCCATTTGTCAAAATCCATCAAGCCGTTTAGGCTGTAGGGCATGTCAGAGTATTAGATATACGCACGGGAAACATTACCAGAAGATAACATAATTATTATGACACTTCAAAAATTTAACAAAAGAGCCAATAATGCGCCTGCACCCCGCCCGCCGCGCCGCATTGCGTCCCTTCTTGCCTCACCGTCTGAAGGTACCGTATGTACTACCTACCTATTAGATCTAAATAAAGATAAAAGTAATGCCACCATGAAATAAAAATAGGTAATAAATAACAAGAATAACTCCTAAGTGACTATTATTATTTATTAGCTAATTTTGCTATGTTAAAGCAAAAAAAAATTAATATATCTTCTACATTATTATTTTAATTGACTATGACCACATTCATTAGATAACCAAAACAAATCTAACGAGCCTAAACTCGAGGGATCTTGTAACTGTGGCATTCTTTTATTTTGTATAGTCAAATCAAGTATCAAGAGAAATGGTCAAATACAATTGTGTGTCCGTACAGCGATGTATTTTACTGCCAGGAGCTGCTGTAGAGCGACATGGAGGTCCATCCACAAGGGCGCATGAAAGCCGACTGATTTCTTCATTAAAAAGCTTGTGAATATAAACAAAAATCCGGTGTGATTGCCAAAGTAAACTAAACCTTATTGCAGTACGTCAAGGTTTACGTGGATTAGCAAAATTTACAAAAATAGTGCAAGTTTCTTTAAAAAGAATTTTCTTTTTTTCTGAGAGTTTTTAGAATTAATTCATTATTTTTGTTCCCAACGTTTTGAGCTGACTATATCTATAATATCATAGTATTTTTTTTACTCATAAAAATAATGTAGTTTTGGAGATAAATGTACCGAAAGACACACCACTTTCGTAGATTTCAAGGGAGGAGGGTACGGAAATTTGATATTTTGGTATTAAAAATAGCAATATTATAAATTGTTTTCCCACAGATTTATAGATAAAGGTTCCATGTATCAGTAGGTATCAATAACTATTCATAAAATGATGCGGTTTCTTGTGAAAATGTACCGGAAAACATGAAATTTTTTCGAATTTTGCATACGCGTCCTTAACGTCTGACTTTAGTGCTGTCAAAGTGACAGAACTAAAGTCAGCTGTTGGTTTTCTGTCTCTTTTCTTAATCTTATTTTAGAAAGTGACAGGAATAAATTTAGTTTAGTTAAGTCGTGGTACACTCCGATTCGAGGCCATTGTCTAACATAATTTAACTAAACCACCTATTCAAATAATATTACCTATACTAAGTAAATGACCTTGATTCATAAAATTTTAAATAAAACATTTTAAAGGTTTCTTTCCGCGTTTCTAGGGAACTCAAATAATATACCAAAACACGGTAAGAAAAGAACCCGCAAAAAAGATTAATTTTAGATTTAATTATAGTATTCATAGAGATTTTTTAATTAAATAGTTACTCTCAAAATTGTTAATTATTCTAATAATCGAATAATTCTAATGTCTAGATTTCGTTTACTTTTAAGGGCCTCAAAAACGTAACTCAAAAAAAAAAAAATTTGAAACCAACTTCAAAATCATTGAAATACAGTAAATAGTACAGTAGTAATATAGTCATCGTTTAAAATACTAAAAAGACAGTAGGTTTAGAACAAGGAGTGCGATTTTTGAATCTGATTCGCTGAGTTCAGCAGTTGCTGATTTGACTTTCAAAAATCGCACTCTTCGAGTATGATTTTTGAAAGTCAAATCAGCGGTAGAAAGATGCATATCTCCATAGTAATTTTGACGTTTTCAACTGCTGAACTCAGCGAACGAGATTCAAAAATCGCACTCCTGACTTCAAAATTATTGAAAAGTTCAAAACACACAAAAAGAACAGTCGGTTAAAGAACCTTTTTTTAAGACGGATCAAAAACAAAATAGCTGCGTACCTACCTACATAATAACAGGCATTTGACTAAGCGGCGGCATTGTTCTCAAGTTAGGTAAGCTCCACAAAGGATCTACTTACCAAGTTGCATATTTACAAAACCCCGTTACTCCAATATCAATGTTGCTATAACATTCCTCTGCTCTCTCTCTCTTTCTCTCTCGCACTCGACAGATGTTCGTGTTTTTATAGGGTTGTCACCACTTAAGCGCGTAGGTATTTAATTAAGTGTTGTAGATAGTTCCTCAAACGTACGGTAGTCTGGAAGATATTGATTGTAGTGATAAGACGTTTGTTGATTTGGTTCGCTTCATTTGTTTATTGGTGTGCAATTAAAAGTAGATTTTTGTTACTAGTTTAATTTGGGTTAAGCATTCGATCATCATCATCAGCCTATCATCGTCCACTGCTGAACATAGGCCTCTCTCAAGGCGCGCCACAAAACTCTGTCCTCGGCCTTCCTCATCCAGTCGCTACTTTATTTAGGTCGTCTATCCAGCGGGCAGCAGGGCGTCCCACACTACGCCTACCAGTTCGCGGTCTCCACTCTAGAACTCTGACACCCCACCGTCTGTCAGTTCTTCGGTAGATATGGCCAGCCCATTGCCACTTCAGCTTGCTAATTTTCTGAGCTATGTAAACCACTTCAGTATTCGATCAGCTAATTGCAATTAGTATGGAAAGTACATTTTTTTTTTAGAATTTCCTATATATTTCTTAGGGAAAGTTGATATTAAAGATTATCACAATAAAACATATCGGATATATCGATGTATATTTTAAAAGATGTGGTTAAAATTAGAGATCGTTATAAAAACTGTCGACTGTTTTGCGAACATTTCTATGTTAGTACCTAATTTAACCATACTTTAAGATGACATTGTACTATTACCTATTATTAATTATCTTACCAATGCTATTATTTTTTCCTACTATATTATTTCAATTTGACGTAGATTATTAATCAATTATTATTGTCGCCTTTTATTCTATTGTATTCTCAAATTAATTAAATTCAATTACATCTATTTTAATAATTATAATGGACAATTGCTGTGCCCTAACAGGGTCCCTGAGATGTACTATACCTATCTTTAAGACCTGTAAATTTTACCTCAAGGATGCAATAAAGATTATGATATGATATGATATGAAAAAAAACTGTTAAAGATACAAAAAATATATAATCGACACCCCTAGCGCGCTCACACCTGGCGCCAGTGTTGTTTAATGCTATTCGGTCAATTGTTACTGTGGAGCGTGGACTGTAAGTAGGGGTTTCTTTCTTCTAAATAAAAATGCCGATGAAATCTTCAGAATGTGAGCCAGGCTGGAGGGTGGGGCAGAGAGGGCTAGTGGTCGCAGAGAGTTTTCTTTCTTCAAGATGTTTTCTTCTCGAGTGCTGGATCCGGACTGAATCTGCGCCGAATCGGCGCTTCTTATATATCATTTTCGAGCGACCACTCCCCTTCACCCCGCACTCTTCCCCTGTACTCAAATCTCTTTATTTACATGTCAATCTTATATTCTACAGCAAAGAAACAATGTTCATTACTTACTTACTTATTTTCTAACATCCAAACATATCATTCTCATCGTCTGCCGGCGCAAAACAGAGTGAGGAGCGCGCGCGAAAGATTTCAATATTTATATGACCCCGTCCCCCGCTTCCGCATACCGCGGATTCGCGGGAGTCGGGGCCCCCCTCGCTCGCCTGTATGCGCCGACAGGGACAGTTGCACTGTCTCTTTCTGTCGTTGATTTCTCTCAAGTTCCTACCTTTTAATGAGATACTAAGTCTAATCAGGGTAAATTCTAACTGGAATTATGTAAGCTAATCGTGTTATTTACTTTAAAATCTGATGAAACTATGTGCTAATTTAACTAGGGAAATGTGTACCTATCTAACTGAGGTAGGAATCTCAAGGGAAATCACTTAAACAATGAAATACCAGCCCTATTCTAACTATTTACATAACTTATGTACTAGGCCCTAATCCTAATAAGAAATTACGGCTTTATTCAAATAGAAACTTATCCTATAACTAAAACAATACAAAACAATGCAAAGTAAAGTAAATTGAGATAAAAACTATGCACAAATGTTTGATTCATATTCTGTCGTGCACATTTCTCCCGCCGTCGCAGCTCTGCGATCCAACAGGTAGCACGACGATCCTCTTGGTCGGTCTTCGGAGGACGTGCCCGTTGCTGGTCTCGATGTCCACGATCCTCACCTCGCCGTCTCGCCCTGGGTAGACTGCGATGATGCGTCCTCTCGGCCATGTGTTGCGCGGCAGGTTGGGGTCGCAGATGAGCACCAGGTCGCCGACAGCGGGTGGCGCGCCGGTCGTGCGAGGCTCCCGCCGGTGTTGGAGTAGCGGCTGGTACTCCTTGACCCAGCGGCTCCAGAAGACGTCTGCCAGGCGTTGTGCGCGCCGCCAGTGCTTGCGCGCGGTGAGGTCGTCTGCGGTGAACTCGCCAGGTGGTGGGACGTGCGAGTTGGGTCCCAACAGGATGTGGTTGGGTGTGAGCGCCTCCGGTTCATCTGGACTCACCGCCACGTGGGTGAGTGGGCGGGAGTTGACGGTGTTCTCTGCTTCGGCGATCAGGGTGAGCAGTGTCTCGTCGCTAGGGTACTGCTCGTGGAGTGTGACGCGCAGTGCCTCCTTCACGGTGCGTACCATGCGTTCCCACGCGCCGGCCATGAAGGGGGAGGCCGGGGGGACGTAGCGCCAGGCGATGCGTCGCGCCGTCGCCTCCTCGCCAATCGCCGCCAGCGCGGCCTCGGCGAGCTCCTTCTCTGCAGCTTTGAAGCACGTCGCGTTGTCACTCCACAGCTCCTTAGGCACTCCTCTTCGTGCCACGAACCGTCGTAGGGCGCAGATCGCCGAGTCGGCGCTCAGCGAGGCGGCGACCTCCAGGTGTACGGCTCGTGATGTCATGCAGGTGAACAGCGCGACCCATCTCTTCTCGTGGTGCCGTCCGACGGTGACTTCTACTGGCCCGAAATAATCCAGGCCTGTAAAACTGAAGGCCCGCGCGTGGTGAGACACACGCGCCGGGGGCAGGTCGCCAGTCGCCGGGGACGTAGGCTTCGCTCTTCTCAATTTACAGCGCTGACAGTGCTTGATGACGTCACGCACCGTCGGTCGTATTTTCAGTATCCACATTCTCTGTCGTAGCTCGTTCACTACCATCTCGATGCCGCCGTGGTGTAGCCGCTGGTGTACGTGATGTATGTACAGTCGCGTAAAAAGATGTTTCCCGTCGAGTACAGTCGGGCTGGCCGTCTCTTCGTCGATGTCAGGCGAAGCGTGGATTCTTCCCCTGAGGCGCAGAACTCCATCTTCGCCGACCACTACTGATAGCGCCGATAGCCTGTCTCCAGGTTGAGGCGCCGCGCCACTCTTCACTCGACGTAAATCTTCGAAAAAACAATCTTCTTGTACCGCTTTCCACCACAGTTTTTCGGCGCGAATGAGATAGTGCGCCTCGATTCCGATGATGTTGCTATCTCTTTTCTTCGCGTGCGTCGTCTCGTTCTTGCGTGTTTTCTTATCAGTCTTCTTATCAGTTTTCCAATCGGAGTCGTTTTTCTTGTTTTCTCGCGTTCGTTTTCGCTTCGTAGCCAACACTGTTTCATTTTTCTTACGCCTACATAGGTCTACGAACTGTAGCACGCGTGCCGTAGCTCGTAGCAAGCGTGTGAACGACGAGAAGCGCTCGACTCGAGGGAGGTGAGCGTGGTCAGGTCGCTGGTGGGTGACGTGACATGTCTCCCTCTCTTCTCCTGTCTTCGGTGATTCTATCTTCGTTTCTTGCGGCCAATCTCGTTCGGGTTTGCGCAGGAAGCTCGGCCCGTTGTACCATCGGTGCGTAGCGTTGAAACCGGCCGGCGTAGCGCGCGTAGCGTCGTCGGCTACGTTGTCAGCCGTAGGCAGCCATCTCCACTCGTTTTTCTTCGTGAGATCTTCTATCTCAGCCAGGCGGTGCGCTACGAACGTTTTGTACGCGCGCGGCTCTGACCGGATCCATGCTAGCGCCGTCCGCGAGTCGCTCCAATAGTACTTTCTTCTCGCGTCGAAATCGTGCTCGCGTGCGGTGGTTTCGGCTAGGCGGACGCCCAGCAGTGCAGCCTGCAGCTCCAGCCGAGGGATGGAGATGGGTTTCAGCGGTGTGACTCGACTCTTCGCCGCAGCCAGGGCCACCTGCACGCTCCCGTCGGCTCGTTCGATCCGCCAGTACACGGCGGCGGCGTAGGCTTCTTCGCTCGCGTCTACGAACGTGTGTAGGTCGCGCGCGCTCGCCGGCTCGACGTCGTAGCAGCGCGGGATTCGTAGCTCTTCTATGTTTCGTAGCACTCGTAGCCACTCGTACCATTTGTTCTGTAGCTCGACCGGCAGCGGTTCGTCCCAGCTTGTCCCGTAGCGCCACGTTTCTTGCATTATTCGTTTCGCCGGCGTTGTGACAGGCGAGACGAGTCCCAGTGGGTCGAACAGAGACATTATTATGCTTAATGCCTCTCTCTTTGTCGGCGGTCGCTCGGCGCTGAGAACTTCTCGAGGCGTCTTGAGTGTGTTTAGCTTGAAACCGATGCAATCTGTCTTGACGTCCCACAAGAGACCGAGTGTCTTTTCTGTCTCGCTCCCGCCGATGGCGACGGTGGCGCCGCCCGGGTCGGCGGCGAACTGCTGTACTACCGAAGTTGTATTGGACACCCATCCGCGTAGCTCGAAGCCGGCTTGCCGATGTATGTAGTCGACTGTTTTCGATACTTCTTTCGCTTCATTTTCGGTTGGAAAACTTGTTATGTAGTCGTCCATGTAGTGATTTTTCTCGATGGCTCGCGCGGCTGCGGGGTACATCTCTTTGAAGTCTGAAGCGTTTCTGTTTTTCACATACAGCGCGGTGCACGGTGACGACGTTGCTCCGAAGATCACCGATGTCATGCGGTACTCTCGCGGTCGTCCGTTGCCTCTCTCGTTGCCTCGCCATAGGAACCGTAGTGCGTCTCTGTCTTCATTTTGAATCCTTATTTGCATAAACATCTCTTTTATATCAGCTGACACGGCGTGTTGATGTTGACGGAAGCGCATCACGACTCCCGGCAGCGACTGCAGCAGGTCTGGCCCGGAGAGCAGCATGTCGTTCAGACTGCGTCCGGCGGTCTTCGCAGCGGCGTCGTGCACGACCCTTATCTTCGGCTTCGCGGGGTTGATGACCGCGAAGTGGGGTAGGTACCATGTTTTATTTGGTACCGGCGGTGAAGTTGCTTCCTCGGCGTAGCCCGAAGTGAAGAGGTTTTGCATTCTTTCTTCATATTTCATCTTCAGGTCTTCATCTCGGTCTAGTTTCTTCTCTAGATTGTGCAGCCGTTTGAGTGAGTTTTCGTAGTTGTTTGGAATCTTCACGTCGTCTTCTTTCCATAGAAGTCTCGTTTCGAAGCGTCCGTCGGGCAGGCGGCGACTCGTATCGTTCAATATTTTCAATGCGCGCTGCTCTGGATCGCTCTTCTGTATTCGTTTTTCTATCCCGATGGATTCTAACTCGAAATAATTCTTCATCATCTTCTCCATGCTGACTTCGCTGTCTTCCTCGAGGCTGATGTGACCGCAGAAGGTGACTGGATACGCCATAGACGAGCGGCAGCCGTGAAGAACCCATCCCAGCTTTGTGTACGATGCGACGGGTTTATCTTTCCGTCCCGCTCGCACCGCGCCCGAGATAATTAAATCCCAGTTGTCTTGACCGATGAGTAGCTTCGGATGCGCCTCTTCGTATACGAGCTCGGTTTGAATCTGATTCAAGTGCGGGCAATCTGCGATGTCTCTTCTGCCGACCCTCTGTGTAGCGAAGTCGAGCCCTCGCACGGTGCGCGCCCCGCGTAGATCACAAGTTTCGTCTGCGTATTTCCCGCGGATTTTCAGGTCGACGCGCTTGCTTTTCTGGAACTGTAGCTCTGTCCCGCTCACACCACGGACGCGCATTGGATCGGTGGGCCCGTCGACGTTGAGTTCTTGTGTAATTTTCTCGTCGATGATGGTGATTGTAGAGCCCTCGTCGAGTAGCGCGAACGTTTCAACTTCATTTCCGTTGGCTGCGGTGAGAACTACAGGAACAATTTTCAAATAGGCGCGCCGTGCGGTGCCGTTGCTCGCCGTGTTATTCGTGTCTTCGTACGTAGAGCCGACTTTTTCGCGATGCGGCGGCTCTTGTGTGCGACGCGGTGGTTCTTCGCTACGTGGTTCTTCGATCTTCGGTCTCGACTGATGAAGAAGCTTGTGATGCGATATGGTGCAACCCTGATGACCACATACCTTGGCTCTGCAGTCGGCGTGGCGGTGGTTGTTGCGCAGGCAGCGGAAACAAACACGACTTTTCTTCACTATCTCCCACCGCTCGTCCGTGCTGGCAGCTACGAATTTCTTGCAGTCAGGTAGGTTGTGTGGTCCGTTGCAGGCTGGGCAGCGTAGCGTGTTCACGTTGAATGTTCTTTCTTGTCTTTTCTTCGATTTTTCCTCTGTGACGGTCTCAAGTGAAGCGTAGGCGCCGCATTTGTCTGCTTCTTCGTTCAGGAAGGTGGCCAGTCGCTTCAGCTCAGGAACGTCTTCTTTGTTTCGGGCGGCGAAGTCGAACCATTTGCTTCTGATGATCGGAGACAATTTTTCAATCACGTTTCGCGCCATTTCGGGATTGTACAGGTAATGGATTTTCTTCAGTGCTTCTACGGTCGCGACGATGTTCGCTATCTTATTCGCGAACACGATGAGATCGCGTGGGTTGTCTCCTACCTTCTGAAGTGTTCTGATCTTCTCCATTTCGCCCATGACGATAGCTTCAGGGCGACCGAATCTTCTCTCGAGCGTGGCGATGATGACGCTCGGCTCCGGGTTGGATAGGAGCAGGCTCTGGACCGCTTCTAGCGCGATGCCTCGGAGACTTTTTCTTAGTCTTGCTATGTTCTCGGTGTCGGAGAATCCTCTTGCCGTGTCTTCGTACGCCGCTTTGAATGGCAGCCACGCGTTCGATTGTCCGTTGAAGATGGGTAATTCTTGAATGTACTTCGGCGCCTCCCTCGTAACAGATCTCATGGCCTGGGTGATGGCCGCCGCCAGTTCAGAGATGCCTTGACGCGCAGGCCGGGGCTCTTCGTTGCCCTGGTGATCACCGCGGTGATCGCCCTGTCCTCGTCCATCCTTCCGTGGCGCTTCCCGCTGCGTGCGGGGCGGGGGTGACGTCGCTCTTCTTTCTTCTTCTTGTTTCTTCAACCATTCTTCGACTCGAACGGAGGATTCTTCTTTTTCTTGGTTCTCTTCTTCTTCTTCGTCCGACGATTCAGCTTCTGCATGGATCTTCGCTAGACGAAGCTTCGCGATTTCTCTGTCCAGCTCCGCCAGGCGCTCCCTGGCCTCCAGCTCCGCGAGGAGTTTCTTGCGGGAGGCGGTAGAGCGACGTGACGGTGCTCTCGACGGCGCTTTTGACGGCGCTTTCGACGGCGGCTTCATTGTCTCTTTCGACGTCGCAGCGGTGCCCGACGACGTAGCGGCGGTGCCCGACGACGTCGTGTTCGTTGCCGTCGTGGTGGTTCCGGACCCGGTGGCGCTTGACTCGGCGCTCGTAGTTGGGTTCGACGCGTTCCGCGACGTGGTCTGCGACCCGTCGCCCTCTCTACCAGACTGGCTGCGTGTGGTAATCGGCATCTTCGATTCTTCAAAATCTCTTCACAGGAGCTCTTCGATTTCACCGATTCTTCTTATTCGGCTACCGGAGGACCAAAATGTGGAGCGTGGACTGTAAGTAGGGGTTTCTTTCTTCTAAATAAAAATGCCGATGAAATCTTCAGAATGTGAGCCAGGCTGGAGGGTGGGGCAGAGAGGGCTAGTGGTCGCAGAGAGTTTTCTTTCTTCAAGATGTTTTCTTCTCGAGTGCTGGATCCGGACTGAATCTGCGCCGAATCGGCGCTTCTTATATATCATTTTCGAGCGACCACTCCCCTTCACCCCGCACTCTTCCCCTGTACTCAAATCTCTTTATTTACATGTCAATCTTATATTCTACAGCAAAGAAACAATGTTCATTACTTACTTACTTATTTTCTAACATCCAAACATATCATTCTCATCGTCTGCCGGCGCAAAACAGAGTGAGGAGCGCGCGCGAAAGATTTCAATATTTATATGACCCCGTCCCCCGCTTCCGCATACCGCGGATTCGCGGGAGTCGGGGCCCCCCTCGCTCGCCTGTATGCGCCGACAGGGACAGTTGCACTGTCTCTTTCTGTCGTTGATTTCTCTCAAGTTCCTACCTTTTAATGAGATACTAAGTCTAATCAGGGTAAATTCTAACTGGAATTATGTAAGCTAATCGTGTTATTTACTTTAAAATCTGATGAAACTATGTGCTAATTTAACTAGGGAAATGTGTACCTATCTAACTGAGGTAGGAATCTCAAGGGAAATCACTTAAACAATGAAATACCAGCCCTATTCTAACTATTTACATAACTTATGTACTAGGCCCTAATCCTAATAAGAAATTACGGCTTTATTCAAATAGAAACTTATCCTATAACTAAAACAATACAAAACAATGCAAAGTAAAGTAAATTGAGATAAAAACTATGCACAAATGTTTGATTCATATTCTGTCGTGCACAGTTACCACTGATAATAATATCGAATCGCATCGGAAGTGACTTGCTTTCTGCTTTTAGTAATGTGCTATTATAGCACAGTATAAGAAAGAATATCTAGTATGTCATCATCATCATCATCATGATCAGATGTTCTGATGAGAATCGCGGTAGCCATGCCCTACGCGGAGCGCATGCGCGTGCTGTATTTTCAATTAAAAATAAATCATTGAAGTATTTTCCTTCCTAATATGCTGATATTTTTTAAGGGGGTGATCAGCCCATCAAACTGAACAACTTTCTCTAAGGGACCAACATCGAAATCGCGAAAAAAAAATCTGCTGTCCCATTAGGCTCTATACATTTGGCTCGAGTAGGTTTGCTGTTTTGTATGGAAAATGGCCCGCAGATTCGAACTTCGCAATTGCGTGAACGTTTTCATTCCAATTTCAACTCTATTACAATGAAGTGCGGACCGAAACAGTGGCGATATATCGAACATCGAAAGTCCGGGTACAGGGCCCGGTGATTTTTTTCGCGATTTCGATGTTGGTGCCATAGATGAGAAATTAATGATAAAAATGTGTTATAATATTTGAAATTTTGCATCACTTTTTCTATCGAGTGAAGTACATTTCAATCGTGTTTTCAATTTATGAGTTCAAGAGATAAACTACCTACTACTGCTACTACTACCTAAAAGGATTTATAGCCTTTGAAGAGCGCACACTGCACAGAATATTGTTTAAAATTTTTGGTTTACAATATAAATTCTATATTTATTACAAATTCCAGATAATATTGTTGCGAGCCACGGAAGATCCTAACAAAAATGCATCATAAGGAAGACTGCCAAAGAAGGTAGGTAACGCAAATGGTAACAGGTTGCCGGTACACGGAGAAAAATCGGTGACAAACAGAACTACTAAAACAAATTGTTATATTGGGTTACAAAAATTCTAGTTTGAAACACTTTTTCCTTGTTATCCTTATGATACAATGTTAACCCTTACTAAGTGTATGATTCGTTGTAGTATTCCAATAATAAAGAACACTACAAAAGTATTATAAAACAAAAACTTCAATAATATTGTACCATAAACAACGTTTATGTCAATATGTATAAAATCTTTTGTACAGTCTAAGAAACAAAGATTCGCAGTAACAAAATGATCGAGTTCCGCTTAATGATGAATAATGTTATAAGTTAACTACGAGTATGTCTGTACCCAAAACAACAATCTCTTTATTTCAACTAAATTTAAGTCTACAGGTACATAACTTCTACGTGTCTAAAACTGTTCATTTAGTTTGGTTTACTTTTTTGGTGAGTTGTAGGCACAACAAGAATATTATAGTAAACACCAACCTGTAAACAGTTCTGAGTACAATTGTATATTAAGCCTTACCACTGTGTCGGTGTGTTTTAAAATATTCAAAGTAAAATTGTTATAATTACAAATGAGGAGGTCTTCATAGCTAAGTATCATGTTCTGTGTATTCAAAACGGTGTACGTATAAACATTACAAACTTGCAGAAACAAAACGCACCAGTCCCCCCGTTCCCCCGCCCGCCGCGCGCCTCGCTCCTCTCTCCTGTCTTCTGTCCGGTCCGCCATAGTCATTTTTGCCGCGTACTTGACAACAAGTTTTATGTTGGTTTTATGCACAAACTATTAGAAAGAGCTTAGTTTTTATGTGAAAAGAATCATGGATATCGACGATGCTGACGAAGACATCCCGTATTTGCTACGTCAATGGGGTTTATCCCATTACATTGCAACATTTGAAGGTAAGCATAAAATTACCTGTCCTATCTACCTTACGTAAAGGAAATTACTTTGAAAGTGATAAAGAATTTAGTATTATTCATGGAACTGCATTTTGAAAGAATCCGCAACTACTACGTAACTTGTTAAAGCGTGGTTTTTAGTTCTGTCACGTATCTAGAGCTAGGTTTGGTTTGTTGTTGAGCTAGGTTGTCCTAAAATCCGCCCTCTGGATCCGCCACTGCCTAGGATGATTGACAAAGTTCAAAGTATTTGGGCCATTGGGTCACTGATGATCTCAGGGATAACTGCGATATTGAGAGGGAGCGTATGTCGCTGTCCGTTGTAATATGCTGGCACGAAGGTTTGCACGATGTGTGAAACCAGTAAAAATCACACTTTTAAAAGCATTTTGTCAGTCTTTTTTCACGTGCAGCCTTTGGATCCGGTATAGCAGCGGGCATACAGTGATCTACGCGTACAGTATAATAACACATTCAGGATACTGATGGGGTTGGCACGACATTGTAGTGCGCCGGGAATGTTTAGGCGAGGAGGTGCACACGGACGACTTCTATGCTATATTGAGAAAACGGTGCGCCTCCATGTTGGGCAGGCTCCGAGCCAGCACCAACACGGTCTCCTGAGCGTGTTTAAAGACCGGTGGGACTCCCCGCTGTTGCAGCACTGGGTGAAGCTACATGCCGGGTTTTTAAAAGAAAATGTTTTTTTACTAACACTAGCTGTAAGATAAATGTCTACTAACACTATGGAATGCTAACAATATAAATGATTTTTCTCAAACATGCTTGGAAATTTGAGACCTTCATCGAGATAGTTGTACTCAAGGAACATAAGTACTCTCTAGTTGTACTGGCCAAATACAGGCGCACAGAGGCCGGCAAAAGATGTATGAAAATCCATTACTGTCGTGTGTAGCGGCCAAAGAAATTACATAGTAAATTCATTACTGTCGTGTAATTTAAAAATGGAACTATCTTTTTCTCCGAAACATGGCGACCAAGGAGGTAACATATCAAAGATTTTATTTAAATTTAGAACTGGCTTCCAAATAGAAGGGGTTGCGTTCACGACCTTTGGGTGCGGTTGTTTTTTCAACTCTCTCTATGCTCTATGGTAAGAAAGTTTTCACCGATATGCTCTGAACGGCGCGACGTTAGTGCGAAAAGTTGCACTCGGGGCGTAGGTTCGGAACGCAGCCAAGCTGTATATTGAAAAAAAAAAATTGTTGTTCGTTTTTCATCATTGATTTTGAAAAGAGTTTTAATTATTCCCGCGCATTATTTGAGAAAATGTAGTGTTTTAATTTCCGCGCATTGTTTGAGAAAAGTACTATACAAGCCTTGGCCACAACTAGGCATTGATGGACTAACGTATGTGTGCCTCGGCTTCGCCTCGGCCCACTTTTACATGTTTCGTCCATCAATGCCTCTTTTGCTGGCCGCTTCAGTAATGTACTATGAATTGAATTAATAGATAATTTATCTGGTTTAGCAAGCCGTTGACTGTGGGTTCGATTCCCAACTAGGCAAAAAATTTAGATTTGGACCAAATTCTGTCTTGCTCAGTGTGTGGATGTGACCCACCTATATCTCATATCAAGCCTGAAAGAGAGAAAGAGACCATTGTTTAGGCTCTGCTTTTTATTTGGGATCCGATGACCTGGTTTGAGTGATAAAGTGATAATATATATGTTTACATATTTCAGCCAACAATGTAACATTGTCTACACTGTCCATGTTAGACAATTTTCTTGCGAAGGAATTAATCACACCAATAGGTGACAGAGCAAGGTTTTTAAGAAATTTAGACAATTGGAAAAGGATAACAAAGACAGAAGATTCGGAAGTAAACATATCTACCGACAGCCCTGTAATTATCTCTTTTTTTTTCTTGTGGACTGCCTTGGCGTCGGGGTTCGAAACCACCCTTTAGCTTCTGACATGGTTAGATTATTTAACAATCAGCATCACAAATAGTACTGACCGGGGTGCTCTTTGGAGCACGGAATCATCTTTCTTGTCAGACAGTTGGGTGATAAGTCAGCTTTGTTCTATAAAATTAACTACAAAGTGATTGTCCTCTGCGGTAATCGAACCCATGACCTCTAGGCTAAAAGTTGAATGCTTTTGTAGTAATTTAAGACTAATCATAATGACAATTTTGTTTTCTAGGTTATTGAATTTGTAGATTTGCTTAATCCTAAACATAAGATGATAAAAAGCGTGAGTGAATTTTTAATGCCTATAAATGACAAGAACAAAGATCTGGCATCCACTTCAACCCAATCAATTAGTTCTGAGGTAAATTTGTTGGCTCCCACTAGTCCAGATCCAGCAGAGCGCGACATGATTGGCTTGGACTCAATAGACACAGTTGAATCCATCAGTAATGAGAATGAAGATGTTCCACGTTCTTTGGTAAGATGATAACAACCATAGTTCGGTATAACTAATGGTATAACTACTTAAATAGTTATTTTATAAACAAAGTTTTTTTTTCAGCCCCTAAAAGATCTATTATTGAAATCTAATGAAGGACAGGGCCTTCTTAATTTATATTTAGAAGAAGGAAAAGTAACCAGCAACGGTCGCAGAAAGCTGTGTAATATAATAATCAAGGACCTAATGGAAAATGACCCTTCAAAGAGAATTGATAGTTCGCTTTTATTAGAAAAAGCTCAAGAAATAAAAGCTGTGTTTAAAAAAGAGAACATTAGTACATTTTTTATTCCATACATAAACGACACTCAGCTAAAAATTAAGCGATGTGCAAAGGGGAAGTTGTATGACTGTCTTCAGAACAGACGCCGAGAGCTAAGGGAAGCGAAAGTCATCACTCAAAAAAATAAAAGCAGCAGCTCAAATAATACTACATTAAATGATCACCAAGACCCCTGTGAAGCTGATGAAACAGGCAAGTATTATGCAGGCGCGTGCGGTGAAGGTAGGCAAAAAGCAGTGAAACCTTAATAATTTCTAAACTAAAAGCATTTTGTTTACTCAATGACTTTTAATTGGTTTAATTACCTGTATTTAAACAAATCAAAGTCATTTGGTAAACAAAATGCTTTTAGTTTAGAAATTATTCGGTTTCTGTCCTGCGGGCAGGCAAAACACAGTGAAAGCCTAATAATTTCTAAACTAAAAGCATTTAATTCACTAAATGACTTTGATTTGTTTAAATACAGGTAATTAAACCAATTAAAAGTCATTGAGTAAACAAAATGCTTTTAGCTTAGAAATTATTAAGGTTTCACTGCTTTTTGCCTATCTTCACCGCACGCGCCTGGTATTATGTCACCTAACTTTTTAAGTTTAATTGGTACTATGTAGCTGTTCAAAGTCACTCCATACAGTATCATCATCTCAGCCGATGGATGTCCACTGCTGGACATAGGTCTTCCCCAAGGATCGCCATAACGACCGGTCCTGTGCTGCCCTCATCCCACGGGTTCCCGCCGCCTTCACCAGGTTGTCGGTCCACCGTGTGGGACTTCTCACACAAGTGTGACTTTCGCATACAAACGTTGCGCTTTCCGGTACTCGGTCGCCATTCGAGAACTTTTAGGCCCCATCGGCCATCGGTTCTGCGAGCAACGTGCCCCGCCCACTGCCATACAGTACAGTATACTTATTGTTATTTAAAAATTGCATAAAGTTGATTGCTTAGGCAAGTGCATAAATGTGGTCTATGCAATACCTATTTAAAAAAACGAGACAAGTTCGAGTAGGACTCGCCCACCGAGGGTTCCGTACCCGCATACGCGTTGCTTTACCTCGTTGATTGATTACGTACTTTAAATAAAGACTATATTTTTTATGATTTAATTACAAATGTGAAGTTTTCAGAATGTACTTGTACTATAAGACGATATTACTTGCCAAATTTCATAGTTCTAGGTCAACGGAAAGTACCCTATGAATTTTGATTCATTTGATAGCGTTTCGAAATATACCACTAGTTTTTGTTTTTTCGACCCATGTTTCTTTGGGAAAGTTGTTTAGATTCATGGTCTGAATACACCCTTAAAGTTATGTTAGTAATTAAAAACTAGTGGTGTATACGTTTTTAGGAGCATTAACATTGGCTGTATCTTTTTTTACGTTAACTAAGAAGTTTGATTTTACATAGTTTTCGAGGGACCGTATACCTCAGTATTATGGTTTTAATTTCAACACGATATGCTCCCGAGATAAAGGGTCTTGACAGACAGACTGATTAACCAGTGAACAAGTGATCCTATAATATAAGGGCTTTTTTTCTTTTGAGGTACGGAACCCTAAAAAGTAACTCAGTTTTCAAATTAGTCCTAATGTTGTATGTTTGTATATCAATCAATCAATCAATCAATTATACTTTATTTCACACCAAAAAGAAAAAACCATAGTATACAGAGAGCAAACAATCAGGAAATACAAAGGCACAAAAACAGGCGGTCTTATCGCTAAAAAGCGATTTCTTCCAGACAACCAGTTCCAGTTATTTTTGATTGATTGATTTTTTTTGTTAAATATATAGGGTCTTTCTTAATATGCTGAAACTTTTTTAAGGGGACGATTAGACCGTCAAACTGAACAACTTTCTCTATGGCACCAACATCAAAATCGCGAAAAACAATCTGCTCGTCCATACAGAACTGCAAACCTACTCAAGCCAAATGTATGGGACAGCTGATTTTTTTTTCGCGATTTCGATGTTGGTCCAATAGAGAAAGTTGTTCAATTTGATAGTCTGATCAACCCCTTAAAGAAGTGGCAGCATATTAAGAAGGTAGGATATTATGAAGGTATATATACCCTGTATTATGTGGTGGTACTCATTGGGTGGTACGAATCGGTGCGCGAGTAGCCCGACTCGCGCTTGGCCGGATTTTATTAACTGTAATTTTGCAAAAACTTTAAATCCGAAAGCATGTTTGTCTATAAGATGACTCAGTGTTTCTGAATACGCAAGTAGGTACATGTTTTTACAAATATGGACTAAAAACTAAGTAAGACTGATCCCATTCGACCAGCATGGCCATGACTGGGTTTAAAAATAGCTTCTACCTAATTAGGTCTATTAATTACACGAGTAAACAGTTCGTAACAAGAAAAACTCGACTAGATAATGACTGGACAAGTTAGGTAGTTAGAAATAGTAATGTTCAGTTTGTGTAGGGACATTATCGTAAAAAAAACACTATTACTCATATCATATCGTATACCGCGTAAGTATACAGTGTCCAAATTAATATGCCGACAATTTTTTAAAAGGTATGAGACCATCAAACTGAACAACTTTCTCGTGAAAAAAATCAGCTGTCCCATGCAACGCTCGAATAGGTTTCCAGTTTTTTTCGCGATTTCAACGTTGGTGCCGTATAGGAAGTTGTTCGGTTTGATCATTCCCTTAAGAAACCTTTCTATACAGGCTGTAAAATAAAATTCGTTATAAATCTAACAGGGTGAGATCTTACGACAGAAAATCGAACCGAACTGACACAGAACAACTTTTACTATGGGACCAACACTGGAATCGCGAAACGGAAATCAATTGTTTTAAAATTCATTTCGGTCGAGTAGCTATTGACATTTTCTATGGAACAGCAGATTTTTTTTGTGATTTCAAGATTTTCGAAGTTGGTCCCGTACTAAAAGATTTTCAGTGTGTGACGGATGAATAGGCCAGTCATTTTACGCGTTGACCCGGGAATAATTTAGAATTGCATTTTTTTTTCGGAATCTTAGATTAGAACAAACCTCTCCAAGAAATGGAACAAAATTAAAAAAAAATTACGTCAGCAACAGTCCTAAATTTTACATTTTGCATTTAATTGCAGCAATCCCGATCTAAAATATTTATGGCATTGTGGTTTTGCACATTTCATTAAATTAATTGCTATTATTTATATATCAGAAAATTAAAAACTTAGATCGACTGCATATGCTTGAAGTAACAACTGCAGCGTCAAAACTAGAAATTTGTTTATGGTGCCTAAGCCGTAATACCTAATGGCAATATTTTTTGATATATACTTTATATCTTATATTATAAACAAAAGATATCAATTCTTAGAAAGATTGCTCCAAGCAGTACCTCAATCTGTAATTTACATGATTTATGGTTCAAGATGGATTAGTAAGAGGAAAATCTTATTTTAATAATTGCATTTAGTACATTAAACAATTGTAAACACTATTATAAAAATAAAATTCTCATGGATAATAATAAATAAAGAATATAATAAAAGTACGCAGCGCGATATCATCTTTACGCGGGTAGCAATAGAGTTTAAATTTAAAAGCGGGCGGAGTGGTGTCGAGCATAGACGACCGACCGTGACCGTGTGCCAATCCGATCGGAAAAGGAAGGTAGTTCGATGTTCCTCGAATAATTATGTTTGTGTAGAATGTTCATGTTATCAAAATTGTTCCCGATAATATAGATAGGTAGATAGGTAGGTATACCTAATATTCAAAAATAAGTCGGTATTTCACTAGTTACTGTTATTAGCTTGTTATTAGAAGGTATGTGTGTGATTGCCTGAAGTGTTAAAGTTACTTTTTTTGGATAGCTATTTTTGTGATTTATGACAAACGGCTTCAAAACATTAAAAAAATTAAGAAACACGAATTTCGAAAAAAATATTATTTGGTGGTGATTTAGACCCGCCACACACATATATAATTCAGAATTTCGAATCAGAATTGTGATTTTGTATACCTAGGATTTACCTACGCAAATCCGATCAGAATTCTGCAGGGGGAAAATCCATACGAAATAAATCGTAGATAATCCTGATTCGGAGTTCCGGTTCGGAATTCCGTATTGACTTGGTGGACTTGTGCACTTGATATCATGGTACTGCACGGCTAGCATACCACCCACGCGACAAAACGACAAAACGAGAAAAGCGTCATGTGCGCTCTTTTTGGCATTAGCAAAACAACAAAGATGAAGGCTCATCTCGATTTTCATCATTTTCTAAGGGGTGCGGTGGCGGTGCAGGGCCCTGTTTAATAAATGCGACAATAGCAATGATAATTCAGAGTAAGTACATTGCTGGTTACTAATGACGCTAAACTTGCAGTGCTACAGTCATGTGTCCTAGCATTCGCAGCTATGTACTCTGGATTGTCATTGTCAAATTGTCATTGTCTAGTTTATTAAACAGGGCCCAGATTGTGCGGATAAGGCGAGAATAATGCGATATGGAAGTTTATGTGTGCAGCACGTCTAGTATAGATTTCTCTGCATGCGTGCGACGCGCCTTTGCTGCATATAAACTAGCTTGTACCCACGTTTTTTGTAAAGCTAAAACCGCGCTTGCCGAGAAATGTAGTACGGAAAAAAGTCGAGACGCGCGCAAGTAGAGAAATCATACTAAACGTGGTGTAACCTCGCTTTTCGAAGAGCAAAAGCCGCGCTTGTCACGACTTATAAAAACCGAGTCGCGCGTGTAGAGAAATACTAGACGTCTAGTCCACCAATCCACACAAGTCTACAATCCAGACCACCACGGCTTTTTTTGTAAGTATTACTAAGTAAGTACCTACCTATAAAAAATAAATATGTGGAACATTGTCATACAAACAAATTATCGAATCCCATTTAAAGTTAGTAGAATCTAGCACGGAAAAGAATGAAATATTATGTACCTTTAATTAATGATAAGACTATTATCATTTTATAGAATACATATTTATTATAGATACAACATACATGACTTGAGTACCAACAAGTTTTCATATATTCACCATTGAAATATTTGCCCTTTACGGATTCGAACCCGCAACCCTCGTATAAACAGGCAGGCCTACCAGCTAAGCTGAGCTATTGGGCCGTCAAAAAAGTATACACAAGTAGTTGTAAGTGAATGGAAAAAGTAGACCCACTTCCCGGGATTCGAATATCGACATAGCGTGGACATACCCTCTCATTTATTCGTTGAAAGGAAATAATTTAAATAATCTAGCTACTGTAATGTTAAATGGATAATAGGTGAAAATGGGTGTCTCTTTTTTTATTAATAAACGTAGATATGAAAAATCTTATAATATGAAAAATCGTACCTTTGTCTGACTAAGTTGCATGATTTTGTAAGCAATTTCAACATAGAAAGGGACAAACAACTATTATTATCATTTTAATGTCTGTTATAGTTATTATCTTTTTACGTTATTGTAGATAAGCCAAATAATAGGGATGATGAAAATTTTATATTTTATATCTTTTTTAAAAACTGTTTGGTATATTTCACTAAAGTGAAACAGATTTTTTAATATCTTCAAAAATAACCGAAATATAAGTGTTTAAAATTTACGGTTAGAGCGAGAGGCAGATATAAAGGGAGTGACGTCATACTCTCGTATTTTAATACAAATAATAACGAAGTGTTATACAAACATCTGTTTTGCATGAAAGAGATAGAAGACGATAAAAAACGTATTTCAACCGTGTTTACTCGCTTCGCTCGTGGTTCAATCCTAGAATCCTTCGCTTGCTCAGGTTTCAATACAAGTACTCGCGCCAAAAAGCAACTTTGCAGCCTTGCATAACAAATAACTATTTTCTTCTGAAACCTGTCATGTGGGGTAACAAAATAATGAAAGGACTTCATGAGGCGGTTGTAAAAATATACTACACCATTTCCATTCAACCACTGGTTTTCAAAAAATCCAAAAAGTATTTTCTAAACATACAAGTTTGGGCTCCTCCCGGTGCGAAATTGCTGGTAAAATTTTTGTAAAACATACGCCAAATGACTCATAACATCCTCATATCGAAGGTCAAAAAGCAATTTTAAAACTCTTCAGGAAACCACTTGTCGGTATAAAACTACTCAGTCCTACGAAAGTTTTTAACTGAATACTTTATTTAAATTGGCTTCTGTACTATACAGGATGTTAGGGTAAACAGTTGCATTACTTTAAGGACGCGTATGCAGAATTCGTAAAAATGTCATGTTTTCCGGTACATTTTCACAAGAAACCGCATCATTTTATGAATAGTTATTGATACCTACTGATACATGGAACCTTTATCTATAAAACTGTGGGAAAAAAAATTATAATATTGCTATTTTTAATACTAAAATATCAAATTTCCGTACCCTCCTCCCTTGAAATCTACGAAAATGGTGTGTCTTTCGGTACATTTATCTCCAAAACTACATTATTTTTATGAGTAAAAAAATTACTGTGATATTATAGATATAGTCAGCTCAAAACGTTGGGAACAAAAATAATGAATTAATTCTAAAAACTCTCAGAAAAACAGAAAATACTTTTTAAAGAAACTTGCACTATTTTTGTAAATTTTGCTAATCCACGTAAACCTTGACGTACTGCAATAAGGTTTAGTTTACTTTGGCAATCAAACAAGATTTTTGTTTATATTCACAAGCTTTTAAATAAAATAAAGAAATCAGTCGGCGTTCATGCGCCCTTGTGGGTGGACCTCCATGTCGCTCTACAGCAGCTCCTGACAGTAAAATACATCGCTGTACGGACACACAATTTGTATTTGACCATTTCTCTTGATACTTGATTTGACTATACAACACAAAAGAATGCCACGGTTAAAAGACGATGCTGCATGCACGATAGTAAAATAATGCAAAAAAATCCCTCGAGTTTAGGCTCGTTATATTTGTCTCGGTACACTCATGGATGTGGTCTAAGTAGTCAAATTAAAATAATGATATTTTAATAATAATATGCAAGATGTAGGCATAGTTTAGATTTATTTTTTGCTTTAACGTAAATAATAGTAACTTAGAATAGTGCTATGGTTACATAGTGGAATTAATTTTATCTATTTTTATATTGACTTGGTAGGTTTATTTAGGTTAATCACAAAAAAAATATAGCAGTCAGGTCAGCACCAGCGTCGTCAATTACAAAGATACACAAACAGACATAAATAGCAACATGCTTCGTTGCATTATTACCTACTTTTAGTTACATAGGTAGGACATACCTATGGACGGACGACAGGATGGGGCGCGGCGCGGCGCGGCATCTTATGTTTTTTAATTTTCTGTTATTGAAGTGTCATAAAATTTAAACCTTTTTTTCTTGTTGCGTTTAAAAAAAAACACAAATTATGATAAATTGCACTGAGAAAGTGATAGGTAGTAGATACGGTACCTTCAGACGGTGAGGCAAGAAGGGATGCAATGCTGCAGCGCGGCGGCGTGCGGGGCGCCAGCGTCATTATTGGCTCTTTTGTTAAATTTTTGAAGTGTCATAATAATTATGTTATCTGGTAATGTTTCTCGTGCGTATATCGAATACTTTGACACGCCCTACAGCCTAAACGGCTTGATGGATTTTGACAAATGGGGTGTCGTAAGATTTGTTTTAAAGTTGTTTAGTTTCATTGTCTGAATACACCCTATAATTTTTTTTATAGCACTCCGTGACCTAAACCCGCACTTAGGTCACGGTTTTGCGTTACCTAAGTAGTCCATTATTACACGGATTACACCGTTCGAAAATGAATCTACTTTATTGCACAGGTGCATAATAAACAAAAGAAGGTACTTTTATAGCATTCCGTGACCTAAACCCGCACTTAGATCACGGTTTTTCGTTACTAAGTAGTCCATTATTACACGGATTACATTACACCATTCGAAAATGAATCTACTTTATCGCACAAGTCGAACAACAAGTCGAAACATATTTTTGCGAATTTCCAATAGGATTCTGGCAAAGTTGTTCAGTATCATGGATTCAATTACCCCATTAGCACGTTGAACGCCGGCGGGTCACAATAACAATAGATTTTCCATTGTTTGTCGGTCATTTGGCAGTCAAAGGTGATGCAACTGTTTACCCTAACACCCTGTAAAATACGTAGGTACTGTATTGCGTAGGAAATATTTGTCTTATAATAAAATTATGGCACCAGCTGTTTCAGTATTTCAGTCCTACAGTAAAGTTTAAATCTCTCGACAAATACAATACAAAGTAGGTATACAAAGATTTTTCAATATTTCAAATAGTTTAAATACTACGCTTTAAATAATAGGTACGTATAAAATAAAGGTAAGATAATACCTTTACGGATGATAATCCGTCATACAATACAGGGCCTCTACCCGGGCATTCGAACTTCGCAATTGAGTGAACGTTTTCGATTCAATGTGAACTCTATTACACTGAAGTTTGGACCAAGACGGTCTCGAAATTGTGGGGACTTGTCACAAATGTCAACACCCGCAAGTTATAGCAAAGATGCCAACAGATGGCGATACCGTCGCTCTCGGAAAGATGCTCCATACAAAGACAACGTTCATCTTAAATACGTAACTCGTAACCTACTTACACATAAGGTTTACAATCGAATGCGAGACATGAATCGCGCAAGAGAAATAATCACAGAGATTCGATACATACAGGGTGTAACAAAACACCCTAGTAATTCTTAAAGGGGTGCTTCTGACCATCAAACTGAACAACTTTCACTATGGAGCCAACATCGAAATCGCGAAAAAAAACTGCTGTTTCATACAAAACTGCAGTCCCGTGTCGACTTAAATGTATGGGATGGCAGATTTTTTTATTTTTTCTCCTCGTTGGCTCCATAGTTAAAGTTGTTCAGATTGATGGTCTGAGGCACCCCTTTAAGTATTACTAGGGTGTTTTGTTACACCCTGTATACAAGGTCCAACTAAGAACTGTTGGACCACGGCCGATCCCCAGGCTTCACACATAGCCTGGTGGAAGATCTTCCCTTTTCAATGGAGGAACATTCCCAAGTAGCACATCCATAAAATAAAAATCGAAAGTACCGGTAAATGGACCGTACTGATTTTTTCCAGATCTTCGTCGCTCAGATCATAATTTTCAATTGGTTTTTCTAAGCTTCCTAAAGGATCTATGTCATTCTCACCTATTTCTTAATGATCTTTGACAAATCCTTCACGGCCACATTCCTTTAGGCTTTGAAAGGTGACTTCAACTTCTTCAAATAGCACCGTATCTATATTCGTATATTTCTATGTTAGTGCCATAGAGATAGCTGTTCAGTTCGACGAATTGTCAAAAAAACAGTGTCAGCATATTAAGAAGGACCTTATATTCGCTGAGGGGGTAGTCCGGATAAGGGGGTGTCGATTGAAGGAAAATTTTGCTATTTGAAAGGCACTAAATTGGATAACTTTATTTAAAAATAAATATTACCAGGATAAATGGATCTTCAGTTGCTATGTGACTACATATTTAGTAAGTGTCAGTTTATACTGGTACACACACGGTGACAAATCAACCTACCCATTAGTTGAACATAGAGTTCATGGACATAGAGTTCAGTTCAACTTGACATATAGTAGCACTTCAGTAGGTAGGCACGGAAAACTAATTGCTTAAGACCCGAACCACCTCGCTCACAAAAAATTGGGACATGTTATATTAACCTACCTACTTTCCTTACTTACTCATTTCCTACCAAAATTTACCAAAAAAAAAAAACTCAATCAAAATTAATTTTATCAAAAGATTAACTAAATCTCAACTTTTGATCAAAGCACGGAATTTTCTTAAGCTAACGATAAAATGGAGTAGGTATTCATTATGCCGAAGAAAGTATTTAAACATTTCACTAACATTATCTGCTCCAGAATGGTTCCCAAGCTCATAGGTCCGCCACATACATACAGAATTCCGATCCGGAATTCCGAATCAGGATTACGATTTCGTATAGAGTTTCCCCCTCCACAATTCCGTCCGTTCGGCATCAAACCCTATACAAAAGCACAATCTTGATTCGGAATCCCATAATAATTATGTGTGTGGCGCACCTTAAATAGAAATAATAGAAAAATACCAATGGTACTTTTAAGATGAAAAACGATTAGATTTTTTCACTATGGCAACTCCGTATCATAACATAATTTTTTATTTCCACACCAAAAACATACAACAACAAAAACATAAAATCCCGGGATTCGAGGGCATGTCCATGTTATGTCCGCATAACGAATCCCGTACCTATGACGGTATTTTTGCTAAAGCAGTAGGTACGTAGCACAGAGTACTATAATATTGCATAAAGTAGGCAGGTAGGTACCTACTAAACTAACTTATCACTCCGTAAAGTTATGCCCACTAATTACATGCTTTGCTCATACTACGTGTAATTTATGAGCTTTAGTTAGGTAGGTAGGTATCTACCCTATAAGGCTAGCATGCCACGCACGACAAAGCGACAAAACGAGAAAACCATCATGCGCGCTCGCTTTCGTATACGCAAAGTAACAAAGACAGAGGCACATCTCGATTTTTGTCGTTTTCTCGAGGGTGGCATCCTAGCTACATCCTAGGCTCCCGCGGCATGGCGCCTCGATAAACGTTTTATCGTGCCTGCTAACTCGTTTTTTCGCACGCAAAAAGAAAGAGAGCTAGGGCGCGATAGCGCTTTATCGCGCCGCCATGCCGCGGGCGCAGGTTTGAAATTAGGTAAGTAGGTAGGTAAGGCTAAGTAGGTAGATACGAGTAGGTACCTCACTTCACTATTCACTACCGAAATAAGCAATTGTGTACGTCTAACTAGTTAGGTAGGTATAGGTACCTACATAATTTTATATAATTGTAACAACGTATTATTTATTTCGGCAGTGAGGTACTTACCTAAGCCTAACTACCTATCTATAATAAATAATTGTTAGCGTGATTGCAAGATAAAATAAAACCAGTCAAGTGCATGTCGGGCTGCTCGCGCACCGAGGGTTCCGTACCACATCACTACAGAACACAACGTTATTAACTTAGAATAAAACCGGTCAAGTGCGAGTCGGGCTACTCGCGCACCGAGGGTTCCGTGCCACACCACCACAGAACACAACATTATTAACATAGAAAAAAAAACTTTTTTTTCCGGGACCTTTAGCGCAAGACCGACTCGCACTTGGCCGATTTTTAGTATTTTTTGTTATTCTGTAGAGTATGCTCTATAATCACACTAAGTTTGACGCTTGTATGTATTACTGTTTATACGATAGAGCGTGAAGAAAAAACTTTGATAAAAACTAGTTTCTTGTTGAGAACCCCCCTTCATTTTTAACATTTTGACATTTTTATTATTTGTTAACAAATCTGCCGTAATGACGCACAATCTGAGAAAATTTCAACTATCTTGCTATTACGGTTCAAAAGTTACAGCCCTAAATAGGTAGGACAGACGGACGGACGGACGGGTAACGTAGGCTTAGTAATAGTTTCCCGTTTTCTCCCTTTGGGTACCGAACCCTAAAAATATAGACTTAAATGCGCGAACGCATTCCACGACCGGGCGAGAGGCCGGCCGGCGATCAAGATCAATGGGCCGTGCGAGTGCGGATCCACGCGTCCCACCCCGCCTGCACCCCCGCGACCACCTTGCGCGCCAACGCGCCATCATAATGAAAACGTGGCGCCAACACGACGATTTTTAAATTTCGCAATATTTTACACAAATAAATTGCTGACATCGTATCTTGTTTATTTGTATGTAAGATATTTTGTAAAATAATGCTCTACATAGTTAAAAAGAAATCTAGTCATTACAATTATGATATTAATAATGATTTTGGTTTTTTTAATCACGGCTGAATGGTTCATTATTTAGTTTTAAGAATGATAAAATAGAATACAACTATTATTTCTAAGTCTATTCACGCTTTACATATGGAATTAGTATTTGTATCTACTGAAAAAACATTGAAAATTACATAATCTTTTTTTAACGAATAACCCAAAACAACACATTTTTAATTATTATGTCAATTTTAATGTTCAAAAATCACATTTAACTCTAATTAAAATGAGGGTTTTAGAATTCTTTCTGAATGAGTTACAAGCCTTCCAGGAGTTTTAATTTTTTTTTCTATGTTCCATACAAATATTTTGTGTAATAATTTTTCAGGCTATACTTTCATCACTAAATGATGCCAATTACGATTTAAAAGTACGAATAAAGATTACTTCGACGTCCTCCATACTAAACACGCTAAAATGATTGGGGTAGAAGTCGCGGAAATCAGATAGTTTCAAATATTTTGTCTTATATTGTACTTCTTAATATGCTGAGACCTTCAAACTAAACAACTTTCTCTATGGCACCAACATCGAAATCTCGAAAGAAATCTGCTGATCCATACAAAACTGCAAACCTACTCGAGCCAAATGTATGGTACAGCTGATTTCTTTTTCGAGATTTCAATGTTGGTCCCATAGAAAAAGTTGTTCAGTTTGATGGTCTGGTCATCCCCATAAAAAAGTGTCCGCATATTAAGACGGAACTTGTATAACAAAACAAAAAAAAAGCCGTGGTGGTCCAGTGGCGAGTAACCTTTTCCTGCCGTGCAGGAGGCGATGTGGTTCGATCCCCGTCCAGGCCGACTCGTACCAATGAGTTTTTCGGAATTTATGTACGATTTGTTACACCACTGGCTTTTCGGTGAAGGAAAACATCGTGAGGAAACCTGCATGCTTCAATTTCGAGGCATGTATTGGACCCACTGTCCATTACAAGTGGCGACGGGCTCACTCCCCGTCACACTGGACAGAGTTTCGGTACTACTAGTGAAACGTGGATGTTCTGAAGTTTCAGAATATCTCTGACTACCCCCTCGGGGAATATAGTCGTGAGCATATGCTTATGCTTGTATAACAAAAGAAAAAAAATATTGTCACATCTAGCCATAATCTATGAGACACGTCACCTATGATGTATTGTCTATCGTTAGACCTATTGTAGTCATACTCCGCTATCCATACGTGTAAGTGGGTTGTAATACAAGTACAATAACTTGTTTGCGATCTTGGTTAGACACGAATTGATGAGCACATAGTGTTTAGGCGAATTCGTTTGTTTTGTTATTAACCTTGGCTGGTTTAACTTTGAGGATATTTTGACTTCAAATAACTGTTGTGATAACATTAATGTGAGGTTTATATGTCAATTATTCCTATAAAATGAAAACAGCCTGTGGCTCCGGCTAAGGTCATCGCTCATTTACACGATACCTCTCCTGCACGGTAAAAGAATGAACATTCAAATATAGGATAGGCTTAATGTCGTGCTATGTAGATACACTTTACAATGACAACATTGTTGATTTACAGCTCGATAAACAACGCACGGCAAGCTGTCAGTGTTGCGGCGAAATTGTTTGTTGTCATTGTAAAGTGTATCTACAGAGCACGACTTTAAGCCGAATGTTCATTCTTTTACCGTGCAAGAGAGGTGTCGTATAAGTGAGCTATGAAGAATGGACAACGCCATTTTGTTCCGTAGGTGTTGTAAAAGGCGATTCGATTAAGGGACACTGTTTTTTTGTGGGCGAAAGGGCCTATCACTACTTTACACTTGTGCAAAAAGTGAGCCTTGCTACGACTGTCTGAGTTCAGTTCAGACCAGACCAGTACAGGCTGATTGAAATAGACTTTGTACTTTATCATTATCAGCCTCTACTTGTTCACGGCTGGACTTATGCCACAATCAAATTGATATTCGAAAATCTTTGCCATTCAACGATGTCATCAAATGTGCATGTATAAATTTTGACGTCCCTAAATAATATTCATTTCGATCTCCATTTTATTTTATACAAACAAAAACACGTTGATTGAATTTGTAAACCTTTCACAAATATGAAATCCGTATTTTTTTAAGCACTTTTGTTTTGATTGAGAAAAACAGTTTAAAATTTTAAATAAAATTCTATTGTATATTTGAGCTTAATCGAGTACGGTTTTTTAGTTTAGACACAACGGCAACGGCACGGCAGTGTGTTTGCCAAGTTCGTAAAAAAGGTCGACACGCACTAATCACTTATCGAGCTACTTTAAACCTCCTTTATAACTAATAAAACTAAACTGTGCTATAATTTTGCTTGTCTATTGACTTTTCCCTTAGTATCCAGAATCCTAAATTTTATTAAAGCTCAGCTAGTTTCCTAGATAATTATTGTAGTACGTATTGCTAAACTTCCTGGTGTCGTGGTGTCCTGGGAATTAGGTAAAGTAAACATTGGGAAAAACTCAGAAACCTGGATATTAATGTTCCATAAAGCTCAGACTTATTTCACTCAGGCCTTAATTCAGAAATCTCAGTTCTACTTCTACTTTTTAACAAATTTGGCGCCTTTTTAAGAAAAAAAAAAAGCATTAAAAACTCACTGGGACGGCAGCTGTCTTATTTTCAAGACAAGAAAATAATAGGTCTCGAAATAAAGTATGTAGGTTTCCTTACGATGTATTCCTTCATCAAAAAGTCAGCAAACTAAAAAAGTTGGAAATATGGTACAAAAGAGCCAAGTCAGGGCCTTAAAATTTCTTTATAAAAGCCGTCAATGTTGTACACAATCCGCTTTTAAGGCTTCAACTTTCCTTTTGTCCTAGCCGTGGAGGTTTAAATCAAACTAAAAGCATCTCCCGAGAGAACCATCG